>CP136873.1:13646437-14846437 GCA_033000465.1 Sciaenops ocellatus
CGCGCCTTTCCGACTGTTATTAGACTTTTCTCCAGCCTGTGAAAACACGACCTTCACTGCACTTATGAACATTTTCTAATCATTATCCCCCTTGTGTTTTCAGATAGTGAAGGTGTGGAGCGAGGATGGGGCCGGTAAAGTGGTGGAGATCCCAGCGGACATGACGGCCAGAGACGTCTGCCAGCTCCTGGTCTACAAGAGCCACTGTTTAGATGACAATGCCTGGACGCTGGTGGAGCACCACCCCATCCTTGGTCTTGGTAAGGACCTGTGTGTATATGTATATATACCGGACACATTTGGCACCAACTTGTGTCGATATTCATGCTTTTTTTTTTGCAGAAATTGACATAAATTCTACTTTTGTGCATCTCAGTTTATGAAAAGACTTCCTGTGAGGTTAACGACCACTAATTTGGGCCAAAATCTGTTACATTATCATATTTTACAAACAGAGCATTCATTTTTGCTCTCTTTCAGTAAAAGGTCAGGTCGTTCTGTAGCTTTTTTTACACCACAAACTGTGATACATAAACAGGAAAATATGTCCAAGAACTTTGTATCAGTTGTGGAGGGTTTACCTTTCATTACATCTCTTTATGTTTGTCTGTAGTGAGTCTTTTCTGCAGGTGTGTTTCAGTCTTATATGTGTCAGTCTGTGTCTATACCCCCTTTTGTGTGTCTCTGCATGGGTGGGTATACTCTCTTGTGTGTACCCTCAGTGTGTATGTTCACTTAGGCATGGCACGAGCGCTTGTATGTCTTCTATACAGCTTGGGGAGGGAGGCGTGGTGGTCGTAGGATTAAGCATTTTCCATGTTCTGCTCGCATGCCCGTTCCCTCCCAATAATTCACTCACGGGGGGTTGGAAGAACAAGAAAAACACAAGACTCATGCGTTGCGTCTTCGGACGCTTTATTTATTTATTTATTCTTTCTCCGGGTCTGTCTTTGTCATCTGTGAGGCTGTCCTACTCCCTGAGTCGTATTTTTAGAGTCAAAGGATTGCTTTGTGCTTTTGCTGCTTGATCTTCGTTTCTGGAAAAAAGTGCACTGGAGAGATGGAATGTGAGGTGAAGAGAGGGAGGGAGGGAAAAAGAGGGAGATGAAGGGAGAGAGGAAAGAGAGACAGAGAGAGGAGAGGGGGGGGGGAGGCGGCGGTTGAAGGAGGAGGAAGAGGAGGCGGGGGAGTGGGGGGGGAAGGGCGGAGAGGCCTGGACTAAAGCGTCATACCAGAGCTGAGAGGAACCAATGGCGGCTCTCCGTCGGACGAGCCCCTAGCCTTGCTAGCCAATCAAACTTTTCTTAACCCTCCACAGGAAATTCCCCTGCTTGCAGCCAGCGGGTGCACACACACACACACACACACACACACACACACACACACACACACTCACACTCACAAAGAAGTCAGACATTTCCACCCTGAAACTGCAGCCAGGGAACATTTTTAGCAAAAAAAGTGACCACAGTCCACCAAAATATATGTATGAGTGTGTGTTTGTTTCTGTGTGTGTGTGTGTGTGTCCTTTGTCTTAATAAAACAAGACTTTGTGAGTTAATCTGGATGGGAGAATTAGTGCTAAATCCTGGTTGCTATCATTTCACGTGTGTGTGTGTGTGTGTGTCCACACAGAGCTAGAACATCCTGTCACTATCAATTTCTAATCTGCCTCACTGTGAGATCATATGCCCTCAACTTGGAGAAAGAAAACACACACACATCACACACACACACATAGAGAAAGTAATTGGGCCTCTGCGGTGTACATGAAGCAGGTTAGGCCTGTGTGAGCTCTTAATGTGTGGTTGTGTGTTTGTCTGTGGCTTGTACTTTGCTTATGGCTTCGTCCGCTCTCAGCAATCAGCCTAAATACATGACATCATCTTCCTGCAATGCCCTCCCTCCCCTCTCCTCCCAGCAGCAGCACCACCACCACCACCACCCCTCTCCATCTCATACCACTTCTCCTCTCCACCTTCACCTCCTCCCTCCCTGCCTCACAGTGCTTCTTCTTTTCACAGCCCCTCCTCATTTAACCTCTTACTCCCTTCTTCGTCTCTTAGTAACAGGCGATTTGTTCGTGCTGTGTCATTGTATACGAGAGTATAGCTGGCTGATGTGGTGGTAAATAAAGGAAGAGGGTGAACTGTGATCTCATGTGTTTATCAGTCAGTGCTAATTCTTTCTAATTTATACCAATGTGTGTTGAAAAATACCCAGATTCTTACTAGTACTGGATAACTTTTCAAGTAGATTTCATGTTTTAGCACATTTAAAAAGTTCTCTTGCTGTTAGAGGACACTGTTCAAAACCGTTTACATTAAACAAGGTCCTCCAGTGACAAGGACATCTCAGAATATGCTTGCAATGTTAAAAAGAGAAGAAAAAATTGAAGCGAGAGTGAGGAAATGCATGCGAAAGAGCTGCTTGTTATGCACCAGATCAGCCCTAAAAAAGAACAGTGAAACTAAAGTTGTTAAAGATTTTTCCTCACCCAATTTAAATCAATATTGAAATTTTGAAAACATGAATAAGCCCTAAAGCAGCGTACACTGATTTTAAAATCTGATCTGCTACATCCCTGAAAGGTGACTAACACTGTGTGTCTGTGTCCTCCGTATAGAGAGATGTCTGGAGGACCACGAGCTGGTGGTTCAGGTTCAAGCCTCGATGAGCAGCGACAGTAAATTCCTCTTCAGGAAGAACTATGCCAAATATGAATTCTTCAGGAATCCCCTGGTGAGTCTCTCGCATCCCTAAAAAAAAAAAAACCCCAAAAAACAAAACTAATTTCTGTGACTGCTTCAGATTAGCACACACCCACACACAGCTTCGGTTCAGCCTCGGTATTTTTGGATTGGAGCTGAAATTTCACGCTGACATTCAAAACCTTTACATTTGATTGTTTCAGACAAAAATGACAGGCACTCAGCACTTCCAACAGAATATTTCTTTCTAGGCGGGGTAATAAAGCCTCTGTAGCGCTAAAAATATTTTTTTTCCCTTTTCATTGATAGGCAGCTATGTGAGGCTCTTTGACTGTCCTCTGAGCTAAATGTCATCATGCTAACATGCCGATGTTTAGCTGGTATAACGTTTCCTACGTGCAAGTGAGGCAGCTCAGGATTACAGACCAATTAGTTAGTTACGATCAAGGGGCAACCTCCATGGCTGTGAAGTGAAGCCAATGCAGAAGTGCCAAAAACTGCAGTTCCTCAAACGGCCACTTGAGGCTGGCTACAGAACGAGTCCATCTCTATACGCTCCGATGTTAAAATGTCCAACTTCACAGCAGAAACAAACATGTTTACAGCCTGGTACAAAAAATGTTTTTGGTCTCTGTAGCTAATTTTCCTGTTCATGACAACTGTACTGAGTCTGAATTTTTTTATAACTCACCTGTTCAAATTATATTAAGGCTTAAAGTTATGCATAATTAACAGGGTGGCCGCTTAGAGATGGCTTGTTTGAGGACACAGCCTGCTTCAGGTCCACCGATGATCCACGTCTTTGCCGATTTTTCTTTGCCGAAGAGGCAGGACAGCCAACATGGCGGCAGCCAGCGCCACAGATCATGAAAAACAATATTTAAATGTTATTGTTGTCTTTGAGTAAATTATCATGCAAAGCAGTAAACACGTTTGCTCATTTCTTTTTTCTTCTTTCTTCTTTCCTCTTCACTTTTGCACTCACTCAAAGTCTCTTTGGGTAACGGCGTGAGCTAAAATATCAAATCCAAAGCTGCTCACCGTTTTAAGGACACAAACCTGTCTCTCATAACCGTTTTTGGCGTTGGCATCTTTTTGCTGATGTGGACTCGTGCGTGGAGCTCCGCCGTTACACACCGGCCCGGGTATACGGTGACATTATTGCCGTGGTGATTTAGGTGTGTGTCAGAGCCAGCAGGTGACCTCAGCTCTGTGGTAATCAGCACAGTAAAACACCAGAGTGCTGGCCGCGGCCTGTCAATCACGCTAAGAGTAGCGCTGCTGGCTAAAGGGGATTACATCAGCGGGTGAGATCATACTGCATCTACTCCCAGGCTGGAGTGCCCTCTCTCTCTCTCTCTCTCTCGCCCCCACCACTTTGTCTCGGAGTCCTTGTGCTCATCACACACACACACACACACACACACACACCCACAGAAAGAGACGTATTCTGCATAGAGAAATATTACCCCACTCTGAGCTTGCATATGCACTAAGTGGTTTCTAGTGCTTCTTTCTCTCTCACTCATTGTCTGCCTCTCTCTCTCTTTCTTTCTGTGTGTTTTTCCATCCAGAACTTTTTTCCAGAGCAGATGGTGGCTTGGTGTCAGGAGTCTGATGGCTCAATCCCTCAGTCACAGCTCTTACAGGTGAGGCCATGACTCAGTGAAGGGACACCTACGGTACGTCTTGCATAGCACACGTCAGGACTCCCTAACTCTTAACTTAAACTCTAATTTAATCCTAACTAAATCCTGACTCTAAAGAGTGACAGCAGGAAAATGCTCTCACTGTGGAGGATTCTTTTAAATCTTTTGCGAGGACATCTGGTAGTCCAAAAATATGCACGCACACACACACACACACACACTTCCTGAAATCTGCTAATTACATTCACCCAGTGTTGCTACTGCAATCTCTGGACACAGTCACTGTTTTAAGATGGATTTTACAACATCTATGGACATGTTAGAAGCAGAAACAGTGTTCCCAATAGATGCTGTTTGTGTGTTTTTGCAGAACTTTTTGAACTCCAGCAGCTGTCCAGAGATCCAGGGCTATTTGTACTTGAAGGAGCCTGGACGCAAGTCCTGGAAGAAGCTCTACATGTTCTTGCGACGCTCCGGGCTCTACTACTCGACTAAAGGAACATCCAAGGTGATAAATTAATACTGACTGACAAGGAATGAAGGAGAATAAATGTGGTGGGGATAGTTTCCTAAGCTAGAAGAAACCTCAACTTCTTAGTTTTTAATTTTGCATTTGTTGTTTGAGGCAGTCTTAAATTATTATTTTTTTTTATGTTGCTGACACCCGCGTGCCTCCCTACAACTAAACAACAGGAGCCTCGACACCTTCAGCTGCTGTCAGATCTGGAGGACAGTAACATCTTCACCATCATCACAGGCAGAAAACTCCACAACGCTCCCACAGACTACCAGTTCTGCATCAAGGTAACACATGCAACAAAACACCAGCCTCAGCAACACAATTAATCTACTGCTGGAGGCTGAGTCTGCCATGTTTCTACAGTAGCCAAGAATGGACAAAGAGGTTGAAATCAGCAACGACATGCCACTAAATCCTACACACTGCTCCTTTTAAACTGTTTCATATAGACTCCTATCAGAGGTAGATCTGTTTGGTGATCTCATGAAGCCACTATGCAACAGATGCACCTGCTTCCCCTCTGAGTATATTGTATCGTGTGTCTGTGTGTTTGTGTGTGTGTGTGTGTGTCTGTCAGAGGACACAAAGGTTAAAACCACCCAGCGGGGGTTCAAACACACACTCAGCACTGTGTCCCACTCTAGGAGTTATCTGTGGTGGATCACCTGCTGATCTGGGATAAACCCAGTGGGATAAGCCAGGATGGTACAGGGAATCTGGCCTGTCTAACCCCCTCACCTCGCTCTTACACACACACACACACACACACACACACACACACACACACACACACACACACTAGATCACGGCGTGTCAGATGCTGTCAGCGGGGGTGACAGTGCAGGATTTGGTAAGGGATTTTACTTGGCGGCTGGGGGTGGCTGGATTGTTGCTATGGTGACATGAATTAATTTATCGGTCGGGGTTGCATCTGAGGAGCAGTGTGTCTAACGTTCTTGTTACTGATGGAGGCAAAAGGAGAAAATCTGTGCTGTGATGCTGGTAACGTCTTTACTGGTTGGACTGTAATATATTGTGATTAAATTTTAGATGGAAACAATAAAATTTTATTTAGTTTTTATTCACATTTATTGACTGTCAGAGGTCTCATGTGCCATTTGTCTTACAAATAAAGTCCTTATTGTTAATGTGAAGATGTTTAAAATGGGCCATATAAAGTCCATTATATTTTCTCTTTTGTTGTTATGAGGACACTCTCATCCAGGTATTATATTATTTAAGATAGTTTTAAATGACAAAAATCTGTATTTTTCATTTAAAAGACTCCATTATATACACTTAATATATAACTATAACAAAAGCTCTTTTTAATGTAACGATGTTGAAGCTTGAAAACACACTTTTTGCACATTTAATGAGTATACAGGCGAGTAGTACAGTCACAGATTGTTCTTGTCTGTCTAGCTGAGCTGACTCCACTGTGAAACCAGTTTATTTAGTACAGTCATATTAAAGCAGTTAGTCTGAGCGTGTCATCGTCCCTTTAAAAGTGTGGCTAAGAAGTAACACATTCTTCCTTTTACAGTGTAAAAGTTGATTTCATAAGCAGTAAAACATGCTTGTTCGATTTAATACACCCAAGAGCAGCCACAGCTTTACTTGGTCTGGTATGACCAGTAGCTTATAGCGGCTATTGCTTACAAACTTAAGATGGATACTGCTGTGTAACTGATATTAAAATGAATTTTATGACTCTTCTCTAGTTTTGTTACTGTTATACTCAATTACAGTGCCACTGTTTTATCACTTAATAATGCTATTTATGTCCACAATGGCCATTGTTAGGACACATTACATCATCTTGCTTTAAAGGTGGGCTCAACGTAAATTGGAAGCAAACATAGAGGCTCAGAGAGAGCTACACAACACAACAGGTGGCGTGTGAGACTCAACTATCAACTAACTTCGAGCCACCAGCCCAAATCATCAGCATTTGACGGCCCATAACTACGAACGCCACCTGTTGTGTTGTGAGACTCAACAACCAGCGACCTTTCTCCAGAATTATTGATCCTACCTTTTTAAAAGTGATCATAAAAACTCTGTAGGCTAATTACTCTGACAGTCTTCTGATCTGTGCATTGATTAAATGTTGCACTGTTTGGTTTACAGCCCAGTAAAGTGAGAAGTGACTGTAAGGAGCTAAAGATGCTGTGTGCCGAGGACGAACAGAGCAGGACCTGCTGGATGACCGCCTTCAGACTGCTCAAAGTACTTAATTTACTTTCATATGTCGTTAACGTGAATTAATTTATCAGCACTTGGAAACACGAGTTGATGTGGTCTCTCCTCTCTTCTGTCCTCACAGTATGGGATTGTACTGTATCAGAGCTACAACGTTCCCCAGCAGAGGAAGTCTAACCTTTCGCCTTTCTCAGCGCCTGTGGTGAGGATCTGCTCTCTGACATCACCTTCTTACAACTCCTGCTCTAATGCCCCCACTCAGCCAAGACCAATCCCGATTGATCCATTAATCAGCTGATGGTGAATTGGAAACCAGTTCACTTTGTGGCCTCGCTCTTCTTAAGAGGAAACGTACAACCACGTGCGGGATCACTTTTCAGTTCAAACAATCATTGCTGCTGTTGAACTTTTGTTAATGAGGTGAAAGGCTTATGTTCCACATTCAGGTCAGGCTGCTCATTTAAACATCCGGCACAAAACATCTTGTCCCAGAGTTATTTAGAAGAGTGAACATTTACATAATGCTCAGCAAACAGAAACATGCATACTTGTCGTTGTTGTGTTACACAAAGACTAATCACCTCACATCAGGAGGTGTTTAATGTGGCAAGATACTTGCCACATACTTAAAGTACTTGAACTTTTTGGACATTACACACTCACAGGGTGAGTTTAAGGACTTAACCAACAATCACAAAGCACAAATATTTACAGTTTACAATGTTAAACTGCAAACCTTCATATTGGAGAACCAGGACGAGAGAGTGGTTTGAGGTTTTGCTTAAAAAAAGCCCCTGGTAGACTGTACACCCCATGTATGAAGGCTAAAAGTCCTTACTGCAGCAAACCAAGTTTGATTCCAGCCTGTGTCTCTCTCCCCTACATTTAATTTTCCCTATCCATCTTTCGAGCTGTTACTTTTCAATAATGCAGAAAATGCCCAAAAAATATCTTTAACAAAAGAAAAGTGACTTTTCAAGTGAATTGGCAAAATATTTAAGATTGATATTCTGTTAATTGACCGACTGATTTATTGAAAAGAATAGTTTTACACAAAATTTGAATACTATAATTCACCGATTATATAGATACATACAATACATTTAAGAAAATGTAGAAATTAAAATATATAGTATGAGTTAAAATGTTTTAGATTTTTATATATGCCCCTCTCTCTCAACTGGTCTTGGTGGATGACAATGATGATGGACGTCCACCAATGAGCTTGGGTCTGCCCGAGGTTTCTGCCTGTTAAAAGGAAGTTTTCCCTCGCCACCATCGCCAAGTGCTTGCTCATGGTAGAATTGTTGGGTCTCTGTAAATAATATTATAAAGAACACGGTCTAGACTTTTGAGATAACATTTGTTATTAATTTGAGTAAAAATTTAATTGAATTAAATTGATAAATATGGATATAATCTTTGAAATTACAAATATGTTATTTGATCTAACAGCTGTTTTGAAAAGAAAAAGCTTTGCTTATTAATTTTTCAGTTACACACCAGTATCAAATAGAACAAGTTGTAGAACATATTATAAATGTACAAAGGAAAGCCCCGTACATGTAGTAGACAGTCAGTAATAACGGTAAAATTCAGTTCCTCTGCATGAGCAAAAAATGGTCCCCATTTTTTTATTAAATTTTGCAAATGAACTGTGTATCGTGCTCGTAACTTTATGCATCTTGACAAACTGAAGAATGTTCCATGATCTAAGAGGAGTGAGAGGAAAAAAATATATTTATGATGTCAAATTTGTAGCAGCTTTAAGAGGATTAAGGCACCAAATGTTGTGAGAGAAAGATTTAATTCTATGGCCAAGTGAGTGAGAGATGGTGTGAAGAGTGTCACTATCAAATTCAGCTTCGGGACTTTTGTCTCGCTAATGAATACGTAACACAAATGCTAAAGACCCCCGCGACACAAACCACAGCTATTATCATCCTGCCTATCATCCACGGTTCAAACAGGATCACCATCACCCCCCACTAATATTATATTATATATCATATATCATGCAAATTCTCCTTTTCGAGTGCCAGGCGAGGCTTGTGCTTTTCCTCAGAGGGGCATTTGTGGATTGACTGAAGTGGGTCTCTGTGCAGACAGGATTTGTCATGCCCCAGTGACTGTGTCTGGCTTGTTTGACCTCTAACCCCTTGTCTACCCCCTCCTAACCCACCCCCCATCCTTGTGTACCCCCCCTTCACCCTTCCCTCCACCTTCCTCCCCTTCCACCCTGCCACGTCTCCTAACAGCGGAGTGTATCCGAGAACTCCCTGGTCGCCATGGACTTCTCCGGACGGACCGGTCGCGTGATCGACAACCCCGTCGAGGCCCAGAGCGCTGCCCTGGAGGAGGGACAGACCTGGAGGGTAAGAAGTCTGAATCCAAACACGGAGCTCCAATTGTTTGATGCGTTTAACACAAAAGATTGTTTCCTACAGTATTTGAACTCTCCCTGATTTTCCAGATCATACCGTCTGTTTTATCACAAATCATTTGAGCATTATTCGACCAATATCTTTTTGCAGCCTCTTTCTTTCCTTCATGGAAACATTGTGCAGAACGCTTTTTCCATTTGAACTACTTTATCTTACTCCTGTATCCCTTTCCTTAATGCAGCAGCTCCACTTATCTGTAGCTGAGATCATTGCTCTGCTAAAGCGGAAAAAAGCTGCTCACTCCATCTTTTTAGTCGTGGGTGACTATGATGCATTACAGTGTACAAAAAAAAATCACAACAGACATCTCATTTTTGTTTTTCTTCCAAATTATTGCTGGGAGCTAACAATTCACACACTGTTGGCGCAGTCTTCGGGAACAATTTGGGGTTCGGTATCTTGCACTTCGACACGCAGACTGAAGGACAAGGATCGAACCACAATCATTAGTGGACGACTCGCTGTACCTCCTGAGCCACAGCTGCCCTATATCATGTCAGAGAGCAGACAGGAGCTGATTTGAAGGAATTTTGTTTGATATGTTGCTATCTTGGGCGGCATGGTGGTGCAGCGGTTAGCACTGTCACTTCACAGCAAGCACTCCTGGTTCAAGCACTGGCTTGGGCTTTTCTGTGAGGAGTTTGCATGTTCTCCTCATGTCTGCGTGGCTTCCCTCCAGGTTCTCTGGCTTCCTTCCACAGTCCAAACACATGCAGGTTAATGAGGATAAGAGGTTACAGAAGATGAATGGATGTTGCTGCCTCATGGTAAATGTTGCCCTTTTCTTCCACACAGAAGCGGAGCCAGCGTATGAATGTCCTGGGGAGTCCCAGCACCCTGCACCCATCCTCTCTGAGCACAGGTACTCTCACCTCAAAACCACAAACAAACACGACATGAATCATCTTGCTCAGACTATAACTGCAGCGCAGCACAACTAAAAGACTGAACTATGTGTGTGGGTGTCTTTCAGTGATCCACAGGACACAGGTATGGTTTCATGGTCGCATCATGAGAGAGGAAGCCCACAAAATGATCATACAACAAGGCCAAGTAGACGGGTAAGAGCAAAAATACACTGACTACACTTTTAGGAGTTGTTATCTCATGGTTAATGTTGTGTGTTTGAAGTGCAGCTGAAAACTTCAGGAGAAGTGAGTTCAGAGAAATTTTGTTAAACTAGGACAGCATGAAGAAAAAATGGAAAAAATGGAGACATTACTGCTGCCAAGAAAATCTTAAATATGTGAAATGTCAGTGTCTAAAATCAGCCACACATCCCAGCCGCTACTCAGTGGATTAAGATAAAGTTCTCAAAGAGTCACAGCTGTTTCAACTCATGCAGCAGCGTATCATCAAGCATTTCAAACATAACAGTGTAAAAACCACCGAAATGGAGTTACAGGATGTACATGTCACGATTTTCATGAAACAAGTTCAATCATTTCTCTCTCAATGTTCTGTGTGTCAGATTATTCCTGTTGCGGGACAGTCAGAGTAATCCCAAGGCATTCGTGCTCACCTTGTGCCACCACCAGAAGATCAAGCACTTCCAGATCCTACCGGTCAGTCACATTATACAATACAGTCACATGTTCATGTTACAAAACTGCAGCCTCAAAAGCCAGCTGGTCGGCATCACCTGCAAAGACACCTATTTGTTTCTAAATGCTCTGAGATACAGTTTAATCTCGTAGTAAAACCTACTAAACATTCATCTGGCCTGCTACACTCACTTTAACATCGCTACCAACCATTTTCCAAAGCATGCCATGCTTTTTTAAGATTTTGAAATGGGTTTTTCCTTCCTCCCAGGCAGTCATCTGTTTTCATTTATTTTGTTACAGTACAGAAACCTACTTGAAATGGCTAAGAGGGCCTGTTAACCCAAATTACAACAGAGACATACTATTTCTCTTGCGGCCAGAGGTATCTAGCCATGCAGAAAGTTTTGGTTTTATTTCCTGAGGTTTTTTTTGGCCTAATACGAGATTTCTGACGATGTAAGGACAAACCGTACAGGTGCAACAGCTGTGGTTAATTTTGGAAAACTGGAAAATGGGTAGTAATAATGTCAAGCAAGCATGCAGAGCCGTGCAGACATGAATGCCTTTTAATGAGACTGAGAGTCTACAGCTATTCTAACAGCACTGTCAGCCTGTACTCAGGCAGAGCGGTACTTTGAGGCAAGTGCTAACATAAACATGCTAATAGGGCACACAAAGTGACAGTGCTAACAGTTTACTTTAGCTTGTTAGCATACTGACATTTGCTAATTAGTTTAAAGTACATGTACGGGAATGTCATTAGTTTTGTATTTGGTCATAAACCAAAGAATCAGAATCAGGTTTATTGCCAAGTTTTTTTTCACATGCAAAGAATTTATCCTGGTGTTTTGCTGCATAACAAACTCTTAGCGGTGGATCACTCGGCTCGTGCGTCAATGAAGAACGCAGCTAGCACCTTGTGGTCCCGGGCACCTGTCTGAGGGTCAATTTGCCATCAGTCGGAAAGGAAAGCTTCTTTCCACGGCTGGGGCAGTCGCAGGAGAACCCACGTTTGCCTTTGTCCCCCCCAAGCGCACTAGAAGATATAAATACATGCACAATATGTTTTCAAAATAAAAAGAGCTGTACAATTTTGTGCAGGAATGTGCAAAGTATTCACCAGGTTGCATGCAAAAGTTGACAGCACAATGTGGAAGATATTTATCAAAACATAACACTTTGCTCGGGACCAGAGGACGCACTTGCAGCTCCCGCAGCTGATCTAATTAGCACATTGTACACATATTTAAATTTGTCCACTTCATCAAGTGATGCAAACCGGCTAAACTTAGAAAATATAATGACAGTTACCTCGAGTTTGGTTTTATTGAGAACAACGATGAAAGACCAAAATGCGTCATGTGTCTTCAGGTACTAGCAAATGAAGCTCTGAAGCCAGCCATGTTATAAAATATAAATAATTCCTGTGGCATCTAGGAGTACAAATGGCAGTAAACATTTTTTAATCGGCGTGAGGATTATAAGAGGGTCCTTGGAAAATTCTCTCTCCTGTAAGGGGTCCCTGGCCCCAAAAAGTTTGATAACCCCTGATCTAGGTAACCAAAGTCAGTAGGATTCATCCTCAGAGGAACACGAATGCCTGTACCAAATCTCATGCCAATCCTATAGTTGTTGAGATATTTCAGTCTGGACTAAAGTAGTGGACCGACTGACAGGTTTACACACATATTTGCTCTGCTCTCACCTGTCTGATGATGTTACCTGTTCTTCAGTAGCTCTTAGTGATAAAAGTTAACATGTATTATTGTCATGTGATGGTTAACTGTCCTCTCTCCTCCCTCTGGTTCCGGTCTAAAGTGCGAGGAGGACGGTCAGGTGTTCTTCAGCCTCGACGACGGCGCCACCAAGTTCACCGACCTGATCCACCTGGTGGAGTTTTACCAGCTCAACAGAGGAGTGCTGCCCTGCAAGCTCAAACACCCCTGCACCGCCGTGGCCTTGTGACACTCCACACCCCCGACACCTCCACCCCCCTTTTTTGCACACCTGAGATCCCAACCCCATCTGCCCCTCCCTCACCGACGCAATGAGGTCGAGGAGATAGAGAAAAGTTAAGTCAAGTTTCGGGGATGTGAACAACTCAGCAGGAGCCGGCGTTGGTGGAGGTTTTGATTTCCCCGTGATGCGCCCGTGTGTTTTTCTGCCTTACTGCTGTTTGGATGTTTGAAACCGTTCGGACAGTTCAAACGTTGCAGATTGTGGACCCAGCAGTCCCCCGGCTCCTGCGATGTTGTCATGGAGACTCGGCTGTTTTGTCATTGCCGTTATGACCCTGGAGAGAGACCATATGTTGTGAAAACACGAGACGGCTAAGGTCTGTCCCAGATAGATGCCTCCCTCAGAGTCCCTCACCCTTCAGCCCCCCCACCCCAAGCCTCCCTCATCCTCCAGGCCTGATAAGCTGTGGTGCCCGCCCCACCCTCGCCCTTTCACTGCCGAGGTGGGCGGGGAGCGCCACCCTCTAACTTTCTCATCGATCATCAGGGATGGACGGGAACCTCTCTGGGTCTTATCAAACTCGATCCAGGAGTTTTCTCA
Organism: Sciaenops ocellatus; assembly: GCA_033000465.1. NCBI lineage: Eukaryota > Metazoa > Chordata > Actinopteri > Sciaenidae > Sciaenops > Sciaenops ocellatus. Next base: position 13,660,073 of record CP136873.1, read on the forward strand.
ACCTGTGCAGTCCAGTCTGGATAAGCTGACACCCTGTCCCCTTCCCCTCCAATCCCAACCACCACCACCACCACCACCTGAGCGGACTTGACGTGGCCTCTCTGCTGTGTCCTGTCCCACAGTCCCCCTGGTGCAATCCCCCGATCCTGCATCTCCACACCTCCACAAAAAAAAAAGCTCAGAGAAAAGTTGGGAGAGAAAAGAGAAGTAGCTAAAGGCAAGAGAAGCAGAGCAGTGGCGAGGGTTTTGCTGAAAGGACAGAGGAATGTTTATCAGGAAGGCTGTAACAAGCCTCTCTTGTAGAGTTGATTACTTGATGTCATTTTAATGCTGTTTTATTACTGTTGATTCAATGCAGAACTAGTTTTGCACTCCCGAGCGGACAGACGACAGCTGTTCTCTAGCTAAATGAAGCTGCCTGCTCTCCGTTCGTACTCCTCCTCCACCCTCTGAAAAGCATGCATGTGAATTTCCACCAGTTCTGATTGGATTACAGTGGCGTGGGAGCAAAGAGAGTCACGGCTGATTATGCAGTGCCTTTCAGACAGGTTTGGGAACATCTTGGACCTTTGTGTGGCTTGAAGCAACATGACCATGCTTTGGTGAAAAAAAACAAAACGAATGTTGGAACGTCTCAAGACCACGAGGAAGAGGAGGAAGACTGTTAAATAGACTCCTGAAAAGTGTGTCCAACCCCGAGCTTCTACCATTTCAGTCATTTTTTTAAAGGGTTAAATCTGTTGGTGAATTTGTCTTTGAATGTCATTTTCTTTTCCCAAGTCTGTTCTGAGCTCACTGCTTGCACATTTTTAATTATCTTGATTTGATATCGATGGGTTGGAGCTGTCAACGTTCGGATTCTGACCACTGTTCACTGTTCTCTCACGCCAGAAAAAGACAAATCAACAAAAAGCACTCCCGTTTTTTCTTTCCATTGTTTTAATATGGAATTGAGCAAATGACTTGAAATGTGAACTCAGTCGACGGTGTCAATATACAGTCGAATGAGATTCACTCGCCTTAAGTGAAAAATTGTGAGCCTTGTGTATGATATCTAAAATCTAAGCTATATTAAAATGCACATACAGATTTGAAGAGGGTGGAATAACATCAAGAGTGTGAAAGATTGTGTTTAACATTTTTGGAAATGCAAGTTAAGCGTGAAGATCAATACCACTGTCACGTCTGTACGCTAAATATGAAGCTAGTTAGCTTAGCTTAGCATAAAGACTGGAAACAGGGTTGGTTATTTACCCCACAGACCACAAGTGGAAGGAGTTTAGATACGCGTGATCTGGCATCTCCTCTCTGATTGTGTCAAACAAACTAAAGACATGACAGTGTCAACGATCATCTCATCGATTTCCCAAAATGTCAAACAATTATAACAAGTAAAAATCCACTTGAACACGCTTCAGGAAAAAGTACTCACGATGCAACCTCGCATTGCTGTACCTATTCTCCTGTCGGGTGCTGTATTTATTTTTATTTCTGCAGATATGTGGCTAAAATGTAACATCGTGTCCAGATATCTCCAGCAGATTTTTTTATATATATATATATATATGGGAGTTTGCTAGCATCAGTGGTCAACATCAGGTTGTGGTCAGTCCCGTCACAATCATACAAAGAGAAAAGTTTGGAGGAAACCATTTCCACACCAGCAGTAGCCTCGGTAGACCAGAATGCCTTGCAGCCATCAGGTGTGTGATCAGTCAGCGTTCATGAAATAACTGGCTTAATCAACGAAAAATGAATTGATAGATGTTTGGATAGTCAATAATTTTTGGCTCCAGCTTCTCAGAAGTGATTTTTCTTGTCTTACATTACAGTAGACTGAGTATGTGGTCACACACACAAAAAAAAGCAATTTGAAGATGCCACCTATGTTTTTGACTTCTTTTTAGACCAAGCGATTCACGGATTAATCAAGAAAATTGACAAATGTATAATAATTTGGGTTGCTTGCTAAATTTCTCTGGTTTTCGGCTGATATTTCTTTGAAAACAACATGTTTCTGGTGGTTGTTGAAAAGCATTCTGGGAGATGAAGTGAAAAGGAGACAGGGCAGGTATACAAGGAAGAGTTTGTCGACCAAAAAAAGTAGACTGTGATGCTTAATCACTAAAAGAAATCTAACCTATGCTCGATTTGATGTCCAACTGTGGCGCCCCCTAGTGGTAGCATTTAAAGACAATTTTTACATAGAACCAACCAAAAGAAAATTTGTAGGAATATACAGCAGGGAAGCACGTTAGAAAAGACTTCCCCGACTGTCGTGTGACCCGTGAATGAAGAGCTAAACGTGACATAACACCTGCTTAGCGTCGCCCTACATCCCTCCCACCCTCACCTCCACCTCCACCTCCACCCTGTGCCAGATCCACAGTGAACAGGGTTAGCACGAGGCCATCGGACTCCCTGCCGGGCTAACTAAACTCTCTTCAAGTACTGTTATTGACTCGCAAGCCACTGCCACACCATTCGACAGATGACGTGACTTGACTGACTCACCAGCTCTGTGCTCCACCAATCAGGCCTTTTCTAGTCAGCCAGGGCAGACTCGCGCTCTCTCTCTCTCTCTCTCTCTCTCTCTCTCTCTCTCTCTCTCCAGGGATTGGATAATGCTTGAACCCCCCGCCCCCCTTTTCCCCACCTGTGTCCAGCCTGTAAGCTATGACCCCGTGGCGAATATGTGTGTGTGGATGTGTGTGTATGTGGATGGCCAGACTGTTATATTCACTATTCAGGATTGCTAAAAGTCTGCTGGTTATCATAACTTGCCTTTTTTTTAGAGACAGTAAGAGGAAGGGTTGAGTAAAGTGAAGCGAAGCCGTGGATTTAGAGGAGACAGGAGTTTGGCTGGAGGTATCCCAGCATTCCCCAGTCCTCAGTTGAGGCTCTTTCCTGTCTTGTCAGTGAGGGGCCACAAAGCCACATCGCTATGGGTCAGCAGGGGACGAGCCACCGTCCCCTCTTCTTCCTCCTCCTCCCTCCATTTTTAATCACTGTGCTACAATGCAATCCTATACACAAGCCCAAGTATATGAATATACCAGTATACAGTATCATTTGTTTTCTAAGTATGTGAAGCTATGGAGAAGACGTAGATCTAACACTGTACCTAGGTCACAGATCACTATGTAAGGGGCGTTATGCTTTTGCTCATAACTCCGTGTAAAATGAAGAATGATTTATTTTGTCCTTTTCCATTATTTGATTGTGTGTATATTGACATTATTGTGTATTTTCTTTGGTTTGCCACAAAATGACCTTTTATATATATATATAAAAAAAGAATATACCACAGTATATACAGTATTAAATTAAGCTGTTTTTTTTTTTTTATTTTAAGAGATCAAACTGGATTTTTGGCACGTGTCAAATTTCTGAACATCAGTTGCGTGTATAAGCTGACAGGCTGTCGGAGTCTTCAAACACCGCCAGCGTTCAACTCTGATGCCATTTTTTGTTTTTAAAACCACGTCTTTCGAATATCCCGTCTCTGTCTGTCTGAATCCACTCGTTTACTTTCAGTTTCAAGGCGGTAAATGTTTGGATATTAACCTTAAACACACACACATACACACACACACACACCATCCAACCAACACTAAACCCTTGGGGATATTCTTAGCAGCTTTCATCGCAAGTAGTGCAATTATACGCTGTAGCTCAAGAAGGTTGTGTGTTTCATTATGTCCATTTACTCTGATTTTTAAAGGTGCATAACAAAGTGTTTTTTTTTTATTCTTTTTCTTAACTAAGCCTATTCTTGCAGCAGGTGCCTCTTGTTTGTGAAGAGTATCAATTCCTTTAGTTGCCATCCGTCATTTACAGTTAGCTGTAACTGTGAAACATAATCCTACTGGAACTAAATCTTAATATCAGGTCAACATCACACACACAAGTCCCACAGTCGACACTGGCGACTCACAGTGTTAGGTGCAAGTGAACTGACTCAGTGTTGACGGGTTTTATTTTTAGGTTGAAGTCATCATAAGCTGAAGTCAAATAAACATTTCAGGGAAAGAAAAATAAAGAGCAAATGAACCGTAATCATTTTTTTTTTTCTTCAGATAACCCCACTGTGCTTTGCTTCATTCTGTCTGTACGGCTCCTGGATCTACATTGTATCCTGTTCAGGTATTTTTGTACAAATAAGGGACTGATATATTCTCTGTTTATTGGAAATTAGAATAAAAGACAACATTGCTATAAACCAAAAATGGTTGGCGTGGTTGTTGTGTTATTCTCCTCCCACAAAAAAATCAGAAATGATTTTGAGGATCTTTCAGTTCAGAGGCGACCGTTACTTATCAGTCAGATCAGGTCTGTATAATGTTGAACTTCTGTTAACCCCACAGATAAAACGAGGCCTGTGAGTTCATTGAATCTTATGCACTAATGAACAATAAAAATAATAAATAAAAAACAACAAGGCAGAATAACCATTGTCACAGATCCTCTGCAAATTCAAGAATACACACAAAACGTCAAGCTCAAATTAAATCAGTAATGATTAAAAGAAACAAAATCAAAATCAAATCCAAGGTCAGAACTTGTTGTTGATGCCATCTTGGCACCCTTTATACACCTTAGATGATCAAATATAAATATAACACAATATAAAAAGTCTATTATGCACCTAAAATATTAACTTTATTAGACTTTTATATCAGCCTCTTGTGTTACTGTGAGGAGAGAGCCACTTGAGGGCAGTACAGACCATATTTTTGATGAGACCCAAACCTTTAGATAAAGACTTTTTGTGCCTTTTCAGTGCACATTTATAAACACTTTCTGTAAAGTAACAGCAAAACTTCCTTTAAGATCAGTCAGCCAAGAAAAATCAGGCTGCTTCACTATCACCTGTCACAGATCAACTTTAGGGAGACAGACCAATGGTGGATTTTTGAGGATGATGCTGGACAATATTGATAATTTGAAGTAATTCTGATGCATTGAAGTTGTTGTGGCAGCACATGGTGGCCCAATAACTCACTAAAACACTTTACGGTGGTTTTTCCTTTAAAATGTTTGTGTGTGAACATACAGTTGTTATTTCTACAGTGCAAATTCATGTATCAGCCAACACAGCACATATTGACCTATCTGTAATTAAATAAAATAAACCAACAATATTTGTTTGGCTCTACCCTATAAAACAACAAAAAAGAAACGTTTGGAAATTATTAGTCGTGTTGTGTACACATGCCTCTAATTAAATTCCGCAGAGCTCTTTATAGTTAAAGGTGTGTCCAAGGTCAGGTTCGTACGAGAAAACTAGAACACAAGTCCTTTTCTTTCCAAATGCAAAGAAATATCTTAGTGTGTAAGATTTAGGTGGATCTATTGGCAGAATATGGCAGAAAAGTAATACAATATTCATAACCATGTTTACATTACTGTATACTGACCTGAAAATAACAATTGTTATGTTCTTTTTACCTTTGAATGAGCCTTTTATTTCTACAGAGGGAGCGTCATATTGCACCGTCATGTTTCTACAGTAGCCCAGATTGGACAAACCAAACACTTTAGAAGCTCTACATAGGGCGTTGTGTATTTCTCACAAGTTTCACGGCTACTGCAGTGTCTCCTACATGCTGGGTGAGGTGAGGGGTACTCAGTTGCTTGCAGTATTCAAATCTTACGGCTAGATGCCACTAAATCCTACAAACTAGATCTTTTGAGGATTATCTGAGATGCTGCACAGAGCACATCTTAACAGCACCGCAGGCTCACAATCTGTTTCCAGTCTGAACGAACGCTACACCGGGTGAAGCGTGAGGCGGAGAGGGAGGTGAAATGAACAACAACAAAGTGTTTGGTCAGAATAAAAACCAAACACAAAGAGCCCTTTTGAATCCAGTGGGCATTGCTTCATCGAGAGGCTGTTAACTTTCTTCAGTTACTCTTAATGGAGTTAATGCATCGTAATGTTCTTCTGAATCTTGCTGTTGTAAGTAGAAATATCTGTTTGATCTGCAGTGATGATGTAACAGATTGAGCCAGATCAGAGGTTTTCAAAGTGGGGAGGTGGTCAGGAGATCACATAGAAGAGTCTAAATGTAAGAGATAGTTCAGAGATACAGCAGTTTCCCAGAGTCAGAAACTAATGAACGCCTTCGGACAGACTTATTTATGTATTTGGTAGTCAGTTATGTCAAACAGCAATATGAGGTTATGTTGGGATTATTGTCTATCAAATAATAACATGATCCCACGGGCATCCAAGAACTGAGTCAAAACAAGTAAACTACGGCTTTGTCTGAGGCCCACAGTCTCAGACTTTGAAAACCTCTGAGGTAGAAGCTACGCTCCATACACTTACATTTTATCAAACAAGTGTGTTTATGTAGTGTCATCGTATCACTTCTAAACTCTCAAATATTGTTGATGTTGGCCTCAAGCATCCAGTACGGGCTTTGTGGAACGAAGGCTAATCCACAGCTGACTCTGAGACTCGTCCTGATGAAGCTGAAATATATTTTTCCGAACCAGTTATATCAGTAGCACAGTATGAGAGATCAGAGTCTAATTGTGTAAAATAGCAGAACAAGCCTGGGCATGAATGAAGGTCAGTATACCAAACAGGAAGCTGAGGCAGAAACCTGTTGCCTGGATGAGGGCTGAAGAAAGCTGGTGTAACTGATGTAATGGTGTCATGGACAGGGAATAGGGAAGGTCAGTGAACATGTTTGGACACCATTAAAAATATGTAATAATGTGTTTGCTTGATAATAGACACAGTTATGTTTTTATTGGAGCAAAACGGGTGTTAACATCTGCAGTCTGTGTGATGTTTTGAGTATGAAAATCAGTTCCATTCATGAACGGACCTCAGGTTTTGTTTTCTGTGAAGAGAATTAAACTATTGCATTCAACTTTGAAGATCCCTGGTGCCTTTTCTGAAGATAAGATTGAATTTTTGAAGTGCTGCAGAAGTCGGTACGTGGGGTGCATTCAGACAGGATCCGACGCTGCAGCAAAAACTCAGGTTTTTCTATTCATTTGAATGGTGGTAGTGTGTTTTGGCTGTGGCGGTGCGGGATGCAGCGTGTCTGCCTAAAAATAATAATATTTACATATAAAATAGAGTTTACAAAGTGCTTTACAGAGCAACGGATCCAAAAGAAGGCCACACAGGTAAGATCAAAAAGTGAAACAGATTCAATGCCATAAAAATAGGCAGTACAATGAAGAGAAAAATGATAAAAGCAATGATAAAAAGACAATAAATAACAATAAACAACAGAGAAAATGAAATAAATAGACATCACAAAAAGGCAAGTCTGTAAAAATGAGTTTTTAGAAGATTTAAGATTTAAAAAACATTCACTAAATCAGCGAGCCTAAAAACGCAGCAACCAGCAGCACAGAAGTTGAGCTGGATCCAACTTTTGGAAAAACGCAGCCCAACGTCACGCTGCAGCCGCCAATCAGACCGGTCAAACCTCCACAGTCAGCCTGAAATGTCTCTGCAACTGAAGCTGTCCAGGTGAATTCATGGACTAAACTCTGAGACTCTACCTGTTGTGTTCTGGCTTCTAAATCTGGCTCAAAGAAGTTTAATTTGCTTTACGTCCCATGGTTTGAGAGTGAGCGAGCTGGTTAATCAGCTAAATAAAGTTATTTCCTGCTTGTTTCAAAGCGGTTACATTCAACACAAAGAGACACTCGCCCCGACACACCGTAACGTCAGATTCTGTCTGAATGTACCTTTAGTCTCTTGCTCAGGATCCAGACTTTTGGGCTACAACAGTGGTTTTTATATATTTTCATCAAAACTCAAATGAATGTTTCTGCATATTTTTCATTTTAGCTTTAATTAAATGTAGCTGTTCAAATAATAAAACACAAAAACAAATAAATACTTAAAGAAACCAAATGTAAAAACAGGATAAATGTGTTCATTATGTTTTAATTTTCAAATAAATGATGGCAAAATGAGAATATTTACAAGAGAAAATATGTATGATCTGTACAAAGAAATATACATGCAAAGATAAAAAACATAAAAACAAATAGCAAACATGAAACAAATGAAACAGGAAACAAACATGACAAAAAACAAACAAACAATGGAAAAAACAAAACCTAAACTGAGGTATCCAGTCCAAGTTTCCTTGTTTTTAATGGCCTGTGCACACCTTTCAATAAATAAAAAAAGGTAATGGAGGACTGTGATTTCTGTTTCTGGTAAAATCAGTTTAAACGTGACACCCTAACCCTCAAATGTAAAGTTAAGTGGTTATAGCATAGCTATCTTATGTTTTCAAATTCCAGGAAAGCGAGCGAATGATACCAAAAATCACCGGTTAGTTTTAGGGTATTTTTTTTTTGAAGGAACGGGAAATTATGGAAGAAATATTTTGGCAACAAGTAACTGTACATAAAGTTTTAGTAAACACCATTTAGTAAATGATGTACAACAATCTCCCATTCAACTCTTCAAATGAAACTGCTCCATTATCTGTGAAGAGTCTGTCTTTAGTCCCCCGGAGGAGACCAAATAAACTAACAACATAGTGTTTAACTAGTGTAAACAATCATTTCACATGGTCATAGATTACCTAACTCAAGTGAAACATAATCACAATAAAACATTTGTTTTTTTATTAAGTACTATAAAGCTAGAGCAACTTTGGTGTACCAATACTACAGAGGCATACAGTACAAAAAGTGTTAAATTATTATTTTTTTTGATCAAACCGTAATGATTGTAAATTATGACCTCTAACCTGGCCTGGCAGTCTGAACACTCAAAGATCAAATAAACACAAACTACCAGCAGTGCTTGCAGTACCAAGTACATGCTTTTCTCTAGATTTATTACAGATACAACAGATGTCTTCATAAATAGTTGCATAAAATGTTAAAGCCGCAACATTGCACATGATAAATCAAACATAACATACAATGAGTGCATTTACAGTAATTTGTCTTCCTCTGCCTCCACATTCACTCCCATCTGATTGGCATTTACCGCTGCCGCCGAGAGGCTCCGACAGTCTCGCGTCCTGCCATCGGAAAGCAGGAGTCCGCTGTGAATGTGAGAGGAAAGAAGGCAGAAGTCTATATATACAAGGTAAGGCTTAAACATCTCATATCTGCGCAACACAAGTTTTGTTCTAGGAAAAGCAAAACGATGGATGTCTATTGTTTCTTCTCAGATTGGGACAGTGCAGCATTGTTACTCGCGACATGGTCATCATGGTATCTTAGATTAGGTACATTATATAAGCGCAGCCATCAAAAAGCTCTGATCGAACGTATAAATGTCTCAGTAAAGTCAGTCACTGTCTCCAGGTGAGTCCAAAGTAGCACAGCAACTTTCAACTGATGAGCGTTTTCTACAATTATGTTTTGTTTTTTTCTCGGAAACGTAGAGATTGTTTGTTTTACATTGTTTCTATAAGAAAGGGCTGCTTCTCAAACGTCTTTTGAGTTACAGTTTTAGTGTAAAAGAGCAAAAACACACAACGTCCGTGTCCCCTCGAGCGACAAGAGGGAGGGGCGGTTTGCTCTCTTTGCTTTGTTGGCATCACTTTCTCCTGAAAGCTCTGCGTCTGTGCAGTGGCGTCAAGGCTCGATCAATTGGCTCCTCTGATCAGCTTTAACTCTCGCAAAAAGGAAAATAAATTACTTCATAATGTTTTTGTTTTTTTTTAAAAAGATTTTTTTTGTTCACTTAACTACAAAATCTGTTTTTTGAGTTGAAACCAGCAAGCAGCAGTAGACGAGGACATCCATAAATTTAGAGGTGATTGGTGAGAACTCTGTTCTCTAGGGCTCTGATTGGTTGACGACCATCAACAGGTCTCAGGTTAATTAGTGGAGGGACTACAGGACTTGAGTAAATCAGCATTCTGTGAAAGAGGATAAGATCAGCATTCATTATTTCTCCTTATTTTTTTTTTTTTTTTTTTTTTTTTTTACATCTAGACCGTGAAGATGCTCAATTCCAGAGGAACCTGCTGCTCCCGCTGCCTCAGCACTGGACAACAAACTCATGTATGTCCAGGTCTTTTGGCAGCAGCGGGGGCTGAGGGTTGGTTTGGACTTGTGTATCCGATCCCTTAAACTCGGGGCTGAAGACGACTTTGGATGAAGCTCCGCACTCCTCCGATGGCCCGGGCGTCAGTCTGATGTTTCCTCCTGTCTATGAAGGAGATGAGGCGGGAGGTGTCCAGGCAGCCCTCTGCTCTGGCCCGGCCCTCAGCCGGCCCGGGCTGCAGCCACTGCTCCTGAAGGCAGAGCCCGGCTGGAGGCCTCCTGCCTGGGTCGGTCCTCAGGAGCAGGCAGATGAAATCCCGAGCCGCTTGGCTGACGCCCTGGAAGTAATCCCTGGGGAAGCTGAAGTCGAGCCGGCAGATGTTCAGGCAGGTCTCCTCAGCGCTCTCGTCAAGGAAGGGGGAGGCGCCGCTCAGCAGCACGTAGGTCACCACGCCCAGGCTCCACAGGTCAGAGGTCAGCGACACCGGCTCTCCAAGGACTAACTCTGGGGAGGCAAACTCAGGGCTGCCCAGCAGAGGGTGACTGTAGTGGGCACTGTTGAGCTGGACAGCATCACCAAAGTCTGTGAGTTTGACCGTTGGCTGGCCGCTGGAGCTGTGAACCACCAGCAGGTTCTCAGGCTGGAAAAAGAGATTACAGTGTCACCATTAGTGTTGAGTACAATTAATCAACTTCAACCACGATGGATGGAACAAACTGACTAATGACAGTTCACTGTGTAAAGGTAAAAACTTTAGCATCAGACCACTCAGATTTTTTAAAATCAGTTTTAAGCTTCGGTACGTCTAAATGAAATAGCTCTACTTGAGGAAATGCCTTTAATTGCATTCATATACCCATTAGCACTGCTAAAAGTGGAACCCCAGCGGGCACGTGGGCTGCAACGCTGTTTTGATCAATTCTCGACGCGACTTCAAACCCCGCCAGGAGCGTTTTGCCCACCAGACTTTGTTAACTAGCTCAGATTTGGTCATTTTCCCTAGTTTATGCGCTTCTAAATATTTACATTAACACAATACAGTGTGACTAGGACATATAAGTGCAGCAATAAGTAATGTGGCAGTTCTAGAGGGGGGTAGATTTATCATCTTCGGCTGTTGGTAGTGCGAGGTACTCTGAAGAACTATTAAATATGCAAATATAGTTACGTAGTTAAATTGTTTTCCTTTTAGGTGTTTTTATAAAGTTTCTACAGGGTGTTTTATTTTGAAAATCGTCTGGATTCTTTATGCAGTTCGTGTCTGACCAGCTGGAGCTGCTCTGTGCAGATTGCCGCGGGTTGTTCGCAGCGTCTGTCAAAAATACAACAGCCACGTATTCTCTGACTGCCGTGCTTCTGGTGGGGTGGTGAGCTCCGGCAGTGGCACACGCAGAACCTTGTTGCATCTGTGCCTGGTGAAATGTAGCTGTAGAGCTGTTACATCTCTTGTTTAATTTGTGAAGAATCAAAATGTAAAAAATGAGTGAGTATGAGCCAGACTCGCTGTGCTAAGGCTCCACGTCTGTCACACAGATATAAGAGTGGCACTGATTTGCATCGCAGCACACGATTTAGTGTTTTTGCCTGATTACGTGAGCAACCAAATCCCTTTGCACTTCAGTGATAACTGTTCTCCTGTGCTGCTACATGTATCTTATGAAGTACAGTATTAAAAACAACATTATGCTGCAAGTCCTTACTTTTACGTCCAAATGTACTATCCTGCAGTTGTGCAAGTACTGTAAAGCTTCTAAAATGTCCCGAAGGTAGCAGGCCACTTTCTCCTCCGTCAGATTCCCCCAACTGATGATGTAGTCCAGCAGACGACCTTGGTCAGCCCTGAAACACAAAAGTAAAACATCAGATGGAAGAAATGCAAAGTGAGCCAAAGCTAATGAGTTTAATTCCATTACATTTGATTCTGTTTCGGTCTGTACTCACATCTCCAGGACGAGGGCGTAGCTGCTGGGGGTTTCGTACGTGTCTATCAGGCTGACTATGTGGGGGTGTTGGAGCCTCTGGAGCAGATTGAGCTCCTGAGTCACCCGGTCCCTCCTCATGAGCTTCTTGTTCACGTGTTTGACCGCCACCGTACGTTTGGTGCCTCGCTGATCGCAACGTTTGACAACAGAGAAACGACCCCTGGCGGGAAGAAAGAGGATGAACATTAGTTTACGTCACACAGCTGCTGACGGATCATTACAACCTTCATAATCAAGAGTTTTTGGAGTCTGTTGTAAAACCTATACACCGGTCTAATCATGGAGATATTAAGGAGAGTCTGTTACCTGCCCAGTTCAACCACTTCAGTGTAGTGAGACTCAAAGTTGTCCTTCCAGCTCACTCTGATCCCGTCAGTGGACACAGCTGAAAATAAAAGCACAGACGATCAGTTCATGTCCACGTGTCAAATAACTCCTGTGGAGGGGTTGATACAGTAGATCTTCTTACCCAACACTCTGAGGCTAGCTGATGACATTACGCTGCCGAGCTCGTTCGTGGCAACACAGGTGTAAACACCATCATCCTCAGAAGCTACGCCAAGTATCCGCAGTGTTGCTTCACCTGTGTCACTGAAATAAACACGTAGATGTTGATTTACATCTGACTTCTTCATGACTGAGCTCCACTTTTCCTCTTGTTGCTAGTGTCATGCAATGAACTAAAAGACAGCTGTGCAGCGATACTGAGACTTTTCTTACCTGTAGGCGATGCTGAAGTGTCCGTTGTTGGTGAGGTTGCTCTGGTTGGGTCCTTTCCAGGTGACAGAGGCCCGGGGTCGACCACAGACCTTACACCTGAGGGTGACGCTCTCTCCGTTGTCACACGTCACATCACTCAGAGGTACAAGGAACTCTGGGGGAACTGAAAGAGGGGGAGGTAAAACGTTAAGAGGTTAAATGCTGAGACCTTTCAGGAACCAACTATTTAAAGGACCAGTGTGTAGGATTTAGTCAAATCGAGTGATGTAGTTGCTACTGCAGAATCAGATGCCTGAACTACCTCACCTGGCTCCTTTCTCTACTACGAGCTCCCTCCAGGTGTTCGAGCTCCTCACCCTACCTCTAAGGCTGAGCCCGGCTATCCGATGGGGGAAGCTAATTTCAGCCGCTTGCATCCGCAATCTCATTCTTACACTCACTACCCAAAGCTCGTGGCCATAGGTGAGGGTTGGAAAATCCAGAGCTTTGCCTTCCAGCTCAGCTCCCTCTTCCTCACAACGGTTCAGTACAGTGTCCGTACCGCAGATGCCATACCAACCCGCAAATCCATCTCTAAAAACATAACTACTCTTCTTTTCAGGTGACGAATGTAAACAGTTATGCATTTTATACTTGTATATATGCTCCTAAATGTTACACACTGGACCATGAGAGCAGTTTAACAGTGCTTTTGATAATATATGGAGTTGGTTTTGTTAAATTATTTAAGAAATACTTACCATCATAGATGTAGTTTGGATTTAGAAGCTGAAAAGAAAGAACAAAACGCGTTAAAGAGGGAAAAAAGGAAGCAAGACTTCAAAGTAGCACTAAAGTGTCCTCAGATGTCCTGATAAACTCACCTTTACTGAAACTTTATTGGCCAGGCCATCTCTGGACTTCCTGTAACCGTTTTCCAGCTTGGTCTCTTTCTTTGCCTCCTTGTCCTTCTTCTCAGACTTTTTACGGATGCGCAGGGACGTGTGCCAGGATGACGACTTCCTACTGGGACAACAAAATCGATCCAGTTAAATCAAAGCGTTTAAACAAGGAGGTGAGAGTGTCTGACACCTAGGTAGACTGCCAAAGAAATATAAATTGCAACCAAAGTGAATGAAGCTTTGAAGAATATGAGTCAGTAAAAATAATTTGTAACTTCTCAGAGCTCTTACTTGATAGATCCCTCGGGGCAATCAGGGACGATGGCCGAGGTGTGTCCCAGCACAAATCCGGGGATCCAGCCCTCGGCGGCGGGGCCTTGCTCGGTCGCCGCCCTGAACACCAGGAACATGTTTTGCTGGTTGCTGGCCAAGATCTGGACCACCTCGCCCTGAATGACGCTGATCTCATCCTCCTTCACTGCCATGTAGTCCTGGGTCACCAACATGGTGGATACGCTACTGCTGCTGCTACTTTCACTCTGCACCACAGGGGAGGAAACACGACCACGTGGGAAATTGTAAGTACAGACTCATATGGTTTCATTGTAGTGACCAGAAAGCAGCTTTTAAATTAAAGTTGACTCATTCGGACAGTTTTTTAAGTTGCCAGTTTGATCATACATAAAAAAATTCATAAATCTGATACTTTTGGGTGAGGAAATGTCAGAGAAAAAGGTTGAAGCAGAGGACAAACACTGGAAATAGATGTTTGATTACTGTCCAGTTGATAAAGTCTTCAAAAAGACTAAAAATATTTCCTTCTTGGGGGAAAAAAACAAAGAACTGGATGAAGAAAAGCAGGAATAGGATGAAGATTTCCATTTCACTCGTCTTTGCTCTGCAGCTCCAGGCAAAGATGAAAGGAGGAAGGTTAGACTGAATGAGAGGTTCTCTGTCGAGTACGTTTGTAGCTGAACCACAAACGTCAGAGGTTAGTTGCAGGAAAAGTACATTTCAGTAACACACCATGAAGACAGCAGCAGGTGAAGGACGGCCAAGAGGAAGTCAGGTGTTAGTATAAGCTTTGTCAGAGTTAAAAAATCTAGAGACAGCCTGGAAAGGTAGTCTGAAGAGCTGATTGAGGTCCACTAGAGAGGTTCTGAACCTGAAAACACGTAGACAGTGGAAACTTGTCTTCAGAAATTATCTAACGCTAGAGAAGATGATGTTGAAGAGCAGTGAAGGTTGTCAGAGATGTGTAGTAGGGGACAGATTAGTAGAGCTGGCTGCAGCAGGACAGGAGACAGCAGGCAAGCAGGACAGACCAGGCCTCCCTCTGCCTCGGTGTTAGTCGGTGCAACACTGCACAGCAGCTAGTAGTCTTACCCCGTTACTCTGGGTGGACTGGATGGACTGCTCGCTTGCCGATGAGCACGTACTCATGCGGTCGGCGTCCTTGCTGTGCGTGGAGTGTCTGTGGGTTTGGCTCCCAGATCCAGAGCCAGTCTGGATCTGGTTCGAGTTCTGACGGACCGGAGTCTCTCCTGCCTCCCCGGGGAAGGTGAACGAGCCAGGCCGGCTGGCTGGAGAGCCCGGCATGGAGCTCCAGAATCCAGATGCGGACTTCTGGCCCGGGCTGGGAGGGGGAGGCGGCAGGCCGTCCTTGCCAAAGGCAGGAGTGGCCAGGGGCGGGGCCATAGGGGACACGGCTCCTGGCCGTGGTTTGGAAGTAGGTGTAGAGGGCAGGGGCCCAACCGTGGCACGGGGAATGGGGGCTACAGCGCTGGCAGGAGTGGGGGTCTGTGCTTGGTCCTCTGGGGTCTGGATGGGGCGCTTGCCCTGCGGGCTACCCCCTTGAGGGAGTAGGGAAGGAGGGACAGGACAAGGGGACGAACCTGGATCATAAGTGAGCAAAACTCACACCTCAGTCACATCTTTCATTTAGCCATAAAAAAAACAAATGCCACTAATACAGACAGATGGATTTTCCATACCTGACATCTTGTTGGGGCCGTCAGGATCGGCCCCAGGGTGGTGGCGTAGGGGCTGGGGCAGGCGGGACGGCTGTGGGATCCTGGAAGGCCGACGAGAGCCACCCTGGGGCCCTGAAGGGATGGCGCTACCCTGGGAGCTTCCACCTCCCACTCCAGGGGGCGCACTGGACCCACTGCTGCCTCCAGCCGGAGCTCCCATGTTAGGCACACATGGCCCACCGCTCGCTCCGACATGGTTCCTCTGATACTCTATTGGTGAGGTCAGAGCTGTGATAAGGTACAAAAGAGACGTGAAGCCAACAGCTCCATCTATAAAAACTTGCCCTCAGTGTGTGTGTGTTTGTGTGTGTGTGTGTGTGTGTGTGTGTGAGCGTACCATTGAGGAAGTTGCGTTGGCTCTCGAGTATCTGGCTGATCTGAAGGGTCCAGACCTCACGCACCCCTGGGTGGGAGGAGTGAAGCACAAAGGACTCCACGGCGCCGTTGGTTGACCGAGAAGTGAGGATGAACTTACAGGGATCGCCTTCCACGTTCTCCTCTAGACCCAAACAGCTCACCTGCAGGGCGGCGCAAGAGGAAACAAGAGAGGGAGATGTATTGTTATACATCAGTTTCTTAAAGAGTTTCTCCACCAGAGGGCGCTGCAAGCCACCGGCCTTTCCCCCTTTTTTATGGCTGTTACCTTGATGCTGTTCTTGTAGAGGAAGCCTGGCAAGGAGAAACCTTTCTTCTTGTCGAGGGGCTCGCTAAAGATGACCATCTGCTCAAAGAGGAAGACTCTCCTCTCCTTCATCCGGCCGAGCAGACCGCCCTCCGGGTCCAACACCATGAACGTGTCTTGTAGCAAAAGGCGGCCCTGAGCTACGATCTTCCCCTGGAGAGGAGAGAGGATGCACAAGATGGGAAGTTAGGCAGCTGTGAAGAACGCCGTGCGATGAGTGTAGCATTGCTTTTATCCATAATGTGATTTCTTACATCGAATCCCTGAAGCCGGCCGACGTTCATCATATCGTTGCACCTTTTTGGCACGATGCACATGACCTCCACTGCTTTCTGTAAAATGACCAAGAGGTTGATCGCTGATCTTGTTCGGCTTCATTCATAGCGATTAAACAGCTGCATCTTACTATCTTACCTCCAGCTCCATCGACTCCAGCCCAGCTTTTTTAGAGTGTTTCAGGAAATCCTTCAACAGAAAAAATATAAACTTTTAAATATGAGTGTAGATTATAAGTAGACAGCAGATGACAATAATATGGATGCCAGATGTTCAGTCAGCTAAAGCTCTGGCGCCCTCTCCTGACCAACCTTAAGCAGCAGCTGGTACTTCATGATCCTCTGGACTGGCTTGATGAGCAGGTCTGAGATCTGTAGCCTGTGCGCCAGCCGCTGCTTCAGGTCCTACAAAGTCAAAGAGGTTACTTGACAGGCTGATAGCTAGATGGAGGTTTGCAGTATGTGACGTGTCTCTAAAGGTAAACTCACCTCGAAGTAAGTGTCGATGTACTCTGAGACGATGTGCTCCGACTTGGGCTTGTTTTGACAGTACACTACATACATGTTTAGTCTCCGTTCCTGAACACAAAACACACACACACACACACACATGGTTACACGTGATCAAATGTATACAGGCATGTACAAAATACATCAGAAGTTGGACGAACCTGTTTGAGAAAGAGCGGTCCAAGTCTGTCAGGATCCTCCAAACATTTCTCCAACTCCCCAAGAAAGAAGCTGAACAAGACAGAGACAGGTGAGAGGGAAGTCAGCTACCGTACAAGTGAATCTAAACAGAGAAAGCTCTGTAGTCTCCTTATGTGTGTGTGTCACGTACTCTTTGTGCCAGTCGTAGATCTGGTGGATGTTGCCAAACACGATTTTGTCTTTTCCCTTCATATCATCAGGGACGCCCTCCTCCTTCATCCGGCTCATGTAGCCCTAATGATGCAGACACAAACACATCAACACCGTTTACACCAGGGAGTCTGTGAAGTTCAGCAAATGAATTCGAGAGGCTCCTTAAAATGCTAGTCTTACCACAAGAAGAAACGGCTCATAAAGAAACGACTCACCTCCACCACCAGGCCGAGATCTCTAACATAATCTCTCTCCGTCTCCACCAACTCCAGCAGAATGTAACTACAGCAAAGAGGAAAATATGTTTAACTCAAACAACCAAAACACCTCAGTGTGTGTTTGTGATGTACATGAGGGAAGGGGACGCACTGCCGTTTCTTCAGGATGCTGGTCCTGCGCTCGTCCATCTCTTCGATGGGGGAGGAGGAGGAGAGGAGGGAGTTGTCCGAGGGGTTGAAGGAGGGAGAGCTGCTGTCTCCCTGTTCGACCGACAGTGAGCTGGGTCTGTCCTCCAAAGCCTGAGCGAGGAGAAACACGAGGAAAAGAGTGTGAAACGGAGCACAAAAATGTCAAAGGTTTGTCTGTTTAAGGGGAAGAGCAGCATGAACACAAATTAAATGACTTAAATGACCTAACTGTGGATGTTATATTTGGCATCCTCGGGCAGTCAGATGATGCCATAAACCACACTGTCTAAAATATTTAAGGCTGTTAATGTTGCACATCAAGTGTTGTATGTTCTTGTTGTCCTCTGTAATCCTACCATCTTGCTTTTGACCAGCTCCTCGATGGCGCTCACCAACTCAGCGGCACTGGGCGTCTCTGAACTGGATGGTCGGACTGACAGACGAGAAGAGGTCTGGGTAAGAAAAAGAGAGAGATGAGAGGATTGAGAAAAGGGAAAAAAAAGAAGAGCATTAGAACCTGATAAAACAAACGATCTAACACCTATTTCTGCTAACTGTAGTATCAATACTCTTCCTACAGAGAAAATAGTGCCGTTTAAAGTAACGGGACTATCAGTCATTTAAGTGGAAACTTCAAGGCTCATTGAACTCACAAATGTGAACCTACGTGTGCTAAGTTGTCCATAAATAGATAGCAGTAGTAGTTAGCTTATTTATTTATTAGTTTTGTGAATGTATTATTTTAGTAATTTGAGTGAGCAATGACTCTGAAAATGTTTGTTAAATGTTCAATGCTGTAATCTGAAGAGAGACTTCCTAAAAGATGTTTCCACAAGTGAAACCCCGATGCTCGGGGATTTATATCTGAAGGTTCAAAGAAAGTGAAAAGGAAAAAGTTTATGAAGTTAAAAATGAAACTGAACCATGAAAAGGTTAAAACGTGAGGCTGAAAGTGGCCAAAATGAAGATATGCGGGAAAAAAAAGTAAGATGATGGGAGAAGGTCGGCGTGGGGGAATAAAGTGATGTCTGAATGGAAGATGTTTCCGTTGTTGTCCCAGTGATGATGAGCAGCTTTTGAAATAAAGAGAGGATGCTAACAGAGCGAGAATGACAGAAGGTTTATGTATGCATGTATGTATGTATATATAGTTGAGGAGACTCTCACCCTTGCTGTGCTGTGCTTCGAGACTTTCCCCAATTAGGTTTTCTGGGTGAGGCTGTGTGCCCTTCTGGCCTCACCAGCGTTTAGAGATGCCAATTACTCGCATGGGTAATGAGGTTAACGCACAGAGGGTAAAAGGGAGATGAGGACGAGCGGGCAGGGCGGGTGAGGGAAGGGGAGTTGGAAGATGATGGGAACAGGGGGGATTTCTGAATTTTCACCTCAGTGTGGGGTCAATATTTAAGATTTTTATCCAGGAGGGCTGACAGGAAATCTTACCAACTTTCCTCTTTGCACATCGACGTCTACTTGTTTCTTTTAAACCTCAATTATCCACCAACCTTTTCCCAACGTATGAATGATAAACATGCAGAAAAAAGCTGCAGTCCTGTGTTATTCCAACAGGCTCAAGGAATTACAAAATTTCCTCAAAATGTATAGACGCGAATAAGACGTTTTAGCCTTTTGATCTGCACTAACACCGACGGAGGAAACCTCCACATCGCCCTCTGTTTAGAGTAAAGAGCTACATGCATCCTGTCTTTATCTACATATTCCCGTCATGCACTTGCTCATATGTCAGGCGACTCTGCATTGCAGTAGTAGTGTGTAGTAGAAACTGGGCAGAAAGTACAAGACGAAATGAGTGAAACTAAAAAAAAAAAAAAAAAAGAGGAAGAAAAAGAAATCTGCCCTAAAGGAATTCAGGAATGTTTAAGAGTTCAGAAAAATACAAAAGTTAGGAAGAGTGATTTTCAGGGGAAAGAGAAAGGTGTGTTTTAAAAAGAAGAAGTCTAAAAAAGTTGCTAGCTTTATTTCATTTTAATCTAAAACTCTTGTAGAAACCAAAGATTTTAGCGAGTAGCGTTTAAAGCTGAAGAGTGGGGAGAAAAAAAAAAAGAGATTTGAAGAATTGACTGAGGTAAGAGACAGAGGGGGTAGAGCGGGGTATTTCAGATGGAAAGGTATGGAAACTGAGACAAAGCAAAGACAGGACATAAATCAAGATAATGCTACAGCATGGCGAACAGCAAACGATACAACCAGGAAACAAAACAAAAGAGAAACAGAAATTAGTGTCAGAGGAGTCTCCGCTTTAGTTCAAGAGGAGACTTGGAGTGTCTGAAACGTTTCATTGTTTTCTGCTTCAGAAGAGAGGGGAGAATATGATGCAACATGTCACGATAAAATGTTATGCATAACAGAAACTAAGGAGTCACTTGAAACTGTGTTTTTTTGGGGGAAAAGTGACTGAAATGAGCGAAAATGTCACTAAAAGATCATAAACAGCAATGAGAGAGTCTGTATAAGGAGTGTTTCATTTAGCTATTAGCTAAAGTCGCTGCTCTATTAAGATGTCTCATAAATATACAATGTATATTATGTATAAAGAAATAACTTTTGTCATTTCTACACCTAAAATTTGAAGAATATTGTGAACTTTGCAGCCACAGAAAATCTTAAAATTCAAAAGGTTTGTGTCCCGGTCCCCCCTGTTTTTGTGTCTACCTCCCTCCCTCTTCTCTGACCCCTCTCTTCTGTCCCCGCTGTGACGTCCTCCCTCTCCTCACCTTGTCATCCTGTGAGTCTGGCTGCAGCAGGCTGTGCTGCTGGATGGCCATAGGTGGAGGCAGAGGTACCGAGTCGGCGCCCTCCTCGCCCTCCTCCTCACCGCAGCTCTGCATGCCCGAAGAGCTGGACTTGGACAACGTGCCGCTGGACAAGCCCTCGTTACGAACCCTCTGTAACACACATGGACGTCAAAGTAGAGGTTACGTCACAATCACTTTGACAGATCTGCTAAAAGGAGGGCGTGAAGGAGTGTGTATCCACCCACCTCCTCCACAGTCTCATCCTGAGGTGTAGCGGCGCTGTCGTCGGAGTCTTTCTGGGACCCCATCGTCATCTCCCCACTTTTCCTCACCTCGCGGCTCTTCTTGTGCTTGTGGGCCAGCTTCTTCACGTGGCCGTCTGCCTTGCCGCTGCTCAGCCGACGGACTGGGCTGGTGAGCCACTTACGCAGGGTGTTACCTAGGAAACAAACCAAACAGACCAAACTCAGTTAAAGGATTTTTTAAAAAAGCCACACAATAAAATAACAGCATCATGTCAACGGTGACCATACCTGGTCGTTTAGGGCCTGGTGAGGTGTGGGAGCTCATGCCGTGACCAGGCTGTAGCGTAGCGGACGACCCTGGCATGATGGAGTCATTGCTGCACACCGACAAAGTGTCTGTGAAAGACAAGTGATGTTTATGACGCAGACTTACACTAATAATCTAAGTAAGTTTGGTTTCAGACTCAGTGTGAAGAGTGTACCTTTGTGGTTGAAGATGCCCTCCATCTCCATGGAGGACCTGGAGTGGGCGATGCAGAGCATGGAGCAGGGCACCAGGCCCTCCAGGGCAGGGGAGCGGTCTGTGGTCCTGACCAGGCACCAGTCTGGCCGTTCGTGGCAGCGCTCCAGGACCTCCACCGTCTGACCGCGACGCACCGTCAGCTCGTTGCTGTTGCTGGCCATGAAGTCGTGTATCACCACGGTCAGCTCACACCCGCCGGAGAGCTGAAGGAGAAAACAGAATCACAATGAGAAACAAGCCGAGCTGCAGCTGTAGTCAGGACGCCATTTCTGACAATCGGTGTGTGTTTGTGTGTGTGTGTGTGTGTCTCATCTCACCTTGTCGCTGTCCAGTGTGTTCTGTGAAGTGCGGGAAGCCAGGGAGATGGTGTCTGGTTGGCTGCTGCCTTCACCCTGACTGTCCAGGTCCTCTCCATCCCTAATAGACACAAACATGATCAATAAAAGGTGGATTTGTTTCTGAAAGTGAGTGCACCGTCCTCTTCTACATCAACTGTATGTTTACCTTCGCCCCTTGTGGTGCTTGGCTGTAGTCGCTTTGGGAATATGAATGGGCTCCTTGAGCGCTCCTCTCAGGTGAATGGTGCGCTCCTGAATCACCTCCCTGATGTGTTTGATCCAGTCCTGCTTGTTCTCGATGCTTGACGCCTGTTATCGGTCAATAACGGAACGAGTTCAAGAAGTCAAAAGTTGTCGGGAAATTAACTTCCTTTGGAAATCTTGTTTCACTCTGTGTGTTTCACACAAGTCTGGATTTACCTCTCGTCACCTCTTATCAGCTGAAGGTTAATTTTATTTTATATGAACCCTCTCCACATGTGGACCCCGAGAACAGTGATTCCCAACCTGTTCTTTCCAGCTGTGCGCCTACAGATGAACTCAAGTATTGTTTCCTTGACATGTTCCAGATGTGTAACTAGTTTGCATGGGGCCTAAATCACAACACTGTGTTCAGATTATTTCTTAAAATGCCTTGAACAGCTCCTTCAGCAACAGACTGCTGCTCCTACCATGTAAGAAGGAGCGCTACCACAGGTCCTTCATTCAAACAGCTGTCAGACTCTTTAACACCAGCATGACTTCATGACTTTTTTCTATACATTTCTTATTTATGAGTAATTTCTTATCAAACTTGTGTACACGAGCTGCTGTGACAAGTAGATTTCCCCTGTGTGCGGTCAGTAAAGTTTATCTTATCTCATCTTTACTCAGTATTTTAAGATAATGGGTTACTTTTAAAACTATTTTAAATATTTAAGTGCTAATCCATTATTCATATCCTAAACTAGTTCAATCTTTAAATCCATTAATCTTAGCTATATTTTTTAATCATTAATCCATTACTTTTAGCTAAATATTTAAACAGTTTATTAATACTTTTAGCTATCATTTATTCATATTCTTTATATTATCTCAATATTTCTATTTTTTGTTTTAATTAGCTGAGGGATGACACAATCTTTCCACATACCACTTGATAACTGCTGAATGACCACCTGAAGTACAGCTAGCTAATTGGGAATCACTGTCCTTTTATTAATTTATACTACAATGTTTTAGCCCACCAGCTGGGTTAAAGTGTTTCTGCTGTGGATCACATGTACTGATTTTACCGATGTGTGTGTGTTTTTAAGCTATCGAGGATAAGAAGTGCGAAGAGTTTCAGACTTGTGAGAAGTGGATGAGGGCTGTGTTGTGGGATAGTTTGTACTCACCATCGCTCCATGTTTGGATCCCTGACTTAGCTTTGAATTTAAAATATAAAATAGAGAATTTCACTGGTTTGACTTTAGAAGATGTACATGACAGTTTTTAATGCTGACAAAATGGTTTGACATGATAGAAACGTACAACACTGATAATTTTGCCTTGACAGCGGCCAATTAAATGTGTAGCAGATTGTAATGGATGGTGTGTGTGTGTGCATGTGTGTGTGTGTGTGTGTGTGTACATGTGTGGTTAGTAATGAGACACACTTCATTTACAATGCACATACCACATGACTGCTTCTCAGCGGTTAGTTTGATAGAAACACGTATTATAGAGTCATAACTCAGCTCAGAATTAAACGTGTTAGGATTTCGGCTTCATGCTGTTCCAACGGCTGATACTAATTTCAATCCATCTGTGACAGTGTTCAGCACAGAAACACACAGCAGACGGGGGCTGGAAAATATACTTGGAGAACTAAATGAATTGAACAAGTTGAATATCCATATCTTACTTCTACAAATCATTAAAAAGCTTATTTTTCTGGTGGAGAAAGACGGCTACTCCGTCACTTTTGATAAAGTGGCGCCGAGCCAGGATGGGAGATTGTGGGCGTTGAGGGGTCGAATCAGTGTCAGCGGCGTTGGCGGAAGCATGTCAGCCCACAGAGAGAATTAGAGATACAAACATCCACAGAAAACACAGCCCCAGATATACAGATGTGCCTGTGTTTGTTAACAGATGGAACAAAGCAAGAATCGGAGACGGACAGAAGACAGAGAGACAGAAAGAAGAGGAACAGAGGAGGTGTTTGTGAAGACAGAAAGCCCCTCGGGCCACCTTAAAGCTGCTCATGCAATCAAACAAGACGAGAGAGATGAGAGTAGAAGAAGAAAGGTAGCAGAGGGTTGAATACTAAGACAGGCGAGAGAGAACTGGGTTAGACCGATAAAAAGATTTCCCGACTCATTTGGCCTTTTTTTCCTTCAGTCAGACACACAAACATGGAAGTCTGCCTGATGACATATTTATGATTAAACCTGTAATCTTAGATTTTTTATTTTTTTTATTTTCAATGTTGCTACCTTAGGTTTTAAGACTTTTAGTCCCCCGGTAATTTCAGGTTTCCCATATCGGTCAAACCCCAAACAAGATTTTAGAAGATGAAGCAGATGTGATGACGTGTGTTTTACCTTGAGCACAATCTTGTTGTCAGATGTCGGGGTGCGTCCCACCCATAAAGCAAACTTACAGGGGTCTCCTTCAACATGTTCTGTCACCCCCAGCTCTGACGTCTGGGAAGAGAGAGACATATGAGTGATTAGAAATGGCACAGGTGAGTCAGCTTACCCTCTACAAGGTTCACTTTGTCACTGCAGTACAATGAAACACTCCAAACTTCAAATCCAAAGTGTGATTTCTTTGAGACAGTTGAGACTTGAGAATGTCTCAAGTGATTCAAGTAGAGTGATTAGTAATTCGATTTACTTGTATTTTGTAAAGTACCGCAGTTAAAGATACAAGGCACTGAGAAACATTGAAAATGCTAATTATGTCATCTACCAATCAAACTTTCCAAAAAATTCTAAAACACTTTAAATATTCTTTCTCAGTCTTTAAACACATTGTTCTTAGTTAAGCAAAAATTAACATCTCATCCAAGCTGAGAACAGACGGGCTTCATTTATTTTTTAAATTCCATCATTTACATTTTGTCATTTAGCTGACGCTTTTATCCAAAACAACTTACAAACAGGGAAACAATCAAGGTTACAGTGCAATAAGGACATTAGTGCAGCAATAAGTCGCGAGATGCCCACAGCCTGTATCAGGAGTTGGGTAGCATGTTGGCATGACCAGGCAAACGAGGCAACGTGATCAGAGAAGGATAGTTGCTCATCGATCATGACTCCTAAGTTTCTCGCTACCCTGGTAGGGGCGAGAGATGGAGAGTCTTCAGATCACCAATTAATGATGCCGTTATCTCGAGATAGAGTTTGTTTTCTTGCGTAAGTGTTTTGTTGAGTTTAGTTTAAAAGCACTTAGTTGCCCATCATGCGCTGTGACACTGTGGACAGATAACAATTAAATCAGTCTGCGTCATTTGAAGATCAGCCTGTCAAACTTCAGAGGTGACTCCACTTTGGTGGCAAAGGATTTAATAAATTATCTCATTATCACAAAAAAGACGAGCTTTGTAACCTCGAGATAACGGGATAATTAACTCGTGATCTTGTGATAATGGTATCAAAAAAATAATTGCGAGCACGGCTGTTCTCATCTTCAGTAGTCATAAGGTACATTTCACCATCATCCACTTACAAAGAGTTTGCTCTTGTAGATGTATTTGCTCCTGCCGTTTGAGTCCTTGACCTCCTTGCTGAAGACAAGAGACATCTCAAAGAGGAAGAGGTGGCGCTCTCGACCCTTACGGATCAGAGTCTTTGGATCCCAGACCTGGAACGACTCCTGAAGGATGAGCTCGCCCTGGGACTCGATGTTTTCATCAAACCCTGGGAGAAGGAGGGGATAAGATAAGTGCTCACAAATGCAGCCAACAGCAAAAGATCACAGCGACATAAATAACAAGTAGCGTGCGTTAACCACCTTCCAGCATAGAGAGGTGCATGGCATCGTTGGCTTTCTTCGGTACGCTGAGCATCACCTCCAGGCCGTCCTTGATCTCTCCTTTACCTTCTTCGCAGCAAGTCAGCAGCTCCTAAACGGACACACACACACACACACATACAGAAACCATGACAACATGAAACTATGGCAACGGCCACCGCAGCAGTGAGATTTGGTCCGGTGGGTCACCTTCAGCAGGAGCTGGTACTTTGTGATTCTCTGCACCGGCTTGATCAGATAGGAAGAGATGGAGTTGGCCAGTCGGTGCCTCTGTTGAATTTCCTGCAGAGAGAAGAATGGTCATGTGATCAGATGTAACTAACGTGGATCAGTACAGTTTCATTTGAACGGCCCAAAGGTGATACTCACATCAAAGTAGTTCCCAGCATGCTCCAGGATGAGCTGAGTGGAGTCTGGTTTGTTCTTACAGTAGTTCACATACATCTGGAACTTATCAGCCTGGACGAAGCGAGAGCGATGATACAGTAATTCAAATTATAATTTAAAATATGAAAGTTGACAGTGGTTGAGAGTAAGCATGTTTTATGAACCTGCGGGCAAGCAATTATACTTACACGTGAGCTTAATATGCTAAATATTTTTGCTTTATTCCAGAAACATTGAGGATTTAAGTGGTACAGAACAAGACACAACATATTTTAACGACTGACAGGTTCGAGCGCAAGCATTGCTGAACGAATGATACGTACCCATGTGACAAAGCAATGCCCAACATCCTCGGGAAGCTGCTCATATTTCTCCAACTCTTTGAGGAAGATGCTGACAAAACAAGAGATTGAAAAGTGAGAGACATCATGCACTCCCTTAGAAAAAATAACCTATGCCATTAGAGGCAGCGTACAGTTCTTTCATAAGATTTGGGATGGATGACCTATATGGAGTCGGATCACTGTGGTGTTTACTAATTACTTTCTCATTTTAATTTTATTCCTATGTCTTTATCTTATGTGAGTATGTGGAGAGAAGGGCGGGTCGCTAAGTAAGAGGGAGAGGATGTGTATATGTGTGTTTTATGTTACAAATGGAAGATTGGAGCAGCAAGGTGTCATTGTCATGGTGCTGGTTTTGTATTACGTTGTGTTTCTTACTTATGGTGGAATTCATAGAGGT
The DNA here is from genome assembly GCA_033000465.1 of Sciaenops ocellatus. Lineage (NCBI taxonomy): Eukaryota > Metazoa > Chordata > Actinopteri > Sciaenidae > Sciaenops > Sciaenops ocellatus. The sequence continues at coordinate 13,686,912 of CP136873.1, forward strand.
CCTGCATGTTTCCAAAGATGATATGCTCCTTGTTGATGATTCCTGGAGGAATCTCCTCGACTCCACTGGTCATCTCCCACAGGTAGGTCTGCACGGAGAGAAGACGACAAGATCAAAACCAACTAAACTCTTCAACACGGTCCTGATATAGAAAGCTAGCCAGTTCAAATATACATGACTTTCAACACAGTGACAGCGTGTCATTAATGTGATGTTAATGTGTTAATAAAGTCATGTATATTTGAACTGGCTAGCTTTCCATATTATGATACATTTCTAAACTTTATTTGAAAAGTTGTTGCACAACTCTGGAGTGAAACAGGTGAACAAGTATGGGCTGTAAAGCTGGACTTACATCCATGCACTCGCGCAGGTCTCTCACGTAGGCCTTTTCTGTCTGAATCAGCTCTGCCATGATGAACCTGGACACACACAAGCACAAAATTAGCAACTGTCACACTGTCCTCCACATGCTGTCATCCACAGAATGATAAAACACCAATAGCTCTCTTTCAGCCTGTCTGCTTCATCCATTTACGCTAGTGAATAATGAGTTACGGGGCCATAAACTTGGTCATAAACCAGCCGCGAATGACTGAAATCACGCTCATGATTTGCAGTCTTCCTTTCCCCGTGTACTACACGTACATTCATTTGTTCTCTTGTGGCGCTGGACTGTCGTGTCCGCAGTTCTTGCGCTGACGCAGCAAAGACGACGAGGCTGATGTGCGGGGCAGGAAGTTTAAATCACGAAAATCCATTAATGTACGTACATTTACACTGAGCTCACTGTCCTACTCAGAACCACTTACTACTATTGAGCTAGTCGGGCTTCAGTGTTGACATTACTGTTGACAAGGACAATGACGGGTGCCTCTTATAACGGACCGTCTTAGTAAGCATTAGGCTGCTCTGGTGCGTATTTCTGACACTGAGCCAACGACTTAATTACTCGTCCTTCGGGGCAATAAAATATATTTCCAACAGGAGGAATAACGCAGTGAAAATGCTGACTACCTACAATTTGTTTAGTTTGTATGCATGGCACGTACTGTTGAGACATAGAGCTTTTAACTCTGCACACTAAATGCACAACCCAGTGTATTTAATCTGCTAAATGACTCGGATCTATCAATTCTCTGACTATTCAGCTGTTTCTATAAACCTGCTCTGAATATTCCTTCATTTTTCTGATATATTTAAGTACAACATGAACATGAAGTGATGACATACTCCTTTCTGCGCGCTGACTTGCGTTTCTCCTCGTTTAGCTCATGAGCGGCGTCCCGCAGCTTGACCTCTGACCCAGGAGCCGTGGCCGGGATGATGTCCAATTGGAGATCCTTACTCTGACACAGACGGAGACAAAGTAAAGTGATTTAAAGAGCTCCATTGTGAATAAGCTGATTTTCTGCACCTCTACCAAAACTCTTGACCACTTACCGCCTTGTTAGAGTCTGAAGAGATGCCCAAGGCTTTCTCCAGGCTGCAGCGGTACTTGTCCATGCGCAGAGAGAAGTCTCTGTAGCGTTTGTCCACCGCTGTTACCCATTTTTTGATCTCCACAGCGTGACTGTGGCCTTTCTCGCAGAAGCCGTCAGCTAGCTGGATCAGCAGCTTCACACGCTCCTTAGTTTGCTGAAGGAGAGCGGGAAACAGAGAGTTATATGCACACACACACAAGCATGCTCACAGTCACGTGTTTGTTTGTGTATGTGTGTGTTAGAAAGGCCAACCTTGGCTGTGATGTGGAAGTCCTCATGCTCCTTCAGCAGCTCCTGTGTGTGGTGGATACTCGAGCCTGTGGAGGTGTGTGTGGACAGGTAAAACTCCCCGGTGTCATGAATCCACTCCAGAGCCTGAAAACACACAGGGCACACGTATTGTCAGCAGTGTACATGCAGGAATGTGTTGTCATATTACTTCAGTGTTGCAGCGTTCTGTACCTGTTTGGCACTGCGTTCAAACACCACATACTGCTGACACTGGTCCAGCCGTCGTTTCCTCATGGTCCAGAAGTGGAGAACACGATTCTCCCTCTGTAGCAGCTCATTGAGGATATCTTTACACAACAGAAACACAGAAAACACTCAGCACCAGCCTAACTCAAATTATTTAATCAGTTCCTGCCTGCCGGCAACACGTAACAAGAGCCCCAGATTTGTGAAAGAGCTTTTCAGCGTTTGGACAGGTTAGCAAGAGCGGAAGTACTCTCATTATGTCCAAATGACCCATAACAGAGGCTTGTTCTCGGTCATTTCACAATATCACAAATATTGACTGCTTATCTTTTACTTAACGCTAACTACTCTGACTGTTTAGCTGACCATTTCAACTGTTTAACCGTTAGACTACTGTTAACTATTTATTCCAACCATTTAGGCTATCAGTTATTTGAAGCTAACTATTTCAAATATTCCTCAAGTACTTTTGTACAACATACACTCTCAGTCTCAACATGCAGTGTTGAGGTGTTACAGCCTCGGTAATGTTCAGTGTATTTTCCTGTTACTCACTTTTAACCTGCTGTTCTGGTGCTTTGACGTGGCTCAGCATCCCGGGCATGTTGACGCTGTTCCTGTGCATGTACTTGAGGAAGACGTCTGCGTTTCTTCTGGCCAGAGTGCACGCCTGATAGAAATATTAACGCACACAAAGATCAGAGATGTAACTTGATACTACGCTTAGGGTTTGTTTTGATTTTCTTGGACGTTACCTTGAGGAAGGCCTCCTTCTGCTCCAGGTGTTTACTGATCATGGGGGTGACATGGTCCGTTTCACAGTTGGGTCCCAGTTTGTCGGCTCCTCCGCACCAGTCCTCCTCTCTTTTATATTCCTGTTCCAGACTCTCCAGCACGCTGCAGACCTGTGGAGACAAACACACTTGGTCTGTCATCTATAAAAAGACATTCAAATTTTTTGAGACAAGGAGACAAATTGATTCCTGAAACCTCTAAAGGGGGTCTCCTACCTGTTCAGAGGTCTTGTAAAAGGCCACTGAGGCATTGACCAGCTTAAGTCGGTCCTCCATTTTCAGCATGAGCTGCTGCCAGTGGGAGGCCACGCTCTCTGCACAGTCTCTGATCAGGTCCATGTCATAGTGGTTTGCCTGAAGCAGAGCCTCTGCCTTCTGCTGAACCTGCAGGGCACTCTGGTGGGTTTTCTGCAGAGAGGGTAGAGGTGGCGAAAAGATGGGGAAAATAAAATCTAGATTCAGACTGTGAACAGAAAACATGATGTAGAGAGAAACTGATGTGATAAACAAACACTGTCTCACCTCAATGGCGTGTTGAAACTGTTCATGTTCCCTCTGCAGTTGTTCGGCTTCCTGCAGGGAGCTGGCTGTTATTAGACCAGCGTTCAGCATCGACTCGCCGTTACGAATCCAACCAAGAACCTGCAGCAAGAATGATTTTAAATGACTGAATGTCACAAATCCAACATTTTATCAGTTTTTACTACTGTAGTTGCAAAGTCTCGGCCTGCAGATGGCGCCTTTTCTCAGGTATACGACAGAGTGTCCTACCTGTTTGACTTCAGCCTGCAGGTGTCTCAGCTGGACGCACTGCTCCAAGTGCCTGCGGTGCTGCTCGGCTGCCAAGTCGAGTTCTTGCTGCTTCTCGTGGAGAAACTCCAGCAGGTCCTGAACCCGCGTAGCCATGTCGACGTCTCGGTCGCACAGCAGCTCCACACCTGGAGGCCAGACACACACTGCCATTAGCTTTGTATGGATACAGTAGACCTGCAATTAACTTTAGATACTTTTATCCCCAACAGTCCTAATTATTTCCTCACATTTGGATTAGTCTTGTAAAGCATATTCCATTTTAATAACGAATATAATCAGTGTGTTTCAATACACGTGACGTGATGTAACCATTCTTTGTGCTGTTTTAGAGAGCACCTATTAGCATGTGAGATCACAGGTGAGTTATTATTGTTAGTGAGTGGGTGCCTCTCATCACAAACGCTGACCGAATCTGACCCGCAACACCTACACAGTATCAATATTAAACTAATGTAGCCAACACAGAAATCTGTGCAGCAACAGTGAACATGAGCTGTTTTCTGATTCTTAACCCTCATCTGAATGATGACTGATGTCTGATGTGGCGACCAGGTGACAGTAAAACATCTCTTCACTTCTACTTCACAGCATTTGAGATATAATAGTTTAATAAAACTAGCACTGGAGGACGGGTACAGAGCAGACAAACTGATTCACTTTTCAAAAGACCTTTTCAAGACCTTAAATGTAAAATGTTAAGAAACCTTGCTTATTTCCAACTGAAAAAAAAGCTAATCAAAGAAGTCAAAGCAAACTGTGATCTAGTACATTTAGTCATTTAGCTGATGCTTTTATCCAAAGCAACTTGCAAAAAAGGGAAACAATCAAGGTACAGTGCAACAAGGACATGTTAGCGCAGCAAAAAGTAGATTTATCATGTCCAGCTGTTGGTGGTGCTAGGAGAGGAGGTACTCTCTGAAGAGCTGGGTTTTCAGGAGGTTTTTTAAAGTAGAGAGGGACGCCCCTGATCTGGTAGGAACTGGTAGTGCGTTCCACCAACAGGGAACAACAGACGAGAAAAGTTTGGATTGCCCTGAGCGTACCGGTGGCAGAGCCAGGCGTCGTTCATTGGAGGTAACATATGTCTGTATGAGGACATTCAAGTAAGTGGGTGCAGAACCGGAGACTACTCTGTAGTCAGCATTAGCGATTTGAATTTAATGAGGGCTGCTGCAGGTTGTCAGTGGAGCTCGGTGAGCAGCGGGGTAACATGTGCCCTTTTGGGTTGATGAAAAGAAACAGACGCACCGCCACGTTCTGGATCATCTGAAAGGGTTTCACTGTGCAGGCTGGGAGGCCCGCCAGGAGGGCGTTACAGTAATCGAGTCATGAGATGACCACAGCCAGGCTTAGACGGGTAGCATATTGGCTACCTTGCATGGCGTGGTGCTGTATATACAGTACAGACTCTGTAGTGTACTCACCAGAGGACTGGACTTCGTTGACATACTGCAGCAGCTCCTGTCCCTGGTGGATGACATCGAAGGTGAGATTGTTCATGGTCAGGGCCTTGTCAGCGTGGTGCTGCAGCCTCTGCTCGGCCAGCGTCAGGTCCTCCGTGTCGAAATCATTCATCTGACCTGTCAGCTCCTCGTTCCATGACTCCAGGTCAGAGATGATCTGAGGAAAGACGATAAGATTCTACTTTTCAGAGGCCACAAACACTGTGTATTCATTGTCACTGCTTTTTTTTCTTTCTACAGTAGTATCACTGTTAAGCCTTTCTTGGGTAGAGTTTGATTGCACTAAACTAGACTCACATCAATGGCGTCCCTCTCGAAGATGCGGAGCTGCAAGAAAAGCTCCAGTTTGATCTTCCTCTCCTGGAAGAGCTCCTCCATCTGGGCCTGGGCCTCGTCCAGCTGCTGCAGTACGCTCTCGATATGGTTGATGGAGCTGTTGTGGGGCGTCTTGTTGCTGGAGATGGCCGAGTCCCTGGAACATAAACGCACAATTAAGCAATAAGCGGTGAGAGGAAGCACCGTGCACTTTAGTGCATAAAGACACAGTTGGGCTCGACGCCAAGCAAACTGAAAACTGCTGCATAGCACAGCCTGCAGTGGCTTATTCAGCTGTAATATAGCAAAGAGGGAGCTGATGTTCATTTAATTTAAATGGTGGAAGGTTTGGCCTGAAGAAAGCAAACACAATTTAATCTTGAAAATTTCATTTTCAAGATTGAATTTTGGAGCCTTTTAATATTTAATGATCTCTTTAAACTGTGCTGTTGTGTTATATTTCTTTGTGTACCTTTATACATCTTTTATTGAGAAACAAACATCCTGCTGTCTAATGTGGATATTAAAAATGAAAACAAAGGTATGACTGAACTGATGTATTAAATATTACTGAGTAAAGTTAAATATTTAATGGGAAAACCCCAAGGGCTCATGTTATACCTACACATACATATTGTACCAACATATAAACATTTATATTTACATACATACTCACATATATAGATACATTAATAACATGCAGTGCTTCAACACACTCACTACTACACTATGCATAAACACACATTAAACCCTCATAGTTTGTGTCTAAACATTTAGATCTAATAAATATATCATTATTATTAGCTGAAATATTCTCAATGCAACACCTCTTTTAATCATTGCTTCCACTGTAGATCTAGTTTAATTGAGCCAGTTAATTTTATGAGCCATAAAAACTAGAAATTTGAGCTTGTAATGTTTATTTTTATCTAACAGGTTACATGGTTTAAAAGATGAGTCTACGATGTTACGATTGGTTTCATTTCAACCTTCATTTTCCTTCTTGGTTCAACACTACACACCATGTGGCGCTCAGCGTCTGAAGAGTTCAAACAACTGGGAGAGATTCATACATCCAGATTCTGATTCATCAATCTGACAGATGCACACATGCGCAATGCATGAACACACAGACACCAACGAGTTTACAAAGAGGCAAAATATGAGTAAGCAAAGACAGCAGAGGTCTTATTGGCTCCAGGTTGATTCATCCGGGTGACAGATGCACTCTCAAACTCAGATTCACGTTCACGATCGCACGTGTGTGCGCACACACAAGCGAAAGGTGTGTAGAGCTACAGCTGCCTCCCGGGGAGACTGCTTTTATAAGTGCATGTCTAATTATGTGGCAGACTTATGTAAGAATTCACTATGGAGCCAATACACGAGGGAGAGAGGGATGGAGAGAACGAGAGAACCAAGGGGGTGGATGAGGAAGAAGGAGGTAGAAGAAGAGGGACTGCAACATCCTCTGTATAAATACAGAGCTGGAGAATGAGGGTCGACTGCATCCACCTCTCAAACACCTCCTTGTACCTCTCAGATTTCTTTTTTTGGGTTGCTGTCTTCTCAAAATTACACTGATAGACTGCATATATTTACACAGTCACACAAATTTGAATTCCAAATCGCTCCATGTCTAAATTACCCTGCCAAATATCTGTTGAGAGGAGAAAATCATTATGTAACAAGACCTGTTTTTACATCTTTATTGTCACTAATTAGCTCAGAGGGTTGTTGCATCATTTGTTGTGCACAGCGTGTGTGCACAGTTATCTTGATTTCTTTCTTTCTTTCTTAACTAGTGCTGTAAGGGATTGGTTGCAGTCACTTTATTGGTTTTACTCTGTTACGGCTGCCACTGACACACCTATGGATAACTTTTAGTGTTTTACTGTGTATGCAAATCTAGGTGTGCGTGTGGTTGCCCTGCCCTGACTGCTGGTCCCAGCTGAGGAGTGAGAGAGGTGTGGCTGCCGCTGTCACTGCTTCCTGGAGACCTAGAGGATCCTGATTTGGAGCAGCAACCGGTCCGACTGTCCAATCCGCTCGAACCAATTTTAGGAATTTAAACCAGAACCGCCAAACAGTTGTGGCGGCTTATGTTTTTGATGTGAACTTTTGTTACAGTCACTGAATTAGGGGTGCTGTTTCTTATGGTTACTAGATGAGTGTTAGAGAGGTTTTTCTTTAATTTAGATAGCATGGACTCTTAGTTATATTTATTTTGTTGGTTTGAACATCATCCAATTGCTTTGTTTCCCTTGTAGTTACCTCACCTCTTTTTGTTATATAATAATTAATCCACATTCCAGAAATTAAATAACTTTTTACCGAATAACAGCTGGTTTTATGTCACTTCCTATTCTCTCATGAGTTGGGACGTAACACCCCTGTTTTTGATTTAACTGATTCTAGTTTTGCAGATTGCATTGATTCACAACAGAACTGAAATTGAAGCTGGTTTCAGATCATCTGTCAGAGAAAACATTTTAGTTTTGATTCCTTTTCCAAGTCTACTCATGAGCAGGTTTTGATTTAGTTCAAGTTGGACGTTTAGAAAACACACTACTGTGCAGAAGATTGCATCCATAGTTGTGGATATATAGTGATACACAGTACCATACCTTAAAAGGTTAAATAAGTATTTGTGGAACTGAATCATGCGTTTGCTTTTTACAGAACTCTAAATGCATTAGTTCAGTTCGTCAGTCAGGTATATTAATCTCTACCTGAGTTGCTGGATGAGATCCTCTCCCTCCTTGATGACGTTGACGGTGACCTGCAGCGTGGTCTGCTGCTGCTGGCCAAAGCGTTTGATCAGATCCTGTACAGCCTCCACCGACTCGGCGTAAACATCGTCCAGCAGCTCCTTCTGGAGCTCCTCCAGCCATGTCCACAGCTACAGGAGGACATTTATTAGGATGATTTATTAATGTTCCTATCTGCTCACATTGATGGTGTTAAAGCTCAAAACTCACAAACCTGGCACACTGCAATTGCACCCAAACATGCAAACAATCGCAGCAATCTTAGTTCATCTGAATCTCTCGCCTAAATCTGATGTTCAAGCCTGACCTAAACCTGATCCTAATATCTACCTTATCACCAACTATCCTTTATAAGATATAGAGGAGGGAGAATGTCCTCAGATTGCCCATCTCTGTGTGACTAATTGGATAGAAGCAAAGCAGCACACACATATTCCATTTTATCTGGTTATTATCTCCCTCTTGCTCAGAGAGCACTGTGAAAGCTCTCATCCACACAAACACACAGCCCACCATCCACTTCAGCATTACGTCATCCTCCCTGCCTACCTCTTTGACGTGCGTGTGGAAGGCGACAGACATGTCCAGCAGGACTTTGCGCTGCTCAACGCGACGAACAAAGTCTTGGATTCTGTCTTCGAGCTGGTGGGCGGCCTGGTAGATCTCCTCTGGGTCGCACTCACCCGTCTGGGCCAGCTGCTCAGCCGCCTCCAGCAGCTTGTCTGCATTGGTGTACGTATTCTACACCGAGGGCAGCGATGGAGAGCGAGAGAGAGCACAGAGAGAGAGGGGTTAACCCAGAGAGATGATATAATGCAAGTAAACCATATTCTGAACATGAGCAGAGATAGAAAGAGTAGCGGCAGGAAGAAGAGGACAAACAGGACATGTAGAAGACGTGTACACTCATAAAATGTGTTATGATTTGCAACTAATGCATCATTTAGACAGTAATGTGGAACCAAAACTAAGAACTGAGGTGAGCTGGCTGTTGTTTTAGATACATTTAGAGGAAATACCTAGATGTTTTCTGATCAGAAGCTGCTGCAGCCACATGTGACAGTTATGGATTAATGCCAAAAACTAAATATTACGGGAGCATAAATGAGAAGAAGTGAGTGAACTGACTCACTTGTGTGTACTGAAATATCAATTTTGACGTTTGCTGACATTAGCAAACTTTAGCTAGCTCATACGTTTTAGCTAATTGAAAGGTTCAATGTGCAACTTTTAGGGTGATATATTGGCAAATATGGAATAAAATATGCAAGAAGAAAATGGACGTGACATAGAGGAAGAAGAAGCGTTAGCTAGGTTCTTATGGCTGATATTTATACCAGTACAAAAAAGGTAGTCAAACCTCTGAGTGTATTGAATTCAGCAAGGGATTGTTTTATTGCAAGTGAACTCAACTTTTATAAGACAAAAAATTAATTAATTAAAAGAAGAAATTAATTAATTAAAATTAATTTCTTCTTTTAAAAGTTACACATTTGAAATTCAACTGTCAAACAAATTAGTACTATTAAATTACAATTAAATGTTTTTAGATTTTTACCGTTGCTTCCTTATTATCATGTTATTTTATTGTTATTATTATCTTATTATCTGTATTTTTTGATCACTTTCTTATTATCTTGTTATTATGGGCAGTGTAAGATCTCTACCCAATAAGATGGAGGAGCTAACAGTGCTAACCAGGCTACAGAGGGTGTGGAGGAGAGACGTGGCTAAATGACCTCACTACAGACTCGCTGGTAACTCTGGACAGCTTCATAAAGTCTATCTTATCTTATCTCGTAGCCATAAAAAAAATACCATTATTAGTGGTTGCTGACAGTCACTGGTAACTGTGTGTAACATGAGAAAATATGAACACAAGATGAGTAGAGTTACAGAAACAGAACCAAATTACCTGTGCCACTTCCTCAAAGTCTTCGTGCCGTTTCTGTAGAGCTCGAGCTCGATGGAGGGACTTTCCCACACCTGTGTGTTTGCTGAGGAAGGCCTCGCCATGGTTTTCAATCCAGTCGAGCACCTGTGCACAGAGATCACACGATCCACACAAAGTGAGACAGACAGAGTGAACTGGCAGGCCACAAGGGGGCGCTCTAAGGTGGTAGATGAGCCCTCCGGTGATGGTGATGATCAAAAGTGTGTGCAACAGAGGAGGAATGACAGAAATGACGATCGGTATTGTACGAGGCGTTGCACCGAGCCCTTTTCTTTTCACACTCCTTTCCCTGCGCTCTGTCCTTCACAGTATTAATGGATGAACAGCATCTGCACGGATATATGACCCAGTTCAGTTGCTATAGCAACAGTTGCCATGTCAACACATTCAAGAATGCCAATGATTTTTTTTTTAGCCAGTATGCAACCGTATTATCATACTGGACCATTTGATTATGGCATTGTAGTTGTTTTGCTTTTATTCTGCAGAGAAGATTTACATCTCAGGCTTCTATTCAACGTTCCTTTCCGCTGAAACGCATGATAAGTGAAGACGCAAGGTTCCAGCAACTTGCTCAAGGACATTTTGATAGGAAACATGGCTGCTGCTGGGATCAAACCCCGCTATTAAGAGTAGAATCCTTCTAACCAGTAGGCTACCCTGCTATTTTCAAATTACTGTCTAAACCTCTCATGTTAGACTGAAAAAACTTGCAATTAAGTTTGGTCCTGGAATTACCATGTACTTGAACAAACGTGCACATGCATATAAACAAAAACACACACATATACGTGTGTGTGTGTGTGTGTGTGTGTACGTACCTGTTGGACGTCCTGTTGAAAGACGCAGAGCTGCAGACGTTGGTGCAGCCGCACTTTGCGGTGTTGCCAGATGTTTTCCAGCTGTCTCTGGTGATGCAGCACTTCGTGAATTATGTCAAGGACGTGGTGCACTGCCTTGGAGTAGTTCGCCGATGCCGTCAGTGAATCAGCGCTGCCTGGCGTCAAAGGTCGCTGCAGCTTGTCCAACAGGGCTTTGCCATCTTGGCTCACCTGGGGAACAGTTAGAAAAGAAGATGACGTCAGATTTCTACAATACATGCACAGGAAAGAAAAGTATAGTGGCTTAATGTCAGACGCCCGAGCGGCCGGGAGCCGAATTGAGGAGACAATTTCCAAAGTGGCGTCAACCAGAGTGTTTATTAAACAATGTAAACACTTTACTATATCAATACTCACAATCCAAATACACCCAACCAACTCCAATAATCTCTAACTCTCAACTCCCGCTCTCAACAACTGAACAAACTTCCTGACCTCCTTATACACTTATTTCAGTAGTCACACAACTAATTGGATCATACCAATGATAATAAACATTTATATAAATCACCTATAAAATATATAAGGTATAAACACATATTTACAAGCTGATTAACCCTATTAAACAACCCAAAAACAAATAACCAGCCAGACTCCCCTCTTCCCACTTGCTCCCATCCTCCCAGAACTATTCTTAAGCTGTGTGTGTGTGCCCAGGGATCTCTTTTGGTTTGACACCACCGGAGGACAGAGCAGCAGGCTGCGTTAAGTTTGGCGTTCAGTTCAGTTAGCATAACTTTTAACCACTTGTTTGAAACACTGTTGACTCCATTACCATATGTCGTGCTTTCATTTAAGTTGGTGTCTGTGTGTGTGCAGGCTAACAACGAGGCGGACCGGCCCTGCGTCCCCCCGCTGTGCATCGCCGCTGTTATCAGCATTATACACTCATAAATACAACGCAACCAATGACTCAGTACCCTTTTATGCAAATATCTGTGAGAGGTGAGTTGTTCAGTTACACAATTTACTCCACGAATATGTATCAGGTAACGGCGACCTGGTTGCTGCACTTAAATTTGTAAATTTGCTTTTTTGGCAGCAAACTGTGTGGACATTTGTCTGGGGAAAACACACACTTTTGATGTAACATTTAGAAACTTAAAAAGAGAAATGATAATTGAAAGAGACACACAAAGGAGGAATTAGTAAAAATGCAATGTTATTTTGGACACTGTACAGTTGCAATTCCTTTAATTTGGTCGGTGCAGTAATAGTAGTAAATTGTACTTTGTAGAGGTTTGCTGGAAAAATCTTTAATTTGGACAATTCTACCCCAGAGAGAGGTGAGAATATGATGAGGTTTGTGAGACTAAAATTCATTTTAAAGGTTTATTTTTCACCAACAGAGAAAAGCTATCACAGTTACTGTGTGTGAATTATGTTCTAATAACACAGTAAACCTTATTATGACTCTGTGCATTGAATCTTTAATAACAATGATATTGCTGCAAATTAAACCATGGCAGTCCAAGCTTTAGCAGTAGAAAGTTTAATTTTCAACTCAACGTCATGGTTTTGCTCATTATATCTGTAGATAAACTGTGATGTTACCTCAGAGTAGGCAGCGGTGATGTGTTCATACAGGCCTTGGTGGTGGTGGATGGCGTCTTCAAGGTCTTGCAGCTCGGAGGGCAAATCCACCTCGCCGCACGCCTTACACCACGAGTCCACGTTACTCATGTACTGCAGGGGAAGGCACACTTACATTTATGCAAACCGCCACTTGGATGTAAAGCATTTCATGTGAGGCACGACATGAGACATTGGTGTATGCATCCTTGTGCTCTTCCCAGGAGTCACATGTTAGTCAGACATAGCACAAGAAATCGCCTCGGAGCAGTCTTTACCATTACCGAGCTTAAACCTGCAGAAATGTCCTTTTGTATGGTTATGAGCTCTCTTAAGCCTTTTTCAAAGGTATTATCCATGGCTGCGTGTGCTGTTCATTGACCTGCAGTGACTTCCTAGAACTTTCTGTACCCTCATGAGGGAGGAAGACAAATCAATCAAGGAAGTATCAGAAGATACAGGAGTAGAAAAAAGCATTTAAAATGAGCTTCTCAATATGCGTGGAGGAGAAAAGGTCGGGGTGAAATCCTGGGAAAAAAAAAAAAAAAAAAAAAGGCTGTTTCTATTTCAGCTCACAAACATGAAAGGCCGGTCTGATGACGGCAATATTCCAGGTCGGAAAAGTCGTACCACCCATGTTCCCCAGTTGGGACTCCGCTTGTGTGCTTTTTTGGGCCATGAATCATCCCATAGTGTCCCGACTAATGAGCTCAGACAGAAATAACAGCAGATAGCAAATACCTTAGTTACATCCTGCATTATGTAAATATATGCTAATATGATGCATATGTTCGGCTTTATAGATATAATGAAGCCAAATGGGTATTTTACAACCCAAAAAGTGTGTGCATATGTGCCCATGTGCATCCATTAAGATAGTTAAGGTCAACACCTCAGCTGCATCCAAAGGTACATCAATGTGAGGATTAAACAAACATATGATATAATGCGTTAATTAACGAGCTTTAGTCGTCCCGGGAGGGAGAAGCTAAGCTAAGTGTGTCCTGGCTCTAGCTTCATGTTTAGTGTACAGACGTGAGCGGTATCAGCCTCCTCATCCAACTCATTGCATTATTCTGAAAGTTAAACATGAGATAAACCACATTATTATCTAAAAAGAAAGGCTGGCTACAGAATCACTTCACAGCATGTTTACAGCCTGGTACAAAAAACAGTTTTGGTCTCTATAGCTAATTGCCATGTTCATGACAACTGCACTGAGTCTGAGTGTTTATAAAACTCACTCGTTCAAATTATATTAAGGCTTAAAGTTATGTATAATTAACAACAGCATTCATTGGTTGCTGTTACAGAAGGTTTGTTTGAGCAACCAGGTGTCATTCAGCCCGCCTGAGGTCCGTCTGCATTTGTTACCTGGTCGCATTTCTGGTGGAAGCTGGCTGACATCTCCAACAGCGTGCTGCGTTCATCGAGTGCCGCGGCGAAGGCTTTCCACTCCTTCTCCAGCTGGCTGGAGATCTGCTTGATTTGCTGGGAGGCGTAGTGACCCGACTCCAGCAGCCGGTTTCCCACTGACATGATACGGTTGATATTCACATACACGTTCTGCACAGCGGGACGGGAGACGGGGGGAAATGACACGAAGAAGAAGAGATTTAGAAAAAGGCGAGACGATAGGTCTGAGGAAAAGAGTAAATTAAGTTAAAAATGAGCAGAGACTGAGGCGAGGGCTCTCGAATTGTCAGCTTAATATCTCAACCGAGGACAAGAACTGTAGCGGCTGGATTGATTCCTCGTCTCACCAGTTTCATAATGGTTACATAAGGCTGACTGTGGATAAAGAATAGGATTACTCAATACCTGGTTGAGCTAACACGCAGAAAATGTGCAAGTGCACAGGAGCACAGGCTGCTCCAAACAAACACTCAAACACAGTACTAGAGGCTGACGCTAAGTGCAATAACTATATGATTATACAGTGCGGGGCACGGACTCGATAGTCCAAGTGGGTGGTAGAGCATTACCTCCTGCTGCGAATCACTCTGTGTGTGTGTCTGTGTGTGCGTCTTACCATGCAGTTCATAGCGAAGTGGTTGTGCTGGGTTTGCAGCTCTATGGCGTGGGGGTGGTTGTTGCCAATCTCTGTGTAGCCTGCCAGGAACAAACCCTTGTTGTGCATGATCCAGTCAAACATCTGAGGCACAGGGGAATGACAGAACAGACGCACGGAAAAGGAAAAAAAAAAGTTAACCAGCCGAATGAAAACATACACACAAAAAGGTTCATCATCAACTTTCACAGATCACTGCAAGAGCAGGTAAAAACAAATAGCTGGCACTTAGCCGTTGTGTGTTTGTGTACTGCTGCAGCGTGCACGATACTTGTCATCTTTCCAGGCCAGAATACAGAGAAATGGACTGCCTCTATTAAGAGTATCCTCTCAGGCTCTCCGAGAGAACAACTCGTGGCCTATGGTGTCCTAGCAACAAGCTCCTACTACTGCAGTGTATCCAAGACTGCAGCTCTCTCTCTCTGTTGCTGCAACCTGCTATTTTATTCTACTCACTCAAACATGGATCTCTGAATTTTTTTTCTCTCTGCCTGTCTCTTTCTATTTTGTGCCGCAGCTGTCATCACCTGTCAGGGTGGCAAGCCAGAGTAGGTGGCCTTGTGCCTGCATAAGCTATCCTCCATCTCCCTGTCGTCCGCTATGCTGGGATGTGGTGGAAGGTAAAACCATTTAGATTTTACCTCCCGTTTTATGTGGGAAATAAAGTTTAAGCTGCTGGTTAAGGGCCAAAAATAAAAAAGGACATGAACACACAGCGTAGATCAATGCTCCTCTGAGGGGGTAATTAAGTTTTTGTTTGTATTGGTAGTTGTCTGCCCTTCAGTGCTTATAGATTACTGCTACATTGCTACTCATGCTGAATGACCCCCACCCCACTCAACCCCCCTCCCGCGGTCCACCGACCTTCTCTGCGTCCTGCTCGAACAAGCGGAGCTGGAAGCACTGATCCAGCTGGAGCTTGCGGACATGCCACGCCTGGTGGAGGTGCTGTCGGGTGGAGTGCAGCTTGTCCAGCAGCTGGGTGATCCGTGGCACCAGGCCCTGGGTGTCTGCGTTACACATCCCGCCGCTGCTGCTGCCGCTGCTGCCGCCGCTGCCGCCGCCTCCGCCGTTGCGATTAGAGAAGGACTCGCTGCTCTGGATTCGCTGGAGCAACCTGGAGACGGATTTAACGTACATTTTAATGTTAACGGTTGCATTACTCATGCTTGTGATTTGCTATAATCGTTTTACTGAACAAAGATTAGCATTTGTGTGAAATGAGAAGTGTTCGACTTGACTTCACATGAGCAGAAATATAATGTTACATGCAGGGATTGGATTCTTGTGAAATCCGTAAACAAAAATGCTGATGTTACATTTAATTTCAAGCAACGATAGAACTGCATTCAACATAATGTTGAGTAACGGCTTGGGGTTTCATTTTGTTTGAAATTCAAAGTGTTTCCAGTTGTTACAAACATCTACACTCGAACATGAAGTGAATAGCCGGCCGTCACAGAGAGGCTGGAAATGCAATCATTTAAATATGGAAATAATGGTGCATATTTTTAAACAGTGTCTCCTGGAACACATTAATAGGGCTGTGCCTGGTTGTCAAGAATGAAAAAAAGAGAGCTGAGAGAGAGAAGCTCTAACCCTGGCTTATTTTTCACCCCCACACAGCTGGCCAATCGCGATGGTGAGGTGAGCGTGAATGTCGAAAAATCTCAGAAAGCCTCTCAACATTCTCAGTCCTTACTGAGCCAAATATCAATATATAAAAGGGGGCATTGCTCGTGTGGCGACCTGTGGCTTTTTTTGTTATTGTTGTTGCTGCCGTTAACCATAACACATTTTTTAAAAAAAAAGGTGATGCAAGCCTTCAAAGCTTTGCCCTAAAGTTCACTCCTAAATTAAGTGAGAAAGTAAAAGCCACAACTGAAGTACTTCTGCGTGCTCACCTCTGTCCCTCAGTGTCCAGCTCCTCTATCGGGGCTTTTATGACTTTCTTCTTCAGCGTGGCATGTTCTTCTATCATCCGCCTGGCTCCTTCCAGATCTTGCGGAAAGTCTTTCCTTGACACGGTTTCTTGCATCTCCTCTAGTCGAGCCAACATCTGGGTGGCGTGGCCAGAGAACTCCTCAAACGCCACACGCACCTGGATAAAAACACAGCAAAACATCTGAGTGAGGGGTAGTAAACTTACAAATATGAGAAATATTTATAGCTGCAAACTGCTACTGTTCATTTATAATACAAATTATCCACTTGGTTTCTTGCCCTGCTTGGTTTCTGCTTATTGAATGCACTGCTGCATTTGAAAGCCAGTGAGAGTTTTAGGGATTTCAAGATGGATTTTCCGATCAGGCAGATGGTCTTGAGTGACATGGCAAATCTCACCTCTATCCACTCCTCATGGTTGTAGTCCAGGCTGCCGTCGAAGTCTGCTGTCAGTTGGGAGGGGTCGACGACCTTAGTCAGGCCCTCTAGCGACACCATGGTGGTCTACGGAGAAAAGGAGTCAAGGGAGAAAGAGGGATTGAGCAGGGTTTAGGTGGATTTAGGTTAAATTCAGTTAATTGAGTGCAAAATACTTCTAATCTCTCCTCTCCTCCTACTGCTTTTTTTTTGCTGCCATCTTGCGCTGCTGAAAATTTTGATATTTAGAGAGGACCAACCACGACTTCTCAAAAGAAGCAGAGTTCAAAAGATGTGATTTTTGGCTGAAGCGCCATGTAATTAATAACTTAAAACATCAATGACATGACTTAAGCCCATTTTATCCTCTTCATCCTGTCAATCCAGCACGCTGCTGCTTCACGGTACTTTGTTCTGCTGCTCTATCATAGTGGATCCTCGCCACAGTTTCTCTTTCATCTCCTCTGGCCGTCCTTCACTTAAGAGCTAAGTGAAATTCAAATCCTCTGCATGCAACAACTGCATATTACAATATCAATTCCAGAGATACAGCAAGGAAATGTCTCCCTGTTTGGTTTCAGTGCCTCTGTGTTTCTGCTAAGCCACCTCCGCAGAACACCCCCACACACATGGCCAGAGATGGATGGAGACAGAACGATAGCTAGAAAGCTCTGTGTAGGCCAAACAATGTAGAAACTCACTGTTGTCCTTGGGTAAAAAAGCACAGTGGCTCTTGCCAGAGGAAAATACTGATACTGCTATTGCTGTCCAAGTTAATTGATTTGTACTCTGTTGAATGTTGAGAGGGAGAATCGGTCAGGACCATCCCCCACCTCGCCCACCTATGTAAGCGCGCAATTTATCTACAAGCAAATTTGAGGTCGAGCTCTGCACCTCGGGTTGCTGCATCCTTTCTTCGCGTCTCAGTTGAACAGGGAGGAGAGAGGGCATAGAGACACATGTCCTACCTCCTCTTCTAGTTTTCATTTTACCAAGCTGGGCTTGAGACAAACACACACAGTAACACTCACTAATGCACATTCTCAGAGCTTGCTGGAGGTGTCAAGGCTGGACGTAGCAGACCAGTTTACTCAGGCTTGGAAAACTTCTGCACACACGCATTCACTCTAACTGAAGTCTTTGAAACAGACCTGTGTGACGCAAGATGAAATCTTTCTCTGCGTACGAACCTTTAGAAATCTCATGAAGGCAGGCTCACATACAAATGCACATGCAGTGACTCTGATCAATGCCCATGTGGCCTGGCAGGGCGGCTCGTGGTGAACTGTAACCCTGTGGCATCTGCCTATTCTTCCTTTCAGATAATCAATACGGTGTCATGAGGCTACAGTGGACCTGTGTGTGCATGGGCGCAATCAGAGCAATCAAAGTGTATTTACACACACACTAACAGATATTAGTCCGATGCTCAAATATCAGACGTATCACTAAATGTTCTCTAAACATCTTCAAGCAGTAGGGTGGGAAAACTCGTCCTCATTAGAGAGAACTCACTAAACAGGCTTCAAATCAGACGAAGGCATCTTCACAACTTCAAAAGCAGAACACTCACAGCTGATTAACGGGAGTTTTTCAGTGCTGCACCAGTGTTGCGCACTGGTGGACATCTTGGTGTCAGGTTAAAAACTACAAAATGGTCCGAAGATTAAAAATAATCCTGTTCTTGCGAATGCATCATTAAATTAGCTGTGAAGATGTGTTCTTTCTAACGCATGACTGACAGCATCACAAACACTGGTCCTCGTGATCTGCTGAGAGCCGTTTTAGCGTCGAATGTGATGATTTTGTTTTTTCTTTTTCGCTCTGGTAGACAGCTGGCTGGGGATGTACGTACCCGAAGCAGCGGGAGAGAGCAAAATAATGAAACGTGCTGGCAATGAGCGGCTCAGCTGGCAACAGCGGTCGTTATCAAAATTCAGTTGACAGCAAATTAAAGGGGAAAACGGTCGAACGTTTTTCTACTTTTATAACTCGTTAATTCAAAATGACAAATATAAAATTGGAGCACTTAATGTCTCTTCATCTGGGTGCTTTCAAAATTCATTACAGCGTGCTGAAGCATGAACAACTCCTCTCACCACCTGCGTGAGGCTGTGGGGGCCTTAAACAGCTCCTTCAGCAACAAACTGCTACTCCCACCATGTAAGAAGGAGTGCTACAGCAGGTCCTTCATTCCAACAGCTTAAAAATGCACTATAGCCAAGTCTATCCTTAATAATAATAAAAAGTAATGTTGCAGTGGCAAGTGACCTGTAACTCTGACTATATAGCCTCACATCTCACCTGCAGCAGTTCCCATAAGTCTCCTGGTCGGTTTAAACTTCAGTCACACATCTATAAGCTTAGTACTGAGGTCATGCACGGCACTATAATATGTGACGAACCTAAACTAGATGTATTCTAGCATTTTAATCAGTAAGTGCAAACAAAAAACATTTAAGATCAAACCAGCTAATTCGCTAAGCAGCCAGAGATCAGAGATCTGAAGTTCTTCCCCCCCGTCCTACCTCAAACTCGAACTTGGAGCTGCCGAAGTTGGTCCTCTGCTTTTGCCAGAAGTTGTCTGGTTTGATGATGAGGGCGACGTGGATGCAGGATGGAAACGACTCCTGCAGGATCTTCAGCAGAGGTTTGATGCTGTCCCACTTGGAGCCGCGCATGTCAACGATGACCGTAAAGCCATGTTTACACACCTCCTCGCTGGGATGGTTGGAGGTCAGTGCGAGTGGGAGGAATTAAAGAGGAGAGAGGAGAGAAGAGAGGAGAGTGAGGGAGGGAGGGGCGGTGAGCGATTGGAGAGAGTATAATCCAGAGGGAGAGGGAGAGGGAGAGAGAGAGGGGAGACAGATGACAGGCGTGGGAAAGGATAAGAGAGGGATGGAGGAGAAAGAGAACGACGAAACAGAGAAGAGGGAGACAGAGATTGAGAGAGGAAAAGAGAGAAAGGGGGGGAGAAGAATCAAAACAAACAAGTGAGATGACGCATTTTCTATACTGTGAGAAGCCTACGCAGCAAACACACACATCCCACACACACCCACCCACGCATATACTCCCACACCCACACAGAAACCTGCGACGAATGAGTCACAAACGTGTGCATATATATATGAAAACACAAATCAGCACATTTGTGCATCAGCAATCTCATCTCCCCGTGGTGTTCAGTTCTCGTCGACATTATTATCGCAGACCTTACACACAAACACACGCACGGAATACATCCACAAACTAAAATCTACTGGAATTATGTAAGATCTAACAAAAAAATGTATATTTGTCTCCATTACTTGAAAAGCAAAACTATTACCTAGCTTGATCAGTGTCGTGTTTCAAATTACAACTACTTATTTTAATCACCAAACCTGGACTCTTCCTTTCGGTATTGCATATAGAAAAACATCGCTCCATCCCGTCCTTCATTTTCTCGACGGCCGTAACAAACATTACTGTTAATGTCCCTTGTTTATTGCATCTCTAAATACCTCCATCCTTTTCTAAATCTCTCCCTCTCACTCTGTAACAGCCTGTCAGTGGATAGAAAGTAGTGCAGCAGTGTGCAGATGTTGCCTTTCCCAAAATAGAACACCTTTGGTCACCAAAAACCACACAGCTGAGAGAGATTACGAAGATATACAAAACATGCCATGATGAGTGTGTGGTTAGGAATGCCAAAAGGATGCAAAAAAAAGTTGGAAAATGATAATGTAGTGAATTATTTCCATTTTACACTGTACAGATATAATGTAGTGACTTAAATGGAGATGAAAGCAGACAGTGAGAGGACGGACCGACGGATTAAGATGGATGGGGGGTGGAGATGAGCGCCCGATTAAAGAGACAGAGAAGTAAACAGAGAGCTGGAGAGGAGAGATGTTTTACCTGCGAGGCGAGGAGCTACTCGTCCACAGTAACTACTGCTGCTGCTGCACTGCCTCGGCTACTGCGACACTTTGTTTTGCTTTCACACACACACACACACACACACACTCGCTCGCTCTCTCGCACACACCTCCTCACACATGCGCTCTCCGTCTCTGTCAGTTTTAATCCCCCCTCCCCATCCCTCTCTCTCTCGCAGCCTCTCCACTGCTTTCTCTCTGATGATCCCTCCCTCCTTCCATCATTTGCTGTCTGTTATACATCCCTCTCTTAGCTCAGGCTTTCCCCCTCTCTGTCTCAGCATCTCACTGTGTGTCACAAGAACTGATTTTTTGGCAGCCAAGAAGCTGCGGCAAGCTAACTGCTCTTGAATTATTTCTCTCTCCGTTCCTCCCTCGCCCCTCACATGCTCATCTCAGCTCTCTCACGTGTTATTCTTGCAGAGCCTCATCCACTTGCTCTGGGTGTTTGCTTCGTTTTGAGGCGTCGCTTCGCCTTCTTTTTAAATAAATGACAACACGCACGCGCGCACACACACACACACACACCACAGAGCAAATTTAATGAGTGTGTAACCTGGGGATGCCGGCGAGGTAGGCAATCAGTCTCCTCAGGTCGTCCGTTCGTATTCTGTCGTGATTGCTGCGTGATGGAAACGTTAACACCGGACCACCGCGTCTGTCTCTGCCACCTGAGGAGATACGAACACACGCACATGCACACAGGGAGTCAGATTAGTGTAAGAACAAGAACACACAAGGCTCAATTGTTATTTTAAACAGTGCATGTCGGAAAGTGATTTGTGTCACTAAAATCTAACTTGAGAATAAAAGGCATCATAGTAACAAATTAGCTAATCCAATAAAGGAGTGATAGATTTGACACATTTGAGCCCGCTAAATTAAAAGCCTGTGGCAACGATTTTACAATTGATTTGAATCACAATACAAGACAGACACTGAGAAACCAAGACAGGATATTTTTAGAGTTGTCCAAAGAGACAAGAATTATTTAAAATACAACAACATACATCATACAACACGTACAAACATGTTTTTGTAACTACAAGGGTCAGAAGATGCATTTTGACCTTTTAAAATTTAAGTACAAATGTCTACAACAAGCCTAATCCTCCTTTGTGTTTGCGATCTGTCTGAACTCAATGTAAATAAACAGCCACACTAGCAGCTCTGTGAGGCTGTAGTTACAACACAGTGGTGCTTTGAGCTAAATGTTAATGGTAACATGGCAACAGTGACAATGCTTAACGTGCTGATATTTCACAGGTATAACATTTACAATATCTTATTTTAAACTTGCTAATTGGCATTAAAAAGTACAGACTGAGGCAGGTGACTGTTTTTAGCAGGTGTTTGGTCATAAACCAGCACTGAACAAATTAAAATGTTCTGAATTTGCAATAAATCTAATAATCGTTGAGACATTTCAGTCAAATTTACAAACGCCAAACTCGTGGTGGTGCTGTCGGTAGGATATATCCTCTGGGAACAATGAATGTCTGCACAAAATGTTGTGCCAAAGCGTCAAGGAGAAGTTGAGATGTTTCACAGGATACGTGAAAACTCAAAGTCATTAAGATTCATCCTCTGGAGATCATGAAAGTCTGTACCAAATGTACCGAATCCTTCAGTCCAGACTGAAATATCTCAACGACAATCCTTTTGGATAGCTCAATATTATCTTTGTCATTTTAATTAGTAGTTGGGAAACATTTACTGTTTACAATACATAGTCATGAGACTGGATATAATTACAATAATGATAATAATCCTACTATTAATACTCATAATAATAATTTGCCTATAGTTCCTGACCAGTTTCAGAAGCAGAGAGCTTCTCCAGTCACATGGAGAACTTGTAAACACAGGCCGACTGCGCTCAGCCCACAAATTAGTGAGTTCAGGCGGGTTGCTGTGTCGCCTGTAGGCTCGACCCGGCTGCTCAGAGGAGAAAAATCAAACGCTCACGTGGCAAACAAGCGAACATGAGTGAGGGGCGAAACACGGACAATTTATTAAGGGGCCAGATACAGGATAATAGGCTTAGCGCATTTACCCTCCTTTTCAACCAGCGGTCCCCCCTCCTCCTCCTCCTCCTCTACCTCCTCCTCCTCTACCTCCCCACCCTCCCTCCTTCATTTCAAAGCCAATTACTCCATAAGTGACTACTATGGGATGCGGTAGCTGAGAGTAAGTCATCTCCATAGCAACGTAGCCCTGTCTCTCCCTCTCTCAATTTCAGCGTGTTTGTCTGAGTCATCGTCCTCATCATTGTGTTTCTAGCTGTGACCTTCGCTGCACACTCGGACACAAGGAGACCAAAGACAAGTGTGCCCACGACATGTGCGCGCACACACACACACTCACACACACACACTAATTACCATATATTTTACTTCTACTGTACGAGCGTTTTTCCACTTGCACGTAGATACATGTGACGATAACACGCGCTTAATAATGTTTTTGTGTGTTGTACAAATAATCCTTCTGGATGTTCTTGGCAGTCCTTATCTCCAGCTCAGCCTCCTGTGAGTTTTCTCTGGCACGACTCGTGTGTGTGCGCGTGTGTGTGTGTGTGTGTGTGTGTGTGTGTGTGTGTGTGTGTGTGTGTGTGTGTCAGTATGTGCGTGTGTCAGACGTGGCTGAGCTTCCTTTGGAGGGGGCAAAGACACAGCTGTAGCTCTCTATTCTGTAGTCTCGCTGATACCGACTAAACAATGGCTGTCTGTGTGTGTCAGTGTGTGTATTATGTGTAGTCTGTGTGTGATGAAGGGTCAGGGGTTAAGTGTCTGGGCCTCAGTCTGTCGCTGTGGGTTTTTACAGGCAGAGCGCACAGCTTATTATTATGTCCTGATTCTGCATGTGTGTGTGTGTGTGTGTGGAGAAAGAGTGTATACCTGCGAGCTGTGTATATGCAAACTAAGGACTCTACTTCATGTTTCATTAGGCTTGTCTACTATGATCAGACAGTCAAGGTTGGGAGACACACACTCATGTACACACACATAATCTTACCTGACAAAAAGGCAACTTTTTCTTTGAGGATGGGGAGCACCTCCATTGCTCTCATCTCCTCATTTCTCCTGAAACCTGCACAGAGAGAAAGAGAAGAAGAGAAAGACAATGAGTTTTTAATGGAAGAATAAAAAACATACAGTAGGTTCTTTTTCCACTCAATCAGCCGTGACTTTTTTTTTTTTTTACTTGAGGGCAGATTATTTGGGACCTGATTTTCGTTCTCTTGTAGTCTGCAGCTTTTAAACAGGGGATTAAGTCTCATTTCATTGCTTGCATCATGAGGAAAAAGTCAGTAAGACACACACACACACACACACACACACACACACACACACACACACACACACACACACACACACACACACACACACACACACACACACACTCACTCCAAGAGGAGGCATAGAGCCTGTGGTCAGAGAAACAGTAGTGGTGAGACAAAGTGAGGCCAAACTGAGGGGAAGTTCATGGGAAACAAAGAGCTGTTGTAACTCTTTGCTGTAACAGAGGTGAAACCGGGTAAAGTAACACTCAACGCCACTTCACTTCCCATCATCTCCAGTTAAAGCATAACACAGATACCAGTAAGTGCTCAAAAAAAAAAAAAAACACACTAAAGCATGCAAATTGCCCACAATGACAATGCTACTGTGCTGATGTTAAGCAGGTGTCGTGTTTACCATGTTTGCCATCTTGGTTTCGTGTGTCATTGTGCTAACATTTGCTAAATTAGCGTGAATCACAAAGCACAGCTGAGGCTGATGGGAATGTCGCTCATTACGAAGGTATTTGCTCATAAAGCACACGAACTTTGACATGACGGCGGCACTGAATGAAAAGAGCGTGACCAAAGTATCGTGCAGGGACCATGAATGTCTGCGGCAAATTTTATGGCAATCCATCCAATAGTTGTTGAGATGTTTCACACAGAACCACAAATGTCAACATCATTGTGGCGTGAGGGGGAAAAGTCAGAAGAGTCATTATGACTCATCCTCAGGGGACCTCGAATATCGGTGCAAAATTTCATGCCAATCCTTCCAACAGCCTGGACGTAAAAGTGACGGACCAACCGAATCTATCAGCAGACCGACATTGCCGTCCACAGAGCCATGGTTAAAAATTATTACCTCAATTACCCCCGTTTTACAATTTTTATAAACCTTATAAATCGTGGGCATCGTCGACTGACTGCATGTTTTCAATTTAAAATTGAGACATCTCGGCTTTCAAAATTTCCCTCCACCTTCTGTACAAACCGCAGTCAGGAGATTTTTCTAAATGGCACTATTAGAGAAGGCCAACAAGCTGTCAGCTGAGAAAAATGAATATAAATATAGTTACTTTACCCACTTCAACTCTGTTTGCCTTCTCTTAGACTACTAATCTCTGACATTTTCCTATAAATACATGTCTGCTAGTACTTGCTCGTATTCAGCGATGAATCACAAAAAAATGGCCGAGCCTTAAGTTGCTTCATAAAAGCTTTTTTTCTCAACGCTGCCTCTCTAATAACTGTGGCTCTTTTCGTGGGAAAAAAAACTCCTCTGGCAGGTAACACAAGGACTGATGTGTTCTACATACTGGTTTGCCTGGAATAAATGGAAGAAGAACAGAATAGTTAGCATGAGAATAAATGCCGAAAGAACCACACAGAAATAATCTGAACTATAAATTGCCGCCAACCTATAAATGTCAAGCTGGATCTCGTGGGTGTGATGGTGCCAAAGATCCTCCCCGCTGTGATGCTAATATTCTGTCAGAAGTGAATGAATGACTGTCAGGAGATATTCAATAGTGAAAACCTATTCCTATATATAGACACACAATTCCCACAGGTGATTAAACTCACATCTCAACTTCAATACACACACAAAGGTGGACAGAACGGGCCCAGATTTTGTCCTTCAGACCGAGCAGAGGGGTGGTTTGTCTAACTGATGACCCCAAGTGTCTCTTTTGTCTCTCGTTCTGACTGCCTTTGACATTCAGCGTCCCGCTGACTTTCTCCTCTTTTTGATCCTCATTCTGACTGTTAGAGCAGTATTCCTACTCTTCCTTCTTTCACAAGTCATCAGAGGCCTCGATAAAGAGACTTTTGTAGCATCCATCCATTTTCTGTAACCGTTTATCCTCATCGCGGTTGCAGGACAAGAGGTGAGAAGCGGGGTACGCCCTGGACAAGTCGCCAGCTAAACACAGGGCGACATTTGTAGCATGTTTCACAGAAATAAGAAGGAAATAACCTCTCCAAGGCACGCTGTGTTAAAAAATATATGCCACAAGCGCACACTAGTGAATATATGTGCTTAAAACTATTCAGACAGCGTCTTCTTAAACAGAAAGATACATTATACATGTCTACAGTGTCCTATAGTGCGGTGGTGAACTTCTGAGACACACACGTTACCCTTTATTACATAACAAGTACAATGCGAACGAAAGGAGTGAACTCTCTCTTCTCCTTCTACTATTGTTATGATGCAAACCCACACACCTCTCGGGCACTCGTGAAGTGAATTGTACTCCAGTCTCTGCTCTCAGCGTGTCGCCGTATTTATGACCGTATGTTAATTAGATGCTAATTCTTCTCTGCCACCGGAGGAGATGGATGAGAATCAGGACTTGTCTCTATTTTTACTCTTCTTCCCCTCCTCTCATTTGTCTCCCGACTTCCCTCAGGGTGCCACAAAAAACAAATTAGTGTGATCAACTACATTTCCCACTGCGCTCCTGTAGAGAGTGAGCTTGTAGTTCTTTAGAGATGATCCATGAATGGAGGTTGATGCAGACAGTCTGTGTTTCTAGGAGCCGCTCATAGTGTCTATAGAGAGAGCAAGGGTGTCAAATCAGGCTGCAACTAATACTTAGCTTCATTACTTATGAGTGTATCGATTATTTTTTTGCTTAATCATTTGTCATGAAGTACAAAAATATGCCCATTCACATACATAAAGATCAACATCATCTTCAGGCTTAATTTTAAGTGATCTAAGACTTTAAATTTAGGAAATACTTTGGCAAAGAATTACTGGCAAATGATTTAAACAAATATAAAATATATTATTTTCTGTTGATTGACTAATCAATGAATTGATACAGAGATACATTGTAAGCCCTGAAACATCTATAGTTGGGCTAGCTACTATTGTTTTTTGGGGGACAAATGACATAAATTCAAAGTTGAAATCATTAGTTAATTAATCAATTTGTCCATCGACAAAAATATTCAGCAACTCTTTTTGATTTTCTGATCAAATGTCAAGTAATTTTTGCTGACTTATGTGAGCATGTGCGGCTTTTCGTGGTCTTATGTGATAGAAAAGTGAATATCTTTGGTTATTGGTTGGACCAAACAGAGCATCACCTTGATTTTTTAGGAAAACTTGATCACTGTTCTTTTGTTTGTTTTTTTTTGACATTTTACACATCAAAAGATTAAATGAGAAAATAATGTGCAGATTAACCAATAACAAACATTTGTCAGTTAAATAACAATTAGTCTCATTATTAATTAATCTAGTAGGGATTATTTGTACGGCAAGTTTCTAAAAACCACAGTGACGCCTCCAAATGACTTGTTTTGGCCCAGAAATATTTAATTTCGTATCATGTAAAACAAAGAAAAGCAGCCAATCCTGACATGTACGAAGCTGGAAGCAGAGAATGTATAATGCAAACGATTCAGCAATTATCAGATGCTGTTTTTTTCTGACGATCGCATCATTGCAGCTCTGCACAGACTACAAAATATTACTGTTTCTGTGTGTCATCGTTTTAGTGTGAACCTCAGATATCGTCAGAGCTACCTTTGTATTTAAAACACTGCTGACTACACATTTCCTTAGACTGCAGAAACAGTACAATGTATTTACTGTAGCAATGCCTCAACCATTGTTGTGTAAGAGTGTGCACACTGTGTGTAAAGGGAAACGTGCACACAAACGTATACGTCAGCATCTTTTCACCATGGAGCGATTCATCTTCTAAAGAAACAACAATCTTTGATGCTTCCCATAAACTTGTTGTCTGATTGGCTGGATGCCATCAAACACCAGGATAATCAAAGGTCAATGAAAAACCTAATGTTGACAAGATGACAAGCAGCAAACCACGACGTGAGTGTGTGTAGAGGGAGGGAGTACACACAGTGAGTGCTTTGTAGCACTGTGTGAATTCACTACTGTACATTCAAATTTAACAGTCACTGGATTAAGGTCTGCCCAGACACGCGCTGTAAACCTCCTCTGTAAGCACACACACACACACACACACCTCCTTCCAAACACCATCCGTTTCCTCATCTTTACTCTGAGACAGAAATCGCTCTGTATGTCACGATCCAATTATTGTCTGAAAGGTCAAATCCTTGGACACACTGTTAGATATCATAAATCTATTCTGAGAATCCCGGTAACAATCATTCCTTCCCTTTGAGCTCCTTCATCAACTCCAACTTCAGTCAGTGATTTCCTACATCCTCCATAATGTCTTCCAACCACTGACAATATAAAGAACGGACGCTATACATGAAGTCATCCACAGAGTCGGAGTTGCACATTGGCTTCACTTCACAGCCACAGGTTGCCACTTGGTTTCTACATTTTAAAACTTATCAACCAGTTTTGGTACCAAGCACCAAGTAAGACAGTAACCTCAACAAATGTTGCCTCTTAACATGACAAGCTGTGACAAATCTTTCATGGCACTGTTGTCTTCTCGAGGTGTGAAAATATGTGGTTGATGCTTGCTTCCAACAAGTGCAGGGAAGTTGTTGCATCCAGCAAAATGCACTCTGGGTTGTTGTTGAAACTGTTAGTGGAGAAACTGGTAGTTTTGCCTCTATGATGATGATAAGTCCATAATTTAATCCTGTGTGATTGAATACTGACGCATAATCTCTACATTAGAATTATTACTTGATGATGAGAGGTCATTATCTAGATCCCTGAAACATTTCCTGCTTGTGAATGCCATTGTATCTGGTGAACATGATGACGTCTTTTCTATGAATAGCCTAACAATGAAAGTGCACATTACAACCTTTTTAACTGTGTCAAAGTATTTTTGGGGAGTGGATTTTCTCTCCTATCCAACACAAAAGGTAAGTTTAACAACACTCATATCACTTCCCTGTGCTCTGCAGTA
Source organism: Sciaenops ocellatus (assembly GCA_033000465.1). Classification (NCBI taxonomy): domain Eukaryota; kingdom Metazoa; phylum Chordata; class Actinopteri; family Sciaenidae; genus Sciaenops; species Sciaenops ocellatus. The sequence continues at coordinate 13,715,960 of CP136873.1, forward strand.
TTCAGGGACTGGAGAAAGTGGCACAGCAGCTAAATATAGAGTGGCCAGGTCACACACATACACACACACATGCAGTGGAAAAGAAGAGGCTTCTGGACGAATGATGAACAAAAAAAGAAGTGGATAAGGAAAAAGGAAACAATGCAAATGTTTGAGATAACTACAGGAGCCATCTTGTCGTAACCAAGTGGCAACCTCCGTGGATGTGAAGTGAAGCCAATGCGGAAGTGCCAAAAACTGTAGTTCCTCAAACGGCCACTTGAGGCTGGCTACAGAACGAATCAATCTCCATAAGCCCCCATGTTAAAATGTCCAACTTCACAGCAGAATGTTTACAGCCTGGAACACAAAACAGTTTTTATCTCTATGGCTAATTTACCAGTTCAAGGCAACCGTAATGAGGCTGAATTCAGAAAACTGTGGGTGACGTCACACACACGCCGTCCATTCTTTATACTGTCAGTGGTCGAGACTTGCAGAGAAAGAGAGAGTGGGAGGGAGAGCAAGAGGGAGGCAGAGGAGGGAGCGGGTGAGAAATGACAGGTGGACAGACAAACAGAAGGAGGGAGGAAAAGACAGAGATGGTAATGACAGACTAACCAGTTACTCACTGTCACACTCCATCCACATTTCCATCCTCTTTCTTTCCCTTTATTTGCTTTTTTCCTTATTTTATTTCTCCTTCATTATTTTCAGCTTTAAAGCGAAATGAAGGAAGAAAGAAAGCTGAACTAACTTCCCATCGGGGTGACGGTGAAATAAAGAGGAACAATAGAAAATGGAGAGCAGGGTGATGACCTAATGGGCATTGTACCTGTCAGCTGGATGAGGGCGTAGCCTGTCTGGGCGTATTGCCACTTGTGATTGGTGGCCCAACAAGTCATGCTTGATAATTCTTCCATGAATTGTAAAAAAAAAAAAATAATAAAATCCATAAACTGTGTGTGGATTTGGCTTTGTTTGCTGATGGAGAAACGCAGTCCGCTGCTACCATCATCTAATGATAGACTGACGGGCCGATGTGCTGAAGGTATCCCAATCCACTGTGGCCAGCAGTCGAAGCAGCTGAGGCTAATCCTGGGATTCCTGAGGGGAGATATTCCAATCCAGCAGACGACCAAAACCACCCATTTTGGTGTCGTTTACACGTCCACACGGAAAAGCTGGTGCAGACATTTCCAAGCAGAAAACATGGCTATCGGTTGTAGGCTGTTGCCGCGTGGATGCACACAGTCGGCTTGCACCTCATGCGGCATTAGGTGAGCCGCTAATCTGCCTGTCTTTTGGAAAGGCAGGTTCCTGGAGGTAATCCTCAATGTGCAGGGGTGGCAATGACTATAATATGCCTGCACTGCATTTAGGGAACTTGAGAAGCCGCTTAGCATCCGGGGGGAGACTTGAGATTGACGGGGGAAACCCTTACAGTGCAGGAGAGGTTGGATATAACAACATATACACATCATCTTACTCAGGGGCCAACAGCATTAGATGTTGTGGTTATACTGGGCAGCTTACACATCTGTATGTGTCTACGTGTGTCAGTTTACCTCAGAGTACATCACAATTGTTACAAAGTGCATAGTGGGTGAATATGTGAATTCACCTGAGCTATGAACCTGTTCAAGTGCTGAGGGATGAATATAATGAAAGCCCTGAGCAGCTGTATGCTCTAATTTTTCATCTCATTATCTAGAGGTTATAACTTTATTAACTTATTATCTTCTAGTGATGTGATGATCTCATTATTAAGAGTTAATAAATAGTTTATGGAGCACATTATGGGCTGTAATCCTGAGAGAACAATTAATGTTGTTATGAATAGATATCAGGCAACGTTTCTCACGATTATGATAAAATACCTCTATTAACTCAGTTCACATTTTTGATAATTATTTAATCAATAATTAATGAGTAACTATTTTAATAATCAATTAAACATTACAGGCATTTTTAAATCAGAGACTAAACCAATATTCTATTGTCAGCTTCTCAAATGTGAATAATTTCACCCTTGATTTGTTTTATATCACTCAAACTGTGGTACAAATATCGCTGGTGGTATGCGAGCTCCCATGGTGGTACGTGGAGGAATCTCTGAAATACATATATTTTTGGATTAAATAAATGAATTTAGAAACATTTAATAACAACAATACTACAAGAATCTGAGTATGAATACTTATACACTATGACCTGGAATATTTTGTTTCAATATCATCTTGCTCTACAGTCATGTTACATTGATGCAGGTAGTGCGCAGCGCGCATACATCCATGATTAGTTACAAGCTAAGATGTGACAGGGAGATAGTAAGTTGAGGTGAAATGAATGGTTCAAGAGCTGTAGCTGAAAAGAGTCAGCCCACTGTATTTTGAAGTATTTTATGCTTGTGGTACTTGGAGAGCCAAATATATTCTGAGGTTGTATGCGGTGTAAAAAAAGTGTGAAAATCACTGTTTTATCATTGCAAATTCTGGAGACATCACAATGGAAATTATAACAGGCCTTCTTTCCTCTATATTCTGATATTTTACGGATCTATCAATCAATTGATTGCAAAAATAATCAGCAGATAATGAAAATAATTTATAGTCTGTTAGAGATTCGTAAGGTGTCTTGTAGAAATGATAATTCTGTAATCTGGTGATCAACAAAACTTGGTAAGTTTACCACAGACCGCTTTTGAATTAGTCAAGAAGAATCGCCTCCCACACAAAAATTTAACAGGCTGTGACACGACAAAACCATATTTCATATCTTTGGGAAACAGCATCACTTTATGTCTTTATGTTAGCAGAGCTGGCTCAAAAATAAATACAGTCATCACAAAATTTAGATGCCAATTCTTCTCTTCGTTAATGTATTATCTTGACCATGATCAAGTTATGTATGTATAACTATATGCAACCATAGTCAGGGTTAGATGGTAGAATACAGTGACGTTAAGGCAGCCCATCCAGGTAAATTAGGTCTACAAAGAGCGCCTCTCTTTTTGGAGCGCCGTCATGCATGAAGATGCTGGACACGCTGAATGAAAAGTAAATAACAAGTAGTCCTTGTTTACCCTCCGCAGTGTGAAACGACAGAAAATGGAATTTCATAACATTCCTCATTTTATTTCTAATCAATAAGCCACTAGCCACAGCTGATGAGGTTATTACCTTGTTGATGATGTCTAAATTCAGGAATTCAGCATCCATCGCCAAGCCCTAAATCCCGGAGAATCCACTCTCCCAAAGCTGAGGTGAGCTGTATTTTCCAGGAAGCTTGTCTATCGTGTACAACAAAAGCGCACCACTGACTAGCTCGACCTTTCCTGATCAACAGTCGGTGCCTGCACTTCCTGGGTCACTGGTCCAGTGTGAAGTGGAAGTGGTGAAACGTGGTAACCACTGATACGGCTACACCCCTCAGTGAGAAAGGGCAAGGGATGAGAAGGAAATACCAGAAGCGTCCATCATCCTTTGCGGTACAGAAAGAGAGCTACTACCACAACATGATCAGTTCGTCATACCAGGTCAGGACTGTTGCTGGGTCATGTGTGTGTCAGAATATATCAACACCCTCAGAGGCTTGTGAAGTGTAGGGGCCTCCGAGAGGTCAAGTGGGTATTAGGCTGGCTGATGCAACAAAGCAGTTTACTCGACAACACCACTACAAGACTGCCCCAGAGAGATTGTTACAAATAGCTCAGGGAGGGGTCGCAGCATGTGTGTGTTTTGTGTTTAAAAAAAAAAAAAACAACACACACACAACACATAGAGAATGCAACAGCTGCCTGGACCGGGACAGATGGGACGGGTGGTACAGTCAGTGAGCAGGAGGGAGGGGAAAAGTTGTCTACATACCACAAAATGTACACACACACACACTCACTCTCGCATCATCTTCTCTATCTGATTTAAAGAGCAGTTACAGTACATACAGCCGTAATCTCATAATGGCTCGCCAACAGCTGAGTTGGACGCATCGTTTCGAAACCAGCTGTTACGGGTCGAGAGAAACCAGAACCGTGCCACATGTGTGTGTGTGTATAATTGCGGACTTCCCACATTCACGGCATGCCAGGAATTCCTTTCTGAGGGATGTGTGGGAATGGCAGGAATTCCTTGAGGCTGAGGGAGTGGACAGGAATAGGGCATCCGTGACCTGGACCCCCTGACCTACATCCTGATCAGAGGAGTGGTTTTATTAGACTACATGCTTATGTTGTTCGCAAATGTTCCACTGCGGGAAACTCTTAAATGGAATTAATTTGATTTTGACACTTTATATTGATTTCACTCGAGTATGCATGAACAGGGTTTTATTTTTCCCATGGTCTAAACTGGATGTTTCGGATGCATTTCTCTCCCTACGGCGACAACTCTACTCTGGAAAACACTGGTCGAAATCAAAGATAATCACTGTAATGATCTCCCAGATAGATTCGTCTCTGTCCTCTCACAGTATTTAAAGTTTAAAATGATAACGGTGACGATTTAACACTTGAAATTCTTAGTAATGTTTGAAATAATGGTTTCTTGAACAAACAGGCTATTCACTGTTCACGATTACTGTCGCTAGCATGTTTCACGAGGTCTGTCTTTAATGTTACAAACTCACTCGTTTTAAATTAGAACCCTGTAAAGTGGTCTTAAATATGCAAATGAGGCCGACATACAGGACACTATAATGTGCTAAGAGACCCATGTCCCAGGCAAAAACTCAACATCCTTACTGCTTGATGATCCATGTAGGAGACATGGAAATAAAGAGAGAGCATTATTATAGCCTACACTCTTTAACCAAACGCTGGGTTACTACTATAAGTAGCAAGCTGGAAAAGTTAGCGTTCTGTGGATTATGCTGGAGCTTACTCCGTATCTTACTCTATTTACAGGTGACGGTTGAACCGTTACTACCAGGGGGCCAGTTAATGCTAACTTGTCTTTTACAAATACAATGAAATGTGTCTGGCACTGTGTCATGAGTGCGTCATTTTCCAGCTACCAGTCCTACTAAATAGAAATTATCTGAGGGTGAATGTGTGTGCGTGACTGATGTAGGTGTCACTTTCCTGTGTGTGCTGACACACAGAGGATGTTAACGCTAAAAAAGAAATGTCATTGTCTTGTTACGTTTCTTTCTTCGGCTTACTCACTTGCCAGTTTTGTTTTGATTCTTCCATCTTCTTTCTCTCGTGAACCCTCCCGTCTCTATTACAATCGTCATTTAGTGCTTTGTGTTTTTATTCACAGCTGGCAACACGCTCTTATTCATCTCCTCCCATCTGAACTGCCATCACTTCTAAGTAGCAGTTGTCGACCCGCCTCACAGCCTTAGTAGAGCGGCTTTGATTGGCTGCAGCAGAGGAGGGTGTTGCCCTACTCGATGGCCATGAAATAAGCGGGGCTGATCTGATTGGCTGTTGTGATCAGACACAGCTGTGCTACTCTTAACAATGCACCTACTGTGGGTACAGCTGGCACTGGCTACGTCACTGTATACACACAAACAAGTGGGTAACTAGTTAAGAAGAATGAGCATGGAATTACAGCCTATTGTTTCATCTGGTGATGAGTGATATGCACACATATTTCTAGCGGGTTCAGTAATTCATAAATATTCAGTGTCAGCACACAAATATTTGAGTCTCATTGGGGTAGAAAATATCCCAGAAACATACTCGGTTACATCATGGGTGACACATGACTATATAGTGTGTTACGTAGTGTGATAAAACATAAATATATCACGCGTGTTATCATATAGCGTGCTTTAAAATGTACTGGAGTATATCAAAGACCACTTTACATACTCATAATCAAACTTAAAGGTCCAGTGTGTAGAATTTAGTTGCATCTAGTGGTGTAATCCCTGCATTGCAATCTCCTTACATCACCCTCGCCTTTCTAGTGTACAGGAGAAACAACATTTGAAAGACCCTGTATAGAGTCAGTATTTAGTTTTTAGTCTGTTCTGGGCTACTGTAGAAACACGGTGTTTCAACATGGCGGCCTCCATGAAAGAGGACCCGCTCCCACTGTAGATATAAAAGGATTATCTTAAAGTAACAAAAATAAAAAAGATTCTTATTTTCAGGTTATTATACATACATGAAAACATAGTGATTGGTATTATTGGTTATTATTAGTAGAATATTATATTCCATGTCTGCCTTATTCTGAAAATAAAGGCCCCAATCATACACACTGCTAACTTTAATGTTTAGTCTTAGTTGTAAAATCATATTTAATAAAAGGAAAAACGTTCACTATAGCATGTAGCGGGTTTTAAAGCAGAGGCTGAAAGACTGTGTGAAGGCCTTGAACTTGGGTCTAAGAGGTGATGCAGGGTTATAAGAAGTAAGCAGAGGGAAATCCTCCTCAGAGGGTGGAGACTGAGATTCTAAGTTACGATGCCGGAAAGAATTCGTATGGCGTCTGGATGTGCGAATATGGCAATTTGAAAATCCAAATATGGAGGAACGAAGGTAAAAAATGCTGATACCATTATTACTAGGAATGGGTGTAGGGGTGAGCTGGTGTATAAAAAAGGGTGAGCCGCTTTTTCTTCAGTTCAACCAACTCAGGTTCATCTCTTGCGAAAGAATAAACTGTAACTTGGGATTTTTTTGGGGGACCTTTCGAAACTTCTGTACCACTTTTCTCTTTTGCTGTTACGTGTCGGATAAGAGGTCCAGATTTACAATTCTGGCCTTGACATGGACTTCTAATCTCCAACACAGTAAAGCCTGCACTGCATTATGAGACACTAAAACGCTCCGCTAGCAGCTCTTTAAGGCAGAGGGAGGCATGTTTTATAGCCCGATACCCCTAAACTTGTTGAGTAAAATCCTCCTCGACACCACTGTAATGATTCCTCAGGCCGGCCATCTTGTCTGATCCAAGTGAGACAGCGTGGACTGAAAAGGTACAATTTTTAAAAGAGATTTCAAGCTGCATTGAAAATCAGACCCCGTCGATGAAAACGGGGTATCATTATCTCAAAACACCAAGCTGACAGCGTAAGCGATTAAGCAGCACAGACTGGGTGTTTGTTTCCAGTCCACTCCGCTCAGACTCTCCACGTCCTGCCCCATTTTTCCTCTTTTTGTCCCCAAATCGGAGTTTTGGCCCGTGGAACGAGAGAGAGAGAGAGAGAGAGAGAGAGAGAGAGAGAGAGAGAGAGAGCACCATCTTTCCTTTACCTCCGCCTCTTTCTGTTCTCTCCATCCGTCCAGACCTCTAATAGCAGGGTAGGCTAACCGAGCGAGAAACAGGCCAGGGTTACCCCAGCGACCCAAACACAGCAGGGGAGGAGGGGAGAGGGAGGAGAAAGAAGGGAGAAAAGAAAGACAGAGGGAGAGGAGAAGAAGAAGAAGAAGGAGAAGGAGGAGAAAAGACAGCTTGTTATTGGTGCCAAGAGTTTATTTGTCCGGGTCTTTTAATGCCACCTGATCTCATTCTGACAAACTGTGACGAAGCAGAGAAAAAGCACCGTTGGCAAAACCAGGCTTTATACATAAAAATCTGATACTGCTATGATAGAGAGAGGAAAACAACCACTGTATTTTATTTTACACTTTTTTTTTCAGTGTTACTGAAAGTACTTCCACACTTCCCTCCTGTCACCAGCTGACTCCGTGCTACACAAAGCGAACAGTTTGACACTGTGGTCTTATTTTCAGCTGTTGACTCCTGCTGCAGTTCACTGTCAACAGCCAATTTCAGCTCAGCCTTCTGCAACCCCTTTTCTGCTTCAGCAACTCCAATCTGCACGAATACGCCATCTGCAGGCGACTATGAAATGACATATTAGCTTGCAGAAATCAAATGATGATACTGAGTAATTCTACATTTTGATCAATCTACCAAGAGAGACGGCGATGGAAAAGCCCACAACTCTCCCTCCTTGCAAAGCACTCTTCAGCACATCTGTCAAGGGCCAAAGGCATTAACATTATTACATAACAGCGCTGCCCTCCCCTTGCAACCCACTCTTCAGCCGCCCAGTCAGACCAGTGGCTGAGGAGGCCAGGCCAGCAGATGGACAGGCCTAATCCCTTGTGATAACTGGCAAGCACCAGGAAGCTTAAGAAAAACACTTCCCCCCTGACAGCGTTTCACAGTCAGGCCAAACAGTAGCAATGAAGCAAAGTACTGTCTGGATATAACTGCATTCATGTTGCTTTCATCGCCCTTTTCTGCGGGCGCTAGAGCCGTCTCCATCGGGCCTCCCGGGCATCGGAGCAACCTGCCAACTCACTGTCCTCCTTTACACGTACAGTTTGAGGCTTTTGATTTTTGAAGGCCAATAGTGCTGAAAGTTTTCAAACTAGACAGTCTAGTCCATTAAAACATTAAAAGTTCCCAACTGAAGCACGGGGGAGTAATAATGTTAAATATCAAAGATATACATCTCATCAAAATGTCACATCAGAGGCAGGCAACATTGACTAGCAGATATCAATCCTCTTATACGTGGGGACAAACTATCACAACATACTTTTTTAGCTCAATAAAAACAACAGGAAAGCCAAGTATGACGGAAAAGAAAGGTCATTTTAAGATGAGGCAAATTGTTAATAAATAAATCATACTGAGGGACAGCAGAAGCAACTAGAAATATCAAAATTGATGTTAATTAATAAAATGATAACGGACAGACGGCTGGAAAAGAATAAAGAGAATGAAAGCGACAGACACGTCCATCTCTACTCATCATGGAGAGCTTGCTGTCGCTACGGAGACGGGTGCTAGATGCAGGTAGCCAATCAGGGGTGTGGGGGAACATGGTATGCGATGGGAGGAAACGAGGAGGGACGGGGAGTCAGGGAGATGAGAGAAATTATGGTGACAGTGACCCGTCTTTGTCACAGGGAACACTGAAATATTAATCTTGTGCGTGTGTTTGTGTGTGTGTGTGTGTGTGTGTGTGTGTGGCAATGTTATTTCCACAATAACAAACACACTTCACCATCACCTCTGCACGTACTAACAAAAAGAGACGTGGTGAGGATGGAAAAACAGCTGTAACACTTGTGTGTAGAGTGTTTGGGTTTGTTTTTGTTTGTTTTACCTGCTATCTGACTCGATACATCTCCTTTTGGCTCTTTAGGGAGGGATCCATCTGTGGACACACACACACAAAGAAAATGAGATTACCAACATAAAAACGGGACGGATTTTACTCGATGTTCTGAGTGAAAATGTGTACAACAATGGAAAAGAGGATGAAGAGGATAATACAACAATCCAATAATAACATGTTGGCTTTTTCAATAAGCATAAAATCGGTTTTATAATAATGTTGTGCAATTTATGGATCATTGTGTCAAAAAAAAGCCATTACATATCTAAATAACCCAACAAGAGTCCCCTTACTCTGTGGACACATCGCACCCGAAGCCAACCTTCAAAAGTTACATCATCAAAATGCCATGACAACAGTGAGCTAAGAGAAAACAGCTGAGAGTCTGCAGACGTGCTAGCAGCTGCGTGTGGATGTACTTGGGCACGGTGGTGCTTTGAGCTAAATGGTAACATCAGCATGCTAACATGCTCACAATGACAAGTTGTGAAGCTGGCATAAGGTTTGCCACGTTCTCCACTTTAGTTTAAATATGATAATTAGCACTAAACACAAAGTAGAGCTGAGGCTGATGGGAGTATCACTAGTTTTGCAGGTGTTTGGTCATAAATCAAAAATAATGGACAAAGAAAATTATTGTCGTGATCTTGGCATGAGAGAAAAAAACATTAGGGGATCATCAAAACCATTATAGTTCATCCTCTGGGGACCATCAAATAGTTGTTGAGGCTTCATTCCGAACCACAAAAAAAGCAACGTACTGTCAAGCTGACATTGCCATCAGCGCTGGTGTATCTAAAAAGAGAGACTTACAGTCTGTACCATGCATCAAAATCCAAGTGAAGCCAATGCAGAGGTGCATAAAACTGCAGTTCCCTGAACGGCCACTTGAGGCTGGCTACAATCTCCATAAACCCCCATATTAAAATTTCCAACTTCACAGCAGAAATAAACATGTTTACAGCCTGGTACAAAGGGCAGTTTTGGTCTCTATAGCTAATTTTCCCGTTCATGACAACTGTACTGAGGCTGATCCACGTCTTCACCAATATTTAGCCAGGAGGCGGAAGAGGCAGGACTACCAACAATGGTGGTGACCAGAGCTAGAGATTTTGAGCTTTAAAACGACTCTTCATAAACCTATGGGTGACGTTACTGATACACTGTCCATTCTTTATACTGTGAGTGGTGCCGCTGTGTTGGATATAGAAATCTGCTGGTTTGCTTCACAGTAACGAGTAAAAGGGAAGAGAGTGCACTTTGTCCAGCACAAACAGTGCTGAGGCTTTCAGAATTAGGCGTTTGCATTAGTTAAATGGAAAACTCTCTAACATTAGCTTGTTCAGTAAAGCAAAAAACCCAAAGTTTCAACATCATCTCAGACACAGGAAACACTGGGGTTCAGGAGAAACATTAATTTTCAGAAATATGAGCACACTCAGTGCCACTGGTGTGAGAAAAAGACGCTTGCCTCAACCATGGAATCCTTTGTTTATAATTATTATACCAAGGTACGACCAATTTGACAATTTTCCATGTTCTGCTTGCGCTGGACCAGTGCATGCAGGAGTCATCTTCTCATCACCCTATACCTCATGACTGAGGCCCACTTGTTTCTCAGCCAATACAACAATCGGCCCATTGATCGAGCCTATAGTCCATGTGTGTGAGAGAGAGAGAGGCTGCTGCTGCTGTGACTGAGGGGGAGATACAGTCAGTGTCATGTGCTGTCAACATGTAAACAGGCTGGACGCTTCACTGGCTGACTCAGTGACACATGCTCCCTCTGTTCTGACTCAGGCTTACGCCTTCCTGTTTAACCTTACAGACGGCTGTGTTAAAGCAGAGAGAAGCTGGTGCTTGTGCTGAATATAGGACCTGCACTGTCACATATCCAGCAATACGGACGAGGATATAGTTAGATTTTTATATTTAACACAAAACCTGTGCTACATGTAGTACGCAGTATAAGAGTGGTACACTAGACGGATACAAACTATACAGTAGCTCTTTGATTTGGGGAATAAACAGATTTAAAGCAACATCAAACACAGAGTCGTAGTTGTGACTAATTTAACAGCGGACTGGCATCCTTTCGTACGTACATGCAAATCAATAGTGCTGCCACTCGACTTTCTTTACGAGGAAATCCTTTCTTCTACTTCTGCACTGGCACTGTTATTACAGTCCCAGCATTAGTACTCAAACAGGGTATTTGTCAGCAGTAATAGTTGGGAGTCACAATGAAGTAATTGCCTGAGTCACACCTAAAAGAGTCTTAAGTTTTAATTAGTGAAACCTGCTCTTCAGTTTTCTGTTGACTCTATCATTAACCTATACAATAACCCTCTCACGTGCTTGCCCTTGCAGGCACACACGGCAGTAATACAAGTTATTATTAACTTGTTTAGGTCAGTATTTCTGCTCAAGATGACTTCATGACCGCAGAGTTGGTTTAAAATACTGTGGATTTATAACTGCAAGATAAAGAACAGAAATACGGCATTTGCATTACAAAGTATGTCTATGTTCAAGACACGTTACTAAGAAGAACCTCCCTTCCTGCTCTTGAACAAGAAACTTCTTCCCCTTCTAGCTTGTTATGTAACAGACGCTGACCTCTGCCCTTGAAGAGAAAACTGTTGCCCTGCAAAGACCAATATCCCTGCATCACATTAAAGGACCAGTGTGTAGGATTTAGTGACATTTAGCAGTGAGGTTGTGGATTGCAACCCTCTCGTTTCACCCTCTTCTTCCTAACATGACAGAGAAACAAGTTTTGTTTGTAGAAACATGGCGGTTCAACATGGTGGACTACGTGGATGAGGACCTGCAGCAGTTAATACTAAAGGATCATTCTAAGGTAACATAAAAACATAACAATGTTTATTTTCAGGTGATTATACACTAATGAAAACATACTTATTCATATTATATTCAATTTCTGCCGATAAATCCTCCTACATGTTACACACTGGACCTTTTATTCACCCTACTGTGTCCAATTCTCAGTTTAATTCAGACTTGATGATACAATACTTGTCTACATCTTCTCTAGTGGCTGCTAGAGTAAATATCTAACCAGGCAGTTATGACTTAGCAATATTTTGCTGGTGGCAGTTTCCATTAATGAAGATACAGCAGCATGATACATATAAAACTACACATGCGCAAACGTGCTGGCAACAACTGCCAATGCTACGGGGCTCGTGCTCATATAAAAAAGCTCACACACACACACATATATAAACATGGCATGGGAAGAGAAGCACAAAGATCTCAAGGGGATTTTCTCTAAAGCCGTGTACCTGGGAGAACTTAACACAGAATGAATGGGATGAAGGAGAAAAGGGAAAAAAGGAAGGCAAGGGAAAGACCAAACACCCTCATACTTCACATATTTGCAATGCCAAAGATGTCCACTTAAGCCGCAGCGTGCAACAATGTAATACCAGACTACAGTAGTGGTTGCCCACATCTTATCACAATCTAAACAATAAAAGTTGTAGCCGAGCCAGAAGTCAAACATGCACGGACAAAAAGGAGATAAAACACAATGTGTGCATTAAAAGACACACACAGTCATGAACAGAGACTTTTCCTCTGAGATGTGGCCGTTGAAGCAGTGGGTTAATCCAACCCCACACACACACACAGAGCCAACTCTGTTGCAGACCATAGTAGGATAAGCTCACCGCTAAAACGTTATCCAAGCTATTTGGATAAACAGATCACACACACACACACACATCTAACGGACGTTGAGGAAAGGACGAAGTAAAGAAAAAAAAAAGCAACGGCTAAAACATCCCCTGAAAGACACCCATCTCTGTGAAACATGCAAACACTCAGGTACAGAGTGAACTCACCTGGACCTCAGCTCTGTTGAACACAGGCTATACTGTATCCTAAACTGAGCTCCCTTCCACAGGCTGCTCTCTCTTGTCCCAACACACACTGTTTCTGTCTCCGAGCCCACATTAACACAAGACCACCCTTTCTGTGGGCCCCTGCCTTTCCCTTCTCGGCAAGGCACACTCATCGTTTGACTCATACACAAAAAGGAAAGACCCCCTTTCATTTAAAAATACCTATTGTCTGGCTCACACTGACTAGAATGAGGTGAGAGGTGCAAAAACAATACCCTGCTGTCAAAGCTGTCTTGGGAGAGTGCGGCGCTAGATACTGCTGTAGGGGTTTAGCAAACATTTAAACGCCAAGGGCCATGGACAACGACATAATACCTACGGGATCACCCATCTGAGAGGATTTTTGTTGCTTGGCGCAGAGCTGTAGGTGGTAAGATACTGATAGAGAGTGAAACTTGCGATATCAACCTGTGAAACTGTGATCAAAGCAGTAGGTAATGATGAACTTCAAGTGAAAATGAAAGAGTTTTGTGTTTTTCCTATCTTGGTCTCTGGTTTTGGAGCCAGATTTCTGTGGTATTTATGCATTGCACCTCCCAGTGATAACCTCTTAGTCAAACAAGGTGTTCAGTACCGCGACGTCACTTTTCCGTGGATTTCCGCAGAAGTTTCTGCAGCTGTTGTTACTCATTTCTCTGCCAACTATCCTTCCTTAAGAGCCAGTGTTTTGTGGTGGCCCGCCATAGTTTCATAATGAACCGAAAATATTTTTACACTTAACTTAAGTTTCACTTTCACTCTGTGGCAGAGCTACGTCAGCTTTAACACAGTTACGGACCAGTGTTTCTGCTGTCTGCTGCCTCAGGTTTTTTAGCGCCGCAGCAATTTTACCTAACGAAAAAACATGATCCCAATACATTCACGGTATAGAGATTTTATTCTTGGGAAAAGAGAGATCACTAGTAAGGGATCAGGAGTCTTATTGGCGCATGCCTTCAATTTAGCTGTCGAATCAGTGCCGAGGAAAAGAAAAAGTTGGATTAGTGAAACCCACACTTTTAGAAAGATCAAGGACTTTCCAGGCACTATTCCCTCAAATTCAAGGAACCAACATGGCACAGTTTGAGACATGGATCATTAGCAAGATTTACAAAAGTTTACAGAGAATAAAAAGAGAGAGAGAGAGAGGGAATGTGAATGAACGTGTGAACACTCAATTGTTTTGTGATACGGTGATGTTATGATGAGTAAAAAGAACAACACTCAATTTCTATTCTTGCACAAAATATATAAATTCAAGCACTTTCAATGACCCATGTCCATTTTATGTTTCCAAGGATTTCAAGAACCATGATAGGGATCAAGTATATCCATTTAGGGGCAGATTACAGCTGAATCACCCAAACATAAACACTGCCTAAACATACTCCCCTTGAGGCTTTTACCTTTAACTTATAGTTGATAATTTTATCCTTAAACCAGCTTCTTATTTGGTGCGACAGTCACACTGCATGTATCTGTAAAAATACAGGGATCGATTGTTGTGAACTACCGAGCCAGTCCTTCTTCATTCCAAACAAAGCCGAAACGTGAAATACAGCCAAGTACTTTCACCAGGAAATACATATCACACAGCCGGATGAATCACACCTATGTCTGTGAAAGATAAATCTATCATAAACTTTTAATCAAAACTAAATCTTATGAAAGATAAGAGCAGACTGAATACACAAAATACAAAAGAGTTTCATTTCATTAAACCAGATGCTCAAGACTGACATTTTTCTATCCAACAATGTTGTTATCTGGCCTCACCTGTGATCCCAGGTGCACAATTCCCCCCATTAGATACTGCAGCCAAGATAAAAAAGCACAACTCTGGCCTAAAGGCCACGGCTTTAAACTGTTCCTCATTTTGCCTGGGGACCTCTGGGACCCTCTCATGAGTGGCCTATAACGTTTGCTTGAAGACACACAAAAGGCCACCGGCTGTGATGTTTACAGTGGATCAATGTCTCTCGGCTACTGGTCCTTATCGGGAGAGAGAAATGGGGTGAAAAGTAGTGAGAGGAAGAGACAGAGAGTGGAAGTGGGCGAGATGGGGAGGGCAACAGTGAGATAGCAGTTTTGAATGCACTGGAGACCCGAAGAAAAAAGGAGTACAATGGTCTTTCAGGACTTGTCCTAGTTTGGTTCACTCTCTCTCTCTCTCTCTGTCTCTTTCTGCTCTCAAAATAGGAGCAGCGACCATTCTGGCAAATCTTTCACAGTGATCCTAATCAATTGCCGGCCGATTCAATTCTTTTACTGAGCTTTCATTAACCAGTACAAACTCTGTTAACGCAGCTTGGCACTCATATCTACACTTCTCCTCTCTTCATTATCTTTCCAAGGTCTAGCTCTCTCTCTGCCGTCTTTGAATTTCGCAGCTCCTCTCCTTTCATTTCCACCTGCTCTGAATAGACTTTCTTATTTCCCTCCAACAGTACAATAAAATCATTCACTCACTCCGAGGCTTATTGTTTACGCTCCTCTTACAAGAATGCGTAAAGAAAATGGTTATCTGCACACGTGATCTCACATGGCCGCTTGCAACCCTGCGCACTCTGCCTCCCCTGCAACCTACCTCCTGTCTTCTCCTCCTTCTCCATCTTCTCTCCATTTTTCCCTTTGCCCCCTCGACTCTTTTCCCTCTCTCGTTCCAGCTTGTTTTAAAAAAAGGAGGCAGCGGCGCGGCAGCAAATTTTCTCCGAGCTCACACCAATTAGCTATCACGCCGGAGAAATTAGAGAACGCGTGCACGGCAGATGAGAGGGAAAAAGTGGGACAAGCTACCTTTTTATAAACACACAGAGAGAGGCGAGAGCTTTGCGTGTGTGTCAGTTGTTCCTAGGAGGGGATTTAAACAAGCCAAAAACTCTTTCATTTACACATCTGACAAACACCCTAATACTTCCATTCCCTGGTTAATGGACTAACCTATTAATATATTTGACATTATTATATTATGCTTTTAAGTAACTCCTACTCTATCCAAAGTCAACAGCCACTCAGTAGTTTTTTATACCTCATTGCCTACTTTAAAACTGACTGAATATCTTGCTATGCTGGTCATGGTTCACATGTATTCTGATTGATATCTATCATACCACGTTATTTTTGTTCTGGTTTATCTTCCTGGGTGGCTTTTGAGTGGCTCCACAGGTAAAACTTTGTTTTTAAAGCACCCAAGTGCAGAGTGTGATCCACTCTTAACTAAATGACCCATGTCAAGAGCACAGAAACAGAAACCGTCATGATTAGCTCTTATCAGCCAGCCTTTGGTCTCATCTTGTCCGTATCTGGGCGGCGACCTGTGTCTCTGTTTGTGTGAGTAGTAAAACCTAGCAGTGATTTAGCACAGGCCCAGGTCGACCTGGTTTACATCAGCCTGTTAGTAAAGACATAGCATGGGCCAGACAGACAGACATGGTAGCTGTTGTTACCATGGTAACAGACTCCTAGCCCAGCCTTGCATCTATACTACAGAAAGCTGTGTTTGCCATGTATATTTCTTGTGCTAAAATATATACCTTTTGTGAATTTCACCACTGCTTTAGCATAAAAATGTCTCACTCTCTGTATTGGGCCTCCACATGTTTTTTGGTACCCATCCAAGTGTGTCCACAGCACTCAGTATATAAGTAACTTTACCTGCCAAGTACTGAGACTTGGCATCAAATCGCATGGTCATATTTATAGGTTGGTTTACTTATTCTCTGATCAGATATTTCCTAATTTAAATGAAAGTTTTGCCAGTTTTATTTACTATACTCTTTATTAAGTTAACTTTTTGTCTGTGTGTTTGAGTTTAGACAACAATCAAAGCCCAACATTTCACAACTCAACAGCGCACAACTCTCAAAGTGCAACATTTTGGATTACAACTTCCACTCTGTTGCAGAGACTTAGATGACAAAGTCAAACTATGATTTCTTAACATATTTTAGTTGTACATAATCAGTACGCTAAGCTGACATCGAAAGGAAGTTGGCATAAAAAAGTTGGTCCAAAGCTACCAAAATCTGCCTACCAGCACATCTAAAGCTCACTAACACATTACGTATTGTTTATTTAACCCTCATACGTCACTGTGGACATTTTTGTCCATTTGGGCAAACTTTATCTGGCCATCATTTTGGCCAATCATTCTGAGGATTTTGACCCTTTAAATGCAAGTTTGATTACTTGATGTTATTTATCCAAAAAAAAGGGGCAAAAATCTCATTGTTCATTTTTTTTCATAAATAACAACAGTGACATCAAGTAATCAAACATTTAAAAGGGTCAAAATCCTCAAAATGATTGACGGCCTGGTGGTTTTGAGCAGGGCTGAAGATTTATGCAGAAAAAAGCAGAAAAAAGCAGAAAAAAGCAGAAAAAATATGAATCTGTTAAGTTCTTATAGCAGTTTTTTGGAAGTGGACGTATTGGTCCTTAATCATGGGTAGTAAATTAAACTGATGCATGAGGGCTAATCCATACGAAACACAAAGTTTCAAAAGGAAAGTTGTGGTTTTAAGGGGGGATTAAGTGGAAAAACAGTCCAGCTCATAACCCCCAATGAAACCACAACTTGTCATTTTTATACTTTCTACATTTTTTGTATAGATATTGGGACTCTGTTTCGGTCCACACCAGGTGTTTCCCCCTGTTTCAAGTCTTCATGCTAGACTGGCTCCAGCTACATATTTATAGACAGACATGAGACTTTTGGCAAGAATGAAAATAAGCATACATCCCAAAATGTCAAACAATTTTATTGCACGAGTATTGACGCAGCACAAATCCACCTACCTACCTCCCACCTCGACTCTTATGTACAAAAACACACACACACACACACACACACACACACACACACACACACACACACACACACACACACACACACAGTAATCCCAGAGAATAAACAACAGATTAGATTAGGTCAGTGTGCGTAATCCAATGAACTCTCACCTCTAACATGCTAATGCTGTTAGAGCTGACCAACATCACACCATCACACACACACACACACACACACATACAGACAAGAGACAGGGACTTGTACTGCTGCCACATAGCTCTACTCTCAAACACATCATGTATATATTCCTGTTTAAGCGAGCAGATTTGTTGTTAAAACAGTTCTTGGCCAGTCTGCTTTCCCACACACTCCATACTCTCCTCTGAGAGGACCTGCAATCTGCTCACTACATTATTAATAACATACTGACTTTCTTGTATTCTCAGCTCTATATTCCTGCATTTTACTATCAACATGTACATCTATGGCAATCTTATTAAATCCATTTCTGTAATGACCTCATTGCAGCATAACTTGACATACAGGGCCAGCGTTATTCAGCACCCTTTTCAAAATCACTCCCCAAACTTGTCCTACCTCATTGGTAAGCTGCTACAGGCTCTTCACATTGCCATGTACGGCACATCCACAGAAAGACAAAACTTGTTTGCAAGCATCCAACTATCAGGGAAGTGAATGTTACTCCCTCTGAAATGCAATCTGGTGCTTTTTGTTCTGGTTCAGGTTTGTATTACTGCGGTACGCCTTAGAGTTCACACTGACATCATACATGCTTTGGGCTACAAACAGCTCCAGTGCTGCCATTCATTTTTACTTCATGGCTTTTGATGGCTTCGCTCACCGTGTTCTGATTGAAAAATTACAGTGTTTAGTCTAGCCAGGCATCTGTGGGCCGGGTTTTCCGACCAGTTCTCCTCTGGACCCCAATCTGTGAGTTCAGAACATCTTTTTTTTTTTTTTTTGCTCTTTGTCTGTTACTATGGCAGTCCCAAAAATCTTAAAATTTTGCATTTGCAATTGCATTTGCATCAATAAATGTAATGCTGGTAGATTCTCCCTTCATTTACATGTTGCAGGGTAGTTTTGCAACTGATTCCTGGTCTGCATTTGTAGCTGTGCTTATTAGTTTTTTAAGACCTTGTAAAAATTTGCTCATTTAACTTCCATCTGATTGGTTCAAACTCTAAACCTAGGGTCTGGTTAACAGTCAAAAAGTGACGTTCTATGTACTTGCCTAAATACTTTTCCTTGACCTCAATGGAAAACGGCGTGAGGTCATGGGAAGATGTAGAAGAGAAGAGAATCTATAAGTACTTAGGAAAAAACAATTGCGGTGCTAAGACGGTCCGACTGCACTCCGAATTAGGCTACGTAATTATGCAAGGACGGATATTATTGACATGGCTCTGCCGCAAGTTTAGAGTTTTGGGACAGCATTGTCTCATTTCCTTTGGTAAAGGATGGTCCAGTGTATCCTATATACCAGGAGATGAGAAAGGAAGCATTTAAGCGCCTTTCGTTAACATTTAGAGAATTCAACCAGCTTTTGTGTTGGCTGCCATTTAAATACTTCCGGGTCATTTCACTCAGTTAAGAACCTTCCTAAGCCAAAAAAGACTGTTTGACTGAAGCCTTAGTGTTGTTCAGACAGGAAACAGGAAATTGACCTCTTCCCTCAAGACAATTTAACAGCTCATTGAAAGAAAAAAAAGTAGACTTTGGATGCTGAAATACAACATTGTAATGCCAAAGTAAACCTGACACAGATGACCAGTCTTTACAAGTCTGTGATGCGATACACGGATTGGCAACAAAGGCCTTGAGCGAGATGATGTATTGTGCCAGCTTGGCATCAGGTTTACGGAAATTGTTAAACCAAAAATATTCCAGGGAAAGTCAACACGGCTTATCTTTCTGAGCAACACATAGCTCAACATTTTAAGCTGCTATAATCAATATTTTATATTAATAATGGATTACACAGACAGACAGAGATTTATCACCTAACTCTGCAGGTCCCCACAGCTCAACGGAGCATTTTAGCATCATTCGGCTCATTGTTTTGACTTTCTTGCTTGCAGCTTTACTGTTTTGGTTCACTTTCTCAACGTTCATAGCATTGTTATGGCTTCAATAACCTCTATAAACCCACTGTACACTAGTCGGTCAGCACCAAACAGAACACAGGCACAGTCAGCGATTAGCTGGTTAACATATCAGAGCATTTAGCCGTTAGTGGAGACCAAAAACTGAGCTGAAAGTAGACTGCATTCATCAGGTGGAATCCAGATTAATGCTAATGTTGCTATGTATCTGATGGGTGCATAAAATAAGCAATTATTTGTTAACACAAAACTAAAACCAGAAATACGAGACTTTCTCTGATCTGTGATTAGTTTTAGCTTTTGTGTTGTGTGCTGTTGTTCTTCCTGTTGTTTGTTAGCGTCACACTTTCATACCAAACTAAGTCACAGTTTCTGTCACATGATGTGGAGTACACGTTATTCTACAAGGTGATTCATCGCGCATAACCTTGGTTGGATGTTTTACTTCCATTCTGGCACAAACAATCACTTTGAACTGAGCATGTCAAAGGCTGGCTATGAGCACTAAACCCGATGTGCCATGTCATTCTTCTCACTGAACCGAGATGCTGGCAGCTCTCCACGTTCGAATGCTAATGATTTACTAAAACATTACATACTGCTACGGCCTTCAACAATCCTCCCACTCAAACTGACCCCACAGCAGATTGTGGGGAAGGGGGGGTTGGCTTGCTCTGCTAGCTATAATCTGCCTTTAAAATTTAATGACACCTGCACCTGTTATTAGGGATGAGAAAGATGACGTGTTTACACAACTACTCACTGGGGAAATGAGAGCAAATTTATATTATTTACTCTTCACCAACCAACTGATATTTTCAGCATTTTTCTGCAATTTGCTCTGCAAAAATAAGAGCGTATGACAGAAAGAGGTTGTTATTGAGGACATGATGGTCTGTGCCACTAATGGTTTCCAAGTGCCTGCGTTGCTCGTCTTGTTACCATGTGTTCAGTGTTTGTATTTGTGCTTGATTTTAAGGGATGAATGCCTTTCCAACTGAAACATTACATTTTAATGCCACAATAAAAAGAGAACAGTTTGAGTAGAAGGAGTGTTTTTATTTCCGTGTTTTAGCTTAATCACCAGCCCTTTCTAAAAAAATCTTTTTACCCAGTCATCCATTTGCTCTTGATTGAAGCTGCCTGCGCTAAATAAAAGGCTAAAATCTCATAACCATCATCTTTCCCTCCAGCTGGCTTCCATTTATTATGTTCACCACTCTCTGTTGCAACATAGTACAGTTACTTAGAGGCGTGTGTGTGAGGTACCTGATATTTTGCAGCTGAGCATGTGAGTAAAAAACGACCACTCGTTGGGGATGTGAACGTACGCCGCGATCGCAACGAGACAAAGACAGGGAGAAGGCGAGGTGGAGGCGATGTGGGTCAGTGGAGAATGGAAAGTTGGAGAAAGTGCTTGTGTGAGTGTGAGTAAGTGTGAAAAGCAATTGAGAGGGAACAGCGGCTGCCTATCACGAAGCCCCTTGTACTGCAAACCACATGATGCCTGAGTGTCGACCAGAGTTACCCTCAGCCCGAGCTTCTTAATATTTGACTTTCCAATGCACTTATTTCTGTGCTCTGAAGCTTTTTTGTAACAAAGGCAACTGCAACTCTAATAATTTAGACATATACACTTTATATATCAAATATCTAGAGTCAGATTTTGCTAAACCATCCTAGGGATACACAGATTCAACGTTTTCTCTCTTAACAGACTTCGATATCTCAACTGCCTTTAGCATTTGTATCTTCCAACAACAAGTACCAATCCGATTTACCCAAATTATAAAATCTGTATACCTCATAGGGTAGAATTCATTAGGATAATCTTCATGTAAGGGTAACACGAGACAAGGAAGTATTGTAGCGCTAAAAAGAACCAGCAGCCCACCAAGACTGATTCACAAGGTTATTATTAATTATTAATTCAGTTAAGCGACAGTGAAAGTGCTGATTTCTTTTAGTGATACTGACAGAGAAACTGGATTTATTGTGTTTCTCACGTCATGGTTAATACCTGATCGCCTAATAAAGTCTGAGATTATTTTCTCTTTCTGGGTGTATTAGAACATTGTGGACAGGTTGTAAAGGTTTTAAATTTGCTCCAACTTGACAAAAATACATTCCTCAGTTTCGGGGCCTTCCGCGATTGACTAAGAAAATGAGAATTGTCTGTATCGCCAGCCTCTATTTAGCAGTCAAGCCTGTATTCAATATAACACACCAAATGTTATTACTACATTATTAATACACATGAAGTTCAGTTTACCTCCAGTACTCTGTACAGCTTGTGAAAACACTTGTCTTCTATGAATCTGAAGGGAGCTTTCTAAAGTCTGATAGAATAACTCTGATGATGTCATTAGGGGCTATCAAGTTGCACTGTGGGAAATGTAGGATCTGTTTTTTTTTTCGGGGGGTGTGGCTCATACCAGAGGCTAAAAGTCAGAATATCTCAACCCAGCTAACAAAATACCTCGTTTGACACTCGTTTAGTTGGTTTATGATTACATCTGAACAATCTGTCAAGAAATGAGCCAAATAAAGTGACAAATCTGGCCTTCAATTATCCATTTGTATTGATCAGTGATGCACCAATCCTCTGTTTGTGTCCATCCCATGAACACGGGCATGATAAAAGAAATCTGCTTCGTGTAGCATCAGGCTTTAGCCTCGGCTCTGTGTCTTACTTGGCAGCTTTAAGCCTGGAGGAAACCTTTACTGAGGGACCTCAATCAGTCTCCATCTCCTGGATCAATATCCATTAGTCTCAGAGTGAGTGTGTGCATGTATGTGTATGTGTGTGTGTGTGTGTGTGTGTGTGTGTGTGTGTGTGTGTGTGTGTCTGTGCAGACCTCATCCTGGTGAATGGGCCTGAGTCATAAATGCATGCTCTGGATCAGATTTCTCCCTCTCCCTCTCTCTTGCTTGTCTCTTTCTTGCACAAACACGCGTACACACTGATGCTCATTCAAACATACAGACCAACCTTGTGAACGGCGTGTTGTAGCCTCTTAACGTTCATTCATGAAGGCCCGGCAGTGCGGATTGCAGTTTTTTTTCCTCCCCTCTCCACCATGAATAATACCCTACACTACCGACAAGTAATAACTGTATGAAATCAACACTAAATCAGCCTCTTAGTCATCAGTGCAGCCAAAGATATGTTTGGAGTAGAATAACTCAATGATTGACAACATGCCACAACAAAACTCCCCCTTTCAGAGCTCTGAGGCCTAGGTATTAATTCCAGTCTGGAAGACAGGGGAGAGAGACGGGGGGAAGCTCATTTTTTTATTAGTTGTCATTTTGCATCAGGACGGAGAGGCCCGACACGACGCAACAAGAACGAGGGAGGGAGGAAAACATGAAACAGACATTGGCGAACGAACACTCAGACAGCAGGCAGGCAGGCAGGCAGGCAGACAGACAGAGAGTAGGGAAGAAAACGAAGAGGGAGGACATGGGGAAAGACAAAGAGACCAAATGCCGAAGGATGGAAAAAGAGATGGGGATGGAGCTGGGGATGGAGGAGGGGGGGGAGAGAAAGCGTAGCCTGTGGCAAGACACTCAAACCTGTGCATGTCAAAACAAGACTCCCAGATCTATGAGGAGGAAGTTCGCTAGCAAAACAAAGAGGAGGGGAGCCCAAACGTGATACTCAAGCCTTCCCACCAGCGTACTCTACGAATTTGTCACTATACTCAGGCCTATGGTGGTTTGACTGGATGTGAATCTGAACAAGGCTTTCAAAAAGGATGCTGTTTTTGAACCATGCAAATAAACTCGGTACAACCTGGCTTAGAAAATTTTAAAACTGGAGCTTGTGCACAACATGAAGCAGACACAGTGTTCAGAAAAATATCCCCGGTACCTACATATTTCTTTAAGCAAAAGATAACGTACATGCCTCGTACATAATCTTACATTTACAGTAAATATCTGTCCATAGTTCTCATTAGCTCAAACAGTAGGTGGTCTTGTCGATCACTGTCCTGTTGGGCTCAGTGACATCAGTGCACTAACTCTCAGGGGGTTACAAAACAAACAATAAAATCAACAGCAGCAAAGAGAAAAACTCGGGTCATATTTACCACAAAGACCAGCTGTTTGTGACTGCAGCACAATCATTCGCGCATACCTCATAATCAGTTTTAAGTATACCTTCAGAGGGGTGTTCAACAAGGTGCGCTGTTTGTGAAGAAAACAAAAACACATGCTCCTGAAGGATCTTTGTACAAGATGGGAGTTGCTTTTTGTCAATAAAACGTACTTAAAAGCCAGTGGGCCGTGTTTAGTTTTACTACACAGAATTGTGGATCCCTATAAAGTAGACTAGCTTACGTATCTGTCCAGATTAAGTTAAGACCGTAGCTAACATTAGAAACAGTTGAGGGTGGGTTGTGGTTAAAGTTAGTGTATGAACGTAGGCAGGATTTCAATGTCTGTACTGGGGGTGAACGTAACCGCTGTGAAACAATCTGATTAAGATGATTAACCGGCTTTATCCATGCTGGGGCTCACTCGCTCTCATTCACTGTCTTTGTTGCTCAACCAATGCTCACTCTCTCAAACCATCAGACGCAAACCAACGGAAACTTCTTCTTGTCACTATTTTGCTGCGCAAATTGTGAGTCAGACACAGATTTAGAAGCTGACAGACACAACACAACAGGTAGAGTACCACAGTTTAGTCCATGAATCCACCTGGATAGCCTCAGTTTCAGAGAAATTACAGGCTGACTGTGGAGGGTTTGCCCCCATCTGAATGTCTGATTGGCGGGAGCAGTGTAACGTCGGGCTACTTTTTTTTCCAAAAGTTGGATCTGGCTCAACTTCTCCGCTGCGTTTTTTTGGTGGACACCCCTGCTGCAGCCAAAACACATTATCCCAGCTGTGGCTCAGGAGGTAGAGCATCCACTAATCAGATGATCGGTGGTTCGATCCCCGGCTCCTCAAGTCAGCATATCGAAATGTCCTTGGGCAAGAAAAAACCTGCGTTTTCGTCACAGTGCCATATTCTGTCTGAATGTATCCAAAGATAAACTAGGTTAGCTGTCTGTCAAGCTTAAGTTAAGACTGTGGTTAACATTACAGTTGAGGTTGGGTCAGTGTCTGAACGTGGGCAAGATTTCAATCTCTGTACCTTAATGCGGCGATTAAGGGTCTGAAATTAAAATGATATTAATAATACTTGACAGTAAGGGTTAAAATAGTCCTAGGATTTGTTCGACAACGGCAGATGGTTGCATGAAAATTATGATTCATGATCCTTTAAGTGGGCTTTTGTCAAAAACAGTCAAATATTTGTTTTCATTTAATCCAGAATTTCTTTAATAAATGAGCAGTAGCAGCCTTGATTCTGAAAATAAATTATGTGTCATTGCTTGTCTCAAACAAACAATGTGAATATACAGTTTAAGTGCTCTATTGGTAAATCAAGAGCTATTTCTGAACTACAAACTAAAAATGTGGCAGATGGACTTGTGGTAATAGGAAAAGGAGGCATATCTAAACATTTTAATTATACAGCAAATAAGCAACAGATCTGATTATCAACGAAGCAGAATGGCTGCAGCTGTGCGCCATCAACAAAACATACAAAGTGTGGCTGAGTTACAGGGCGCCCCTCGCCTCTCTCTCCCTTAAGAGGAAGCCATCAGATCAGCTCAATAAAGATACTAAACTTCCCTCCGTGCTTATTATCTCGCTAGACACAAAACCACAGGAGCCAGAGGCTGGATGTCAATACTCTGCATTCTAGTCCTTGTTTACACCCTTGAACCGTACGTCTCAGCTCTGCCACAATGGTCCCACACATGACTGATTTGACACAATGAATTACTATTCCCAAATGCCACAGTTTAATATTTGTGCATCACACACTTAGGCGCGTAACACCAGGAAAAATTAACTTGCCACCACCACCACTGCACAAAAACAGTAAGCTGCTTAGGGAGGGGAGTTAGATGATGACACTGGCAGACATGACATCGGGCACTGGATCTAATTCACCGCTTGCAGTCTGTGGACATTTCTTGAGGGTTATCTGGCATATGGCTGGCTCTCTTTGATCTCTTGGTGCAAACTTTTGTGTTTTCCTTCTTTATTTTGCATCATTTCTTTCAGGAGACTTTGAGACATTGACTCATGACCCAGCTTACAGATCCAAAGGATGAAACAGTCCAGAAATCAGCGTGTCACTCTCACGCCTCTGTCATTTGTAAGAATGTATATCATGGATATGTTAGGACCTCAAATAAAGTAACTGTTTTAATAATTGATTGTACTAGGATGATTGAGGAAATTTGTTATTTCCTGTGCAGTGATTACATCTAATGTGTCTACTGTGGCGGTTTGTTTGAAAGACACTAGTGGACGCTGGACGCTCATCAAAACATCCACAAATATCACTATTTCATTCAACCGCATCCCAGAAAACTGATGAAAATATAAGCATATGATTAACCTTAGTAGCATGTCTATAGGTGTGGAAGTGAATAACAAATAAGACATGCTTGCACATGGTTTCACTGTGCAAACACTGCTGGGTAAAGTCAAACTTAACCATTTATTTCTCTGGCCCTTTAAATCTCTGCTAGCACCCCCTGAAATTTACAGTTTATGAGCCATTGTTGCAGCCCATGAAATCACTGTGAAGGCCCGTGTGAGGACTTCAAGTCACAGTCCTAGCTGATTAATTAGCCTACTTAGCTACTGTTAACCATCTGTGCTAGTAGGCAACATCTAATCATGTCTTTAACAAAAAAAAAACCAACAACAACAGTTTGGTCCTGTGTGTGAATAAATCAGTGTGAGTGACATTCTTGAGTTTTTATCAGCGACCATCAGACCGTGATATGGATAATAAGGGCAGCCTTTTTGGCCTTGATAGCTGTGTTACACACAGCTAGCCTATCCTGCACAGTGCACACCCAGACTGTATGTGCCACGCCATGTATTGTTTACATAGCTTGCACAGTTGTGCTATTTTTTGACAACGCGGAGGACAACAAACACCCGAGTTAACGGAAAGGGTGAATTTAGGAAACAGACACACGTTGTGTGTGCTCGTACTCAACACATCAATGGGCTGTTTTAGGTACACGCCAGCTTTGTCAACTCACAGGCACAAGCTAGCGATGCTAACCCGAGCTAGCATCTGTTAGCTAAGGATTCGCCAAATCTGATACAGGATTCACTAGCTCACAGGCTAACGCTGGAAGCTAACTAGTTAGTTAACACGCCAGTCCATTATCGGACAGTCTTGACCTGCTTCTTTTTCTCGCTTCAGTAAAAATCTACAGCCACTCCACTTTGTTTTGACATTATTATATCATCCATACGCGCCTTTAACGGTGTATTAATCCCAATAAGATAAAGTCTTTTTGGTCTAATTGTGTCGGACGGTGAACATACATTTGCGGTTCCTATGTTTTCCTTTCTCCTGACGTTTACTGGGTCAAACTTAGCTCACATTACACACCCTCATTTTAACAGCAGACAGTAGTGTAAGCAAGGTTAAGTAATGGCATTAAAGGGGGAGAAACATATAATGGTGTGTTTTGACGAAAAGTACACGGAGATAGCTGTAGCAAAGCGCTCCCAAATCTGGGAGAGGTGTCCGAAGATGGAACTCGGACGATTAGCGCTCTAGCTAACGTTGCCAGGCTACACAGTCCGGGTGGGATATTTGATGTAGTTACAGAAATGCATCCAAGAAACCCATTTTCAGAGATTAACCTAAATGTGCCGGTCATTGCTATTTGTTGTACGCTTGATTTGTGATAACAGTTTTGAAATTCATCCGCTAAAGCCTCCGGTATCCTTCACTGTCTGAGCCCCATAAACAGTCAACACGGACGGGGAACAATGTCCATCACGTTAGCTGGACCAAAAGGAGCAGCTCTCAGTGGAGCTCAGTCCGACCTCTTCCACTCGTTTTTGGGCTTACCGGTCTTGAAGAACGCCGCTATGTCGCTGGCGTCCTTCGTCGTCTCCTCCGCTCCTTCCCCGGAGCTCATGGCTGCCACAACCCCGAACGTGGAGCTCAGTATCTCCCAAGTAGATCCCCCCAAAAATCGAGAAAAAGATGGCACCAAATCACTTCTGTCCCGACAAAAGCGTCATTAAAGACACACGGGCGGTTACAGCGACTCGTAGACGCTAGCAGTGCCATCTGCAGACCTCCATCTTGGGGTAACGTAATTGGAAACGATCAGCCGGGGGCACCGGGTTCCTCCTCGGAGTAGAGCCGAGGGGAGAGTAGCTGTAGCGGGGAGGAGGGGGGCGGGAGGGGCCGGGTCGCTGCTCGGTGAATCTCCGTAAGCTTTCGGAAATGAGCAGACGGTGGGTCATCAAGGAACGACGGCGGTCAGTGTGTGTGCGCCTGTGTGTGTGTTAGTGTGCAACTTACAGTGAATGTAGGACATCTAAAGCCTATGACAAAGACTATACAGGCTGTCAGCGGTGATAATGATGTAAATGACGAGCTTATAGGCCATGTGTACGTTAAGTTATCTAATTTAGCTCAATTATGCGACAGTGTTGGGACTTTAGGGGAATTTAGCGGACTATGATTCATGCACTGTTGCCTGTTTTTGTAATGTTTCCATAAAAAGTGGGTGAATGTTTAGTTACTCACAAGGGAGGAGTAGAGTGATTGGTATAAAGTCTCCCGGATACAATCCAAACAAGAAAAGGTCAGCTGTTATGATTGAGGTTCTGTCATGGCAGTCTCTTTTTTAAATGTGTGCTTTGTGATCTGAGCTGTATTACTGATGCCATCTGCTGGTTTTAGGCCTGAACTGATGCTTCTGCTCAGGCTCTTTCCCGTGAGAAAATAAGAAACTTGTGCAAGATTTAAGGATAGGATAGACTTTAATGATGCCACACCGGAGAAATTCACCTGTCACAGCGGCACGTATACACAAAGTTGATAAGAAATTACTCTTATAGAAGGATTTAAGGTTTAAACCCCATGATTTTCATAATGCCATGCATGAAAGACCACCAGCTGCTAGAGAAACCACCCTTCAGCTTGTATTAGAAACAATTCAACCTTTTTAAATGCCCGTGAGCAAGACGTAATCGTAAAGACAGAAAAGACAGAAATCAATAATCTAATAATATATGCAGACATATTAAGTAATATAGCAACGAAACTGTGAAATAATTCAATAAATGATCATTTAAAATATTAATTAATCCCGCTTTTTACAGAACAAATCACTCTCATTGATAAATCATTATAATAATAATTCAAACGAAATGGGTTTTAAGTTGAATCCACACCTCTCTAAAACCGTTTAAAAATGACACCAGGGAAATTTACTTGTCACAGCAGCTCGTATACACAAGGTTGATAGAAATTAAGGTAAAGTCTTAAAGTAAGAATTATATGGTAGAAAGTCAAAAAGTCATGCTGGTGTTAAAGAGTCTGACAACTGTTGGAATGAAGGAGCTGTGGTAGAGCTCCTTCTTACATGGTGGGAGTAGCAGTCTGTTGCTGAAGGAGCTGTTTAAGGCTTTAAGGTTTAAACCTCATAATTTTCATAATGCCATGCATGAAAGACCACGAGCTGCAAGAGAAACCACCCAGCCTGTATTAGAAACAATTAAGCCTACGAGCAAGCCACCATCACTGAAGCTCTGTCGACACTCAAAGTGTTACATTCAGTATTACATTCTAAAAATGTAGAATGAGATCAATAATCTAATAATGAATGCAAACATGCTAAGTAATACAACAATGAAACTGTGAAATAATCCAGCAAATGTTCATTTCAAATGTTAATTCAGCCTGCTATTTACAAAATATTTCACAGACAATAATGATGTATTCTCATTGATAAATCACTACTTTTTTGTTTGTTTGTTTGTTTTGCTACATTTCTACACCTTGTTTATTTTAATGAGGTGTAGAAACAACAAGACTTTGACCCTTTTTGTACGGGATGTATGTGCTGTTAGATCAGTCAGTCTGATTCAGTGCATCAGAATAATACTGCTGCTTGCTTGTGGATTATTAAACACTGATCATCCACAACTTGTGGGCTGTATGTTACTAACTGAGGGCTTCTTCAGCTAATGTCAAGTAAATATTTTCTAGGCCTGAACAAAAGGTCCTTTTAGTATGAAAGCAAAGTGCTTTGACAAACACACACACACACACACACTGCACAAAATGCTCCAAATGATTTCCTGTGAGTGAAAATGTTGATATTGACTGACGGCTGTGGAAATGTAGCAGCAGATAGTGGAGTGATTTATCGATGAGATGACATTATCTTGTCCTTTTATAAGTGGGACTCAACATGAAAAATTACCTTTAGCTGGAATGCAGGAGTGCAGATCAGACTTATTTCTTATTTTTCTTCTCTGCATAAAATAAATTTTACCATTGTCAGAGAAGGGGGGGGGGGGGGACCCTTATTTCACTTATTCAACCGTAAAGATGCATTGTTGTGATTGCAATGCATGAATTTATACATTTAAGTTAAGAGGCAACAGAATGGAAGTATCTGAGTGAGGCGGAGGGTCAACTCATCTGAAGTTGTCCAACTTTCTCCAGACTTTGCGGATTGTATTGTCCTAGCATTTATGATATTGATTCATAGTAGATAATGTTGTGTTAAACTGACTCATGAGTCTAGGTTTGAAAATAGATTTTGTTTCTTTACACTGATGGTAATTTTCCTTCTGTTGATCACCTTTCCCATCAGCTGTCACCCTGCTAAACTCTGCAGCAAGGTGTCTAATCTAATCTAAACCTACATGCGAATGTGTTTCTTCTTCTTTAAAAAGTTACACAGTCTAACTTTAAAGCAACTGCACAGAGTTAATGGTCTGATGTGCTATAACTATAATTAATATCTTGTTATTCCTAAACTCTTACCATGTTAGGCTTTTAGAAGTCAGGGATATAAACTGTGCTCATTGTTGACATACTCTAAAGGTGATGAAAGAAGGCTTTTAAGCATTTGCACTTAGTGTTCAGTATGACAGACAGGGGTGCTGATTTAATATAAACATCCAGCTTTAAGTTTAGAAAGTTTTATTTCATACAGACCTTTTCATCAATGTCATTGTTTAAGAGGACGAAGATGTAGATGCTGATGTATTACTGGTCATGTCCAGCAGGGGGAAGGCTGATACTAGTGATCAACTGGCTTTTGTCCACAGAGGGATATTAATGATGGGAGGTGGGGGAATGAAATGAATCTCTTCTCTCCTCTTTAACAGAATACTTATCACATCACTGTTTAACCCCCCCCCCCCCCCACAAAAAAACAAAAAACTTGACGTTATCTGCCAGTGCTGACAGATATATAAATAAAATAAAAATAAATGCAAAAGGTGCCAATAAAAACAGTTCCACATAGACTTAAAGGATTCAGTGGGTTAGGGTGGTGGGTATGGAGGCAGAGAGGGGCAACCAGCAGCCTAGTTAATGAACCCCTGCCATTGGTTGAGGTGTTGTGAAGCCTGATGACTGTGGAAACAAAGGATCTCCTGAACCGTTCAGTCCTGTGGCGCAGCGAAATGAGCTGAGTCGAGATGAGCAGCTGCTTCTCTGGCATGCCAGGATGTTGTGACATTTTCCAGGACGGACTCCACCTTACTCCATGTGCATCTTTACACCACAGTCACCAGTGAGTCTGGCAAGTGCTAAGCCACCCTTTTTCACTAGCTTGCCCTGCTGCCTAGTGTGTTTATCTGTAGACTGCAGCATAAAAGAGGACTGACTAAAACATATGCAGCATTTTACTGCTGATGTCAGAGAAAGAGCCGACTCTGCCCCTTCAGCAGAGGGCATCTGTGTTCAAGGACCAGTCCAGCTTGTTGTCCAGATGCACACATACATATTTTTGAGTCTGCACCACCACAGTGTCCACCCCTCTAATGTAGACTGGCAGAAGAGCTGGCTTAGACCTGCAAAAATCAACCACCAGCTCCTTAATCTCTGAGGCGTTCAGTAGGAGGCAGTTCTAATCAGTTGCTGAAGGCCTTCGTCAGGTTCTCCTTTCCTGATACACGCCACAGTAGCTTTATCCTCAGAGTATAACTGGATGTGGCAGGATTTAGAGTTGTACTTAAAGTCCCCTGTGTGCAATTTGAACAGGAAGGGAGCCTGAACAGTACCCTGTGGATCCCCAGTGCTTCTCACTGCTGTCCCAGAGACACAGTTATCCAGCCTGACAAACTGTGGAAAAAGTAAGGATCCACCCCTGTCCATAAGAACTTGTCTTTAAGTATGAACGGGGGGAGGGTGTCACATAAATTTGCAGTAAAAATTAAAGAACATCATCATGTAGGCCTGGTGGAGCATGTAGAGGACAGCATCAACCTTTTCCAGAGTGTTCCTGGTACTGTACATTGAGGTCTAGTGTGTGTTTGACATGTGGTCTCAGTAGGTGGCGAAGCAGCGGTACAGGGTCTTCATGATGTGTGATGTGAGGGCCACCATTTGTAGACTCAGTTTGAGGATCCTCTAGAGAGGCTCCCCCAGTTGTCCTTAACACACACCGCTCATCTGCTGAAGAACAGGGGAGGAGGGCCAGGTGTGATGGGAGTTGTAGCTGCAGTGTTGGGGGTACAAAAGTGTGGAGGAGATGGGAAGCTACAGCTGAAGTGGTGGGAGAGTGAACGGGTGAGGCTGTAGAGACAGAGTCAGAGACACCAACCTGGTGGAGAGTAGAAGTAAAAAGTGATCAGCGGTTGACAGTGTATGACCAAGCAACAATCACAAAGTTAATTTACAGATAATCTGCTTCTTTAGGTGTGTTTGTTAATAACATTTTGATTGACACATTGTAGCAACACAAGCAAACAGTCCCACAACTGTCACCACCAGGAGCCCTGCCCACTTAACATCAGTGGGTAAAGAGAGAGAGCAAAAAAAGACACATATAGATATCTCAGGGTGACATGGTGGTGCAGTGGTTAACACCGACACCTCACAGCAAGAAAGTTCCTGTTTTGAACCTTGGCTGGGGGCCTTTCTGTGTTCTTATGTTCTCTGGGTACTCTAGCTTCCTCCCACAGTCCAAAGACATGCACTTAATAGGTGAATTGGTGACTCTAAATTCCCCTGATGTGGTTGCTCCAGCACGCCTGCAACCCTGATGAGGACAAGCGGCTACAGAAAATAGAAAAACAACAAAAATAGTTCAACTTTGGCTGAAAATGTTGTGTGAGGACACTGCTAGGATTTTCAGGGCCTTTAAAAGCCCTGATAAAGTTCATAGATCAAAATGTGTTTCACAATAAAGTTGCAATTGTTTCTGGATTCTTTTTCTCCTGGGACATGGATGTCTTCTGAATGTTAATATTATTTCTGTTGATCTTTTCACAAGTTATTTGTCGTCCAGGTTTGTTGGATTAGTGGTTCGGTTGCTTAATAATCATGACCTTTACTATACGATGATTTTAGTACAAGGAATCTTCAGTATCAGCTGAAGCTGTGTGCCTGTGCCTGTCAGTAAAATATTCAGTGCTAAACATAAAAAAAAGACAGCGTCACATTCAATTCAAATTCAAATTTAAATATTAATAAAACATTTGAAGCAGTGGACAAAATATCCAGATGAGAACAAAGCTCAGTAACACTGGTACCTCCCTTTAATAACTCAGGACCATTGAATGGCTGACCCCTGCCTTCAGGTGGTGTCATTCCCACAGTGACTCCTGCCAAATAGCAATATATCCCTCTGAAATGTCAGCAGTAATTACTCTTGTGCTCTGAGACAACCTCTGAAATGAAAGAAAGCAGGTGGTGATCATGCTCCGTCTCCCTCACCCCGTCTGTCGCTCCCTATTTGTCCACGTCTCCCTACTGTCCTCTACGTCATTGTTGTTGGAAACCTCTTGAACTGCGCTGCTGAATCGCTGGCAGTTTTTATCAAAATCTGTGCACCCATGCTCTCAGAGAGGTGCAGGACTTTGTATTGTCGTTCTTTGTGTGTGTTTGTGACCTGAGCCATCTCAAAGCGCAGTGTCCTCTCATTGGTCACCTCCTGCTGCTCTGTTGTAATTACATGGAAGGAGGGAACAACAACAGCAGGTGGAAGTAGCACACACACACACACGCACGCACACACACACACACACACACACACACACACACACACACACACACACACACACACACACACACACAAAGAAAACGCATGTCACAGCTGTAATCTCCTAAATAGAAAGAGCTAAAAGGTTAACTGGCCCACTATCACTGTGCAAGACACACAATCTGTGAAGTGATAGATTAAAGTGTGTTTGCGTCTGGCAGGCACATTCATACACAGCCTCTAAAATCCCATTGGTGCCTATTTTGTGTGCTTCAAAATAAAATTTCAACACATTTATTTTCATATTTTCGTCACATCATTCGACTGCTGTGATGCTATTCTGAATTTTGTGTTTTCAAAATATAATTTAAAGGCCCAGTGTGTGAGATTTAGCGACTCTGTTTACAGAATAAGGCAGAAATGGAATATAATATGCATGCAAGCATGTTTTCCTATAGTGTTGTTATGCTTTTGTTGCATTAGAACAAGCTTTTTATATCTACAGACACTGTGAGTCATGAGCCATGTTGAGCTGCCATGTTTCTACAGTAGCCCAGAACAGACAACACTAAATCTATAGAGCTTATCACATTTTTTGCTCATTTCGCAGCCACAGTAGTTTCTTCTACATGCTTGGAGGGAGAGGATGGGGTGACGGTGTTGCAGTCAGTAACTATACCACTAGATGCTACTCTATCTTACACACTGTCCATTTAAACCAAGAAAATTAAAGCAACAGTTTGACATCTTGGCAATAGGCTTATACACTATTATCCTGGGTCCATCAGCACCTTTACGGTCTTAAAAACCAAAGTATAAACACGTTATATTTTCAGGGGGGGTTGTGGAGTCTTGTTATCGGCAGAGACTCCAGGAGGTCCCAAGAAATGGTTATGCTTATGCACATAACTCCTGATAAAACAAATCTTTAGACAGAGTGAGGTTAGCTGTTTACGCTAACAATCTCCTGGCTGTAGCTTTTCCTTATTTAACAGATATTAAAATTGTATTAATGTACTCATCTATCTCTCTGCAAAAAGGCAAATAAGTCTGAAAATGTCAACTATTCTTTCAAGGATGCAACATTATGGATACAAAGTTGTTTTATAGCAACTTTCATTATTTCCCCATTGTACCAAGATTTGCCAAGATTAACTCGAGGTGCACCATCTCTATCTTTATACTGCTGAGGGACTGGGAGGGTATTTATATATATTTATTTATCTGAATTCCTGGCAATTGGACTTTCTTGTGACCCATAACAGAACCATATATTCCGTACTTGTGCTTGAGGCACAGTCTGTCTGGTGTTATAAATTGATTGTGCTGCCAGAGTTACACTGCAGTGAGAGACCTTTGCAGGACCTTGAAGGGACAAGTGTTATTAGCATAAAGGAACATACTAGAGCAACTGTGAAAGGATGTGCTATTACTTTTTATTTTGATGGTCCACTGTGGACTCCCAGTTATCCCATAGCAATAATTCAAAAGCTAACAGACAGGTAGGTGTTTTTCTTTAAAGATCAGATATAGTATAATATAAAACTATCATCTACATCATCTATAAATCATTGTGTAACTGTTAGATTTGCTGTAGAAAACGTCTGCTGCTAAATACACCCACGGATGCCTCTCGTATCTGGAAAACAATGGAAGCACTGTGAGGGTCATGTTTTTTGACTTTTCAAGTGCTTTCAACACAATACAGTAATCACTGCTGAGGGGGAAGGGGCTGGAGCTGACCGTCACCTTGCTGCGTGGACTATGAACTACTTCACCAACAAACCACAGTATGTGAAGCACGGGGGGCCCCACAGGGTACTCTCTCCTTTTGTCTTCAAGCACCTCAACAACAAACTGGACTGGTCGGACAACACAGACGTCCTGTACAAAAAGGGTCAAAGTCATCTCCACTTGCTGAGGAGACTGAGGTCATTTGGAGTGTGCAGGACTCTGTTTAAAACTTTCTATGACACTGTGGTTGCATCTGCATCAACAAACTGGTCAAGAAGGCCAGCTCTGTCCTGGACTGCCCCCTAGACTCCATAGAGGAAGAGGATGTCTCTCACCCTCCGCATTGGACTGTGGGGACCCACCATGTAAGAAGGAGCGCTACCACAGGTCCAACAGCTGTCAGTCTCTTAAACACCATCATGACTTCATGACTTTTTCTATATACTTCTTATTTATGAGTAATTTCTTATCCACCTTTTATGAGCTACTATGACAAGTGAATTTCCCCAGGGTGGGATCGTTAAAGTCTATCTCATCTCATCTAATCTTATCTTATCTTATCTTATCTTACCTTACCTTATCTTTATGCTACTATTTAACTTTAGCTATCATAAATGGATAAAAATTAGGCAAAATGTATATATGCTTTATGGCAGACACTCACCAGGGCTATGATATAATATAAAAGTTTTATCAATAACTGATGATGAAAGCGAGGGAATTGCAACATAATACTCCCTCCTGTGGCTCTCCTCTTTGTTCCTGCAGCAAAAATAGCTCAGTGCCTTGACAGAAAAAGGGTGCATTAGTAATAATTTCTCACCAGGTCATATAGAAAAATGTGACTTTCAGCTAAATCCATTGAAGTTTCATCATTTTAAATAATAATAAAAAAAAGACTTTGAAAATCTCAGAAATGTATCCAGAGGATAAAAGCAGCCAGGAGTAGATTAATGTTCCCTCACAGCTGTCACACTGATATAATAAAACGTGTCGCACTAAACTCATTACACTCATGAGCACTTTGAACGCCACATTTAGCACTTTGAAGCTCTGAAGTACACACAGACAAAGAGCTCTTGAACGTAGCATGTCAGACACCAGTATCCTAGCAACCACAGACGCCAGCGCTAACCAGCAGCAGCAGCAGCAGCAGCAAACGTCCTGCTGGGCTTCAGTTTTCTGACTTTTACTGAGTGATTTTTTATTTTTTTTTAAGCCAAGAAGATGGACGTATCACTCGAGGCACAAACCAAACCTCTTTCTACTTTGTCTACGTTCAGTTACATCCCACCACGACGAAATGAGCCAAAAGAGATGTCGTTCTTTAACAAAGACGTGAAGGTATGGCGGTTTGAAATGGAAGTTTATTAACGCAAGCTAACTACAGCTAGCTACAAAGCTAGTTAGACTTTTAATGAGGTTGTGACAATATGACAAGTCTACACATACTTATAATAATATTTTTGAGAGGTTTCCAGACAAATTAAGAGTTAAAGAAGCTAAAGCTTATAACAGGAAGTCAGGGAATATTCTTGACATGTAGCTTAGCTTCAAATGTGTCCCCAGAATATACAGTATGTTAGTATGTTGTTACTCATTAGATAGATAGATACTTTATTGATCCTGAAGGAAATTCAAGCATCCAGTAGCAGCATGCAAACATACATTGAACATACATTAGAAATAACCTATAACACAGTAACCATACGTTAAAATTAATCTGAGATAGATCTACATTTAAGAGAAATTCAACATTTGCATAGGATTTAAATATGTACAGAGGAATTAAAAATGTGCAGAGGAGTTAAACTCTAAAAGTTAAAAAATGTGCAGGGGAATTAAACATTTGCATAGAAAATAAATATATAACTGTGTTAATAGGTTAACCCATGCTAAACATCTATACAAAGACTATATAAAAAATAGAAAGTGACCGTAGAAATAAAAATGTACAAAGAGGGGCAGATTTGTCTATTGTCTATTGTCTATTGTGCCTCCATGCCACTACAGACTATGGAACAACTTTTAAAACTATTTTCAGTTATTAAAAACTGTGGTGGGACAAACTTCACATTATTTAGTGAATAATATAGAAACACTGGTGATATCCCCGCAGTTGTTGTCTTGATCGGTCTTGAAATAAAATCTCTTCAAAAAGTGGTCTCGAGACTGAGACCGATATCGAGTATTACAACACTGCATCAAAATCCAGTTATAAGTCACATTATAGTTACAAAATGAACGTTTCCAAAGTTTAAAAAAAGTAAAAGGTCTTGGAGAGAATAAAACATCTAAATCACAGAATTAATCTCTCTCAGTTAGAGAGAAATGAAAAGATCACCAAGCCACAAAAGGAACCTTTGTCCGACAACGATATTGCTTTAATACCATGTGAAGGTCTCTTTTAAATGGTAAATGGAAATACCACCGGTGACTGACCCACTGTTTGCTTCTTCTCAACCAATTTTTACAAAAGATTGTTGTGATTTTTGCCTTTGGTTCTCCTTCTGCTTTCTGCTTCTTGCCCAAAGTGGCACAAAATGATCCCCTTCTGTTTGAAGACAGGCTTTGAATGATAAACACCTGTTCCCCCTGTCTCTCCATTGGCAGGCCCCAGAAGTCTCCATGTATGACCGAGTGTTCCACCAGGCCGAAGGTTATGATATGAAACTGCACCGGGACGACAGAAAGCACCATAAAGGAAGAGGACTAGACATAAATGGGGAGGTAATGACCACACTTTATTGACTGTTTTAGTTCTTAAGCAGATCATTATCTCTGCTAGGCGAAAGCTCGGGGATCTCTTGTGGTTGCAGGGATTCATTATTGTGATGCTACTTTTATCGACTGCTGTTTTTTTTACCACCATTGACTGCTGGCTCCTCACTCCTCTTCGCCGGCCGGGGCCACAAATGATCAACAGCTGCTTCAGTTCTGTTGTATGTGACATAAATATGTTACGTAAGTTAACATGTAGGTTAAAATAGGTCAATGTTGACTTTTGGCTTTACATGGGGACATTATGAACATCTTCATTATAGCTGAAGTCTGTTATGGATCAGCATAAAATAAAACATTGCTGCTTGGATTTAATCTCATTGTATCCAGCTGATCCTCTTGTCACATACTGAATGTGACCAAAGGGCCAGACTGTGTAAATGTTAGAAATGATGCTTGACATGCCTTGTTAATATTAATAAATATTATTTATAATGATTAATTGACTCTGGCTTCCTCCCACAGTCCAAAGGCATGAAGTTAATAGGTTAATTGGTGACTCTGAATTACCCGTAGGCGTGAATGTGAGTGTGGCTGTAATGAGCTAGCGACTTGTCCAGGGTGTACCCCGCCTCTCGCCCTATGTCAGCTGGGATAGGCACCAGCCCCACCGTGACCCTGATGAGTATAAGCAGTTACAGAATATGGATGGATGGATTTATTAATCCGATGTATTGAAATTCTGGAATGTAACATATGTTGATTTTCCTTTTGAGCTGACCAACCATTGAGCCAATGGTACTATGCTGTTGAAAATGACTTTCATATTATGTTCCCTCACTGGAGGTAACATTTAGAAGGTTACTGCGTCAATTTGATCACTGTTTTCATGTAAAAGGTGCTTTTACAACCTCTACAGGTCCAGTAAAAGCAATGTTCCCATCTCATAAAAGCCTTGATTTATCAAAAGGTGCCTTTACTTGTATTTTACACTCACATGTAAACCTTGTACAGTTCTCTTAATGTTAAAATAGTTTAATGAGTAGTTGAAGTAGTAATGACGTCAGTGGACATCGCCTTAGCACTGACCACCTACGCACTTGGCATACAGACCACAGGCCGGTGTACATTATGAGCTCTTTTCAGCTAATAACACTTTCTCCTGGTGTTTCCTGAACACACAACTTTTCAAGCTTTAAATCATATTGGCATATGGCGAGTGTTTTATATATATACACAAAGAACATACATAGGAATGTCCCATATTTCTAAGTCTTTATCATGTGGTGGCCGCTATTTTGTTTATGGCTCTGTTTTGAAGCCATTTCATCTCCATAGAGTAATTATTCATGTCAAGAAAACTAGTTCACGCTGAGTTTCTGGGTCACTGAAAGTAGAGAGGCTGGTGAACAAAGCAGTCACACACACCGCTCGGTTTATAATTACAGTTAGTTGAGTGGTTGGCTGACAGCTCCTGCTGATTTGGGATGTTTCTGTCGTGGAATTCACATTTAAATGAATGAATTATAAACTATTTATTGTACTATTCAGAGGATAATGGCAGTGTGTGTTTTTTTTTTTGTTTTGTTTTGTTCTTGTTTCCACTGAGGCTTATGCAAATATACTAAACCCACCAGTGAATCTGCACACAGCCACGAGCAGGTACTATCTGTTATGCAGATAGTTCATTTGACCTCCCTGAAGTCAGAGGCCCATAGTGTTCATAAATCTGCTGAAAAAGTTCACAGTGACACACACTGCTGCTCTGGGTAATATTGAGCAACATGTGTGCTTCACTTTTTCCCAGTATAGACTGTTCCTAGACTGCTATTCCACTCCTGCTAATATTGTGCCCTATTAAATGTAGCAGCAATGAAGTAAAATGAAAATTGCAGTCATGTCTTCATCACAGCTGTCGGAAGACACGAAAGTCTCCCGCGCACAGTCCTCTTCACTCGCAGTCAGAGATATTAAATAATAACAACGTTTTTGTACACAAACCTGCATCAGGCTGTTTTAGGTTGAAGTTATTTATGCATTCACAAGTGGTTAGAGGTGAAAGCTGTGGCTGGCCCCATCTGTGTCCTCATTACTCTATACATTACTCTATGATTCAGTCACGATTTTTTTAGGTCAGTGATTTCCAGTCAGGGGTAGAGAGGAGGCCAGTTACCAAGGGGGTACCTGAAAATACTGAGGTGGTTGATAGTTGAACCATCTTGCTCCCATTCTGCTTTTTCATAGCATTTTGAATTCTCATAGTTGGTCAGTAGGCCAGGCCAGTAAACATGCACAATATTAGGTATTTTTTTTACCAAATCATTCAGCCCAAACAGACGATGATTGATAGTATTTGGCTATTTCTTTTCAGTATTTATTCTGACTCCCTCTCTGCTCAACCTCAGGAAAGGTCCAGAGTTGTTCCCGTGCGCTCCTCTTCAGAATACGGCCACCGTCCCGTTCCCGCCTTCTACCTGCCAGGCCGGCAGCACGCCCGCGTGGCCTGCATAAAAGCTGAATTTTTCAGGAAAAACGGGATCATGTGGAATGTGGCAGAAGGATACGGATCTGTGGTCCCCATTTGAAAAGCTGAAGTCTGACAGCACGAGATCAAAGTGTTTGTCCTCGCTGTAAAAGCATTTACTAATAAAACCAGTGGTGCAGTGTGTACATTTCAGATTACCACCTGTATTTCAGATTATTCAGATCATATTTCAAATATTTCGACTATCATTTAATTAGATGACGTTCAATTATGATATATTACTGTGTTATATGCTGGCAGTTATCGAGACAAATACTTATTGTCAGTGAAATTTCAGAAAGTATGAAGACAGTGACATTTTCCTGGAAGCTCAAGCTGTGAGACTGAAATCGCTTCATCAGTATGAGCGTCATTTAAATGTTCAGGTGGTACAGACGGTTTATAAATCAAAAAATGTCTTCCAGTTATTGCAGCTCAATTTTGCACGAGATCAAGTCTTGATGTTCAGATTTCTGCCTTCAGTATAATGGTTGTTTTTGTTATGAGACTGAATGTTGTGGATGACAGGCACAATATGAATTGTTAAACTGACAGGAGGGGCTGAGATTCATTTACACAGGTGTAGAAGTCATTAAAAATTGCTTTAGCCAAGCCCACATTGAGCACATTTTCATATTCATATCTACCGTTATACATTGCCTGTATTTGATCTCTCTTATGCAGTAGATTTGTTACCTTGCCTTATATAAACAGTTCTGTTTGTGCATCACTAACCTCTTTGATTTTCTCTGGGATTATTTTGGAGTATAAATTCTGAACCCACGCAACTGAGACCAACCTCCTACATAATAGGATGTTTTTGAGGCACTGACATCTCTCATTTGCCTCAGCCTTTGTACTCTGGCAGAAATAGACCTTTTTATTCTTAGACACGATACAGTGTTTGAATCTGTTTGGTGTTTGAGCTGCAGTGTTTATCTAAGAGGATTGAGGAGGTAATAAATGTGGTGTTTCAAAAGTAGAAAGAGCAAAATAGCTGAGTAAAATGACAAAGATGGCATGCAAATTAGTATTTGGTAATGAAAGCCTTTATTAAAAAACGTTTTCACACCAGTTAGAGATGGGAATTGATAGATATTATTGATACCAGTGCCTTTATCGATTCAATTTATCGGCCAGATTCTTCTTCCATATTGAGTCCTGCTCAATTTTCTGAGTGGGAAAACAGTCGGCCTACAGAGGTTTATAAAAGCTGCATTGTTTAACGATAACACTCGTATGTCCAATAAAAGTGAAACTGCAGCCAACAGTCGAAGCTTAGCTTAGCATAGAGACTGCAAACAGGGGGAACAGTTAGCCTGGCTCTTTCTAAAGTTAAAATCTGCAAATCAGCACCACTAAAGCTTCCTTATTAATGTCATAGCTTGTTAGGTTACATATCAAAATGTGCCGTGTTAGCTTTTCTACCTTGTCCTGTCTTTGTGCTAAGCTAAGCTAAGCTGGCTGTAGCCTTTATTAAATAAAGAATGATCATACTCGAGACAAAGATACTGTGTATACTGGAGCGTCTGTATTACTAAATGCTGCTGCATGTTTGATCTCAACAATAAACACGTCTGCCAAATGAAAACCTGTATCGTCTCCAGTCGTTCAAACTCGTGATCTCACAAGCTTTTGAGTGTATTGTGATGTTTGCGGAGACTGTGATCAGTCTGTCATGGTGCACTAAAACCAACACACACAGGCAGAGGACGTCAATTTATATACAAATGTTTAATGAATAACAAAAGGATGGCAGTGAACATTTACACACATTGCTGTTGGTTTGGTTCCAGATGGATTATAAAAAAGAAACTTTCCTCTTGAATCCTGTGCCTGAGTCCTCCTACTCGTCATTGGGACACAAACACAGCTCTAAAGCTATAAATACAATTCACAGGTTTTGGCAAACTACCCATCACACTAGCGATTTGTTGGCATCGACTGCTCTATATGACAATGAACTATTGTAACATCCATTTAGAATAAAATGGAACAAACCGGCTCACAGTCCCGACCAGGCGGATATAAAAAAAGCACAGCTCGACAAGGCAGCTCAGTTTGCTCGAGTGTAAGGCTCTGAAGCGCTGCAACACTGGCATCACTAATTAGCTCCACACCACTACTATTGTACAGACGGGTGACTGCGATCCTTGAGAGCTGCACTAATTTAGCAAACCTCTCTTTAGTCAGGCACTCCTTTGGACAGTGAAGAGACTCCTCGGAGCAAAGTCCTTGTTACACTTGAGATGTGAAGACCATCCAGAATGCAGTGTTGAAGGACTCTGGCGGTGTGCCTCGGCCCTGCTCTACAATGTGTTGCTAAAGACAAAACTGGTTCTCGACAATTGTCTATCCATTGTACTGCTGGC
This sequence comes from Sciaenops ocellatus, assembly GCA_033000465.1. Taxonomy (NCBI): domain Eukaryota; kingdom Metazoa; phylum Chordata; class Actinopteri; family Sciaenidae; genus Sciaenops; species Sciaenops ocellatus. Next base: position 13,759,278 of record CP136873.1, read on the forward strand.
TTCTGGTAATGGGTTTTAGTTACGGAGCATGACGAATCACTTCTATGGCCACTTTGTGTGTGTGATTGTGTTCTCGAGTCTTATTTGTTCAGTTAGTGTGGCATGCTCAAGGCATCACAGTCCCTTGTGACAGAGATCGGGTCATCTCTGTGTGAACAAAGTAAGTCTTCAGATCCCCTTTGCCCTTCACGTTGATGATGCCGCGACATGAACACATGTACCCTAGTGTTGATAATATACGACTCGTCTCCTCTGTTACCTGTGTAGAAAGAAACAAACGTGACCAGAATAAGAATTTTACTGGCAAGATGGAAAGCCATGCACTTGTATTTATTCCCACCTGTATTTTTCCCAGTATCCCAGTGGTCTCCATCCTACTGGCCACGTTCACGCTGTTTCCCCAGATGTCATACTGAGGTTTCTGGGCCCCGATAACTCCTGCAATTACTGGCCCATGGTTTATCCCTAGAAGAAAAAAATCACAAATTACATTTCTGACTCAGGTTTTGGAAAGAAAATCACATTCATGCTCAGATTTTATGCCGTGAAGACCAACCGATTCTGAGTCTGAAGTCGTTGAAGGAGTGTTTGTTAATGACGTCCAGTTTCCCCACAAGAGCAAAGGCAAACTCCACCATGGTGCCAATGTGCATGTACTGTCTGTCATGTTCCTGAAAGGAAGTGCAGAGGAGGAAAATAATAAGGTAAAGGTGTGCTCTGACCCATGTTCTGACCTCAATGTGTCAAATTAACAGTAATAATTTAGGGGTGACTGTAAATACAGAAAACCTTTTTAATATAAAAATATTTAACATAAAAGTTTTTAAGTCTTGTTCATCCTCTCTTATACTTTTTATTCCCTGTGTTTATTCACCGGTTAGGTTTTAATTGACTTTGAACATTTTATCAGTCAGACTGGGTTTGTATAGCACTTTTCATACGAACAAACTGTGACACAAAGTGCTTCACACAATAACATCATCTGCTGCCCTCAGGTCTTCAGCGAGGCTGTTTCACACACGTGGACCACAGTAGGAAAGTGACGCCTCACCGTGGGTTTTCGTTCTGACTTTGGGTGTTATTAAAAGGCCACTCACAGAAGACCTGAGGATCCTAGACGGTTCATAGGTTAAAAGCAGATCTGATAAATATGTGGGACTAAGACCATCAAGGTATTTGTAAACCAATAAAATTGTTGTAATATTGTAATGTAATATTATTGGTTTTATTGTTGGAAGTGGTCTTTGGTTTTCTATGCAGTTGTTCTTCATCTTCTTTTTCTTTTTTAAACTTATTGGCTTTTATTTATTATAACATTTTATAATTGTATGGCCAAATCTTATTTATTTATCTTTTACGCTAGATTCAATTTATTTTTGTCTATTTCTGTTTTTATTTTTGCTCTGTGAAACACTTTGGGATGCATGTTTGCATGAACGTTGCTATGTTTAAGATTGTTATATGTTTAACTAAGTTATAGCTAATAAATCTGCTCGTGATCGTTGTGATTTCAGTTGAAGTGGAAAAATTGAGAAACCTTTTCTGCGTGAAATGAACTAAGAATTTCGACTAGTACATCTGCCGCTGTTATATTACGAAAATGCAGCAATGCTCAGCTTGACAGGCCTAAAAACAGTAACTAACATGCATGGGGTTTAGTGAACTGGTAAAATAATCAGATCAAGGGGATTTCTTTTTAAAAATAACGTGCTGTCACATTTCTGAATGACGATTTGCATCAAGCGATATATTCAAATGAGTGTAGTAATGAGTAACTGATGCTTGGATGAAAGCTTCCAAATGTATTTGGACAGCAATGAATGCTTTGATGCTTCACCCTGTTTTGTGGCCATAAATGAAAAATGACAAGTTGACTGAATATTTGCTTCTTCTGTTATAAAATATGACTCCTGGACAACAGGAGCTTTAACTTCGTAGTGAGCTTAACATGTTGAGGTCATGTGATGTGTCTGTATGTGCACGTGTGTGTGTAAAAGCGTGCCTGTGCACACTCGGGTCCCGGTGTCACATTGAGTCCAGTTGCAGCCATGTAGGTGCTGCCAATGGTCTTTATCTTCTCCACTCCGCTGAACTTGGGTTTGGACAGCAGCTGTGGACGCATGAAGGATACAGCAGATAACATAACGTACGTGCTACATTAGAGAATAACCACCCAGTGTGGCTGCTTCTCAGAAAAACAGACAGATATATTTCTTTTTCTCAGAGTGAGAGGAGTTTACCTCATCAAAGTCTGCTATGATCTCGTTGAGGAGACGGAGGCACTCCAGTCCTTCCTTATTGACATCCGACTCGGTGTAGAACTCTTTGAAGTCTGGGATGGAGGCGAACATCACACACACCGACTCGTATGACTGATGATAAAGGTCCTGATAACAAGCAAGAAAAAGTTAACAGCTGGATGTGTTGCATTGATCGAGCACTGGTTAATGATGAATGATCTGTGGTTTCAATGAGCCTGGACCACAGGAAGAAGATCTATGAGCTGAATATCTAACGCTGAACAATGACACTGACGCTTTAAATAAATAAAATGAAACTTTAATCATTTCTGTGAGGACACTGGGTCACCTCAGTGGCAAAATAGTAACAACATTCATCAAAGGGAAGACACAGAGTAAGACAGATGTTAGAATAGAGGAAATAAAGGTACAGAGCGCGGCTAAAAATCTACAGCACTAGAAGGAATTAATGAGATATACAGGAAAGGAAAGTATGTTAGGCAAGTAGGCTACATCAATTACAGCATGTATGCAGGGACAGTGTGCAACAGGAGCAGAGCATGAAGAGTGAAACAAAGAAAATGTGTTTATTAAATTATACTGGAAAAGAAAATGGTCCATACAGCCTGAAACAGCCAAGAAAACAATGTGCTGACAACACATACAGAACACACAGATTCAACGTGAATACACAGATTCGTTATTCCCGACAGTTAAATGAGAAGACCAATACCTCAGCAGCCAATTAGCTTAGCTTAGCACAAAGAATGGAAACAGTGGGAAACACCTAGCCTTGCTCTGTTCAAAGACAAAACCCAAAAAGCGAATGACAAATTGTGGTTTTACTAACGGAGGAACCCCACAGGTCACGTCGCCACTGTGATGCTGTTCTGGTCTGTTTTCCACATGACTTCAAAGCAGAGCATTTTGCCCGACAGACTTTGTTAACTTGCTCAGATTTGGTCATTTTGGTTTTTATTTTATTTTGAAAATCAACGGGTTTCTCTATGCCGTTTCTGTGTCTGACTTCCAGCCAGCTCGAGTTGCCCTGTGCAGATTGACGTGGGCTGCTTGCGGCGTCCATCAAAAATAGAACAGTCGCGTATTCTCTGCGGAGCAGAGCTTTGAAACTTTGACTAGAACGGCCGTGATTGGCTCCGACTGCCGTGGCGCTCACAGGACGTGTCGCATCCATGCCCAGAGGAATTTGGCCATAAGGGTTATGTTGTGGACGGTTTCTTTGCTAGGCAGCGTCATTTTCTGAAGTGTATGCTGGTTGCCTGGCAACCTCATCCTGACGATAAGAGCACCAAACTCAGCAAACGGGCTTCTGGCTCCAGCTACTTACAATACAACCTACAGTGTAAGCATATTTCTCAAAACATTGAACTGTTCCTTTGATAGTTATATACATAAATAAAACATCACAGCTAAGTACCACAACTCAACATAAATATTAATATTGTAAGACTGTTTTCTTGGGAATTCACCTCATTTTTCCAGTTGCGTCCCAGGAAGTGTTCGGCGACGTGAGCAGGTAGAACGTTCTCCAGCAGCACCCGGTTGAGGTTCTCCATAGTTTCGATCTCCTCGCACTCCCTCTTGAATTTGTCCCTCCACAGGAAGTCCAACCTACAGTAATATTCATTCTGTTACAGGAGGACACAGAGTAAAGAGACACCTGCGTCATTCACACTCAGCACTCTGCTCCAAAGCTACAGGCCACAGAGGAAACCTGCACCAAAAAAAAAAAAATCAAGACAAGAAACCTGGAAATGTTGTCATTTTGATTTGGACTGGAGGGGACATTTGTCTGTGATATGAGAGTGTTTCTTAGAGATAGGCTGCATGCTTTCTGTTTTAATCATTGCCACTAAATGGGAAACTGTACAGGATTTCTGGGATAAACCAACTGAAACTAAAGGGCTCGCTTGGTATTCATGGAAAATTAATGTCCCGATAAGTTGACAGTGAAACAGTGCGATTTCAGCGCTCTCACTGCTCAAGGAAATAGTAAGTAGGCAGGAGTATTTTGCATAAAAGATAGCCAGCACTTATTTTTTTTAATGTTTTGGTTATTAATGCTTGAGGGAGTTTTCTATCTACATCCCCGGAGTGTGTGTTTGTGCATCATACTGGATCCCCTGAACACAGCATCATTATGCTCGTATATATTTGAAAGCTTCAGGCTACCTGTGGGCTGGCTAAACGTGTGGATGTGTGTGGGAGTCAGTCTCCTGTGAGATATATTTCATGTGTGTAGTTAGCAGTCTGCGTGATCTATGTGTGCACCGAATATTCTTCCCCTTGAGATTAAAGTATGGTGCCAATTTAGGAGGTTCCAACAGTGTGGGCCTGAGATCTAGTGCCATAGTGTTGATAGCCTGAGGCTAAAATAGAAATATAGACTAGCTTCCAGCCCTCTAAGGATAGTTAGTCTGAACCATTCGTGCATGTATACATACTGTATGTGTATGTACAGTTTGAGCACAAGAGAGAAGAGCGCCGAAGCCTCCAGGAATCTAGAAAGTAGGCCAGAGGAAACGAAGCTCATTCCAGATGCCTTTTGAGAAACCAGCTAACAAGCCTGTAAATGAGCTTTGCTCCGTCGTGCATCTGTTCTTGAGGGATGAATTACAGATGCCTTCGTTCTCCTAACCTGCTTTTTCCTCCCTCTGACTAAACGGTTAGAAATGGGCTCGTTAGGGTTGACGCTCAACATTTTTTGCAAGGCAAATTTGTTAATAGAAGACTAAAAGCATGCAAAATAGATGCTCCTAGGCCTATGCCCTCATATCCACGCACAGATTTACGTACTTGTGCGTCAAGGGCCTCTGATGACGCCGCTTTTGACACCTTTTGACCTGTTTCTAAAATTATTTTGATGATAATTGGTTGATGAGCATTTTACAGCACAGATTTATACCCTAACAGCATCTGGTAGGACAAACTCAATTAATCCTGAAAGACCTTGAAAAGAGCGCAGCCCGGAATAAGATACGACAGTAACAAAGAGTTTACCACAGCAAAGTTGCGTTTCCAAAACAAACCATCCCTTCTGGTGACAGTGACCCAGAATGAGAACAACACATGGAGCTGTTTGGACCAACTGTAGCTCTCATGGGAGCCCCTGTTACGGGTACAAAGCCTCTTGGGGGGAGTCTTTCTGTCCAGAACATCTGCTTTGGGGTCAGAGCTGATGGATGATACCCCAAAAAAGATAAAACATGCACACCAAATCTGTGTCAGCTGAGTTTAGCTCTCATATGAAGCTAGGGTGGTGGACACAGATGAGATGGAGGCAGTGGGCCAGGCTGACTGCTCCACTGCTATAAAACGTCCATCTGAAGAAGTATATTATGACTGGTGAGAACATTGAGCCAGATGTTTGAACGCAGGCTTCCAAATGTTGTTCTGGGGAGGAGTGAAGATCATTTCAAAGGCACTGGTATCAAGTCTCATGAAAGTAAAACAAGATTCTGCTCCGGTGCTGAATGGTCTAATAAGATGGGTTTAACTGTAGTGAATGACCACGGTAACTTATGTTGAAAATATAAGCTATTTAGGCAATATCACATGAGAAGGAGTGAATATCTGCACTGTTGCCAAGCAATACATCAATATTTTCCTGAACAGTAGCTTGATAGCTTTGATCTATACATGTTACCGCATCTCAGTCGACATTAATATTTTTGAGACTTAGCAAAGTTTGCCTCACAGTGTTAGCTCCATTTTTGCTCTTTTTTAGTTTGTCTAGGTCGGCTGATGTCGTATGAGCACACCTGGAGGTTTGCGCTGAAGTATCCAGGTTTCTTTCCTTCCCTTCATCCTCTTCTGACGATCATTCATTGTTTAAGTCAAATGCTATTTGTGGAAAAATGTTCATCTATGCGATTCCAACGTTCGTTACAATTTAAGACAAATTTAGAACACCTGTTAAACGGAGTGATATGTGTAGTTTAAAGTCTCAGTAATGTTGGTTTCTTCCAGTTTAAAAAGACTACTGACCTGCCTGGCTAACACCAGTAGTGTGATGAAGAAGATGAAAAGAGACACGGAGCCCATCGTCTTTAGATCCTTCAGCACTCCTGGTCTGCACACACAGAGAGAGAGAGAATACAATTATCACATGTTGGCTGTCTGGTGTGAACGCCTGGTGAGATTGTATAATCAACAAATCCTATGCAGAAAACAAAACCAAGTATTGTCTGTGTCACCTGATATATCTCATCCCTCTGTGCCATAGCGCTCCATTGTTGTCCAAAAGTTATTTTGAGATTCCTTATTTTGAGTCAGTCCAACTTATACCGTCATGGTCCCATAAATACTCATTAGCTCAATGTGGTACTGTTGTATCCTTTATTATTATTGTTATTATCTGTGCACTTATTACATTACTGCCAATTATGTAGTCCAGCCCTCCTGACAGCTTTTCATTTTCAATTAATTTTAATACTCATTATGAAAATCAATTTAGACTCATCATATCTGATTTTATTACTGTATTTTGCGGTAATAATGTGTATTCATTCTACAGGCTGAGCATCATTACCATGAACACTGATGCAGACATCACAAGGACAGATTTCCATTTTAGGAAAAACACATTCACAGTAATTATGATTTCATAAAAAATCTCTGGTATGGCCTTTTATATATTTTCATAGTTACCTGTCTCTGTTTATTGATGTGCATGTACAAAACGAGGTGTTCTCCTTTAATACCGCAAGATTCAGCTCATAACATCCTTTGTTTTTTATTAATTTTGCACTGAATAATTAGATCATATGTTGACATCAAGCGGCAACCTCCGTGGCTTTGAGGTGAAGTCCATGCGGAAGTGCCAAAAACGGCAGTTCCTTGAATGGCCACTAGAGGCTGGCTACAGAACGAGTCAATCTCCATAAGCCCCCATGTTAAAATGTCAAACTTCACAGCAGAAATAAACATGTTTACAGCCTGGTACAAAAAACAGGTTTGGTCTCTATTTGACCTGTTCACGCCAACTGTACTGAATCTGAATGTTTATAGACCTCACGTGTTTAAATTATGTTAAGGCTTAAAGTTATGCATAATTAATTGCGCGGGGCCGCTTTGTTTGACAGGTGGGTGTCGTTACAGATGGCTCATTTGAGCACCCAGGTGTCATTCGGCCCACTGATGATCCACGTCTTTGACGATTTTTAGAAGGCTACCAAGATGGCGGTGGCCAGAGCCACCATACTCTGAAAAACTATGGGTGATGACACACATACGCTGTCCATTCTTTATACTGTCAGTGGTACATTAGAGGATGAACCCATGTACTGAGATATACAACTTATGTAGTGTTGTCAAGAAGATGCTTGTCAAGAAACAAAACTGATTTAATAGGCAGTCCTGGTTCCCTGTTATTCTTATTTATATGTCCCAGTGCTTTGGAAACAACAACAATATACTCTTCATGTTAATGAAGTCAAATCAGGAAAGAGAAACCAGGACAGAAAAATGGGAAAATTTTCTTCTCAGTGCTCTGAAAACATTTTCCATAATGGGATTTTTCAGCGGTGAGACTCCAGCTGTCAGTCAAATGAATTCGGTTCCATCAACACAAACTGCTGTATCTCATTCTGCCACTCATCGCCCTCCTCTCCAGGGGTTACACTTGATCGACAGTCATATGCTACTTCAGCAATACTCTTTCCCTCAAGACCAGGGTCCAGTCTCATTAGACATTTTAATGGGCTCTGCTCAACTGATGCAAGCAGGCTGCAGGGTCAGAGGGGGGCAGAGAGTTTCTAACACAGCATTGACCTTAAGTGGGCCTAATAATTGTTTCATTACTGCCTAGAGTAGAGAGGAGAGTGTGAGTGTGTGTGTGTAGAGTTTGAGGGTACCTATCAAGTGTCGCGGTGGGGTACAGGGCTTTGCTAAATCCATCCAGCAGGGAGGCGTGTGTCTGGAGGATGATAATGTTGTAGATCACCACGGCAACCAGCATCACCACCATTTTCAGCTCGTAGTTGATCCTCAGGAACACTGAGCACGACACCAGGCCCAGTATACAGCAGTAGATGAAGTACTGGAGACAGGAAGAGAGTAAGAGACACGGTGTCCTATAAAACACATACTGACATGAGAATATTCTTATACAACAAAGACGTTTTGTTTATGTAACCACCAAACAAAACACAAATTCTATAAGGTCATGCTCATAAAGAATAAACAGGACATTGAATGATAGCTTTATAGCCCGGCATAAATATCTTGGTTCCTCTGTAGTGATCTTTTTTTTGTCTTTGATGTGAAACTATGTTCTCAGCTTAATAGATTTGAAACAGCTATACAAACGTTTCCTTGTAAAACTTGTGGAAAAAAATGGCATGGCTGTTTTCTTTGAATTGTTTTTCTTTTATGGAAAAGAGACGTGACAGTGAGCAATGAGGAACGTTGCTTCAGCAAATGCCTGCAGGCAGCGGGGTTCGATCCTGTGGTCACACCAACATGTGAGAAAAATATGTCTATTTAAAGTTAAAGAAGAAAATGTTCCTGAGTGTTGTGATGTAGGCTGTAGCAAAGAAAGCTAAAACCATATGAACACAACTCATTTAAGCTGTTTTTTTTGGATACTCATGGTCACTAATTTGATTACATATTCACCTTCTGTCCATCTCATGCTGTTGACCATCCCCCTATTGAACTTACTGGCAGATAAAACTTGTTTTCTCCCGTGTTTTCCTCCTGGGAGTCCAACGCGCTGTCATTAGTTAGATTCACAGGCGGAGTAGTTATCAGGACTTCAGGCTGGGAAGTTGTCAGGACGTCCTCTGTGGATCCTCCAGGATCCTCCGCGAAAAACTAACAAAGAAAATAGAAACGATGGGGGATAAAAAGGGTGACCAGAACTGATTTAAATTATGTCTACGATGTAAAGATTTGAAGTTACTATGTTTACCAGTCTGACTAAAACTGTTAAACTGTGTTTTACGTGACAATGAACTTTATCCAATATTCTTGTGAATGATGCAGCGAGGAAAGAAAACCTGACTGATGATTTATTAAATATTAACAACTAACATTGTATACTGTACTGTTCAGAAATATGTAGATGCTGTCTCTAATGGATCTGTATTCTACTGTATAATTTCTTAGACTTTTTTTGATGTGTACCATGGTCTCCCCCCCTCTTCTTCTTCTTTTTTTTTGTCACTGTTTAATTTGTTTGTGTTTAAGTGTTTATTTGTACTGCTTATAGTGAAGTACAAACTCTGATACTGGCCCTGGTTGGGGGCGTGTTCCCCTGCTGTCTCTTTGTTGTGCAACAAAGTCTTCCTCTTTAATACTGCCTTTTTTGTTTGTTTGTTTGTTTTGTACTTGCTTTGTTTGTTAAAAGGAAAAATGTTCAGTAAAAATATTGTTTAAAAAAAACAAACAACTAACATCATTATTATTCATACATCTGAACTCAGCGGACTTCTTAGCATATTGTATTATCATGCTTATCTACACATTTCTCTGTGCCCACTGTATTTTAATGACATCAGTACCATTGTACCACAGTACCATCAGTACATTGTCCTTGCACATAAATAATACCAGAACATAAATATAAACATTTTTAAGTGGCTCTTACACTTTGGATTCAAATGCAAAAATGTTAAAAATCTGTTTACTGTTTGTTCTTTTTTTCTCTCTGGCACCTGAGTTGATGTTACCTCACCTGATTGTTTAGAGTCTTGCAGTCCATGCGTGTGAATCCATTACTATTGCACACATGTAATACACAAACTACTCACATCGTCATTAGTTAAAGAAAGTTGACAAGCAGTAGGAAACAGGCAACACAAATTACATAAACAATGTTGATGACAGAGCGAAACTAGAGGCCTGCCTTGTGAGAACATACTCTGGATAGAAGCTGTTTGGCAGGACACCTAATAAGCAGTAAATCATTATTTTACTGTGACACCCATGGTGCAAACAGAGAGCAACAGTCACAAGACTTTGTGTTTCATGCTAAATTTGTACAGCAATTATGAACGAATGTGATGCACAACCTTGCAAAGTATGACATCATACTTTTAATGCCTTATTATAAGACAATATAAATCATTTTGAAGGCTTAAGCAACTTTTATATTGCATAATGCACAAGTGCTGCATTTAGCAGGTGTGTACGTCATTCAAAGTGTCACTCTCTGTTATAATCACACTGTAGCAATGAATTAAATACATATTTAACCAAGAGAGTCTCACGTTGGTGTAAACGTTGAGCATGAACAGTATCTCAGGAGGTTTAAAGGTCATTTTAAAGGTGCTTCTTCACCTGTTACACTATCTTATTGGCTGCATTTCCTCCCCAGTGTGACCCAAATTGAATTAAACAATCACAAATAAGTCGTCCACGACTTCTTAACCTGTAAACGGTTTCTCACCATGTTGAACACGGCCATCACCAGTATGAGCGCAGTGGTCGTCATGGTGAGGACCAATCGCAGCCAGGGATTATTGGTGACGATGATGCGGGAGGAAGTGGGGAACCAGGTTAGAGAGCAGAACGACCCCTTCCTTCCCTGCTGAAGGTGCAAAGAAACAGAGAGACAGACAAATGATATTGTACTGCTCATAATGAAATCTCTTCCTGCTCATTCTAGAAAATAACACTCCTCTGGGGACGTTGTGGTCTCTCTTGTGACTCAAATGAAGATACTGATCACCAGGAAATCACAATCAGGGGAAATCACATCGGTTGTTTTTGTAGCTCAGGCCTTATTCGATCTCACTACATCTCAGCAAATTAATTCAAAGCCTGAAATTATAGGACTGAGGCTCATCTGTCGCACACATGCCAAAAATGGAGTCGCTTCATTAAAAATCATCTGGAGACGTGAAATTACTTTTACTTACTTTTCAAAAAGCATTATGTCTCTTCCTATTTCTATTCTGAGATATATGAATGAGTGTTAGCTTCTTGTTTCTCACCTCTTAGGACACCATGTTCATACCTGAGTATTAGCTCTCACACCTGGACTGAGTCCTTGGTTTTGTGACACTATCCAGACGAGCAAAAGTGAACATTTAACATTTGTTTTTCCAAATTGAGTGAGGATTCATGACATAAAATGCAAGTATTGCCTTTTGATTCCTGTTTAACCGCACCAGTGTGTGTTTTACATCTCTCTCTCGAGGTTTAACAGATTATCTGTCTGCTGGTTGCCGTCGTGCTTTCTTCTTAGCTAAGCTCATTTCACTTGAAAAGACTTTTTTCCAAGAAATGCGTTTGATCACAATAGCCACGTAATGCACTCTTTCACAGATGAACAGAGCGCATAATATGCTCCATTAATAATAACTTACTGGCGCGTGGAGCTGAAGTACACACACACACATAGCGTATGTTCGACACGGCCTCTCTCACGTCAATTGTGTGCTCTTTCACCAGTGACCACTTCAGATTTTATTGTTTAGTGTTCGTTAGCACAAACCCATCAAATATGACCTCTCTCCCTCTTGTGTTCTTGTTGTATAAAGCAGGTATCTGGGTCAGACCCGCGCTTATTGATAACTCTTCATTAATCATAAGTGACCCACTTACTAGGTGATAATACTCTCTTGAATAGCAAGAAGGAAAAAAAAGGTACTCTTAGGGTGAAAAATCAGTTATTGATTGTCCATAAAACATTTGTGACAGGTAGCTTCGCTTCAGAAGCTTGTAAATAACGCCCAGCCCTCCACTTGTGCTGGAAAACAAACAACAGCTGTGAATTGATGGATGAACTATCGCACCAAGGAGAATAAAATCAGCTCGAATGGCTGCGGCTGATATAGTGTTCAAACAGCTACAACTAAATGCTGTTATAGATAAATCAGTTACAGCTTTATATTTCAGATAGTCCTTGGAGTAACAATGCTGTGCTTGTGTGTTATAAAGAACATGCAGAAGGTGAGTATTGACTCTGACATGAAGAATCTCGATCCAAATAGTTTTTCCATAGATCTTTTTCTTTTGACCATTGTTGTTATGAAATGGAGCTCTCTATCTTGTTAGGTTGAGAATAGATTCCTTTCACACGTAAAGGATGGATCGTGGTCTATTGCACGCCTAGTCGACAGGTGTAAAAAGATTCATTCATGTGAAAGAAAAAAGAAAGGCTGAATCACCACACTTGCTCCGTGACCACGTTTTGGTCATGGAGCGTCCACGTGAAGCTTCACAATGTGAAACGACACATCCTTATACTTAAGCCACAGATGGGAGCGAAATCACAAACAGTTGAGACTATTACCACATCAGTAACGGATGAAATGTCAGCGACTACAACAGAATGTAGAATATAGAAAAAAAACCCATAAAAGATTGAGATGAGAAATGCAAAATTAGATGATTCAACATTTCCTTCTTTTTATACAGCAGCTTTAAAGCTGAACGTAAAACTTAACGGCCATATCATTTATGAAAGGTCAATATTTTATCTTGTGATGGTACAGCACTTAAACATGTCCAGAGGGGATCTTGTGAGCTGCTTACAATTGGCTCCATGATTTCCACAGTCATAAAAGACCACAGTGGGAGAGAATGCATAAAATCATGTACTGGAACATTAAAGGTCTGATACTGATTCATTCTATAAATGCAGAGATACTGAATGATGATTTTATACCATGTATAGTTTCTACAAGACATACACTGATCAGCCATAACATTATGACCAAGTGAAGTGAAAAACACTGATTATCTCGTTACATAGCACCTGTCAGTGGGTGGGATGTATTAAGCATCAAGAGAGCACTTTGTCGAAGTCAACGTGTTAGAAGCGGGAAAAATGGGCAAGCGTGACGATTTGAGTGACTTTGACAAGGGCTAGATGACCGGGTCAGAGTGTCTCTAAAACTGTACCTCTTGTGGGGTGTTACAGGTCAGCAGTGGTCAGTGCCTATCAAAAGTGTTCCAAGGGAGGAAAAGCGGTGAACCGGCAACAGGGTCACTGGCTCACTGATGCATGCGGGGAGCGAAGACTGGTCCGTGTAGTCTGAGCTACTGTAGCTGATATTGCTAAAAAAAAGTTAATGCTGGTTCTGATAGAAAGGTGTCAGAACACACAGTGCATCACGGTTTGTTGCCCTCAGCAGGATAACGTGCCCTGCCACAAAGAATTAATGGGTCAGGAATGGTTTAAGGAACACAACGAGTTTAAGGTGTTGACTTGGCCTCTAAATTCCCCAGATCTCACTCCAATCAAGCATCTGTGGGTTGTGATGGGCAAACAAGTCCGATCCATGAAGGCCCTACATCACAACTTACAGGCTGCTGCTGTATCTTTCCCAAATTAGATGGAGGAGCTAACACTAACCAGGTTACAGAGGGAGCATCAAGAGTGTAGCATCATTTCTTTTCTAAGATATCTTCCATATATTATCAAGACGTGGTAGTTTGGTTGTTGGAAACTGGGAATGCATATATATTTTTATCAATGCAGGCATCTGTCAGGAAACTTTTTAAAGTGTTCAGAAGATAGTGTTGGTTAATGATATCAACCTGTATGAACATGACGGTGTCGTCAGCGTACAGATGAAGACCACTGAATTTATATACAAAAGAAAAAGAAACTTTCATATTTTTGTCTCAAGCATTCATGCATGCAATTGTGTGTATAAGTGTGTGTATTCACTGATAAATCCATACAAACCCACCAGAATGTGACCAGCGAAGCAAAGGAGCAGGATCAAAGCCAACAGCAGGAATGCCAGGCCAAAGGAGATCCCCAGCACAGCAGTTCTGCAACACACACACACACACACACACACACACATTACTCTAACACTGCTTGGCACCTCTCGGCCCTCTGCAGTGCCATCCAGGGCAATAAATGTAATGAAGGCTCTAATGCATTCTCCCTCAGACCTGCAATTCATTTACATTAAGTAAGCATTACAGTGGATTGTACAGCGGCATATTGTACGTGCTTCATAATGCATTTACATTAATATATCGCTTCACTAAAGGGGGGGGGGCACAGTTCGGCTGATTTAAAGATCTCGGCCATAAAACAGATGATGTCACGTCTAAATGTGCAGGGCGATGCTGAGACAAACAGAGCAAAGATGAAGAGAGAGTGTGTGTGAGAGAGTGAGAGAGAGAAATGTGAATTAGGCAATCAATGAGCTTCTCAGAAGCTGAATTACACCTTTGGCTCCCAGAGGCAGTAAATTAGCATGACTGTGAATTCCTCTCCTCGCCATTAAAGAGACGCCACACTTTGATTCACCTGATCTATAATCACTACCAGACATGGTGCCCTTTCATCTCGATCTGCTTTTTAGCATTCTGCCTCGTGCCCTCCTGCCTCTTTCATTGCGGCGGAGGCTTGTTGATGAGACAGCTGGCGTCAAATGGCTTTTTCACACCAGCCCGCTGCCACAGCTGGAGTTTACCGATGCTACGGGGAATGCGTACTGTAAATCCTGTGAAGGGATGCAGACTTACTTGGGCAAGACGAGGATTTGCACTATGAATATACAGCAGAATATGAGGCAGGCGCAGGTGACGTAGTACTTGAAGGCTGGTAATGTTGTGGATCTGTACTGTTGAGAGAAGATAAGGAAAAAAATTGTTGTAAGTGAAAATTATGTAATATTTGTAATATATGCTAAGAAATATACAAGACTATTCACTCACAACTAAACAACTTAATTGATTTGTTTCCCTGGTGAACAATGCAGGATGCTGAGGGTGCTGGTTTGTATTCATTCGCCTACCTCTTTTTCCAGAGCTTTATTGTGAAAGAACAATGAGATCCTCTGGATGTCCTCAGACTTCAGCCACTGTCTGGCGACACAAATGAAACACACACATTCAGAAAACACAAAGGTACCAGATTCTGGAGAAAACTATTCTGTAACTTCTCACGATGCTGTAATGAGCCGAATACTAAATGTATGAATTCAATGCTGTTTTTGGTCTTTATTACTTATTAACCTAGCTACGATTTTCTGAAATGGGCAAACGCAGCAACACATTTTCAGTGAATGAAGCCAGAGAGCTTTTTCTTGTTTCATTAATAACAAAACAGATGGATTCATTCTGACTCTTTTGAGGTAAAATACATTTAAAATGTTGAGTAGTTGGAATAAAAATGATGAGCATTCATAGTTTAAGTCAAATGTTATTTTTGGTAAAATGTTCATCTTTGCGGTGCAAAGTTTGTTATAATTTAAGATAGATAAGTGGCGTGATTACCTAGTCAAAAGTCCCAGTGATTTTGTGCTCTGTGTCAGCACTTAAGGAATGACTCTTGTCCAGTAAGATTATTTGGTGGGAACTAAGCATTGTATAACTTTTTAGAAAATTAAATGAGAGGTTTCTTTAATTATTAGTCATTATGGTTCAGTATATAATAATTACAGTATCTTAATCAAAGAACTGATTTGATGTTTTACCTACTACCAGAAAACTGTTATCTGAAGTGACTGTGCATGTGAGTGTAAAGAATAATGCCAAAATTTGTGCAGCAGACACGATGCTTACTTCTGCGAGTTGATGCCGTCGATGGTGCGAATCATTCGCTCATTGAGTTCCTCCTCAAACCGCCTCCTTTGAGATTTGGACCTGGGTTGGAAGGGAGGGGAGAACAGATTTAAACTTCAGAAGAGAATAAAAAAAGACAGAGTGATGAAACGTGTCAAGATTATAAATGGACCTTTCTCGTCTCTGGAAGTGGTACTGCCCCATTGGAACGTCCTGAAACAGAAATCAGACCATTCATCTATCAATGATTTATCTGCATCTGTGTGTCTTATGTGTGTGTGTGTGTGTGTTTGAAAGACAGGAAACTTACAGTTGTGTTGATCTTGCCATTGTCTGTGGTCATGCTGTCTCGATGGTGGAGGTTGGCAAAGGGTTTGGCGGCGCCCCAGGACTCCAGATATCGGGTCATTCTGACGGACGCCCTCATCTTCCCACCGTCCAGAGAGGGACGAGAGCGCACACCCAACAGAGGGCTGTGCCTCTCAGTCTGAGAAAACCAACAAGAACAGAGAAGGACACAGGAGTGGGATGAGCCATAAGAGTGACTGTATGTAGATTTTAAAGAACAGCGGCCACTTTGGACACAATTATGTGATATCGTAGCACATTTGGACTCAGTTATACCTGAAGTTAGCTAACAACAGTTAACATAATTTGCTGGTCATACCAATTTGAGACCGTGGTCAATTCAGACAGTTGTAAATGATTTCCTCTCATGGTGAACGCTTTTAAAACAGGTTTATTACTATTATAATACTGTGAGAGTATCAAAATGCTCAATGCACAGTGACATGTACACAGCCCATATTCAGAACTTCTGCAAGGTTGTGATGTCACAACTATACATCCATGCCTCCGTGGCTGTGAAGTGAAGCCACTGCAGTTCCCTGAATGGCCACTTGAGGCTGGCTACAGAACGAGTCAATCTCCATAAGTCCCCATGTTAAAATGTCCAACTTCACAGCAGAAATAAACATGTTTACAGCCTGGTACAAAAACAGTTTTGGTCTCTATAGCTAATTTCCCCGTTTATTGCAACTGTACTGAGGCTGAATCTCTATTTAACTCACCTGTTCAAATTATATTAAGACTTAAAGGTATGCGTAATTAACAGCATGGCCACGTTGATTGACAGGAGGGTGCCTGAAACACCTTGTTCTTGCTAGACAGTGTGAGAGAAGACATGTAAAACTATACCAAGATGTTTTTGATTCTTAAAAAACACAAATATCTTCTTATGGATCTTAAAACTTCAAATGAATGTGTCACAATATCAATATAACACAGTTCCAGTTTGAATTTGCCTACAAAATATGACGTCCAGCAGTTTACTACCTCCTGAAAAGTCTCCAAAAAAGTAAGTAAGTAAATTTATTATTCAAGTGTCATGCACCAAATGTGCCCAGCCCGCGTGGACTTACAACACACCACACAAATGACAAACAAAGGCAATCAGCAAAAGAACAAGCGATGCACTTCGCATAGCAGATAACACAGAAAACAAATGAGGCACAAACTGTTCCCTTAAACACATCAAACATAAAGAGAACTCTTACATTGTTGGTAGGCATTCAACACAAACTCAACCTCCAAAACAGTCAACCTCACAGCGATTATAAAACACTGGTTGCTAACATATTTTAGATAATCCTTTGGTAGAATATTCTTGGACAGAAAAATAACACATAGAGAGAAAGCGAGGCCACGTAAGTTAATGTGCAAACTTTTATAACTGACCAAGCTCAACAGTTCATGCTCACAGTCAGTGAGTGTAAAGTAAAAAGGACTGTGGCACTTTGGAGACAGTTGTCAATTGACAGCTCTTGATCTGTGATCTGTCAGTCAATGTTTTGAGCTACATAAACCACTTTTAGAGAATGATGCAGTTCTCCTTTTATTTTGGCATGAATGCTGAGTGCTCCTCTCTGACAAACAACACACCACTTTACTGCTGACAGAAACATTGCCCCGCACTGAGCCATTAAAGTTTTTTTTTTTTTTTTTTTTTTTTAACATTTATGGAGAAAATGGAGCAGGTAAAATCTAGAGGGGTTTATCACATAATGCTCTAGATCGAGTCCTCTGGTGATTTATTTCAGGTATCGTGACTAACCAAACATGGCAGATAACATGAGCTTATAACATTTGGAATAGACACTGTCCATAAGGTGTGCTGAACAGCTCCAACAGTGACAGTTAATGACAATGACAGTGGAAATGACACCTCCTGCAACCTCCACCTCAGGCCTTGATCCGTTCCGGGGATTCTTGAAAATGTCACTGAGCACCTAAAGCCTTTTTCCAATATCTGATAGGATATTGGAAAGCTATTTCCAGTACAGCAAACACAGGGTAGAGTAGCATCTTGTCATATTCTGAGATTTTGAATAAGATAACTAAGCAATGTCACATGAGAGGGAGTGATGTTATACTCAATATCAGTGCAGCTGTGATTCGGCCTGTGGCCGCATGCTGAGGGTGATCACAGCATGCTGATATTCAGCATAACGTCACGACTTCGAGTGGGATATTGCTTTTATACAACAGTTCTACAAGCATTGTTATTAGTTAACAGTAATAAGTGACAAGATTATGATTTGTTTGTTATTTAATAATTTATTTGGCTCTGCCAACATAAATAACACAAACTGCACTGGGACTACACAGTTGCTAATCAACCTATTAACATTTTGTGAGCGGTACCTCAGTGAGAGACTTATAGAGACGTATGCCGTCCTTTACCTTGTTTTTCTCAAGTGATTTTACAGACACATGCAGATTTGTTAAATATCATATTTCTTAACGGGAGTTTGGTGTAATATTTCTCCGGACAGCGCAGAAAGCTTTACGTTAATTCAAACTACTAACATGTTTTGTCTTATGTATGTTTTAACGGTTTTGTCGTCACTTCAGAAACAATAGATAACTGTTAAATATGATAAGGTTGACTGACGTTGACTGCTGTCAGTTGATTAATGGTTGTGTCTTGATTACTGACAGTGACAGATCAGGTTTATTATCAGCTGATCGTATTCCGATTATTAAACTACTTGTAGAAATATGTTCATCTTTGTGGTGCAAAGTTTGTTACAATCTAAGACAGATGATGACTGTTAATGTGACGGTGGTTTGAGCAGCTGTAAAGCTGAGTGATACATGCAGTTAAAAGTCAGTGATGTTTATTATTCAATCAGATAACTTGGTTGGATCTTATTGTTATATAATAAAGTTATATTATAAATGGACAAGTTATCACAGTTTATATACTCAGGTTAGCCCTAAAACCGGTGGTTTAGTTACTGTAGGGCTGCACACAGCCAGAATAAATCAAATCTCTCTACTCAAGTGTTGCTACTCTGTTTTATAAGTGGGATGCCAGAAAAATCTGAAAAAAGTAAGTTGAAAAACATGTAAACAGTGTGAGTGCCAATCTCCCATGAAATGCACTAATACACTGCAGTGCATAGAGAGTGCTATTAAACAGGAAGCTGATAACATGCGGCTTGTATGATTGCCCAGATAACTTCTTCAAAACCTAAAATTTGGCAGAGTTACAACAACAGTTTGTGGGAACGTGTTGCCCTCTGATAAAGTGTTGAAATATGTGATACATGACACGTTTGTGGGACAAAAAATGTCAGCACAGACAGGTGAGCTGTCCTTTTTGACAGATGATAATCACAAGAAAACACGCTCCATCACTTAGGAACTTCTAAGAAGCCTAGGTGAACTCTTTTGTGTTTTTCTTGCACAACCCACTGTGATACGCTGCTACAGAGTGTTCAGAGTAATGTGATTACTTTAAAGGAAAGCTACCAATCCTTGGTCAAGCTCTTTGGAGCGGATTAAGAAGATAAAAACAAGAAGAGGAAATGGATCCCAAGACCCAGATTTAGAGGAATCGATGCTGAAAAGAGGCTGTGGCTTTTTGTGTCACAGAAGATGCACTGTAAAATCCTTAATTCTCCAGAAGAGAGATGCGAACCCTGAGGTCTATGAAGCAAGCAGAAAGCGAACACAGGACGCCTGAAGGAGGAAAAAAGGAAGGTCTTACTGCAGATATTTAAGGAGGTGGGTGCTTCTTAGCCAAACTATGGAGGGATTAAGGAGGCAGAGGACTGTTAAGCGCGGTTTTTCGTTTGCCAAGCCAAAAACACTGAGCGCAGTCTGGATGCCAACAACATATTCTATATAGAGATGTTCTCGGCAGAGAAGTTCACATTAGATGCAGATCTCTTAAATGTCCTTAAGCGGCCCTTGATGTCCTGGTTTGACAGGAGGCACTGCACTCATGTCTCAGGCCACTCACATCGCCTCAAGCAGTAAGAAGGGATCTTCTCTGAGCAGAGAGATTGACTGAACGCCGGTGTTGTTCATTTGATAACATACTGTCATTGGTTCAAGGCACACTAATATTATTTCCCTATACTTGACATTGTCAGAATTGTTTAGCTGCCTGCTGTGCTCCTGGCAGGATGAAACTGTGGCGTGGGATTTTTTGCGTAACCTCCACATCGAAATGTTTGTAAAGCAGCGGTGCTGAAAATAGACCCTCATATTTTAGCATCATTATATCATCATGACATGAAGCAGGTACTGCTGCTGCAAACTGAAACTACTACTGTATGTGAATATTCAAACTGGATCATAAATGATGTGTACAGGGTAATGGCAGAGTCACAACAGAGCCGCTGTGAAGCTTACCCTTGTAAGACAGCTATGGGTGATGTCACAGACACCCTGTCCATTGTTTTTACTGTTAGTGGGCTGTACATAGGTACAATGTTTCCCACATTTGCTTATTAGCACTGAACACAAAGAACAGTTGAGGCTGACTGATGCTTTCAGTTTTGCAGGTATTTCATCTTAAACCAAATTGTTCAAATTAAAGCTATCACAGTTTAGTCTTTGGGTACATTTAGGAAGGATCAGGCTCTTTCACAGTGTTGTGCGGCAATGTGTGGGGTTAGAGGTTGCTGCAGGAGGTGTGTCTATTTGTGCTGAACGTAACCGCTGTGAAACAATCAGGAAATAACTTTTTATTTCACTGATTAACCGGCTTTATCAATGCCGGCGCTCCCTCACTCTCATTCACTGTCTCTGTTGCTCGACCAGCGCTCACTCTTTCAAACCACCGGGCATAAGCCAATTTGAACTTCTCTGTGTCACCATTTTGTAGCGTTAATTGTGAACCCAGGCACAGATTTAGAAGTGGTGTACATGAAATAAACAGAGCCAGAACACAACAGGTAGAGTATCAGAATTTAGTCAATAAATCCACCTGGATAGCCTCAGTTTCAGAGACATGTCTGTGGAGGGTTTGACCCGTCTGATTGGTGGCTGCAGCGTGATGTCAGGCTGTGTTTTTCCAAAAGTTGGTTCAGGCTCAACTTCTCTGCCATAGGTCAGTGCGTTTTTTGCCCTACTCCCCTGCAGCCTGCGCCGCTGCAGCTGAAGCTTAGGTGGATATGAGTGCGTCTACGAAATTTCAATGCAATCCTCCGATAATTGTTAAGACGTTTCACTCAAAAAAACAAATGTCAAACTCATGGTGGTGCGACATGAAAAATCAGGGGATCGCCATAGTAGGCTCCATCATCTGGGGACCATGAATGCCTGTACAACAGTTCATGACAATCCAAACAATAGCTGCAGAGATATTTCAGTCTGGATCAACAGTACAAACAAGGCTGAAAACTGTGTAGCCTGAGAAATAGTGTTTATTTTTACCCTACAAGTGACAATCACCCACATCCTCTGCTCTTTCTTGTGTTAGAGTAACCTATTCAACTGTGCATATATGAAACCATGCAAGTGACTGTGTATGACCTTGGGGTTGATGACTAGAAAGGTGACCACCCCATGTTCTTTCAGGTAGGAGTCTCGGCTCTGCCCGTCTCCAGGCTCCACTTTATACGAGCCCTTCAAATGCTCCAACGTCACTGAAGAGATGTGGACCCTCCTGGAGATGAGACAGGAAGGGATAAGAGGGCAGTTGATGAGAGGTTAAGAGCTTGTGTCACTGTGCCATCAATAGGTCTATCAAACAAATGATTTACTCTCCAGCTCTACATCTACACAAACCTGCAATTCTCTTTTTTTCAGGATTTGTTTGTTACCCTTGCAAACAGAGGCATGGAGATGGAAATATGTATTTTTTAGATACCTTTCAGCGGGCATAAGAGGACACAAACCATTATCAATCCAGTGAGACAGTGTGGTGATACTGGAGAGCTTATTTTCTGTGTAGCATACACATAACCACCGGCCAATTTTCCCATGCTTGTTACAGTGTTAGACCTAATGGCCACCTAACAAATATGGAGCTGATTGGTCAAATGAGATGGCTGTAATTGTTTAAAATGTTTAGAACGGGGAAGAATTAGAACAGATATATCCCAGTGTGCCATGTCAGTCTATAAACATGTTCATTTCCTGACGTAAAACAAGTTGCTAATGGGACAAAGTGATTCATACCGTACACTTGCATAAAAAATATTTGTGTTGATTTTGTTTGTTGGAGCTGCTGCAACACATCAATATGTTGTTCCCTCAGGTGTATCTTCATTTTTGGTTTTAAGAGGGTGGTTTACTGGGGTTGAGCCAACATTGATTTTAGACACTGATACTGATATGAATATTTCTTTTTAGGTGTATTTGGTCTGTGATATTTCAAGCTGAACATTTCTGCAGTTAAAAAACGAAAAGAGCAACAACACACGTATTGAGCGTTATTCTCTTAAGTGTGAAAAAGCCTCTAATACAGCCGCTGAAACTCAAGATAATGATACTTTGGTAGTGCTGGCTACTGGGACTTGCTCACTTCTACTTTAGGCCACATGGAACTGCAGTGGAGCAGATGGGAATTCACTGACTTGCTAAAGTGCAACTGAACATTAATCACTGGGAGAGCAGAAAGTGTTAGTCAAATCCCAAAGCATAACTTCCTGCCTGGATTACAAACTAAAACTAGCAACCTTGCAGGTACATCCCTCTTCTTTGCAAACCACACAATAATTACAAGAACAGCACTGCAACCTCAGTGATATAAGGTGAAACATCCTTTGACGTATGGGTTATATCTTACCCCGGCACGCCTCCTGCCTCCATATGATTGGCTAGCGTTACGTCATGCGACCACACGTCATACTGCCACTTCCGGAGGCCAATCACACCACACAGGACATTCCCAGAATGAACACCCACACGCATGTTGATATCGACGCCAGTGGCATCCCGGACCTTCCTGTGGAAAGTACAGAGCAGAAGAATTCATCTTTGAGGCAGTACAGAGTTTGGATGTAGATAATCTAGCTTAGCCAAGCGGCAACCTCTGTGGATGTGAAGTGAAGCTAATGCAGAAGTGCCAAAAACTGCAGTTCTTCAAATGTCTACTTGAGGTTGGCTACAGAATGGAGTCAATCTCCATAAGCCCCCATGTTTATGTCCAACTTCACAGCAGAAATAAACATGTTTACAACCTAGTACAAAAAACAGTTTTGGTCTCTATAGCCAATTTCCCCGTTCATGACAACTGTACCGTACTCACAACTGTACTCACCTATTCAAATCATGTTAAGACTTAAAGTTATGTATGATTAACAGCGTGGACGCTTTGATTGACAGGTGGGTGCGGTTACAGGTGGCTTGTTTGAGCATCCGGGCTTCATTCAGCCCGCCTCAGGTCCGCAGATGATACACGTCTTTGCCGATTTTTAGACTAGTCGGGAAGCGGAAGAGGCAGGACTGCCAACATGGCCACTGCCAGTGAGCCTAGCCTACACCGATAGCTGGATGTTGATAGCCTAGCTTAGCATAAACAGCTAGCATGGATCTGTCTTTTTCTGTCAAAACTTTAACTAGGAAAACCTTTAAAGCTAAATTTATTGAATCACAATACACCTCTAGAAGTGTATCTCATATTATCTCATATTCTTGTTTAAAAGTCATATTACAACGGACACATTGTATCTCATTTAAACAGCACACAAACTTAGATGTAATAATGGGTTACATAGTGGCACTATTGCTTGCTTAATCAAGCATATTCATCAAAATGTTGAACATTGTATTTTTAAAAACAATATGTATATTTTCTGTCTTTTTTTTTAGCTATTTATAGAACATTGCCAGTGCTGCCAGTAACCGGTATTGTATTTTGTGACATATGTCGAAATGATTCAGTGTTTCCTCCGGGATTTAATTTTAGTCAGGGTAGAAAATCCTCCACAGTGGCACTGAAATACAGACTCTGCTTCATCATGTCAGAGGTGGACGACAGCGAATGGCATCTTTAATCTGATTGCGATTAAAGGTCAGCAAACATATTGGTCTATAAAACTAATGTGTTTGTGTTCATGCATGAGTGAAAGACATAAAGACAGAGAGCAGAAGGGAACAGCTGAATATTTTTTTTTTTTTTTCATTTGTTTGAAAATGTGTTGTTTGTTCAGTTGGGAGGCTTATCATATTGAATTCACATTGTGTTTACTCTGGAGTTCAAACAGAGCTGAAATCAAGTCTGGCATTCCTTCTGCTCAGTCTGTTTGACAGGCATGTGCTTGTGTTTGTGTGTGCGCGCGCGTGTGTGTGTGTGTGTGTGCGTGTGTGTGCGTGTTTGTGTGTGTGAGAGAGAGACAAAGAGAGAGAGATCTGGTATTTTTACTTGATGGCCTCACACATATCCAAGCCCATCTTCACACAGTTCCTGGCGTGGTGAGGCAGCGACTCAGGCAGACCAGACACACAGTAGTAACAATCGCCCAGAATCTTGATTCGCATACACTCGTTTTCCTTAAACAGACAGAGAGAGAGAGAGACAGAGAGAGAGAGAGGGACCTTTGAGCCACAAGTAGATGCTGTATGCAAAAACTCTCATCAGCACATGTTCTCTTATAGGAACGTCAACAAGACTTTTATAAGAATGTTTTATTGTTGTTTTATTGAAACTGTTCTTGTTCTTTGTGAGCTGGTATGGTAAGCTCACTTTTAAAAACAAAAACAGCTTGTGTCGTTATGCTGCTGCACCACAAATTGCCCCATGGGGATAATAAAGATACCTTGAACCTTGAACCTTGAGGTACATTCATCATCAAACTCTTTTATAATCTGTCCAAAATGATCATTAGTAATTTTATTAACAAAATGCAGTTTCTTGTGCTCTCCCACCTCAACACAACTGTCACGCACACACACAGTCACATCCATCAAACCCAAAATCATACACCCACCCACACCTAACACATTAGCTCTCATTCCACATGTGGGATGTGTAACAGCTCATCGTCGGATCGTGGTTTACGTAACGGCAGCTTTGTCAGGCGGAAGGACACAGAGCTGCTGGACACAAAGCTTGAGAGAGCCTGACTCAACTGTTTAGACCTGCATAGCAGAGTACCCATGAGACCGCGAGATACACTCTGACCGGCCCACGCAGCTACAACCTGCAGCTGTTAACAAGCGCGGCGCTCTGGGATGGTTCGGTACAGAGGCCGACACTAGCCGCAGGACAGAGAAAACATTTATTTCAAGGCCGCACTTCATCTGATTGACAGCACAAACAGACTGTGTTGTCTCTTCTTGGTTATTTCATAATTAAACAATTAGTGCACAGTATTTAAATTAGGTCAACTGTTATAGACTTCAGGTAACATTAGATGAAAGCACTATTTATGAACCAAAACACATCATTTTTTAGTTAATTTGTCCCTTAAATCCAAATGTCATTACTGGTTTACTCTAATCTGACTGAACCTAACAAGACCACAAGCTTCTCGACAAAACCTTAAACTAAAAATAAAGCAACAATGTGTAACTTTTCTACCATAAAATAACACATTAAAAATGATTCTCAATGCTACACTGACTTGTAATCAGGTAAATTGCATCTCTGTCATTCCCACTCTGTACTCCATACACCTGTTTATGCACTATGTAACATTGTGCTCCAGGTACGTCACCCATGAGAAGTATGTAACGCTTTACAGCACAAAGTCACACACCACCAACTATTTCACTGATTTCGGTGAGAACGGATCATATTTTATGGAGAAAATGTTTTCTGGTTTTTCCTCTGATGTCTTCTGTCTGCTCTGCCTCAACTCTCGCTGCTGTTAGCACCGGGGGAGTGTTAGTGTTGGTGCTACAGGCAGCACAGATGTTTTGGACCACCGGCATGAGGAGGTTTTCAGGCCTGGGGCAAATGCTGTTGTTGTGCCAGAACCAGAGCTGGACAAGCGGGCAATGTAATTGGAGCCTCTATGGACATAATGGCAGACGCGAAAAGACTGAAGAAGACGTTGACGGAGGAAGGTAAGAAGAGAAAAAGAGAGCGTGACCGAGCAAGCCGCTGCTGGATGAGAGTAAATCTGGGACTGATTTTTAGTCATTGGCGAGAGCTTGGTGAAATAAAAGGCTGAAAGACAGACGCCAAGCTAAGCTTCTTGCTGTTGGACTATTAAGTAACATTAGCTGGCTGCAGTGTCTTGTGTTGTTGCACTTGCTTGATGTTTGGCTGTTAGATCATAAGTAATATAATCATAACAAATACACATGTACAACTAAATCACAAAAATACCAATTCTACAGTGTCTCTTTAAGGTAGTTTAAATGGTAAAGTCTGTACAATACTGTACAGGTTGGAGCAGGAGAGTTGAATCACCACCTCTCAAACACGGAGCACTTTTACAGGACTGTTAAAGTAAACCGAAATATTATTTTGGAGAGAATGATCATCCTCTTAAAGTGTGCGCATGTGTGTTTGCTCTTCTATGAAGAATAAACGAAGATGGGCTTGTCCCGAGTTACCTTTGCAATCTGGTCAAACTTGCCAAAGAGTTCATTCAGCATGTGCACAAGTTCACCTGGGGAGCAGTCACTGGCCAGCCTGGTGAAGCCCACGATGTCAGCGTACAGGATGCTGCAAAAAAAACAAGAAGAAACAACAAATAACAGAATTAATATTGTTTTACTTATAAAATAACTAACAAATGACACAACTTGAATTAACTGGCATGCAGTGTTGTTTTGCAGCACCTTTACACCTTTACTATGGTGGTGTCTATGTTGGGGGCAACAGAGGAAACATTTTTACTACAGAAGCTCCACAGATATTAAATCATGTCTGAATGATGAAACACATTCATTGCTGCTCAGAATTACAGGCAAAAAATACACATTTTTGGTATTGTGCACTTCTTCTTCAACTAATAATTAATCTATTAATTAAATAAAACACTAACAAACAAAAAAGAAACATAACAACAACGTAACAGCCCTCTTGGATGCCTCTATGGTAGATGAAACATAACATAATGCCCTCTACGGTACCCTTCCAGGGCAGAAAACGCGATGCATAGTGGACTTTTATTTGAACCGAAGCACACCTGAGTCGTAGTCATGCTGATAAATCAGCATCTTGATATGCCACACCTGTCAGGTGGATGAAGAAGTGCTTACTAACAAGCATTTTAACACATTTGTTGGCAAAATCTGAGACAAATGAACCTTTAGTGTGCATAAAAGATCTTTTACTTCAACTCAAGAAGAAGTATAGCACAGCTTATACAGCGTAGTTCCATGTGCGTTTATCACAGAGGTTTGGTTGTTATACTTTAAATATGAGTCATATAATAAAACTAAAGCAGGGTTTGGACAGTCCATTCATCCATCCATTTTCTTCCGCTTATCCAGGGTCAGGTCGTGGTGGCAGCGGGTTTAGCAGGGTGTTTGAGACATCCCTCTCCCCAGCAACACATTCCAGATCCTCCTGGGGGATCCTGAGTCGTTCCCAGGCTCGATGGGCTATGTAGTCCCTCCAGCAGGTTCTGGGTCTGCCCCGTGGTCTCCTCCCAGTTGGACGTGCCCAGAACACATCCAAAGGAGGAGCAGCGGCTCTAGCCTGATCTCCCTCAGGATAACCAAGCTCCAAACCCTATCTCTAAGGCTGAACCCAGTGGAGGAAGTTTATTTCGACCGCTTGTATCCAGGTTTGGACAGTTTCACCATAAATGCATCACCACTTTTTGCACGCGGGTGCCCTTAAGAAGTATTAGTGCACCACAAGATTAGGCAATTTTTTTTGCAAAATATGAAAAAGAAAGTTTTGAAACAGACTTAGTTAGTTAGTATGACAAGGTTCAGGAACAAAGACCAAACCTTCAACTCATCCCAAATTTTAGTACTTCTAAAACTACAAAACTACACCTCATATGTTCACTCCCTCTTTGACACAGTTGCACTCTTGCATTCAAATACAGGAACCACTGTGGCTCTAATCCATAGAGCGACGAAGAGACGGCTCTCCCACTCAGACTCTCAACTCCCTCCAGGTTCCCTTCCTGTCTTCCTCCCACCCCGGCCGAGACGGTCCATCTCCGCACTCCTCAAGCCTTCTATGACCCTGATTTCTCCTCTCATCCCTTACCCCTCCATCCACCATCCCTTCATTCCTCCTACAGTATGTCATCTTGGCTCGCCTTTATCACAATAAACCTGTCCAAATCTAAATCTAAATCCATATTTGTTAGTGAAGAGACAAGTCTGCAAAACCTACACAACTAGTAGAAGTGACTATGTCCCAAAGAGAAGGAATGATATTTTAATGAGCACAAAAAGACGCAATTTAACCTGATTCTCAACACCAACAACCAATTATTACAGCTGTAGACAGGATAGTGGAGGCAGTGGCTGCTGTCTGACTCTTCACTAAGTGTCGAGTGTAGGAGGATCCCGGCAGAATCACAATGCCACCTGTCCTTGGATGTCAGTTCTTTGTTCTGGGGAGATTGCCCCCTCTTCACTGTGAGCTCGAGCATGTGAGAATTTGTTATTATTGGAAAGGTAATATGCAGATCAACATGAGCACACACACACATATGCACACACCCTTCCCCCTAACCGAGGCCCACGTAAAAGGGACACAATGATATTGTTTCCCCTGTGAAGCTCCAGCGTGATAGGAAACAGGTTTTTAGAGGACGATCTATGAAGAGGCTCTCGTGGTTAGCCTGGATTTGTGTCTTTGAACCTCACCAATATAGAGGAGGGTGCCATCGAGGAACAGAGGACATAGGCTCCTCTTCATTTGGCAAAGTGACCCCAGAGCACAATGGAGGTGGATTAACTCTGAATTGAATTTGGCCACGGCAATGAAAAAGGAATAAGAAGAGGGGATGTAGAGAGGATAGTGCAAAAGGAGAGGAGAAGAAAAAAGAAGAAATAATAAAGGGACATGAGAAGGGATGAGAGTAGCACACAGTATGAGAACAATCCAAATGTGAGAGCAGGTAGAGAGGGGGAGGACAAAAGACGATGGGGGGTGAGCAGTGACGAGGGGGAGGACGGGGCAGTGTAGGAGCAATCAAGCGCTGAGATGCCAGCAGAAAATAATAACCTTTATTATGTGGAGCCACAGATAAAGGAGAAGGATCCTTACCTGACATTGGTGTGCCGCTGCACATAGAGGTTGTGGAAGTTGTTAGTGCTCTCGGTTCGGCCGAAGTTGGGTCCCTGTAGCCTCTGGATGATCTCGGCTTTCATCACCCGGGCTATGTGAGCCGGCAGTAAGGAGAGCAGTAAACGCTCCTGGAGACAGAGAGAGTAGGAAGTAAATGAAGTATGTCGCCATGTGGGGAACAAAAGAAATGAGTGAATGTTTGAATTTACACATTAACATGATAATATAGTAACAGTGGCAGAATAACGTGTTCAAATTATGCTACAACCTTTATCCTGTTAGACCTGCAGGATGTTTGAGTCACAACAGCTGGTACATTTAGAGTCAAAGACTAATCTGATCAGACAACATGTTCAAACTATTTGTTAGGCTTTTATTTTTTTATTCATTTATTTTTTATTCACTTTTAACCTGCCTCCAGTGTTTCCTCACTGCAAGATGATGAGGTGACGGTTTGTTTATAATGGGGTGGGGGTGGGTGGTGGGTGTTGGGGTGTTATTGTATGAAGCACTTTGTGTTACATGTTTTGTATGAAAAGTGCTATACAAATAAAGTATGATTGATTGATTGATTTGAACAAAGGAATATATAATATTCATTCTTGTTATTAGGAGTTATTTAACCAGGTTTTTCTGCTCTGTTCTACTCTGTTCTCTAACACTGCATATAAATATAGCCACTGTTGTGGCACAGCTAATATTTAACCTCCTAAATAGATTTTTACATCCCTTTAATGATGGTTCATTGCGGCTAATTTTTCAGCGCTGAGCACAGGAAGCTAAAGTCAAGTAGAGCGGAGCGATTGAGGCAGAGGAAAGCAGCGGGGCATGTTCTGTAAATCTGTGGATCGCCTGTGATCCTACACGAGAAACTCGAGACATACTTGTCAGATGGATTTACAAATAAGTTATTTATACAGTAGTGTTGTTTTTCTTATTGGTATACCTGCAGATCTGTGCAAAAGTGACACTGTTTGACTCTGAGATGCTGATGACACCGCAGTCCGATGGTTGCTGTTGATGTCTTCGAGAGTTGACATATTCAAGTATACAATGAGCAGCGCTGGACACATAAACATGACATGTCACTGTACAATACGGTCACTTATCTGATGATGGAATAAGAAAAATGGAGAACCAGTGATGCAAGATCCATCACCCATAGCTGTTGTGTAACCATGTCAGTTGTGGGTTTTAATTTAGCACCATCCACGTCGGTTGGAGGTTTGTTTGAGGGGGATTTTGGTGTGCATGTGCGTGCATGAGTGTTTGGGCATGTGCGTGGGTGTGTGTGTATGTGTGTGTGTGTGTGTGCATATTAGAGAGAGCGAATAGCTGCCTGAGGGGGTGTGACTCATAAATGCGGCTCACAGCAGAGAGGGTCATTACATTGTTCACACACCACGGGCTCATTTCCTAAAACACAGCAGCAAATTAACTTGTGAGAGGAGTTGGAGAGGGGGGTTGCACTAAAAATAGAAACCCACACCACCCGCACTTATTTACTTATTCAGCACTGAAGCAATATGAACACTCTACTGTGAGCGTGCAGAGGGGGTATAATGGCCTGAAGAGATGTAGCTTTTATTAATCATGTGTTTGATTAATGTACTAAAGTAATCTGTATTCAGCTATTGAATGAGATTTGGCATTGTTAGTTATGCACTGGCATTTACGTGGATCCTCACACACACACATGCTAGTGAACATAAAGGTAAATACTTTCTAACACCATCCACAAGCAAACATATGCAGAAAGAGTGTAGCTGACCTGTGGTTATACATCTAATTTAAATAGTCAAATATATTTTTCACACATTTACACGATTATTCTGCCCACCTGTAGAATAAATCCCATAAATAACATGCTGTAAATGATGATAAACTGCAACTAAATTTGTAGTACTTCAACAGACATACATTTAAAAATGATATATTAATGATAAATCATGTATTTCACCATTAGTAAGACAATATTTCAAGGTCCAAAAATAATCATATCTAACCCCTGCTGAGTGGACCACCAGTTATTAATGTGTAATTTTATGTGTCATTTCCCTGGTCGGGGAGAGAATGGCTAATGTCAGGGCAAAGACGCTAATGTCAAGCAAATGTCACTGCATAATGCCTCTTTAGACATGACCGACTTACCAACTCCTCAGTCCTGACAAAACTGAGAAGTGAAATATTCTGGCAATGAAACAAAACAAGTCTTAATTTCATTTGGGCTCTTATCCAGTGTGTGTGTGTGTGGCTTCTAGAGAGGGACAGGAATAACAAGAAGCGTCAAGAGCCAAGCTAACATCACGCTACTTATGATGACTATGCTAATACAATGAATAATATTTATATGTTATTCATATTCATATAAATTTAAATCTTATATGTATTTATATAACATATATGTTTATATGTTATATGTGTTCAGCATATTATCGTGTTAGCATGCTAACATTTAGTAATTAACCGTAAACAGATGAAGCTGATGGGAATGTCATAAATTTTCCAAATAAAATTAGTGACCTAAAAATGTATTATCTATTACTTATGTATTAATTCTTTCTGACAGGAACATGATCTCTGAAAAGTGAGAGTATCAGACAAAAATATCCTCTGGGGAACATGAATGTCTGTATAAAATTTCAAATCAATACATTCAATAATTGTTGAGACATTTTCACTCAGAAACAACTTAGAGAACGAGACAAACGCATTAGAGAACAGCCTATTCCTCCTATAGGAAACACGAACGTGTGTACAAAATGTCATGGCAATAGTTGTTAAGATATTTCAGACTGGACCAAAAATGTGGACCAACCAAGCAATCAACCCACCAACTAACCAAGCAACCCACCACTCAAACAACCAATTAACCAACCAACCAACCAACCAAAACCACTCAACCAACCAGTTAACCAACCAACCAAAACCACTCAACCAACCAACCAACCAACCAACCAACCACTCAAACAACCAACCAACCATCCAACCAACCAACCAAAACCACTCAACCAACCAACCAACCAACCACTCAAACAACCAACCAAAACCAATCTACCAACCAATCAACTAACCAACCAACCCACCCACTCACCAACCAACCAATTATCCAACCAACTAACCAACTAACATTGCCATTCCTAGAGCTAAAAAAGTAGTTGTATTGAGTACACAGAGAAATTATTATGTTAATGTGTTGTATAGTTGTAATTAAGACATTAGAAAGATTGTGATTGGTTAGATTTCATAGTCTTGAAACATTTTACTTAACAGTAAATATAGAAGTATAATCACGCTTTCAAATCTATTGTTTGTGTGTTTGTGTGTGTGTGTGTGTGTGTGTGTGTGTGTGTGTGTGTGTGTGTGTGTGTGTGTGTGTGTGTACCTGTTGGTGCTTCTCAAACTCTAGTTTAATGGGGGACTTGATGCAGTTGCAGGTGTCTTGGTAGGTCTGTTTGAGAGCCAGGTCCATCAGGTGTTTGTGGTACGCCCCAGCCAGGTTACCGCAGGTGAAGATGATCACATTGGCTAAGATCTGCCACGTACACCACATGCACACGTATACACACAAAGAACGAGGCATTAAAATATTGTCAGGAGGTGACGCATGTTGCAGATATGCCCGTACGTGTAATTTTCCCCACTATCTACCTCCTTTCACTTAAGTCTACATTATTACCTTGTAAAGGCAGGCCAGAGCACGCACTTCAACCGTGGTTTTAAACCACTACGTCAACCTCGAGCTCTTTAAAATGAGACCTTGCATATCAATAGGTCGTCCTTGGTGCTGTATCCAAGGGCAATGAATGTTTTCAAGCATGTTTTATTGTTGGTGTGCTTTTCCACTGTGTATATATGTGTGTGTGTGTGTGTGTGTTTGACAGAGAATAGACTACCGAGTATTATCAGTGTGTTTACTTTGGTGGTTGATCAGGAAGAATTACTGTGTGTCTGTCATCCTCACATGCATGTGATGTTTCTGTATTTCTATTAAAATGTGCAGATTTCTTACATTGCTTGGTGTATTAACAGAAGCACTGTGAGGTTACTGTGTGTTCATTTAGAGCTGGTGTTATAAGAGCTGTTCCCTGAGTACACTAAAAGGCAGTTCATTTGACTCTGGAGGCTTTTTTTTACAGGACGGGTTCACTGTTTTACAGCCAAGTCCTTATTAAAATGCTGTACCTCATCATTTTTAATCGTGCGTGGAACGGCCTTACCAATTTCGTTTTCGAGAAACTAACCCCTGTGCCGCAGCTGATAGTACAGTGAAGCAATTATTTAGGCCACCACAAAAACAAAACGGGGAAGCTCACCACAGAGTCATCTACCATAGAAGCAGGAAGTTGTGGGTTCGAAACTTTCAGAGTCAGCATGAACAATTATCTGTCTTACCTGCCAGACGAGAGGTTCCAGCTCGGTGACTTTGGAGGCCAGGCAGACGCTGAGGGTGACAGTGTGTGAGAAGCAGGTGATGGCGCTGGCGATAATGGCCGCTCTCATGGAGAAGGGCAGCATGGTGTAGACAACAAACACGATGAAGAGGAAGAAGGACACCTAGGAACAGGAAACAGAGAGATGCTGATAGGTAAAGGGGCAGGTTTGTCTCAAAGAAACCAGATTGTAGCTTTTCTGAGGTCTGTAAATCTCAGTAAACGGAAAGCATGAAACAATTTTGCTGCTGTTTGAGAGAAATATGCAGCCAGAAAACTTTCAACACCATCATTCTCCTGCTTTGTCTGGTTTATAGCATTGTAAGAATAGTGGACAATAAATATAATTATCTAATTTAGCATCGGAGGGCAACCAATTCTGGGCTGATATGTGCTGCAGAGATGCCAGAAATATTGATCACAAAAAAAAGCCTGTGATTGAATCTCACCAAAGATTTATGTTCTGTATCTTCTCTCTTTGTCTGCTTTTTTTCTCTCTAAAGACAGAGCCGAGTTATAATAGTTAAGTGGGCTGCCCACTCTCCTATCCTAGAATATCCAACGATAAACTGCTGATCGTATGATAAATTATTAGACACGAGTGGGCCGCTTACTCAGTATTACAAAAAAAAAAAAAAAAAACCCTCAATCCTGAGATGAACTGCCTTGAAAGCAAAATACAACACATCACAGCATGACAAAAATACTCAAGTATAACACAATGACTGCTCATTTCAGTCCGACTCTACAGTGAAAAATATTCATTTGTTTGTTTACTGTAATCAGTCCTCTCTCATCAGCTTCCTACTCTGACCTCCCATCTGCTCTGTGTGTGTGTTTCCTACATTGATACCTTGCGCCTCAACCTCCTGCTTCGTCCCTGTCCACTTCCCTTCGCTGTCAGCCCACCCCTTCCTGTTATGGTGGCGACCAGCGTTGAGTGGGTCACAGTTTCAACTGGGACACCAGATGAACCCTGACCTTCCTGTCTGTCTGTTTATTTCCTGTGTCTTTCAGGTTCAGAGAGTCTGTCTTGCAAACAGGAATCGACTGAGAGTGACAGCTTGGAGGGAATCGGATTTGCTAAAAACAAAACTGACAGAAAGTGATCTTGGACCTCTTGGACCTGGGCCGTGATGTGTCGTGTTATTAGATGTAGAAAATTACAAAAATAGATACTGTACTTTCCTTCCTTTGAGTGTTAGCAAGGAAGAGCTCACGTGTTTCACAGTGTTTATGACATCAATATCATAAACATTATTTGCAGTGACAGGGCACATGGTGATGAGTCATAACAGTATTATAACTCAAACCACAGACATGTACTCTGTTGTGGAGCAAACACGTGACAGGAACATTGGATTTAAGTGATTGTTTGGTTGACCGAGTTCCTTCTAAAAGAAGACCTGAACACAGAGGACAGACAGAGAGAGAGAGAGGTGTTTTTTTTGTAGGCTTAGACTTTCTGTTGCTAGGGGAACCAATATAGGAAAGGATGCTGACAACGGAGCACATGTGTTGTTTTCAAGGTCTTGCATATTTTACCATAACCTTCAACTCCTAACCCTGAGCTAGCAGGCGGTGGACAGAGGACAGTTGTGAGTGCGTGACGTCCGGTCTGTTTGGGTAGCTGTGGGAATCAAGAGTGGCAGTCCAATTTCAGGTGCGTCACCTGCTTCTCTCTGCTACGCAGGCAAGCCAGACACACTCCATCTCCTCAGCACTCCAGCTTGAATCCTAATACACCCTCAAACACCTCCAGATAGGAACTGCTGCCATCATCTCACTTCTCGCTTCTTCGATAACTTTTTGTTCCCCCCTCTCTCTCTCTCTCTCCCCATTTCTTGTTTTCGAGTGCACAACCCTCCTCTTTGTTTCAGACAAAAGCAGCACACGCTCACTTGCTTCCGAACACACACAAAGACGCGCGCTTGAATACCCACATCAAAAATGTTTTGCTCTTTGCTCGCTTCAGCATTTACGAGCGCGAGAGGCTCGGCTGCATTTCTTGGATTCAAAAAGTGTGTGGCGACATGCACGTACACACACTGACACGCAGGTCAGCGTGACTACATCTTGCTTCAGCTGTACCAGGTGTGGCAGCCATGTTCCATCTGCCTTCTGGGAAAAGCCGTGGCCTTCTGAGAAATTGAATAAAGCCCAGACTAACAGGGTAATGCAGCTAGATGGTGGCAGATACAACTACTGTACTGTATGTGGACGAGATATTTGTGTGTGTCCTGAAAGAGGGTGAGCAGGCGAGCATGTTTGGAGCAGGGTGGAGGGATTGAAAGTGAACGGCCGAGCAGAGGACTATTTTCTCTCCGTCTGTCCCCTTCTCTTTTTCAGGCCTCCGCTGTTATTAGCTCGGTGTGCTCCATCAGACGTGCTGTTCTCTCGGTAATCACAATCAATCGAACCCACTGAGAGCGAGCTGCAATTCCAGCTGTTCTCTTTTCACCGGATTTCTGCTCCCTTACAAGTTTAGGTCTTTCTTTCTTCTCATGATATCTCAGATAGATAGACAGATAGATAGATAGACAGATAGATAGATAGATAGATAGATAGATAGATAGATAGATAGATAGATAGATAGATAGATAAGTGGGAGAGTCATGGGAGCAGAATAGAGTGATTAATAATGCAGAATGATTATGCTCTCACAGGTGGCTGATGATAAAAATATCCTCACCCCAGAGGAGGGATTGAGAGAGGGGAGAGAGAGGAAATGTGGGCATGGGTTGGGGTGCGGGGTGGGTGGATGGGGGTCTTAACAGGAGAGGAGGAGGCAGGTGGAGAAGCTGAGGAGAGAGAAATGGGATTTGATGAATAGGGCGAGACAGGGCGCTAGCATGAGAAAATAGGATTCCTGAGACAGAGAGAGAGGGAGAGAGAGAGAAGGAGTCTGGCACTGAAAACTAATGCGTCTGTCTGCTGATCTGCTCACCTCCAGCTCTCATCAGGCCTCATTAACACTTGTCACACGTGGAATTAATTCTGCGCTCTGAGCACACACACACACACACACACACAATCATGAAGGCTTATACAAAGGCACACCTAAACTGACGTAGATGTGTAAAAAAGAAAAACTCCCACACCTGTATGCAATGACAAGAACACTCATGAATACACATGCACGTGTCAAAATTGCACCAGGTTCAGAGGAGCGTTACGATAAAATACGCCTGGTGGAGGAGACCTCTCGTTCGGCCTTCAAGTGGACTTCGTTCGTGGTGTGAAGCAAACCACAGGATTTTATGATAGCAGATATGTGATTTTTATTACGCTAATACTGTAAATCCATCTGTTGATCGTGAAATCTGCTCAGGAAGCGATCTTATAATTGATCTGTACAAGCCATGTATGAATTTATGCAAATATCTAGTAACTGCACGTCAGCGAGGGTATTTTCCCAGATTAATAGGCTGTTAAAAGGTATTAAAACTGCTGTGCTTGTAGCCTACTCTGTGTACTTTGTCAGTTCAAGTCCATTAAAAAGTGTGTGACAGTGTTCCCGCAGTAATAAGCCGAACACCATTACTGTAGACACCTCCTGTTGGTCCCGTCTCTACCCATTAGTCATTATTCATAACATGCGGTCAATTTGCAGTCTAATAATCAGTTATTTGATTGTGAACTCTTCGTAACACCAAACAACGGAAATATACAGGTTTGATTCCCCCATGTGCGTCCTGAAGTGGGTATACTCTTAATTTATGCCCAAGTCTTATTTAAAGCAGCCCGTTCAAACAGTGACATGTAAGACTACTCTTGCATGTTTAGCTCACTCAGTTTGGTCAGTTGTATTTGCACATTGTCACTTAACTAACGGTGCTTGACTTCACGTACAGATCATTAAAATCAACATTAGCCACAGAAGAGGTGCAGATTTTGCAATGAATACACAGACAGGTGAACTACAGAACTATGCATTTTGACTGAAGTATTCCTTATTCTGTACTCCATCCACTCATAATAAATTGGACTATGTCATGCCTTCGCCATCCTAGAATAAATATTCAGCTCACAGAACACTACTGTAACGATTTAGAAGAGGGTACACTCAACGTCGACTGCAAAGTAAGTCCCTGCACCCTGCACTGATGATGCATGATGACAATCACCAAAATGTCCAATCAATGAGTTTCCTGTCAGTCTCTATGTTTACTGCTCTTGGTCAGTGTGAACAGGAACCAGATCAGAACTAAAATGCAACATTGAATCCTTATTTTTTACCTTGTTCTGGACCAAATGAACCAAACTACCAGCATGAAAACAAAAGTTTTAATATTTTAAAACATCATATCATCTATGTAGCCATCGGTTGAATATTTAAGACCCTTTGCACAATTCTCTCATTTCATGTCAGATGGAAACGTTATAAAATCAGTCAGGGACAGTGTTTCATTTCAGCTGGCAAAATCGACGGTCGCTAGCTGGAAATGAGAAGCCTGCTTTTGTCTATCTCTGTCTGATCTCATGAGCACACTAATTCAGAAGTGACTATGAATTTTGATTCACCGTCATCCACAAAGTTATAAACCTCACAACGTGCCACACAGGAATACAAACCTTAACAGATGTTACAAAAGTAACTAAGGTGGGTGGAGTTTAGCGAACAGTCAAACAAATCGATTGCACTCCCTCACACACACACACACATACACACAAAACAAACACACAAGATTATTATATACCTGGTCCCAGGGGCTGAGTATCCCTCCTGAGAACATGAACAGGTAACCCATGGTGACCAGACAGGCCCATATAAGGAGAGAGAAGAGGCGGAGCATCCGCTTGAAGACCGACTCAATGCAGACGAGGATGAAGATGGACAGGAAGAGGAAGAGGGCGGCGGGAACCGTGATCAAGAACGTCAAGTGGTCCTCTGTATTCTGGGGAGAGAGACGGAGAGGATTATTAGTTTACAGTACAGTAAGATTCACAGTACAATTCTGTTTGCATATTTAAACAAA
Organism: Sciaenops ocellatus; assembly: GCA_033000465.1. Classification (NCBI taxonomy): domain Eukaryota; kingdom Metazoa; phylum Chordata; class Actinopteri; family Sciaenidae; genus Sciaenops; species Sciaenops ocellatus. The sequence continues at coordinate 13,797,889 of CP136873.1, forward strand.
TATAGTTTGTGCTGCAGAGTTAGCATGGAGGACCACAGATCAAACCAGAGACACAGTTCAGAAAGCTTTAAATATTTATTACAGATTAGTTTAATCCAAAACTTTCATGAAACCTCAAACCCAACAAACGTTGTCAAAATAAGGAAACAATGGGCCTACTTTGGGAGAATGTTTGTGTCCTAGTGAGGACGTTAAGTCCTCATAAGGATAGAGGTGCAATATGACACACACACGCACGCACGCACGCACGCACACGCACACGCACACGCACACACACACACACACACACACATACAAACAGAAGAACAGACAGCACACAGATTGGCAGACAGACAGTCTGAGCCCGGAGAATGTGCTACTGCATCACTTCTGCACTCGCACTGTCAAAGTCAGCATTTAGAGGCTGTCAACACACACGCACACACACACACGCACACAAATGCACACTAAAACACATTCACGCACACAATCTCTCTCTCTTTGACTCTGATCTGACCTCCCTCACTCACCTCTTCATCCTCTCCACAGCCTCTTCCTCAGTAGTTCAGGAGGATGTACACAACAAAATCAGGTCAGTTGTGTTAAAAAAAAAAAAAGCAGACACAAATCTGTCTGTAGTTTTTTCAGCTTTTCATATTTTCTCATATCTTGGTGCCATTTTCTGCCTCACTCTGTCTTGTGAAGATATTCTTGTTCCTTTGAAACTACCAAAGCGAAGTGCAAATGATCTCACAAATCTGTGCGAGATAGAGAAATGACTTCACATCAGACAAAATGACTCCTTAACTTTTTTTCCGTCACTCTTGCAAATCACTTCACCAAACTTTTTTACGGTAGGACGGATAGGTCGTGTTCTCTATATGGAGACATTATAAATCGAGGATGTGCCGTTACTCGGCAAGCTTGAGGTAAGTTAGCTTCATCTGTGTCTTTGTGATGAATTATTAGTGTTACTCAGAGCGGCAGCGTTCAGTTCCCTTTAACGTCTTCATCCTGAGCACTAAGCATATTTCTCATTGTACGTTCTGTGACTCTTCTGATTTTGCCCGAAAAAATACATGACTATGCAAAAATCCATGCACACACAAACACATCCCGCAAACACACACACACACACACACACACACACACACACACACACACACACACATAAATGTGGTCAGAATAAGAAGAAAATACTCTCCGTGTCCTTTTGCCCTTCTTCATGCTGTGTGAATTATGGAACACGGTTTGCTGAGAGCTTCCACACACTGAGCACACTTCCACAGACCCGATCCTGCACGACGCCCACGTAAACCATATTAAGTTATTCCAAAGTCATGATTGCACTGACAGGTCCAGCAGCTGTAAATGTTAAATTAGCAGGCTGCTGCGTGATTAGATGTCACAGATTTGTGTGGGCATAGAAATGTGTTTGATTCTCTTAACGTGAAGCTCGCTCGGAGCAGCTTTTATGTAACAGAAAGAAAAAGATCCCACAGACTCAACCCTCGAATTTGTGGCTGATTTGACAGTTTATTTACACGAGTTATTTGAAGCTAGAGCAAAATTCAAGAAGAGAGCTGTTTTTGCTGTATTAGTGTAGCAGAGGTAGTGTGAGTCAGGGTCTGGAGAAAGGATCCCATGGGATCTGGCTGCTGCTGACGCCATGCCAGCTATACAGTCAGCCTGGAGCGCAGATTGAATTCCAATGAGGATGTAAGCAAGACTGCAAAAACCAGGAGGGGTACCTGAGTGGACATTAGTGACCTGACCGTTCCTTTGGCATCATTTGCCTTAAACTCACAGCACACACAGCAATGCACACACGGGTTACAGAGGGAGGAAGCTGCTTTCACCACTTCAGTGTTTTCACATATTTGTGGTAAGAAAAAAAAAGATGCATCTGCACTTTGCACATTTCTGATTGTAGCCCATTTAATCCTGTTAAAACCCCTTTTTGAAACCATTTAAAGCCATTTCCCTCGACATGGCATACAGGGAGGGAGTTGTGCCTGCCTGCCATAATATACTGCATTGTCATCCAGAACAATTATTTCCTTTTTTAGCCCAGTCTGGCTTATCCAGCTATTATACTGGGAGGAAAAAGGGGGGAACAGGCAGTCATAGCAGCAGCAGCAGCAGGAGCAGGAGCAGGAGCGGCAGCAGAAAGAGAGAACGAGATGCAGTAATCTAATTATTCAGCAGTGAAATGACACAAACACACCCAATATATTATGTCAGAAAGTGAGGAGAAGGAGAGGGAGTGTGCAGAAGCTTGTGTTGAAATCATGACAGTGTACGCACTTTCTATATTTTGGTGACTTTATAACATTTATCCTGCCTGATGACGAAGTACTCAGGCAGATTTCTTCAATCTGCTCTCTGCTTGGTTATGAAAATCTGTTAAACAGATCTGTTATGCAGAGCAACCAGTATTTGACCCAAAAGATTACAATATAAATTATTAAAACTACTTTGAGGCACAATACGTGGCTTATCTGAAGCCTCAACACTTTTCTATAGGACCTCATTTTTATTGTGGCTATCGAGAGAGATTTTGTTATTTCAGCTGTTCGATCGTTCATCAGTTCATTCTCTCAAAAAGAGGCTTTCAGTTTCAAACACCAGAGAATCCAGATAGTAACAAATACATGTAAAGAAGATAAAGTGTTAGCGGGAAGGCTTAAAAGGAGCTACCAGCACTAAATAACATAAAGCAAATGGAGAGCAGCTTGTTCATGGCACATACTTAAGTATTGCGATTGTTTCTATCATGGGAGAATTTGAGGTATTGGTTGAGTTACTTCAGCTGTGTCTGGATCTTCATCCATTCATCACAGCACCCCTGGGAACGCCTTCTTCAGTACAGAGATTGTTTCATAACCGGACCAAAGAAATATGCCAGAGGGCACAGCAGTGGTGCGGAGTTGCTGAGTGGACCGAACTGGTTTGAAACGCATTTATACAAGCCGAGATCGAGCTGAATAATAAATAACATTCAGATTAAGATGGCCAGCAAAAATAGTAACGTGAAATTGTAACTGAGGAAGTGGGCTTCTATCAACAGTAAGAATTTCACAAAAATCCATGAAGCAAAGAAGCATAAAATTAACCTTAATGAAGGTCTCCTGAACCTTAATGAAGTACTTAGTTTCCCTAAACCTTTGTGCATAAACTGAACCATAAATGTCACATCATAAAACAGATTGGGAGGCACTTAGAAACAATGTCATCCTGCCTCATTTTATCAGAAAAAAAACTTCTTTGTGTCATTCTAGAGGACATGGAGGACGTGGCGTATGTGCACAAAGCCGGACTAAAGTTGTCCAAGGAGCAACACATTTGGCTGAACTGCCCCCTTTTTTCATAATTTTTTGCTGTCAAGCCCCCGGGAATCACGGCCGGCTTTGAAGCCAATTCGACATAGTGGCCAAACCGTGTAATCACAATGTCTGCACACTGGCCCAAAAAGACTTTTTCCCATCAGCTTACATTATGAAAGAAGTAGCTTTAAAATGGTGGATACATTTCTTTTTTTCATCGCAAACACTTCAAAATTCTTCACTACTGATTAAATAAAGCTTGTTAAGTCCAGAAAACCTGCACGATAAAACCATTTTATCCTTGCTAAACCAGTGTGCCTGCTCTATGGGCAGCACGATGTGGAAGATCCGGGGAGTTTCATACCCGGACATTGAATTTTTTTTTGGCTTCATGATCCAATGAGCAGTGGATGACTGCTGGCGTCTTTTGAAGTTGTGGAGCTGTTTAATGATGAATGGTATCACCAACGGGATGCCCTGTGAATCAAAATCTACACATATGTTCCCGAACATTGCACAGCTTGTCACATTTGCATCACGTTGCGATTATGCTCTCACATAAAAGCGATCTTATCCGGTTCGCTAGCCTCTAACATATACTGTAAGCAGCAGGCTGCATGCAATTAACTCCTCATGAATATTACATTCAGTGTGTTTTCTGTAGAGATGCAGAGATCTGATGGTTTTTACTAGATGAGATAACTTCTTTACTTCTTTATGTCAGTACGTGTCATGTGTGAACCAGACCAACCTAACACTGCTTGAGCAGGCTTTGGCAGGCCAAACGTCCATGTTAGCTTCTTTCTACCTTGTGACATGAGCTGCTAGCTACGTTCTTGAACATGCTTCATTTGAGTTGTGTCGAATATTCAACCAACAGGCAGATGTAGCTTTAGTCGCCTTGTAGGAGCCAAAACGTGACACAAAGTAAATTCAAATTTGAAACAAATCACGAATACGTAATTGTGGAAAATGAACAAAACATCCCATTTTTTTTGTTTAAACTCAACAATTATTGCATGAAGTACCATACAAATATATACTGTATGTGTGGAGCATTAGTGCTTTGTGGTCAGTCTGTAACAGTGATGTCACAACATCTATTTCACCTCATTCATTCACCTTCCTGCCCCGAAGTAATGGATTGGTGATCCATCATTACAAAAACACCCGGCTCTCACTGCCCTGCATCTATCAAACTGTCAACGCGGTGGAACGGAATACAGATGCTATTAATATAATATCAACAAAATCTGAATATGCAGAGACTAAAAATACAAATGATCAGAGACTGGAACGGAAACGAACATTGAAGTTAATAAATGAACACTGATAATTATGATAATCAATGATGTTGATGATAATATTGATTTCTATTAAACTCTCAGACGCCATTAGGTTAACACACTGCTGTGTAATTGCTGGTCCTGTACAGATATTTGGGAGTAAAAATAGACACACACACACACCAACACACTATCCAATCAATGCTACTTCAAGCCAATATGAAAGAACAAAGATTATTTTCTCTAAAAAAAATGCAGATAAGGAAATGAGAGACTTCCTCTGACTAACACACCCAAACAGCAAACACAAAGACACAAAATCAACATATATATATATATATATATATACATACTAACACACACGTACACACACATTACAGTAGTACAGTATGGGTGGAGGAGTCTGCGACTTAAAAAAACGCCCTGTTCGCCCACTCCAGCCCTGATCTGAGGAGAAAGATAAAAGTATGCAGTAATTTTGGGAACATTAGCGCTGCTTTGGTCGGGTTTCTGCCGGCTCACTGATAAAGCCAGAACACTTACAACAACATCCTCTCCTCCCTCCGCCGCTCAGCCCCCAGCTCTAAACCTACCCTCTATTTATTCCTGCCATTCTTCTTCTTCCAGCAGTAATAAATACACATGCCTCACTGAACAACCACTCCATAAGTATAGACCGGCCTGTCTGTCATTTAATGGGAACAAATTAGGGAAAAATGAATGAATGAAAATGTAGAATGTTTTTCGATTGATACTGTGAATGATGGGAAATCATTAGGGGGAGATTGTAACCTAACCTGGGAACACACACGTCTACAGCACCAGAAGATCGACCAGCCAGGGCAATAAAATGTATTGATTTGTCTTAAATAGAAGTAAAGAGCTCGGTTTAGGTGGGGTTCTCCAGGGATCGACCCCGTTATGGAGTTCAATTGAATGTAACAGGACCTCAGTGCTTCAGTGACTTCAGCCTCCAGCAAGCCAACCCCTCGAATATTTCTAACGTCATTCAATCCCTCTGAAAGCTAAAAGAAAGCTAATTTTCTGGCTCAAAAACACACTGGACGGTCACTGAACTCCAGTTTTTAATCTTGGTTTACATGTAAACCAGCATACATATTTTCAACATACTCCTAACCGTCAATGTCTGCCAGAAGGTTTTCCCTTTGGCCTGCGTGTGCTACTTTGAGAGCACATGACGCACACAGAGAGAAAAAGCATGGCAAGTCTACGGATCGTGTGGAACATATATCAGCAAAACAATAATTTTGAAACAACGGCGACCACAGCAATGAGTGGGCTTCCTTTTGTACGGCTATTTCATAAAACCACAAAAGCAGTACTTGAGAAACAATAGCTTGTGTTTGTGGATGAGTGTTTGTGGCCAAAACAACACTTTTCACTTGACAAAAAGCACCAACACCCACACAGCTGTGAACCAAACTCTCATCCCGCTCTTGATCCACTCTGCAAACCCGGCGTTGCAATTTAGAGTGCCGCTTCACGGCCACTTATGTTGTCGCACATATTCATACACATGCACATGGGACGCCTCGCTGAATCATTCGGTCTCGTGCAAAACCCGAAACTCTTCTTTTATTTTAACACTCCTCTGAAAAGAAGGTCTCTATCCTGATGTAGCTTTTAGCCGTGCAGAATCTTTTATGGTCATGGTGCAGCATTTCACCACATTAAAAACACACTGCAGCCTTTATTCTAAATTTTTTGAAATGCACTTTAATGTTTTGATCAATGTGGTTAATTATAAGGGGGAATGTACCTCTGGTATTGCTATACAACCACAAGAGAGAGAAGCACGAGTGGAAGGAGGCAAAGAAGGACAGTTTAGGGGTTTAAGTCCAAAATGAAATAATGAAAGTCATATGCTTGAATTTTCCAGGTGACATATTTAATTCGAGACATTCAATGTGTGCAGTGCTGTCATGTTCACTTGTTTGAGTTTCTATAGGTGACACACAGCTCATGATAAAGGAATACTTTGTCTTCTTGCTGAGAGATGAGAAGATCAATACCACTCTCATGCCTGTACAATAAATATGTAGCTGGAGCCAGCAGATGGTTAGCTTAGCATAAAGGCCGGAAACTTCTGTAAAATGATGAATTCATTTTTACATTTTTGAACAGATATTTCGTACTTTTTTTGCTGACTAAACAGATCAGATGTTACATGTAAATTACTGAACATAAGAAGTGCTGGAAGGCAGATCTTTTTGGACAGAACCAGGCTAACTGTTTCCCCTTGTTTCCAGCCTTTATGCTAAGCTAACTGCTTACTGGCTCCAGATTCATAATGATTGAACTCACTGCAAGAAAGCAAACTATGTTTTTAACAAAGCTTCTATTAATTATAAAAACTCAATAATAATGTTTATATATTTCAGTACTTCTTTCTGGATGGATAAACTTACCCACACAGCTAAAGACCTGTCTGAACACTTACCTCTGCACACACACACACACACTGTTAACACACACACACACTCACCAGTCCTGAAGCAAAGAACACCGCCAGCAGTGCGAGGCAGGTTCCCATGACGATCAGCAGCAGGAACACGATCAGCGGATGCTGCTGGCTCATTCTGTAGTAGGACTCGTACAGCCAGTCCTGAGGCTTCTCGCCCTCCACACACACCTCACCCTGGAACCCTGGGCACCCGTCTCCCAGGCTCTCGGGCCCCTCACCGCCCTCGCCGCCATCGCTCTTCTCCAGCAGGTAGCGTCCTCGGGTCCACAGAGCCTCCTGCCACATGGGTAGCTGCCTCTGAAAGGATGGTCCTGCTTTCTGACTGACCAAAACACGTGTGCACAGAAGTGACCAGAGTGAGGGATGCTTTTCCTTCCCTTTTCCTTCCTCCTCACCTTCCTCAGTCCACCTCCTCCTCCTCCTCCTCCTCCTCCTCGTTTCGTTTAAAAAAGTTCGGTCAGCTGTGTGGGATGGATGGACATCTGCGTGAAAGAGATGCAACTTTTCAGCTCCTCCGGGTTCCCTTGCATCCTCTGCTGCTCCCTCTGCTCGAGGCGACAAACTGAGTCAGGACAGTGTGAAAGCCGATCTTCTCCTCCACCTCGTCCTCTCAGAAGAAGGTGCTCGGACGCCAAAGAGGAGAGATGAGACTTCACTTCCCTTCCTCTTGTTTGCTCTTTATGTTTGGTCAAGGCAGCCTCCGCTCACCGCTCTGCGCTGTGGCTCTGCGACGAGGCAACATGTTACTCTGCTGAGGTGCAGATGAGGACTGAGAGGGAGAGAGGGAGAGAGAGAGAGAGAATGTGAATAACTGGGAGGGAGGAAAGAGAGCGAGAGGAGAGAGGGTGTGTACCAATGTGTGTGGTGGGGAGAGCTACTGGTTAAAAGTGTGTGTGCTGTACCTATGAGAGCAAGTGGAAATGTGAGAATGGTGATGTGTGAGATTAGCTAATGTGTAGAGAACTGGTATATGACTCAAGACTGTTTGTGTGTGTGTGTGTGTGTGTGTGTGTGTGTGTGTGTGTGTGTGTGTGCAAGGTACAAAAAAAAGAAGAGACCTAGAAATTTACATAAGAGAGAAACAGCAGACAGTGTGAAGTTGGCAGAAGAGAAAAGATAAGAAGAAGAAGAAGAAGAAGTGTGTTTGTCAGCATGTGTTCGTGTTTGTGTGTGTGTGTGTGTGTGTGTGTGTGTGTGTGTGTGTGTGAAATGCAAAGCAAAATTGAGTGAGCGAGAAGGGTTGTAACAGCTGTGCTAAAAACAAGACGAGCAGCAGAGTGTGGAGGGAAAGACGAAAAAAATAAAATGCCATCCAAGCAGCAGCCGGTGACGAGATAAAAGGACGGGCAAGAAAAACACACACACACACACACATACAGAGACAGAGAGACAGAAGGGGGAAGGATGGGGAGGAAAAGGAAGAAGAAACAAAGTCAGGAAGGAAAAACCTCAGGAGACAGAAAGAGTGTGGGAGGAAGAGAGATCAGTGCTTCAAACGAGGAGGGAGAGAGTGAGAGCTGGTAATGAGTGAAAGTTTGAGAGCGTCAGTGTCTGTGTGTGTCGGTTGGTGGGAGTAAAATAAGATCTGACAAACCGAAATCCCAATATTCCTCTCCTCCTCCTCCTCCTCTTCCTCCTCCCAGCTTTCATTGCTCTCTCCCTTTCGTTCCGACTCCTGTTCTGCCACGGCGGGCTCCCTCTCTCACCTCTTGCCATGCTACATGTGATGCTCTGTGCTCAGTGTGAAAATGGCCGTGGCACTTCAACGTGTCAAATCCACAGTTTCCTCACACGCCAACCAGACAGAGAGAGAGAAAGAGAGAGTCTGTATTGCTAAGGCCAAGCATACAGCTTATCGAATAATGATATATACTGTACACAGACCTGAAGGCCATCTTTTACAGACTATAGGCGTTAGACAATAGCGCAGTGTTTATCTCGTTTCAGAGATAAAGTGAAGGCAACAGAATAAGCGTCTGTCCCAGAGCATCAAAAATTACAAGGAGCCATGAGCAAAGCAACAAACATATTATCCCCAGTGAATAACTGTGAATACACCCAGCCTGTGGACAAACTGGTAACAACTTATATAAATGGAGCAGACTGTACAGCAGCTCTAACATAACAGTGCCTGGTAAAATTCTCACAATCAAAATGCTGATGTTTAGCAGCGAGCGGCAAACTGCCGTGGGCTGTGAAGTGAAGCCAATGTGGAAGTAACAAAAACTACAGTTCCTCAAACAGCCACTTGAGGCTGGCTACAGAACGAGTCAATCTCCATAAGCCCCCATGTTAAAATGTCCAACTTCACAGCAGAAATAAACATGTTTACAACTTAACGGAGTCTGAATTTCTACTTAACTCACCAGTTTAATTATATTAAGGCTTAAAGTTATGTATAATTAACAGCATGGCGGCTTTGATTGACAGGTAAGTGCCATTACAGATGGCTTGTTTGAGCACCCAGGCATCTTTCAGCCCGCCTCAGGTCCATTGCCGATTTGTAGATTAGCCGGGAAGCGGAAAAGGCAGGACTACCAACATGGCGGCGGCCAGCCCCACATATTTTGAGCTTCAAAACACCTCTTTGGAAACCTATGGGTGAGGTCCCGCACAGGCTGTCCATTCTTTATGCTGTCGTGTGTTGTTAGCAACTAAACAGAAAAGGGAGTTGAGGCTGATGGAAGTGTCATTAATTTTGCAAGACATAAACCAAAATTTGGGGGAATAAATCTAAACTTTGACCTAAAGATGGTAAATGAAAAGTCAGGGAATCAACAAAATGAAAATAAATTATTCTGAATGGAAAATGAAAGACTATACCAGATTGAATGTTTTCAATCTAACAGGTGAAAACTTTGACCTGATAATGAGGATTCATTCTCACCTTGAATGTCTCAGCCAACTTTTATGGTAATAAATCCAACTGGTGTCAAGGAATTTAAAGTCAGGGGATCTGGTGACCTATCCAACACACAGTGTTTGTCAGTACATAAATGTAACGGTCCTGAGGGCAGATGATTACAAAAAGGACACATGGGTACACTATATTTCATCTCCAACTGTCCACCTCCTTCAGACATTCAGTGTAATTTAAAAAATCCTGGAGTGTTTGTTCAATAATATGTGAGAAATCATATGTAATGGAGGGACAAACACATGAATGGACTTACTCAGGATTCATGGTTACTCACAGAGATTATGGGTTATATCGAGCTTCAGTTCTTGGATCAACAGCAGTACAAACAGCTGGAAATCCAAGAGCGCTGAGCTCAAAGCAGCTGTGGCCGTCCAATGTTTAACATGCGTCTGGACAAAGTAATACGAAGCATCGAGACTTTTTAAATCAATTTTGAGAAAGAGTGCAGAGCAGGGAAATCAATCACTGAGACAGTGAGAAATATATAGAGAATCATCCAATTGGCTAACGTAATGACGAATAATGACACATGATAATGATAATGATATCCATCATCATTGTGCCCCGCTGCACGTTGACCCTCAAGATACCACAATAGTTTTTACCTCCAGGTTTTGTCAGATAAGAGAAGTCTCAAAGGAAAAATGCTGTATTGTAAAATACAAAATGAAAACTTAATGCGCGTCAGTAATAAATATCCAGAAGCCCATACATTTATTTACTGTTTTCTTGTGATAACGAGTTAATTTCATTATCAATTTAATATACCAAACTATCCATTTGTTTTCTCAAGATCTCAAATAAAAAAACAAATTAAATCAACTCGTTATCACAGGAAAACAGAGGAAGTAAAATGCATGAATGTATAACGGAGTGGAGCTTCTGTATAAATGCTTAATTGCCTGGATTAAAATTTTGATTAAGTATTGCTTAGTTATACATTTAATCAAAGCTGCATTAGGCAAATTTTTGACCACTAGAGGACAGAAATGATCCAGAGACATATTGGTTGTCCCGATTCAATACTGAATCTACCTGGGTTCTGACAATGTATTATATTACATTACATATGCTTCTGTCCAAGAGTGTAACGTATTTACAAAGAGAAAACGACGATATCATTCACAATAAAGGATGTTGGTTTTCTCATTGTGCTGTTGATGGAGACTGTAGAGCTTTTTCAGGGCAGACATTTTGATACGCCACAGCAGGAACAGCCCAGCTGGGTCTAATAACGTTATTTGTTTCCATTTAGGGGTGCCTGATTCAGAGCTGCCAGTTACACCTGTTCTTTTCCCGTGTACGACAAGTCAAAATGTCTGCCGTGAAAAACAAGAAAAAGGAGTGTTGTCTCACAAAGCAATGCGCCTGTAAAGTAAGGAGCTACTCACAGGTGTAAGAACTTAAAACTAATGGTTGACAATGCGGAGAAGGCTCCAATAAATAAATAAGATAAAGTATTAAATCTCTTCTTGCTACTGAGTTTCCAAATTTTCCTTTGGCAGTCATGTTAGCTAACAGTGTTATAGTATTATTTGCTATACCTCCCTCTGTGCATGACATTGCATTTATATGCTAGATGCTAAAACTGCCAAAACAGTACACTATAAGAAGACAGAGTCAGTGTGTGCTTTTAGATTTTGTTAGTTTTAGACTAATGCCATGTGTGCTAACGTCTTTGGTAACATGTTGGCAAACAGATGCCTTCTTATACATCCAGTTAACACACAGCAATATTAGCATTCATCTGGAAACAGTAACATTAATCTTTTAGCTCGGTTTTGTTCTCCACCAACTCTTCTTTAGCTTGCTAGGTTTCCAACTTTCTTCATCAATATGAGGAGTTTTTGAGAACCGTGAGACTCAACTGTCTCAATACGGTATAAAACCTGAACGTAGTCTCCGTGACGTCATACATAGGTTTCTGAAGCTCACAGCGGGGTGCAGAGTATGCCTCTGCCGCCTCCCGACTAATCTAAAAATGGGCAAAAATGTTTAGCGTGGGTGGACACTCAAACAGGCTACCTGTGACAGCACGTATGATGGGCAGCCACACAGAGCGGCGCCCTGAGAGCAGTTGGAGGGTGGGGGTACTGTCTCAAGGGCACCTCCGCAGTGCCCAGGAAGCAAGCTGGGGACCTCTCCAGCTACCAGTCCACCTTCCATACTTTGGTCCAGGCTGGACTTGAACCAGCCACCCTCTGGTTCCCAAGCCAAGTCCCTACGGACTGAGCTACTGTCGCCAGACACATGACACACGACATTCGAGGAACTGCAGTTACACATCAACTACATCTACATTGGCTTCGGAGGTTGCCACTTGGTAGTAGGCTGTTATTTCTCAGTGCTGATATTAAAAATATCACTCAATACTCCTTTAAGCAAAAACATATAAATATTATTTTTCACTCGAGGCTGATATTTCTCTTTGAATAATCTTCTTTAATTAATTGAAGACAACCCCATAAAACACGAGATGGAAACTACAAATAGTTTGAGGCAGGAGCATAAACAGGCAACTTAAGTGTCACACAGCCACAAAATACTTGTAAAAGCAAATATTGGAGTTACAATAAAAAACAAACTCTGCAACAGATCAAGTGAATAGTGTAGAATTTTTACCAATAAAAGTATTTATGACAAGTCTATCATCTTAATTACTTGATGTAATATAAGTAATATAGTAAATGTCTAAAAGGGACATTTCAACAAACACCACAGTCTCAAACACAGACAGAGATTTGAATAGTCTGAATTTTTTCAAGGTCAGCTGCTGATCAGAAGAGGATCAAGTTCTCAGTGTCAGTAACCTCCTGAATGTAAAGCAGGGAGCTGCTGTCAGAGATTGGGGCCTTCTGGAACAGCCGAAGCCCAAATATTTATTTTAGTAACGGGAAAGACGGCAGTGTGATGGAAGGGATGACTGACACCGAGAGTCACGCATCGTAATAACCCAGATTCCCCCTGACAAGCTGATAGCTGTATGACATGAAGTGTGATGTATTTACAGCATGACAGTGTTGCTCATTCTGCCTCTTGTGACTGTGAGTCTGTGCCGTCACGACGGCTTCTTGACCTCGCGGAAATTGGTGTGAATCTGTGTTTCATTGTCACATCAAATCTCCCCGCTGGTGGTAACGGAGGGATTTGACGAACGTGTGATGAGGTCTAAATTGCAGCGTTTGTCTGTCTGTTTTATCCCTGCATTTGTGTGTGTGTGTGTGTGTGTGTGTGTGTGCGTTCATACCATATTGCAGCATATCATATGCTTCCTACTTGGTTGCCTTGAATAAGCGTGTGTAATGTAATCTAATTAGGTCTGCCTTGCCACAACAAAGACAAGATTAATGAACTGAGCCGAGCTCCTTGCATGCAAACACACACACAACCTCTGTGACAGCTTAAGAGAGAGTGTGTGTGTGTGTGTGTGTGTGTGTGTAATTGTGCAAGAGAGAGATAGCTTGAACTGTGAGCTATTTTCCTTTATTCTACTTGTCCTTCGCTCAGTGTGATAAATGTTGTTATTCATGAGCCCTTGAGCAATGTTGCTCAAATGAGGGGAATCCCATTCTTTACCAAGATTAACACACATACTTTCTGTCTCTCTCTCTCTCTCTCACACACACACACACACACACACACACAAACACTTCCCTAAGTGGCGGAAGCATCACTGTGGAGCCAATCTGTGAAGTGTAACTTAGACTTTGAGTGGAGAAGGACGAGGGAAACTTGAGGAAACAACCCCAAAAATCAAGTCAAACACATACACACACATGCACAGGGCCCAGCAGAAATAAGCAAGTGTGTGTGAGACAGACAGCTGCAGACAGTATGCTACAACGCCTGTTTTTACCATGTTGTCAAACTACATCCCATTCATCACCCATATATATATATATATATGCGTGTGTGTGTTCATTGTGCTATAAATGGCATATTCTATTCTCGCTTTTATGCTTTCTCTTATATCTCTTATACTGCATCACATTAACAACAGGTGTGGTTGTGCTGACCACCTGCTGCCCACGCAGACACACAGACATACACATACACAGAGCGCTAAAGGCGGTGACAGAATGAGAGCACATTGAGGAAGAGTGGCCTTAACACACTAATTCTGCATCAACACCCTCCCACATACAGACAGAGGCACAGTGTCAGGATGGAAGACGAGGCAACAGAAGCAGATGGGGAGAGGACGATGGAGCTATGCTGCCTTCATGTGCTGTGGGAAATACCGCAACTGTGACACTAACATGAAAGTTACGACTGCTAGCCTACTGTTAGAATAGAATACATCTTTGTTAAAGCTGCATTAATATATTTTTTTGGACAGGGGCAACAGAACAAAAGACTTTATTCTTGTTCATTACCAACCTCAGTGCTCAGTTTCATACTTTTGTACTTGTTAACAGTCAACAGTACATATTTCTTGTATTCTAGCCGTTAATTGCTAAAACAGTAATCACTGAACGACAGATAGAGTTAGTGTATACTTACTGTTTGTGGATTTTGGCCACAGATCTGCATATGAATTTAGCTAGCATGTTAGCTAACAGTTGACTATTTACACCAAGTCCCCAGGGACATAGTGGCCAAACGGTGTAATGACTGAATTGATTAAATTCACAACCTCTGATGAATTTGATCAATTCAGTCCAGTAACATTTGGAAAGTCTAGAAGACCCATGAAATAGTAGGGTTAACACTGTTTGACCTGAACAGAAACTTAGTAGCATTAGTAGCATCGGTAACACATTTGTTTACCCTACTAGTTCACGTCAAAAAGGCTGCTGCGAAAGAAATCTATTAAATCATTTTATTCCTATATTCAAGTTAGCGGAGGGCTAAACCAGAAGTTAGTGCTTTCATCAACTAGCATAGTTCTAGTTAGTTAATTCATTAACTAATGCTGGACATGTAGAGTATGGTGGGTTGATGAGAGTGCTCCATGTCTTGGGATTAACCAGGAGATATTATAGTATAAAGAGTATGGTCTAGACCTGCTCTGTATGGAAAGTGTAATGAGATAACTTTTGTTATGATTTGGCGCTATATGAAAAAATTGAATTGAAATTTAGCTGGCAGAGGCAGGACTGCCAAGGCGGTGACCAGAGCCACCACACTCTGAGCTTCAAGACAGAAACCTGTAGGTCACATCATGGAGACTATGTTCATAGTTTATAAAGTCTATCGTTAACATAGATTAAAAAGGTCTATGGACTGAAGGGGAAGAGCTGCATGATAAATCTCTGTAAGTTCATCACTATAAGCAACCTTTTTCCCATTACACTTAAGATACGTTACAATATGATCAGATACGATATGATACACTATATTTATCTCACACCCTGGACATTCAAGTGTTGTCACGAAAAGATGGTAGAGATTCCTCAGAATACAGCAGGAGGGTAGATAAATAAATATTATTGCACGGGAGAAAAAATAATTGCACATCGGAGAAAGTAAATGAACTGCACACTTGACGTCATATGATCCACTGTTTGCTTAAAATATTGATTTGGTGCAACTTTAATGACATGAT
The DNA here is from genome assembly GCA_033000465.1 of Sciaenops ocellatus. Lineage (NCBI taxonomy): Eukaryota > Metazoa > Chordata > Actinopteri > Sciaenidae > Sciaenops > Sciaenops ocellatus. The sequence continues at coordinate 13,813,433 of CP136873.1, forward strand.
GAATCATTTAAAGTAGATGTTTAGAAGTCATTTGTTGTTTGTGGGTGCAGTAGTCCCAAAATATTAAGATATTAAGTATATAACATACTGTATTTAATATTATAACAGAAGAAAATATTCAAAATCCTCATATCTTTAGCTTTAAATGAAGAAGAACAGTTTGTCACTTGATTGCTAAAGCAAAGCAAAAATATTAAGGATGACTGTCACGGGATCTTTCTATTTTTGTTCGATATGGTCTATTGGTCACAGATCTGTTCCTGATTGAAGATGCTTGTTGACAGTGAGAAATTGTATTTATAGCTTGGGAACTGGAAGAAAAACAGTAAAGTCTGAGGTAGAAAGTGGCAGCAACATTTGATCTGCACAAATGCATTGTGGTAGAGATAAAGGGTATTTGTGTGCTGCTCATGTGCCTGTTTTTGTGGGTGGCTCCAAGACGTTTCTTCTGTATTTAAGAGTCAGGGTTTTCTCTGGAAATCAAATGAATAATTAGGATGCGTGATGGTGGCAGGCCTGCTGAGAGAGATCTGCAGCTTGTCACTTTTTTTTTAAATAGAGAACAGCATGAGCTCAAGAAGAACAGAGAGAATTACGAATTGGATTGTAGCGTGGTTTCCTCTGCCGTGTTAAGTACACCAACAACAGCAAAACAGCCATACACCCACCAGGATTTCAGAAATCAGCAAATGGGCAATCTTATTTGTGCCTCCACCTTCACTCATATCGGAAATCAAGAGGGTTGGAGATCAATGCTGTCTTATGGATTCACTGAAGCACACATATAATGAAAGGTCAAAAGATAATCTGCTCTTCTGTATCCTATAAAGTTAACGAAGACTAAAAATTGATGTAGGTTAAAGAGCATCTTGTGAATATTGAACTGGAACAGATGCAGCTGAGCGCGAACAATGATAATTACAGCAGGACTGACGATGTGCTGGAAATTAAGCAGATTTACCACCTTGATGAGAGAAAAGTGGGCTTCATCACCTAACTGGGTCTCTCTCAACCCAGCGGTGATTAAAACACACCGAGATGACCTACATAAGCAGCAATCAAGGTGGGACGGTGGGAAAGAGAGAGACAGTGATGGAGAGAGGGGGAGAGATACCACCCACACTGAGAACTCCTGATTCCTCATTAAGGCGAACACTGTGGGATTCATTAAAAACTACACGCAATGTTTTGCTCAATCAAACATAGTGATTTAACCACGCTGCACACTCATTTGCATTTGATCCCTTGACAAAAATTCCTTATTTAAGAGATTCACAAAGTATCTGGGAATTGACAAAATGCTAAGCTAATCAGGCTGTTAATTGCCTTTGATTGCTATTCTTCAGAGGATTCTTACCAGGCTTGTTAAAATGCAGTTTGGCTCTGTTTTCTACAGCACAAAATCTGGAGAAGTGGATGATCGTTGAGTTTGAAGACTCCCTGAATAAATACTGGTGCTTCACAACATCATTAAGTGCTGGAGATGGTGATCTCTCTCACACTGTAAATACAGCCCTGAATATGTTGGGTCATAAACAATGACCCCTGGTGTTTGTTAAAGCAGGAAATTAAAAAAAAAATTGTTTCAATTCGCTGTTGTTCAGTATCATGATTACCTGGAGCATGGGTTTCCAATCGGGGGGCAGGTCCTTGTTGGGGGGTCACAAGATAAATCTGATGTTTGATGATTCAACATAAAGAAAAGGAAAAACATATTTATTATATATCCATACCTTTCTGAAATACCTCTAATATGTCCTTTTTAAATCCTATAGAGCTATACACAAATTATTCGTAGAAGCTGGTTCATGAAATATACCACGTTGAGCTTGTTTTTAGCTCGTGAAGGTTCAGTGTCTTTAACCTGGCAACCTGAGTGGGCTTTGAGTCTGAAGAGGACGGGGTCGGGGAGACGACTCTCCAGTATTTTGAATTTGGACTGCAGTACCAAAGTTTGGTTTGTCTGTTCTGGGCTACCGTAGAAACATGGCTGTTCAACATGGAAGAGGACCTGAGGCGTCTGTAGGTATAAAATGATCATTCTAAGGTAACACTAATGAAATCTTAGTAACGTATGCTCCATTTTTGCCCCTAAGTTGTACACACTGGACCTTTAAAGAAATATCTCTCTGTGGCTAAATCTCATCTATCTTCTGCTTGGTGCTGTGGAAGTAGCATAAAGTGGCTTTTTAGAGCGTTCTTCTGCTAAAAAAAATGAAAATGATTCTGATGAGAACGGTGAGCGTGAAGCAAAACAGTAAAACTGGGGGCCCTAAAACCAAAACAATGAGTTCAAAGATACTGAAATACTCTGTAGAGCTGAGGAGAACTGCAGAATAATGTGACCTTAAAATACAAAATATGAATTATAGTCGCTTTAAACTCCTCATAGCTCCTAATATATTCAAACTGTGAAGCCAAATATGCTTTTTTCAAGTGCATTATGGTCAGACGAGAAGTCTCATCTGCATGTACTCTCCCTGCTCTGCTTTTAATTATAAGTATCAAAGTGTGAATGCAGCAAATCACTGGCTTGTTCATTCAGCCGTGCATCAAGCTTTTTTTTTCTCCACTGAAACTCTTTAATTCAGCTTTGGCTGAGGAGAGACCGCTCGCCTGGGTCATCAGGTTGTAAGGCTGGCACTGCTCAGACATACCAAAGCCAGCAATCTGTTTATTGGACAGATTCCTCTCCAGCTTAGTTATCATGGATGTTTTTTCTGTGAAAATAAAGCAGTTTTGAAGCTGAACAGACAGGTTCAATGTCGACAGCTTTGCAAAGATGAGCTCTTTACCTCTCTGTTTTTAACTTTCTCATTGAGTGTGTCCCCTTTGAGAGAACTCAGGCTCCCCTGAGAAACCTTTGATTCTAACCTCTTCATCCTCATCTATGTTGTTCATCCAGACTTTGAACAGTAATCTCAACAGATAGTTGCTTTACAATTCAAACGCTCTTTGTTCAACTAAAGCTTTAGGTCTAATCTTTTCAAGCTTCTACTGTAGTTCAGCTTTAATCGCTGTACAGAGGACATATCAGCGAGGTTAATAGGAGTGCATAAGGTTTGTCACGAAAATGGCAGGGCAAGTGCTTCAGAGCTGGCTGGACTGAGTCTGCCACCAGCAGAACAGTACAGTACACCTAATCCTGAACAAAACCACACACATTCAAAACACCTGACATCCACTGAAGGCTCCGGTGTGACTGAATGAGAAGCTTGTGGACAAAGTCTGGCAATGTGGAGTTGTCGCCTCTATATTTGGTTTCTGGGGGATTTAAGCGTACTGAAGACACCACCAGGGAGCTCAGCAATGCAGAGCAGCCTTATGTTTGGAGAGGCGCTCCTTATTCAGCACCAGCAGCAGTACATGTGCACCACCCAGTGTTGATGAGAAGAATCACACGGTGACTGAGGAAGATATCAGAGCCACACAGACACAGTAGGAATAATCCCCTTGAGTTCAGACTAATTAGAGTCAAATATTTTTAAGAATGCACCAATCCATATTTTTACACGAACAATGGGTCAAATGACTAATGTGTAATGCGAAAGGGGTCACTTGTACTAACAAACCCACAGAGAATTATCACCCGACTCTGCAGTTCCTGTGCTCTGCGTCTTTCAGCTCATTGTTTTATGGCCTGAACATTTACGCTCCAGTCAGCATTACTTCCAGACACAGCAGGCTGTTGTTTCCAACATATAAAGCTCTAATAAACCCACTGTACCCTGCCGCCTAACAACAGGCGGAATAAGTTAGTAGCTAACTGGTGAACACAGTGGAGCATTTAGCAGCGAAGCAGCAAGATATTTCCCTCAGGAGTCAGCGGGGACTGAAACAAAGCTTAAAGTCCGTGTAAAGGCAATTCTGGGATTTCTTTCAAAACACATTAAATATGTTGGAAAATAGTTGCTGAAAACATGTGAAAAGACTTTGAACGATATTACTGAAATGTGGAGTTAGAGGTTAAAACAGTTTTTCACCAGTTTTCAGTCCAGGATTTTTTGGGTGGTCCTGAAGGGTGGCTCAATGACACGCCAAGGCCACCCTGAGCATAGCCCTGCACCCCCAGCAGAGAGATAGAGATTAATTCATCTCGCTCAGAGTGTTTCAAAGTTAGTCATGTCATTTTCTGAACTCATCTGACACGTTTCAATCGCTTCAAAATTGCTGCTTGACACAGTCCTGGAGCTGAGAATACTGCTCATTTTTAATCTATCTATACATACATATCTGAAATGAACTCAAATGAATGTTACTGTTGTTTTGTATCTGCTGAAAACTTATATAATATACCTCACATACCTCCTGCATGAGACTGTGGGGTCCTTAAACAGTTCCTTCAGCGACAGACTGCCACTCCCACCATGTAAGAAGGAATGCTACCACAGGTCCTTCATTCCAACAGCTGTCAGACTCTTTAACATCAGCATGACTTTTTTCTATATATTTCTTATTTATGAGTAATTTCTTATCCACCTTGTGTATATGAGCTGCTGTGACGTGAATTTCCCCAGTGTCAGATCATTAAAATCCATCTAATCTGATAATATGTTAGCTTATTGCTCTATGTTAGCTAAATCGTGTTAATGTTGCTTTAAGTGTCAAAAAACACACGTTGACTGGCAGTTTTAAAATGTTTATTAAAAAATAAAATAGAAAAAAATATATTTACATAAAAATGTCAAAAAAACAAAAACAAAACAAACAAAACAAAAAAAAAAGGAAAAAATAAACAAAAGCTGGGCAGTGATTCCCTCTGGCCACCGGTAGCTAGCCATTTCGAGGGCCACTGCTCACATGAATCAGCCAGGACATAGAGGGGCTGCCACCTTTTCTAAACAGCAGCCGCCAGTTTAAAATCCCTCATTGTATTGCAATGGGGCTAATATTACATTGCATCTACATGTACATGTGTACGTCGAAATCTCAGCGGTCCAAGCCACTTTGTGTTGCTTTCCTTTTCCCGTCACTTAGACCAATCAGTGTGAAGTGAAGGCAATGTGTCAGAGCACAACAAAGACCTTTGTTTAACCGTTTTCCACCGCCATCGGATAGAGAGAAAGCGGAAACACGGATGCATTTGGACCGCTGAGATGCACAGAGATTTTAATCCATACAGACTTCCTAAGATACTGCATGTCAAAGTCTTTGCTGTGAAGATGTAGGCAACTCTAACCCAGTCATCAACCTTCCAATTACCAATTTCATTTTCAGCCTCTCATCAATGCTGGTTCTAATCTCTGAAAGCAGACATGGCTGTCAGGGATGCAGTTTGAAAGAGAAGTTTGAAAGGGCTTGCCAACTTCATCCACCTTCATATCTAACTTATAATATCACGGGGGGATTGCTTGTAACTGAGAATTTCATGCGCCGACGTGATTACTTCTCTATGGATGGAAACAATTATATAGAAAGTGATCATCCATAGGAAATAACAGGGTGATGGGGTGAGATAGTACAGATGGTCAAATCATTAAACATGAAAGGAATTTCTCTGATGATTAGCTCATAATCTGCTTCGTCTGTGAACCATTGGTCAAAACAGAAACCCTTCATATCTGAGATTGAATTGATGCCCGGTGCAGTTTTGACTGAGAGATCAGAGTTGCCATGGTTTGAAGAAAAAGAAAAACATAAATAGTGTAACAGGTAAAAAGAATTGTTGGTGGACGCTTTGGCCCCTTCTGGAGTGTACCAGCAGAGTGCAAGTCGCTCTCTGGGCGCACTTTCTCATGAACTGTCGGGCGTCTGATTAAAAACCTGTGGTGGCAAGTCATGAGTCTCAATACTTTCTCACACACGTTTCACTATGTCACACGCTACACAGACTCAGACCCAACCATTGACATTAACATCCCCCATTCCTTACATTTGACAGATACATGTAGAAAACTAGACTTTGAAACATGTCAGGACCTTCATACAAATACAAGGGGGGATTGTGGGGATGCGGTTTGAGTTTCACATGAGTTGGCTTGCGAGTCTGACAGTCAGTAACATTACTCCAGTCCAACGAGCAGTGTTCGTCATTTGGGGAAAAAAAATTAACAAAAACCCAAATGGAAAGACGATAGAGTTGACACAATAATTAGAATAATCCACTTGCATAGTAATAACACCAGCGTGTGTAGTGTTCTGGGCGAGTCACAGCCTTCGACAGTCCTGTCTATGAGTGTGTGTGTGTGTGTATTCGTGTGACACTGTGTGCTCGCGGAAAACGACGTACACACACTCCAAGTAAACACAAAGAAAAGGCATTGCAAACAATTAGCGGAAGTACCTGGCAATCAAATATACACAAGATTCCTGAATGGAATCAAAATATAATTCCCTTTCACTAGGGTCCTTGGTTCAGGAAGACTCCCCCTCCCTCTCCCTCCTTCTCCTTTGTCCAGAACCACAAAGGAGAAAACTTTATCGCTGAGCATCTTAGTGTTGGTCTGCACTGATTTACAGCTGCGGGCAAGGGTTGACCTCAGCCCGGGGATCAGATTTCCACAACCGTGTCCCTCGACTAGAGAGAATAAGAGGATTTCTCTGACCTGGAATCAGTGGCTTCCTGTCTCTTACCCTAATCTTGATCTTCAAATTCAAGTCAGATAAGCCATTGCCTTCTTGGCCTCAACCCTCCTATGACATGTAATAAAAAGAGACAAGCACAAAAATGAAAACACACTAGCATATATGTTTAACAGAACAGGTTCTTTCAGACCTAAAATCCTGCACTGTCTGGAAGCTTTTCTTTTCAAAATCGCCTCCAGTGGAGAGAAAGATGGCCAAGACAAAACTAGCAGGCCACTGCCAGCCTTCCCCTGACTGACAAAATATGGCAACGACACAGTCCCATAAGGGACACTCACACACACACACACAGAGATAAACACATACACACAATCTCGAGGTGGCACTGCTAGAGCTCTATCTGCTATCCCAGGGTGCAATTTCCATCCCTCCACCTCCCTCCAGCATGCCTTAGACTAACTGGACCGAGGAACAAAACTTCCATGAGGAATTTCATGTTAACCTCGCCCATTTTCGCAAGACAGATGAAGAAAAATGGAGGGAATATCAAGATAGGAGCTCCGTATTCGCACTTCTCTTTATCAGACAAAACAACACAAAGTGGGGGAGGGCTGAACCGGGGTCCATCTCAACCTAATGACAGACAGGCGCATACACTCCCGCACTTACACAGAAACAACAACCGATGAACACACACGCTCCAGAGATGCTGCCTGGGGAAAGGTTTCGTAAACAAAATTTAAAATTCTACAAAAATAAAACAGTATAAAAATGCCTTTACATATACACACAAAATTAAATAAGCATTTACTTTAGTTCCAAAAAGAAAAATAACATTATTGCACAAAATGAAAGTGTATAAACTGTAAAAAAAAAAAAAAAAAAAAAAAAAAAAAAAAGTAACACTGAACCACAGGCAGCTTGGCTGCAAGAGTCAAGACGAGGTCAAGTGAGCTTGGCAATGGCATCGCCGCCAAGTCCAACGAAAACAAACAAAACACCAGGAACCGACCTGAAACCAGGATGAGGAAAACAAAATACTGAAAGTAACATAATACTGAAACTACGAAACTGTGAACAAAAGTCATGCAGAAATGTAAAGGTAGAGATAGTAGGAGGAAGATGCAGAGCTGAGGGCTGTTGTTCCAATGTCGCGGCAGCCCCAGAGTGAAAACTGCTGGTCTCTGGTCCTCTGTCTGCCTGTCCATCCTCCTTCAAGACGAATGAAGAGCCAGGTTCTTTGCAGCCAGAGAGGAGAGGGAGGAAAAGTGAGGGGTTACGGGTGAGGAGGAGGAGGAGTGGTTTCTATCTGCTGAGGCTAACCGGTAGGCTGTCCCTCTTTCTGCGTCGCCAAGTGTTGCGGTGATACTGTGTGTGCGTGTGAGCGTGTGTGTGTCCGCGGTTAGCCAGAACGGGGTTGTTGACCAGCGGCGGGTTGTGGAAGCCCTTCACGTTGAACTTTACTCCGTTCTGAGGAGGAATGGAGGGAAGAGAAACAAAACACAATCAATAAAACTTCTATTTTCGTCACGGATGCTGCTTGTTCATTTCATTCTTTTATGGGACAGATCATTTAACCCTGCAGACCGACTTCTGAATTACTCTGCATTAACCAATGAAATGCACAAGCTAAGCTAAGCTAATTGCCTGCTTGCTGTAGCTTGGCAAGAAGATGCATAAGCACATTCCCAAAATGTCAAACTACTTCTTTAATAAGCCACTACACTGTTTTGGAAAACGTCATTTTCCCATAGCAACAGGTCCACACCAGATGTCGGAACATCAGGCCTCAAAGCAGCAGCAATAAGTGTTATTGCTTACTGATCAGTTATGAACTACAGATGGCAATTTATTTTTTTATATAACCTGTTACATGATTCGTCTTAAAAAGGGAGACAGTGCGAGAGAGAAAGAGAGAAATCAAACACTTGACAGAGACAGAAAATATGAGATAGATAAAATATGTGTGTGTGTGTGAGACAAGTTTGCCTTGACAGTGCGTTTGAGTGCGTTTCGTGGCATCCGGCGCCTACCTTGTGTGTGTGGCTGGAGTGGGGGCTGGGCAGAGGCTGGGGGCTGGAGGGGGCAGGGGCATGAGCATGGGCTGGGGGGGGCATGTGGAAGAAGGGGGGAAGCCCGGTGTCTATACACACCTGTCTGCCAGGTATGGAGTGCATTGCTAGACCACCGGGCAGTGAGACGCGAGCCTGGAGGAGGGAAGGGATGATAATTAATTACAGGAAAGAGACGCTATGTTTGATTCTCTCCAAATATTAACCACCACATGCTTTTTCTTGCTCCTACTTTCCATACCTGTGAGCCTGGAGGCATGAGGAGATGGTGTCCCATGCCGGGCTTGCCGGTGCCCATGCTGAGGCCTGGTGGTAAAGCTAGGCCCAGGGGCGGGAAAGACGGGTACGGCGGCAGGGGTGGCGGTGGGACGGGACACGGCAACGCTGAATCAGAGTCCTGGCAAATCACACAAACACGCAAGGTTGAGTACGTCACTTTGGATCGGAGAGAGTAAAATCAGGTGGGTGGCAGTATTACTCCATAGTTTTTCCATAGTGTTTTCTTACGTTGTCTGATCCGGACAGCGAGGAGACAGAGGAGGCTGAAGAGTGCTGTTGGGGGCTGGAGATGGACATGGGGGAGTCCGCGCTGTGGGGAGACACCGAGTCCCTCTGCTGCTCCTCCGAACCGACACCGCCACCGAGCATGCAGGGCTCCTGCTCCGACACCGGCTCCTTTGGAGGCGAAACTACAAAACAAAAAGAACAAATGTGTTCACAGATTGTGCCCGCCTTGTTCAGTGGATTTTATGATTTATACATAAACAGTGTGTCCCTCCAAATCAATTCCCTGAGCTCTTTCATTAAGTGTAATGCATGCAGTGTCATTTTCCTCTTATTACAATGAAACAGTTAATCCTGTACTCCTCATAGAGTCTCACTTTTTCTTCATTACTGTGGAATAAAGTGTGAATCATACCTCTGTTGTCTGTTCGAGCCAGATCCCTGCCACCCCACTTCTTAATGATCCATTCCCTGTAGTCGATCACTTCCTGGGTCAACCTGATTATCCTGCCCAAGGTGCTGCAGGGAAGAGAGAGCTGGGTTTTAAAAGAGTGCCGCTTTTATCCCGAGTATCTTTAATGCTCTTCGATGGATTCAGTACTAACCTTTCAGAGTCTTTGTTGGGATACGACCGCGCAAGCGGGGACACCGCGTGACTCAGGACAGTGTAGGCATAGTCAAGCACCTGCTTGACATGCATAGCACCATAGGAACCCCTCCCCACATCATTACCTACATGGAGTAAAGACAAGCACAGAAACACAATAGTAAATATTAAACGGTAAAGTAAGCTCTTCAATATTCAGCCTTAGGCTAACATTACTTTTATATGTTGGTAGATACGGCAGCGGGCGATTTAAGACGCACACCGTATCAACCTACTGGGACAAGATGCATGCTGTGAGTAAAGCCATGTTAGCTGTTTAAACCCTGAGCTAACAGCTGCAACCACAAAGAATACAACAAGCCAAGCTAATCATCCGTGAATTCAGGAGGCGTTGTCAACTTTGCTGTCCAACTCAGAGAGGAAAGAATATTACATAGATCTGTGGCACAGGGTGTAGTGAACCTGGAAAATGTTCTGCCCCAACAGTACTTTTAATTGTGAAAAGAAAAGTCATTTTAAACAGTCTAAAAACTATTTTTAAGACATATTAACCAGCTCACTAACAACCTCATCCTCACTGATGTATAACTTGTAAGCCAGATACATTTCTGCTTGAAAGTCGCTATTTGCACAGGTGTTTGTTCTTGGAGTCAGCTATGTGTTCAGTGCAAGTACCATACAATCAATGTAAACCTATGAAACACACACATACACACACCTGGAAGCAGTGGGTCCTCTATGCAAAGCATGGATGGCCTGTATCCATTTGTCATGGCCTTCATGATCTCCTCTTTGGCTATGTACGCGCCTCCGTTTTTGATGCGGATCCCTGTTTTCAAGTAGTTGAAATGGCGGCCGTACAGCTCGAAGAACTCGATCAGCAACACGCCCAAGTTCTCGTTGGGGTTCCTCGCATCGATGCGAGGATGGAGCTGGAGAGCAAGCACAGGAAGACTGGATTATTCAAAACAATTATTACTATAAATTAGTAAAGACCAGCACTGATGTCTGCGTACAACACTACATATATATATTGCCATTATATTTACTTTCATAAGTACTGTTACTACCCCTAAAGTTGCTTCCAAGGAGCAACTGCTACCACATCCTGCACTGGAGCTAATTCCTGCTCTTATTACAACAGATTTTTATTCACGTGTGTGTGTGTGTGTGTGTGTGTGTGTGTCTTTATCTTGTTGTACCTGTAGGAAGCTGATGACCATGAGGATGAGGCTGTAAGAGCTGATTCCCCCGGTGAAGACTTCGTTCAGATCTCTCTGCAGCAGAAACTGCTTCAGCACAAAGATCAGGTAAGGCAGCACTGGATACATCTGAAAGAGACAGATGTGGAATGAGAACAGTTTATTTGATCCAACTCGAGGCAAGGAGAGAATCCTAAATAAGAAAAAAAAGTAAATTTAAATTTGATTCAGGTTGCATTTGTATGAGACATTGAGGAAAAGTGGGGGTTTCTGGTAGGTATAGAGCATATAAAGTGTGTATAGAGTTTAGTGAGTTAGGAATATGACCAGACAACATTAAAAGTAAAGAGAGAAAATGATTCAAATGACTGCAAAGAATTATAATACATCATTTAGCAGCAAGAGTGTTAATCTTTGGCTAAAAACCAATTTGATTTGCTTGATTTGTGCTTTAGTGGTCAGCGATTTCACTCAAGAGCAACTCCTGTTTCCCATTAAACTTTGAGTCAATTAAATTTTATAGATCGTGATTTGATTCAGCAACTATTAGGTAACCAAGAATCCATGCAAATAAACCTTGCAGTGGACTTTGCGATTGTTTCCGGTCAAACAAGTTACAGGAAAATGTACCAGCACTACCTGCAGCTTTAGAGTGAAAATGCTGTGTTTCCTGAGGTAGATTTATAATTAGTCATGTCTCCATAGTAACTTTGATTCACCATTACATACTGTTTTTTTTTCCTTCTTTAGAAGTTATAATGCTGCCAAACCAGTGAAACTCCCCTGCTGATGCTGCAATCATTGCTGAAACCACAGTGACTCAATCTTATTTTTTTTTCGTCAGTAGACGCATCTGAATAATTCTAATTAAAAATCAATGCTACGCATGAATTGTTACACCCCTACCTACCATATAAATACTCTATCTAGCTTCCAACTGGGTCAAACATCTAAAAAGGTATTCAATGAGGCTTCCCAGCGACTCTGACTTGATAGTGTGCTGAAACCCCACAGAGCCTGGGAATGGGAATTACAAATATGTTATTTTCCCCAATTGAAAAGAACGCATTACGTTCTGGCAGTACGTGTGTGTGCATATCTGTGCCAGTGGAGTGGCAGGGCTTGGTTGACTTTTCAAATATGCTTTTAAGATGGGGGGGGGGGGGGGGGCTGCATGAGAATCTGACATACGAGGATTAACTCTGAGGTGATCCCCCACAATGACAAGACCGCACTGGAGCCCGTCACGCCCACGCAACCACATCAACTATCACTGGATTAATGCTGAGTGCGGTCGTCAACTTTCAAGCTGTGACATGTATTCTCAGAGAAGCAGAATACACACAAAAAAAATCCACCATAAACAAAGGACAAATGCCAAAAACCATGTCAGCGTGCTGGAACATCCGCACCTGGAATTCCTCTCCTGCATTAAGCTACTACAACCTGTGACTAAAGCAAGCAGAGATCCACCCTTAAGCAGAAATTCTGTCAAAGCCACGGGGCGGGTTTCACCTCCGCTGAGTGCATTTGGCGATGAGGTTTCCAGCAACACACACGCTCAGTTTGACTTAAGTGGAGATTATACTGAGCAGCGGCTGCTGGGGTCCGTTCCAGCTTCACTTTGGAAATGAGACAAGCCAAATGTGAGATTGGAGTGAAGTAAAGTGTCGTGCTTTAAAAACTGTTGGTTGGTTTGACTGATTTACAGAGGGAATTTCCAATGTTCTGTATTTAGACCCCACTGTAAAATAGTAATTATGTGACTCCTCTGGTGGCTTTTATTGAAATTCGTCTACAAGACCTTTTCCTGCGCTCTTCCTCCATCTTTATGCATTGCTTGTAACGTGCACTGTGGCCAGATTTCCTTCAGTCCCTGAAGATTTAAATTCATAATCCCTGTGCAGATGGGTTTCTGTGCATCATGTGATGCCTTCCGGTCTGATGCGCTGATTAAATAAAATAACACTGAGATAAAAAGTGTACCTGCGAGCTGCTATATCTCACCTTAACATAATCCTTAATGAAGCTTGCCGCCTTGACTCCAGTCTCGACGTTAAAACTGATGTCCACCTTCACCTCAGTCTCCTGGTCTGTCAGCTTGATGATTGGCACCTGAGTGGAGAAAAAGTGACACGTATGAGCAAACATTACAGTCAGCTCATCAAGCTAAGGACACATTCGGTGTGTGATGAAAGCAAAGGGGGAAAAACCCCCATCTGTTGTGACTGACAGCCTTTTAGAAGGAATAGCTAATCCAAAAAAAAAAAAAAAGAACATTCAGTCATTAACTAGTTATTATCGTGTCAGTCAGCTCGCAGTGGTTAACCTGGTCGTGCGCACACCCCACGGGATGATAGTGCTTGCAACGGAGCTACCACACTACTGTGGGAATGTAGCTATAAACACGTCCACCAGAGTAGGTTCCCACATTACATGGCCCCTTTTAAAAACTGCAAAGAGGAGGTTAAACTTCAAAACAAACAGAAGTAAACAGTGAGGTATCACTGCAGCTGAACAATTTTAATTTTGGGTGAATAAAGCTGACAAAGTATCTGCTGCTGTTGTAACATTATAGTGCATTATAGTGTGCCGCCTATCACCAAACAGATGGAGGTAAAGTGTCTCTCATATTTCCACGGAGATAAAAGAGTAAAGGAGGCAAATGCTTTGTACTTGTAACTAACCTTCTGAAGTCCACATGAACTCGAATGTAAAAATGCTGCCGAATGTTGTTTTTGCTGGGTTTAAATCCAATTAGTTTCTTGATTGCTGGGCCTGTAATATTTTATCACTCAAAACATTAAAGTCAAAAACGACTGAAAACTGGTGAAAAACTGTTTTAACCTCTAACTCCACATTTCAGTAATATCGTTCAAAGTCTTTTCACATGTTTTCAGCAACTATTTTCCAACATATTTAATGTGTTTTGAAAGAAATCCCAGAATTGCCTTTACATGGACTTTAAGGAGGAAAGACTGAAATTAACCGACAAACAATTCTATTATGATTAGATTATTAATAAAGTGTACGTTAATATCATTGCTAGTGTTTGATGGACATCTGTTTTTGAATAGCTGTTGCTCTTTTTAAAGGACTCGATACGAACACAGCATGGCATGTGTCTCTAAAGCCTTAAGAGTTGTAGTGCTTGTCACTACTCACTGTAGCCTTGTCCAGCACTTTGATGGAGAAAGGTTCTGCCACGTTATGCTTGCGAAGAGCTTGTTCCAGCTCTTGCAGCGGGGGGCGCTCCCACTTCCCAAACACCACCAGGTCGATGTCGCTGAGGGTAAAAAAAAAAAAATGTTAAAATATTATTATATATATTATATAAAACAGTTTTCTTCACTCATAAATACAGGGGTCTTACCTCGTTGGAAGGTACAGCCCTGTGCTGAAGCTGCCAAATATTTGGACCTGGAAAAACAAATGTTGAAGAAATATGAAAACGATGAACAAAAATCACCTATCACATTCCATCTATAATGGCTACATGCTTTTGACTGCACAGATCCTGTATCGTACCACAGCTCATTTGTCGTAATGATGTATATATCCAATTGTAATGTTTGCAAACTATCAGGAATGAGGTATTTCCGGGTTCCACTTCCGAGACAGTGAACGCTGCCAAGTTGAGTAAGCTGCCAAATTAAGTATACAATAGCTAGGGGGGGAAAAAATGCTGTGTTTGGGGGCTGCAAGCGAAAGCTCTCCAAAGGAAGCAATGTAGAGTCCTTTCCCTTTCCGTCTGGTAAATACGACAAGGCAATAGCACAAAGACAGGTCGGGATTAATAGGTTGAAATGAAAAGGGAGCCCGGTACAAATCACAGGCTTGATCCATTTACCTGACAATCTGACTCACAGTAGAAGAGGGGAAGACTGGCAGCCAACAAATCACTGCTGCACGTGTTTTACATGATTAAGTACTGAGAGGGGGCATTACATCCAGCCTATGGTCGCTGCACTACTCTCGACCAGCTGCAGGATCCTCCGTCACTATTTCTGCACATGCACAGTGAGTGCATTTGAAAAAAGAAATGAAGACAATGACTTATTATTAATTTTGATTAAATTACTTCAACTCTGTGACCATTTTCGTCAATGGAAACTACAATTAGCACCAGGATAATGCACTTCCTGGTTAGCTTTAAAAGGAATGACAATGTGTGCCAAACTATTTCTTGGCCAGGACTAGTTGCCAGGCAACCAGTAGAGATTCCAGGAATTTACTGGTCCTGACCAAAACATAGTCCAGTGCATAACCCCCTATTAAACAGCAAATTGTTGTCTTTCTGCACGAACTGAACAAACAAGATACCACGTGTTACTCAGTGAGCTTTCGATGCACTGGTAGGTCAATTTAGTTAATTTTGGACAAAGCCAGTCTAGCCGTTTCCCCGCTAAGTTAGTCGGCTGCTGGCAGTAGCTTCATACTTTGTGTACAGATGTGTAACTCTTGACAAGAGAATGAATAAGCGAATCCCCGAGAACGAATCACACGACGACTTTTTACAGAAACCCAAGCAGCTATAAAAGTGTCTCACTCCAGATCAAATTTTAATCACAATTAAAATGACTAAAAACAAATTTAATATTTTTTTGGGCAAGCTCTGACTCGTGAAGTAGTTAGAGAATTAAAAACACTATATAAATATAAGTTGCTGTTATTATGCACACAGCCTCGTCTTTAAAAAGAAACAGTGTCTCAACAAAGATTTATGAGCAATCTGAGATCACAGTTTGTCCGCGTGCCAATAATTCCTCTTCCAAGAGTGGACTGTATGATTTAAGAGACTGCGCTCTCAGATATTAAGAACCTGAAAGAAGGAAAGTTGATCCAAATAAACAGAGGACATGTGTGTGTGTGTGTGTGTGTGTGTGTGTGTGTGTGTATTTTACATCTGCAGTGGGCCACAGCTCCTTGATGATCATCTCTATCCGGTTCACCACCTCCTTCCTCATAGCTGCTTCCTCTGGCCGAGGAGACATGAAGTTGTAGAAGTCCATCACCTCCTCGTGTAGTCTGGACGGACAGGAAGACAAATCAGGGTTATTCTCAGCACATAAACATTTCTGCTACACACAGACAGACAGACAGACAGACAGACAGACAGTGGGAAACCTGGATTGAGAACGAACAATTTCATGAAGACATCTTCTAAGACCTGACTTATACACATCGCATACCATATTTGGCTTAGCTTACATTCTGGAAAAATGTATGTAATTATACCAGAGCCAGGGAATGAAAGCAACAGTATAGCAGTTCTATGGAAGACATTATGTAGTTTCTGTTTTGTTAGCGTCTACTTGACTCCACTTGGCCGATCAGATTACCAAAGAAAGCAAAGACAAACAAAACAAGATGCACAACGGTACACTGGATCAAGATTGTTGCAGTTACTTGCATCCACATGTATCTGTAAAGTCTGAAAATCCATAAAAATCCGAGTCCTCTTGTTGTACAATGACTAAATTTTAATTTGCTTTAATGTTATTTACTTTTTTGCTGACAGCTGTGTGAAACTATGAGCAGTATCTTTACCAGAGACGAAATCAAAACACGCGGAAGTTCTTCCATTTCTTTTAGGATCACAAATCGTTTGAGTCACAGCCTATATTTCTCTAACCTAACCTTAATAATAGACCCAGTCCTATCCATAACAGCACCTGGAACCACAGCCATTAACACAACCACTAGCCCAGAAATAAAGTGGTCACGTAAGAAGGGAGAATCTCATTATTAGGGAGGACATTTGGTGCCCATCGAGACAAAGGTAAAGCAACACATCTTGGAGGAATGTGAAAAGAGGCTTTAGTAAAACACTAAAGGTCATATCTTCCAGAGTATGCCTGAGGAGTCCCAGGCCTTATTGTTACTGCTGATATGGTTTGTATTCGGAGAAAGTGGAGCAAAGGGTGCAAAAAAAAAAGTTTAAGTTTTACCAGAGCTCTACTGGTGCTAATGTTGTGCCCCTGGTGGGGGCACATACAATGTAAAGATTTCTGACCAGTCAAATGCCTCCGAACAGTGGAACTCTGTTCAACCCTGTGGCCATTCATTTTTCTAGGAATGCATGCCATTATGTCAGTGTGAAATACAGAACAGGGAGACTGTCACAATCAATTACCAGAGCCCTGGAGGAAATGCAGTCAGCCCATGTGTCCACTCTTTGGTGAAAACTCTCGGCTAGCAAGCCAGGGCGTATCCATGCCAATAGTCCGCCGCTGACAGAAGGGCATGGTGATTGTTGGGCCCCACACAGTCAAAATAAGAACTAGTTTTCATTGGTATCTTACTGTGGAATCAATGTTTTACTGCCATACACAGACTGTTTTCTATTTTCTATTAATGTAGCATAACTAAACAATTATTTGTATTTTCAATTTGAGTGCAAATCCTCCTGTGTGGGACTTCAAAAAGGGTAACCCTGAAGGCAAGTACTGCGAGACAAGTCAGTGCACAAGCCAAAACTTGCATGAGATAACTTGAAGAATCACAAACACCCAGAGAAAATTAAACAGGCTGTTCATTCACTATTTTAAAATAAAAATGACAGAACATAAATGAACATCTTGAGTGATTTATGGTTGCTGTGGTGATTGTGAAAACTTAGCATCATGCATGTGCAAGAGCTTTCACGACACATGCCGATTCCTTGTACAGAAAATTCCCAGCTGGGTGCATAGCAGCCATTACAAATATCACAAGGTCCTGCAACACATCTGGAGGCTTCCTGTCCATTTGTGTTTTGATTTTTTAGGAAGAAGACAGTAACAACACTAAAAATATTAATTTATATGACTCTTACTACGCAAACCATGTAGTTGTGACAGTTACACAACACCAACAAATCATTTATTAATACCAAAAAGCAAAAAAGTGATATTAAATCAAAATATATACTCCAGTTAAGTTGTCCTTAAAGCTGTGTTCATACAAGAGTCGTGCTTTTGTTTATAATCGAGTGGGGAGTTGTTGTATGAAGCACTTTGTGTTACATTTTGTTTGTCTGTTGTGCCATACAAATAATATCTGATTGATTGAAGTTAATATTTTCACTCTGGTCTTTTTTTTTTTTTTTTTTTTAATCAATAGGACATACACATTAAAGCCCACGCCTGTCTGTCATGTCACAGTGACAGAGCTCCATAAAGAATAGCCTGGAAAAACAGAGAATTAACTGTGACTGCACCCACAGTAACTTTGGTATAAAAGCCAGTTATGCAGACCTGAATACAGTGTGCATAACTCAATGTACTACACTTTAATTCAGTGTAATGAAAACACGCAATATCAAGTTTCCTACAATAAGTCCTAAGTTTAATCATATTCTCCGTGCAAGCGGACTTTTATAATCACTTATAAGCAATTGGGAATAGTTTAGCCACATTGCGCAGTGTGTGCAGTGTGAATGAACAGTTACTGCACAGGTTAAATGTTATCCAATCATGTCAGCTAATACCTAATCATGTAGTATTTCGTATTTATTTTGGTTTTCTTGTTTCTAATTCGACTTAACGCCATTTGTTTGACAGTGAAACTTTATAAATGTTGATTTCCAAATAGCTAACTTTAACATGGAGCTACACGAGAGAACCGTTAGCTGAGTTAGCTCCTCGGTCAGGCTAACAGACGGACTACACTTGAAGGCAACATATCCGGTCAAACCCTTCTAAATTAAACACAGTGAACGCTCATTACGCTACCAAATTTCATGGTGTGATTCGCTTTATTATTACACACTTTCACACAGCGGGTGTTTACGTTATTTTTTTCTTCTCGGTAGTTTGTTGTAAATTTGTATTTTTTTTTTTTTTTTTTAACGGCTCAGTTCAAACTTCAGCGGACAAAAACACAACACTTCCGGTCTAGCTCGGGCCGACTATCGCTGTCTTTACGCTCCTGATGTAACGGCCATCCAGCAAACAGCCCAACTCCAGTTTACACTGCACTGCTGGCTGTACGCTCATTATATATATATATATATATATATATATATATATATATATATATATATATATATATATATATAAATAAATAAATAATAGCACCATCACGCTGTACTTACTTGACACACATAATTGAGAATTAACACCGGCTTTTGACCGTTTAAACCCAGCAGCGTCAGTTAAAAAGACGTTAGCTTTTTAAATCCTAGCTACGGCGGTTAACGTTACAGTGTTCGGCCACTCACCCGAGGACCCCGGGGTTGTACTTCCTCGTCTTCCATGGCGTCCAAGTGCTCGCATAATTACCGTTATTAGTGCAGTTTGAAAGCAAGTAATTCATCCCATAAGTGCTCGCTTTGTTGTCACTTTTCCTTCGGCCTGGGTGGTGATTGTGTGTGTGATTTACAGGTACGGAGGTGTGAACCTGCTGGCGCTTCACGCAAATCTGCTGTAAATTGAACGCCGGGTGCTCCTGTAGGTGACGGTGATGATGGTGGTGGTGGTAATGGTTGACATTATTGTCCATGCTGCTGCTGTCGCTCACGTTAAAAAGCAGATTGGCACCCCCGACGTTTTTATTAATGTTGCCCGTTACATTTCCACCCATAGTCCTCTCAAGTGAGCAGCTGGAAGGGGGGCTGTCCGTCCCGGATTCCTGTGAGGAGGACGACAACGACGATGAGGAGGAAGAGACAGATCCCGTCTTCTGGGGCTGGGTTTTTCCCTCACCTGGTTCAACGGTGTTCGCCATGGCGGTGAAGGAGTTATGTACGTTCCCGTTGGACAGCGCTATCCCCCGCGAGGAAATCGCAGTGCCGTTAATACTAGTAGTAGTGCCGTTCATGATGCTGTGATGGCTGCTGCCGTTGCTCAAACTGGCAGCAGCGTTACCGTTGCTGCTGCAAATGCTCTTGCTCGATGCCACCGCGGTCGCCACATTTTTTAAAACATCCAACGCAGCGTAATTCACGCACTGGTTGTGGTTTTGATTGTGGAGCTGCTGCTGCTGCTGCTGCTGCTGCTGAGCGGAGAGTGTCCGTACTCCCTGAGAGGTCTCCCAGACGTGCATCCATAAGGCGTTCGCAGGTCCTTTCTGTTCGGGCTGAATCCAAGCTACCCTCGGATCCATTCAACTTCTTTCTCTGGTAACCCCCCCTACAAGTATCTAACTAACACTAGCGAGCCCGTCTTGAATCTGCGCCGCTTGCTGGACCTTTCAAAGGTCGCTACGCTGTCCGGGATAATGAAAAGAGAAGTATTTAAACATTAAACCGAATTAGGACCATTGATAAAGTGTCCCCTTTACACCGCTAGCTGGAAAAAAAATGCTAGCCGTTTCCCTACGGGAATTCAATATGGCGTAGTCTCTTCAAATCCATGCGCATGCGCTCTACGAGGGGTTTCTTTAACGACGACGACTGCGCCCCCCATCCGCCCACTCTCCTTCATCACTCTGAGGCCGGCCGATGAATTGCACGGAATAAAACATTTGAATTTTTATTTGATAAATATTTAATAGAACAACAAATGAAGTGCACGGTAAAACGGCAGTAATGAATAAAGGGGTCCTGTGCTTCCAGTGGCTCCTAAAAAAAGGGCAAGGCTTAGGAGCCCAGAGGTCCCTGAGCGCTCTATCTCCACCTCCCGGCCATCAGCAAAGGGTGGAGGGAGCGGGTGGGTGGGTTCATAGGGGATCCCCCATCAATATGTGGCTGGACAGTGGCTGAATCTTGCAGGAGTGACATATAGTGACACTATAAACTCATATAAATATCTTGAAGTACTGGTACATATTTAATTGTACATAGGTTTTTTTCAAATCTATCTATCTGTAAACCAAATTAGAAGGATGTTACATTGTTATATATATAAGCAAATATGTGGATTTGGGGCACATTAATAGGTTGGGATCCCCAGGAAATCTGTCTTTCTCTGTAGGTAACCCAGCATCCATGTCTTCATGATCCTCTGTTTAAGCTCTGACATAAAAAACGCCCACTGTAAACATTCGAAATCCCTGAAAAATAGAAAAATACAGCAACATAACTCCTCAGCAAAATACAATTTACATAACATAGAGAGGGAGACCACATTGTGATGTCAGCTGGCATCTCAAATACTGCCGGGGGGGCATAATCAAAACCCCTGGTCCTTGAAATTCTGCTCACATACATACAAACACTCACACTGCATTCCACAGGGTAACGCACACACACACACACACACACACACACACACACACATATACACACTGTCCGAGTGTAAATTGAGCTCCCTTTTTCTGTTTATTATTTCAGATGTAGCTATGCTGCAGCCCCGTGGATCCGTATTCTCATTTTCAAGGGGCAATACACAGCAGGTGGTGTTGATCATTGCAGCACCCGTAACAGCCATCTCTCAGCCCATTAAGCTCCATGATGGAGCGGAGGCAGGCAACACCTTCTGGGATGCATGTAAAAAAATAAAAAGAGAGAGTGAGGGAGAAAGTGTCTTGCATAATGCCCACCCCCCCACCACTGCTACTCACGTGCAGCATGTGACAGAGTCAAGGAAAACCCCCCAGAGCCAACTATGTGCCAGCTAGGATATGTATCTCGCCATACACGCAGCTGCTTACTCCCACTGTACGCCTGTGGAAATCTACACTCCTCTTTCTATCTCCCTCCATGTTACACTGTCTGTAACACAGGCGTTTGAGTGACACACCACATTGAATAGGTTATTCCTCTCATCTCTCATGTATCACAGTCTCAGCTCAAGCCTAAACGCCTAAACACTGACTGTGTGCCAGTGTGTGTGTGTGTGTGATTTCAGGGCTGGTTTGCCTCATTGTCAGCTTTTATGGGATTACCACATTGGTGATGACTAGACCATGGCTGACAGATGCTTAACACACACACACATGCATATATATATATAAACAGAGAGAGGGCAGGAGAAGTCAACAGTATGCTCTCAGGCTTAACAGTAATAGCAGATAATATTAAGGAAGCAGGCAGTAGTCTGAGACTGCATGTGGCTTGAATGATAATGAGGCCGCAGCATGTTCCAGATATTAACCCACATTAGTGGAAGGCTGCATTTACACTGTTGTATCAACAGCTATTTCACATTTACATACATGAACATGTTGCCCGTGGCGTGTCAGCCCCACGGCGGGGTTATACACAGTGTAACAAGGACAGAGTTAGCGTGGGTTCAGTGAATAGCACAGCAGCAGGTTCAGAACTGCAAATCTGGACCTGCGGTACCAGTCAATCTACGCCACCTACAGGCAAGAAAAGTATCTACAGCAGTTTAGACCTGAAGGTGTACAGTAAGTACGCTAATGTGCGCCACCTACAGGCAAGGAAAAACATAGCTTCTTTGATTTAAACGCTTTTTTAAATGTATTTTTCCTTTTGGTTTTGTTGTTACCTGGAGCATATTTTCTGTTTAAAAGAATAGAGTTCACACCGCTCTGTGTTGCTGTCTGTCCGCTGTGCCTCAGGTAGTTTTGAAAAGGGGGAAGGATCATAATGAAATTTCATTTATAATAAGGTGATGGGATATGGAAGCCAAAAGAAAATTAGCATTTTAATCTGACAAAGATCTATACATTTTTCATGTTATTGAAATAATTGACAAGTTGTTTATGTCCAGAATAGTTAGCTTTGATCAGTGGACTGTTTCTCCAATCAGTTATGAAATTATATTCATACATAATCTAACATTTGGTGTTTAATGGAAACAATTTAAATTCTCAAAACTCCATCAACACACACACAACAGCAACACAACAACAAAAAGAAAAACTACTGCTGTGACACTCTTTGCCTGCAGGTGGTGCAAGTGTTAAAATTAAAATTGCTACTCCAATCTTTGCCTGTAGATGGCAATGTTGCAGGTTTAAACAGCTGCTGCTTTTCTTTCCTAAAGGTGACGCAGGTTGGCTGCGATGTGTGAATTGAATATCTGGAGTATCTGTAGCCTGCTTGAATGAATATGTGAGTGTGAGAGTTAAAAGGCACTTCATTGAAATGCTTTGCATATAAAAAGAAAATGCAACGGTGTCTGCCTGAAGATGAATGGTATTGCAGTCAGAAGGCAGGCTCAGAAGATACTGGCTGTGTAATGTAGTGATGCAATTACAAGAAGCGGGGATAAAGAGGATACACAGAGGAAATAGCCTGCATGAGAAAGAGAGAGACAGTGGGGACCTCAAAAACATGAAGGATGTCACTCTGCATAGCTATCAACACACAGCATTCATTTTTCAGCACAAACAAACATTAGCAGTCCTATTATCTATTGATAACACCATGTGTAAAATAAATTTATTTTAAATGCGACACGTTTTTCTTAAAATTCAGAATGATGTGACCCATGTTGGGAAAAGTCCTTCACTGAGAAAAGCATAGAAGTTGCAGGAGGAAACTGCAGCTGCCACTTTTTGTAAACTCCTTGTCGTAAAGCTTCAGTATGAAGTTCAGCACAGCCTGTGTCATGAACCAATGTCATTTTCCCTTGAATTGAAGTGATGAGATAAACTGCACTTATTTCCAAACTAAACATCTCCTGAGAAACACTGAAAATACTGAAAACATTACATAAGCAGACCCAAATATTATTATTATTATTGTACAAAGTAAGGCATAATTCTTGTAAAAGTTGGCTCATGGTGAAGGTGATTATTATTAAGAATGATACCTTGTCTTCTCTGTTCTCTCAGTCTTTCATTCAAATCACACACCACCTCGTCCATTCAGCCTCTTTTATGCTCAGCGTGCTCCTCAATACTTTTCATTTCTCCACCACTTCTTCTTCTCTTCTCTCTCTCTCTCTGACACTCCGCCAAGAGTGATGTGTTGAGGCAACGCTCTCTTCTTCTCATTTCAGGCATGGCTGAGTTATTGAGGGCCATGCTTGATCCATTTGATTTCCCTGCAGCCCAGTAGCCTGTGGAACCAGCCTGCTCCAGTCTCAGCCTTTACAGGACGGTGATGCAGTTACATTTTCATCCAGAGTGTTTGCGTTTCCAGGATTTTGAGATGATGAGGTAAGTAGAAAAGTCTTTCTGATGACACCCAGAGCAAAATGAAGCTCAACTGAAGGTCCTGTTTTTGTCTCTTTAATTCAACTGTATGTTAAAAAGACGCATTTGCAACAGATGACTCTTGAAAGTGACTGAAAACTTTATGTCTGCTTTGCATTTCCAAGTTTATGTTCCATCTGGAAGGATATGCAGATCAGCGGAGGGTCTTAAAACTGTTTATTGCTGGTGCACGGTGTTATAAATCCAGTGTATTACTGTTGAGGTATGCTCCACTCACTATCTTATTTCCTCCTCTGGAGGAGGGGTGCTAAATGTTGCCTCTCCGGCAAACACAACTCTTCCGTTACATTCACTTGATGGTTGTTGAAGTTACTTTGTGCTTCACGGACATTATAACCAAAGTAATGACAATAATAAAAATCTTTTTAAGATGATGGCTTCTAACTGTTGCATGCTTGCAGCTCAGATGAGATCATTTACAAGCACGCAACCTGTGTTTTTCATTCTCTCTGTTCTGACATCAGAGCTTTCCTAAATTAGAAAAGACGATGATGGGAATATTCTTCTTGTCTGTTGTAAGAAACGGTACCTTTGTAGGCTTCCAGTGCTCACAGTGTTTGTTAGAACACAAAGGGAATCAGTGCCTTTCTACTTTTAGGGTAGTCTTCGAACTTAGAAAGGTACCATCTGTAGAGACAAAAAGAAGGAAAAGAGTAATTTTCTTCTATTAATACTAGTATTTGCTTCAACGAGTGCGATACACTCAATAAAAACCTGCTTACTCTTTGTATATATGAGTGTGTGTGTGTGTGTGTGTGTTATTATTCTTACTTGTGGTGGGCCACAGCCCTGCTGGCAAGGACTACCGTGGTAAAGATTGCGAAAGCTGAACTGTGAACAGAGTGGCCAGCCAGAGCGAAGCCTGCCCACTCTGTTATCTCTCCTAAAAAGTTGGCTCCAGACACATATTCAAACATTCCTCCTGTGGGTGGAAGACACGGGAATTACAGACAGGTATGCTCATCCTTTCATACGTTCACCAGAGCAAAAACAACACAAATATAGAAAATAAAAGCATGATGGATTTTCGCTTACTACCATTCAACGCTTAGCAGAATGAGTCCTGACACTTCAACTGTCTTTTAGTGTAATTTCAAGTCAGCACGCTGCTAAAAACTCAAAGGGCATCTCTACACTGACCATTGATGGCTGAGCACTAACTATTTATCTGCACTGCATGTGTGGCGTTGCTACAGTCTGTGTGAAAATGGCAGATTCTTGGCTGAGGGGATTCCAGACGTGCCTGGAAGTTCATTGGGAGCAGCGCGGCTCACAGCTTCCTCCCGCCTCGCCTTCTCCGCTGTGTTTTCCTTTAGGGCCCGGGATGGATTGTTTCAACAGGTTCACCACAAGTTCAGACCCTAGGTGCTATTGTTGTGACTATGGTCTTAGTCAGGGGAGCCACTCTCTGTGTGACCCTGTTATGATTACTGATTGATTTAGCAGAGGGGAAAAAAATCCAACTTATGGTTTGAATTTGCAAATTATGCGATCTAGAAAAGCAGTAATATAGATTTTATTCAGCTTTTCTGATACATACCGCCCTCAAGGCTGTTTGTCAAAAGGAATTTGGACGTGGGCCAAAATGTTGTTTACCCAACCCCACCCACGTACTTGCCACATCTCATCATCTGCTCTAAAGGTCATACACTGCAACCAACTATGCACCAAACCCTTCTTGCATCTGTTTTGTCAGTGAATTGTTTTCATTGTTAATCGACTTTTTTTTTTTTTTCCATTTTCCCGATACATAGTGCTATGCCCTATTGATTGGAAACAGCTAGCCTGGAAACCCCAACCCTTTGTGTGTGAATCATAAATGGTATGACGGGAAGCGTAGGTGGAGCTGAGGCCACGCTTATTATGCACAATTTTAAGCCTTGATATAATTTCAACGGTGAGTTAAATAAACGGGGATATTAGCTATAGAGCAAAACTGGTTTTGTACCAGGCTGTAAACGTGTTAATTTCTGCTGTGAAGTTGGACATTTTAACATGGGGGCTTATGGAGATTGACTCGTTCTGTAGCCAGCCTCAAGTGGCCGTTTGAGGAGCTGCAGTTTTTGGCACTTCCATTTTCACAGCCACAGAGATTGCCGCTTGGTTTGAATAAAATAATTGAGATACAGCACATTAATTAGTCAGCTTTAGCAGTGCTTTTATTACTTTTGTTGCTAAAGAACCAGGTAGCTGTTTCCAGTATTTATGCTAAGCTAAGGTAATCGGTTGCAGGCTGTAGCTTCATATTTACCGTACAAACATGAGCATGGTAGCAAATTGTTTTCCCAAACTGATGAACTGTTCCTTCAAACGCACAGTGCAGCTGATGTCTCACATCAAAACTACAAAAAGACGTAGTTTGATGACGTCGTGAAGTAACACTGGGTCACGGGAGTTGTTGTCTTTATTGTGAAACAACCACCATTTCTGATGAAAACTGAATAACTGTCTCATGAAAAAGCAGCAAAAGACGTTATGTTGACGATAACATGAACACTCTTTACAGTCCATGGGCTGAGTGCTTTTTAGCATGAATCAGTCTGTGTGCAGACATACAGTATAATATGCATGTTCCAGTACAGGGCTGGATTGCTGTCTAACATGATTACTATCAAAACTTGAGCGGTGTAGAAAATGTGTCACGTCAAGCAGAACTACACACACACACAAACACTACAAGTATTGTGAGTCAGTGAGTCACAAGCTGAGTTGGACCATATTAGAGTCAAAGCAGCAAGAACCTTTTTAGAACACTAATGTAAGGGCTCACAGAGGGCAAGGCAGAGAGGAAAAGATAACTCCTGACAACCTGTGATTCTGCTTACAGTGTGATCCTGTATAATCATGCGACCACACTGGAAAATTAGCATGTACAAAGACCACAGAGTTCTGTGCCATGATGTGATTACTGCTTTCTTGACTTTCTTGTCACCCCACAGCAGTGGTGGAAAAAAGGATCCAAACTATAAACCTAAGTCGAAGTAGCATCGCAATGTAAAATATGCCTTTAAAAGTCAATGTCCTGCATTCAAAATTAAAAATACTCTGGAGAATAGTGCCCTTTGCTTTGTTAAATAGAAGTATTTTAGTATTTCTAATTGTATACTGCCTAAGTTTTCCTCTGTGAAAGTTAGATGTACTGTAATGGGAGTATAGGACTTGTCCGTGGTGAGAGCAATAATCCGCCCAGTGTTTCATGACTAAAACCCTTACCTGTGGGAATCTTGTAACCAGTCTCTCCGGGCTTTCTCAGGTTCCTCAGGATGTGGTCAGAGTGCATATTCACCAACCAGCCGACCAACCACAGCACAGACCCTGGAGATGAACCAAATCAAAAGCTGCTTTAGCACGACATTTTCCTGACCAAAAGCCAGTCAGCCAACTTATGTTTTTGAAGAAACACTTTTGGGAAATGCTCCTAATTTGAGTGAGACGAGCAGATCAATACCACTCCTATATCTGTGCCCCCCCCCCCCCCCCCCCCCGATTCCAATCTTTATGCTAATCTCAGCTAATCGCCTCCCGGCTCCAGCTCCACACTTCATGCACAGACACGAGCTCAGAGAGCAAATGAGTGTATTTGCCAAATGTTGAACATTTTAATAAAAGCTACAACATCCATTAAGTATTCAGCAGTATCATTGCTTGACATTGATATGGTCTTTTTGTAAACACCTAGCATGTTTAGTAGATCATATCAGAGCTATCGGTGACCTATATCA
This sequence comes from Sciaenops ocellatus, assembly GCA_033000465.1. Lineage (NCBI taxonomy): Eukaryota > Metazoa > Chordata > Actinopteri > Sciaenidae > Sciaenops > Sciaenops ocellatus. The sequence continues at coordinate 13,841,118 of CP136873.1, forward strand.
TGAGAACATTTTCAAATTCACCTTCATAATGTCATACTGTATATATCCATATGTAGCATATGTACATACACCTCCAAGTCTGTTACGCCCTGCCTGTCTGTTGTTTCTTGTCAAATTGTTTGGTCTGTACATGCTGCACTTTTGTATTTTGTGTTATAACGTGTTTGTAATGTAGTCCTGTCTGCACTATATTTCATGTTCCATGTAGCACCATGGTCCTTGGCGAAACGCTGTCTCTACTGCGTGTATGGTTGAAATGACAATAAAACCCACTTAACTTGACTTCACTACATGCATGATATTTCAGACGCTCTCTCACTTCTGACATGTTTGTCGTGATTAATTACATTCTGATAAAGAATCTGGACTTCTGAGCTGGACCGTGGACAGACTGGGCTAATTATTTAAATCAGTGTAATTGTTGGATATCAGCCTGGTTCCAGACCTCTGAATTGCCACCCACAGATTTTCTGTTTTTCTGTGATTCAAAGCGAAACGTTAGTCAGATTATCAGACTATAATTTCATGGATTTCAGGCTACACAATATCTAAAGGTTGGAATAGAAATGTGTGTCTGTATGAAAGTTATAATATTAGTAACTGAATATATTTGGTTTATTTTTCAGCTCTAGGTCAGACTTTACTCCGTTTACACAAACTGCTCACTACAGCAGAAAATCAGTGTATTTACTGTATGTGCCACCTATTGGGATTCCCCTTATCCTGCCACAGGTGGGTTGTAAATGTTGGAACTAAATAAATAAAAGGTGTACTTTAAAACTCTAATTTCATTCTTTTGAATATTTTAATGTCTTTATCTGCTGCAGATGCAAGGTCTGGGGCTGTTAGGGGAGTGCAGGGGCAGTAACAGTGGGAAAACATATATTCTAAATTGACAGTTTCCTGCGTTAGCTTGAACAGCAAGCAAGAGCCAAGAAAAACTGCTGAGCTCTTTGAGGTTTGGAGAGCGTAAGAGAAGCACCTGCAGTGGAACAAAAGCCAAGAGATGACGAAACAGTTTGAATGACAGGTATGTTGTTAAGCAAAGCCTTGAAATTTAATTTAATTTAAAATGGAGAGAACGAAGGAACGGGGGAAGAAAGAGGGGTAGAAGAGATGAACTGGGAGAGAGAGCAAGAGGTAAGGATCCTGTTGTTACTTTGGTCCACTTGGTAGAGCGTGTACACCGTGTACAATGGCTACAGTGGTCCAGGGTTCAATTCCAACCTGTGGCCATTTGCTCCATGTCATCCCCACTCTTTCTCTCCATGCCTTCCTGTCACTATCAAAATAAAGGTTCAAAAAAATAATCTTAAAAAAACTTTGTACTTTGAGTAGTTAATTTAGTAGTTACTTTAGTTGATCAGTTTTATAAATGCAATTTTTTTATTGTACAAACAATATGATCTGTTGGGGAAATTTTCATAATTAATAAATACCTATACTTGGGAATTGTTGAGTCTCTGTAAACAATATTATAAAAAGTACTTTCTAGACCTGCTCTGCATGTTAAGTGTTGTGAGATGATTTGGCATTGTATTAATAAAATTGAATTCAATTGAATGATACATGATAAAACTAAATCAAATAAAAATTAACAAGTAAGTTTGTAAACAAAAAAAAGAACTAAACCAGAAGAGGTCTGACACGTTGTCAGCAAAAAGAAATAAACTCTAAAAGACTAATGCAGACCGAACATATGGTGTTTAATTTGACATTACAATGAGAATATGTCATTTGAACATTAAAATTAATGAAATGTTTACCTGCAGGACACACTCACCTGAAAATTGTTCATACAATTAAACCAGATTTTAGACAGATTTAATTCTTTCACTAATATTTATCCTTGTTGTGCACAATGTAGATAATAACTCTGAACGGCTTTCAACTTGTGATAGTGAAGAGGGGAGCACAAAGAGAAAGGAGGAACGACACACAGCTAAGGAAACACAGGCCGGAGTCGGAACTGGGTCGTTGCAGGAAGGACTGAACCTTTTGAACACGGGGAGCCCACTCTACCATTTGAGCCCCCTATTCATGGCTATTTTTCTTATCTACCTTGTATATTGTGAGGTGCTGTGAATTTCCCTGGTGTGGGATCAATAATGTCTATCTTTTCTTATCTTAGCAAAAAAAAAAAAAAAAAAAACAGCTGTAACAATGCAGGAACACACAGAAAACTTGACTTTTAGTCCAGTAATCTATTACCCCAGTGCATGTTGGGGGGGTTCCCAACACACCCAGCCCATCCCACCTGCAGTCAGCCACATGATCTACACTCAGCCAATCATATGAATGATGATCATGGTTTCTACTCTCGACTCATTTTGCCTTTATTTCAAAATAAGAGCACATCCAAATCAATCAAAATGCTTTCAAATTATCTGGATGAGAATAAACAGGATTATTTTAGACTGAATTAGCTCAACCACATTCAAAGAACAGAGCCCTATTTAAGTCTTTATACACCAGTGCACCCTCTCCTATCCTTGAACACCATGTTTATAAATGTTTCTGGCATTATAAAACAATTCTTTGTTTATCCTATACTAAATGGGAGTGTGTAAGTGTTGTGAATGGCAAGCCAGATCTATTTTACACAGAAAACAAGTCCTTCAAAATAAAATAATTCACACTTGCTTGTAAAAAAGTGGGGTAACAGACACAAAACACTTACCTGCGATGAAGCATGGATGTGTAACCCAATACGCAGGGTACTCAGCATAATGACTCAGGTACCTGATCTGCATGTAGCCATTATAGAGGCAGAAAACAATGGCCAGGATGAAAGAGACAAACGGTGTCGGTTTACCTCCTCTGATTAAAAATGGATAAATAAGGGATCTGCAACAGAACAAGAATGTTATCAACACAACTCAGTCATTTCAAATAACTTGCTTTGGACCAATTATCCAGCACTACTGATGTAATATAAGATACAGTGCACCTTCATTGATTCTTGTGACCTACCTGTGAACATAGTGGCAGAAATACATGACAATGAGCAGTTGGTTGGGCAGCAGTGAGGTTTTGGCAGAAGATGTCCAAAATACCAAGCACAGAGGGACCATGAAGGCAGGCAGCTCCTGAACGAACCAAGCAAACCTCACGTTAACTGGAAACCCATACTTGCTGGTAGCATATCGTCCGTAAGGGACATTTTCGAAGAGCAAAGTAACGTAAGTGCAGGCTGCCATTAAAAACATTAAGTAAGCCATGCAGTCCAAGATGTACAGCTCCTCCTTTTCCGAGGAGAAGAGCCAGGAGAGCAGTGAGTCCATCATGTCGGACTGTTATAAACCGTAAAATAATGTAAATATATCTAATATTTGTCACTTTGCTGCATCACTAGCTAATACTAAGTATGCTGTACACACGACCACACGACGAGTGACACAAGGGTGTCCCACCGAGAACCAATCACAGCCCCTGAGCACATATGGCACAGGCTCCGATCAGCCAATCAGAACGCTGTGATTTGCATAGACGTTACCCAACACAATAGGGTGTCTGACGTCACTAATATCGGTAACGGTTATAAATCTGTGTTAACACATTAATAAAGTTAATTTGCGTGTATAATTCGCTATAAAGAATAACAAACTGTCTCATATTGTCGCTAATGTTTGTATATTTAGTGTATGTGGCATACAAGCTGGATTAAACACAATTAGAAGGTAATACGAACACAATACACGTAATAATAGTAGTTTAGTGGCACTCCAATAATTCTATATTACACTAAAGCTATCAAAGTGTGTTATTCTGCAAAAGTTAACAACAAACAACTGCCCCCGGAGATGCTTTACTTTATTTCAGGCAGATTTCGTGGCCACCTCGAAAGGGGGGTCCTGATTCACGTGCGTCAGAGGCAACACGTTTCGAGGAGGACACACAGCGCAGCAGCAGTTCATCTTCAATCATCAACACTCAGCTGGTTTGCGTTTTATCCGTGTCGCAGGTCACATTTTCCCTCACTTTCAAGTCACCACGTCGTTGCGTAGACTTTTCTCCAGAGTTGTCTGTTATTCCAACATGGGGAAAAGAAGCAGACAGCGGCAGAAAAACCAGACTGCCGGCAGGGACGACAGAGACAACGCTGTAAGATTGTACACAGAAAACGCAGCGGCTCTCGCTAATGTTGGGTGTAAAAATGCTCAGTCAGGCCACATATTACCCGCGAAGTGAGCTGGGACGAACACGGTTGTGTGTGTGTGTGTGTGTCTAAAGGAAACTTGTGCATTCATGCTGCTGTGACGCTGCTAAACACAGCTGCAACAACCACAGAGCTTCACAGCTTTTTTTTACTGTTAGCTACCGGTCATGTGTGAGCACCGTTTGTCAGGTTAAATCTTTGCCGGAAATATTGTGTGGCTTCACCAGACTTAGCTCAAGAAATGTGTTGATTTTATGTGGCCATGCCATACAGGCAAGAGGATAGTTTAAGGAGTGAGCAGGGTTGCAGAAAAAAGTTACAGGAAAAAGTCTGTTTATGGATTACTACATGCCGAATCGACCACTAGATCATAACTAAACATGTAACATGTCGTATCACATATGCTTCACGTCATTTACCCTTAACAATAAGCAAAAAAGCATTAAGTTGATACATTTCTGAATGACTTTTTTTTATCCACATTTGATAGGTGCTTTTCCAGTTAGTTCTGCACCGAAAGGCCTTTCATATATTAAGTATACAATGTATGTCCATGTCTTCAGGGCTGGGGAGCTGGCTATGCTGACATTATCAAGGAGAATAAGCTGTTTGAGCACTACTATAAGGAACAAGGCCTGGTGCCTGATGGAGAGTTTGAACAGTTCATGGAGGCAATGAGGGAACCACTGCCAGCAACCATCCGCATCACCGGATACAAGAGGTGAGCTGGACACATTTAAAACCTACGTTCAGACTCTTTGTCTTTCTTCTTCTTTCTGGCAGTCACCTCATAAAACGTCACTCAGGAACTTTGCATATATAATCTTGATCTAAGGTCCAATATTTGGGCTCATAATTAGATTCTGGATAATTGGATTCTGTTACTACATGCTCAATATTCCCTGCTTTCTGTCTTCTGTCCAGCCATGCCAAGGAAATCCTCCACTGTCTGAAGGAAAAATACTTTAAGGATATTCAGGAGCTGGAGTTCGACGGCCAGAAGATTGAGGCTCCACAACCTCTGAGCTGGTAAGATCTCATGGTTTACCCAAGGCTGAAAGGACACACAGATTCAGACTAGAAACTCAGGACGCACACTGTGCTCTATCCTGTCCAGGTATCCCGATGAGCAGGCTTGGCACACCAACATGAGCAGGAAGATCATTAGGAAGTCTCCCCTGCTGGAGAAGTTCCACCAGTTTCTGGTCAGCGAGACGGAGTCGGTGAGTCAAACTCAAACCACACAGAAAATTTGCAAGAAAAACCTGTTTTAACAGCAGTGTTGTTGGCCGTGTTCACTAAATTTACCCCGGATAGGCGGTTTGAAAGAATGAGGTGAACACAATGTCATTAGTCTGTGTTTGTCTTTGCAGGGCAACATCAGCCGACAGGAAGCTGTCAGTATGATCCCTCCTCTCCTGCTGAAGATTGAGTCCCACCACAAGGTAAAAGCATCAACCTCTTTGAAGGTTAAGACTAGTACATCCGTCAGTGCTTAATGCATTTTCTGTTTTTTCCCCCTCTCTCCCTTGTGCCTCCTTGTGCGACTCTTTCCCCCCCCTGGCATGAAATCAGCTGTCTCCAAAAAAAAGATAGTTTTGTAGTGTTGACGTGTTTTCTGCGCAGATCCTGGACATGTGTGCAGCTCCGGGGTCAAAGACAGCCCAGCTCATTGAGATGCTCCATGCTGATATGGAAGTGCCATTTCCAGGTAAGAAACACAGATTTAAAAACAGGAAAGACGCTACAATGACTGATTACTTTGTATTTGACTGTAAAAAATCAGAACCCAGTATCTACTGGATATTATAGTCCATGTCACTATCCTCCTGCTTTAATAATATTTAAGTTTAATCCATTCCTCTACCCTCCAGAGGGCTTTGTTATTGCCAATGACGTGGACAACAAGCGCTGCTACCTGCTCGTGCACCAAGCCAAGCGCCTCAACAGCCCGTGCATCATGGTGGTCAACCACGACGCCTCCTGCATCCCCACGCTCAAGATCGACGCAGACGGCCAGAAGGACATCCTCTTCTACGACCGAATCCTGTGCGACGTGCCCTGCAGGTCAGCAAAGGGTTAGAGGGCGTTGTCTCTGCTGACAGTTAGTTGGAGTTTGGAAGTCCAAAGGAGGAGGAGGAGGAGGAGGAGGAGGAGGAGGAGGAAGCAGCGGATAAAGAAAGAAATGTTTGATAAGCTGTGCTGTATGTGTGGTTGTCTGGCCGGAGAAGGGATTTAGTGCGACAGATGGAGATGAGGCTTCACCCGGTCTGTCAAATGCAGGGTATTCACAGGTGCTTTTATAGAAGGCTGTTATTAATGTTTCGTTCTTAATGTTGCAGTACAGGCTTAGTGGTAAAACATCATTCTCCTCTTGAAATCGAGCGTCACTTTATGGCCAAAACAGAACTGGATTTGTTTGTAAATGCTGCCTTAGTTCGGCCAGCTGTAGCAGCGAAGCCAGGAGGCCTTGCCAAACACAACATAGGGAGAGGGAGGGGAGGAAAAGCTGTAATGAAGACCGAGAGAGGCAGGCAGCAGTGATGTGAGCAGTCAGCTAAAGCCCGGCGTTTAGACAGTTTGCGCTTGGCAGACATTTTTGCCCTGTGAGAAGTGTCGGGGATCTCTGCTGGTTTCAGTGCCTCGGGCCAAACTGGGGATGTGTCTGACTGGTGCCGCTGTCTGCTCTGTGTTGTGCAGCGGTGACGGCACCATGAGGAAGAACATAGACGTGTGGAAGAAGTGGACGACCAGCAACAGCCTGCACCTCCACGGGTGAGTGGGGGGGAGGGTGTGCTTTCGTGACAACACAGTACTTGTGGTAGACTAAATTGACTAGACAACAAGGGAACGGAGTGTGTTCTTTTGTTGCTAATTAAAAAAGTTGGCAGTATTACAGAGTGTGTGTGTGCATGCGTGTGTGTGTTCACCAGGCTCCAGCTGCGTATCGCAGTGCGTGGCGTGGAACAGCTGGCAGTGGGAGGGAGGATGGTCTACTCCACCTGTTCTCTCAACCCTATAGAGGACGAAGCTGTCATCGCAGCGCTGCTGGAGAAGAGCGAAGGTAACAAACACACACTCACGGGGCTATACAATTTAAGCAATATGTGGCAGACTTTTTATTCAAATGAGAGCTCTATTTAAGTTTTGTTTCATGCTCCAGTTGTTACCTTTTATTTCCTGTTACTTCAATGTTTCTTCATGAATAATCCATTCAATTGACCATATGGGGCTTTCTCATCTTTTGTAAATGTTTTCCGATGATCTCTTACTTTCGGTTGCTGCTGCCAGCCGTGAAACACAAGTCAAAAGTCTTTATCCTTTCACACAGCGAGCTATAAGTTTCTCAAACGTGGGAACATGCGTCCATATTGATGAGTAGTTCATGTGGCCTGACTCAACCATATCCACCACGGTGATGGTCAGAAAGTTACTTATAGTGTTTACTAGCTCTCAGCTCGCGTAAGTTTGCAACTACCTTACTTTGTGTTTATTGTTGCATTTAGATCTAATCTGGTGCTATAGCAAAAATGCAGATTTTGCCATTCAATTGAGTTGAGGCCGTTTCGGCCGCGACGGTGCGGGCTGCCAGGCCGAAAAATACAGCGTCCTGTGGTGGAGAAGTTAAGCTGGATCCAGTGTTTGGAAAAACGTAGCCTGGCGTCACGCTGTGGCGATCACGCCGCCGGTTAATCAGTTAAATACAAAGTTATTTCCTGTTTGTTTCACAACGGTAAATAGACACACCCCCAGCAGCGGTGGTCGGACAACCGATGCAGCGATTCACAGCAGGGACATTCTTTCTGAATGTACCCTTAGGGGGCGGTATTTACAGAACATGGCAGAAATGGAATATAATATTCATAACTATGTTTTTATTAGTATATAATCACCTGAATATAAGAATTGTTATGTTTTGTTTTTGTTGCCTTAAAATGAGACTTTTATATGCAGTCCACCTTCTTGAGCCGCCATGTTTCTACAGTAGCGCAGAATGGACAAACCAAATACTGGCTCCAGATAGAGCCTTACACATTTTTCATACATTTCACATGCACTGTTGTTTCTGCTTGCTAGGAGGAGGAGCGAGTGAAGCGAGGGGGCTGCATCCAACGATTCTTTGTTATTGTCCCAATGAATTTCTCAATTTATTATTTTTTTTGAGCTACAATGGCAGAAAAAATGACGAAGGATCATCACAATATTTAAATCCCCGGTTGAACAATATAAAACCCAATAGTATTCATCTTATTATCACAATCAAGACAAGGGAAAGCAATATATCTTCACGTTTGACATTTTGATTCGAAACATTATTAAAATAAGCAGTCAGTTATCAAAATGGTTGCTGATTAATTTCTGAATTGATCGTTGGAAGCTGATTCACGAACTTCTAAATTCATTGATGTATGAGATGGTGTGAAACAAGCACTCCCTAAATAAGTCTGTAACATGTTCGGTATGATGGTAAAACTTATGCATAATGCATCAGTATCTGATCCATCTGGAAAAAGCCGTGTAGTGTAATAATGTAACTAAAACTAAATGAGTCTCTGCTGTGAATGTTCTGCATGAAGAAATATTGCATCAGCACATGTTTGAATGCCCACACGGAGCGTTTCTGCTGTGATGTCATGCCGCTAAAGACTGCCAAAAAACAAAGTCTCATTTTCTTTCTGCCATGGCGGTCTTTACAGTGTGTTATATTGTAAAACTGGTCCGATAAGACCGAACAGCAGAGCTGAAGCGGCTTCTTGTTGTATGAAATGTATGAGGTCATAGCTTTAGAGCACACAATAAAATCTTCACTTTTGAGCTGCTTAACGTATCAAATATAGTATATGAATATGACATCTAAATATAACCGCTGCTTTTCCGCCAAGTTGTAATGTCTTTCCTATCCCCACTGCCAGGAGCGCTGGAGCTGGCCGACAGCTCAGCTGATCTGCCAGGGCTGAAGTGGATGCCTGGGGTCACTTCCTGGAAGGTACTGGAATGTTATGTCATTACGACAAACCGACTGCTTCAACATTAAACCATAAAAAACGAAAACGGTGTTTAAGTCATGGGAGCGCTTCAGCTTCAAAGTCAGACAGAGCTTTGTAGGTCCTGACTGTGGCTGTTGTCTCTGCAGCTGATGACCAAGGAGGGTCAGTGGTTCTCGGACTGGTCTGAGGTTCCAAGCAGTCGTCACACGCAGATCCGCCCCACCATGTTCCCGCCAAAAGATCCAGAGAAACTTGCTAGCATGCATCTGGAGAGATGGTATGTACACAGACTCGCACACCAAAACTCGGAGGACTCCTTTAAGCTCCTTCCCATAACCCCCCCAAACATTAATCTTTAAGTCCACGCATGGTTGATTCGGTTCTAATGGCTTCGTCTGAAGGCGCTAAAGCCAAAGCAAATAGGAGCAGTGAGAGCAGGAGGCCTTGTTAAACGCCACTCTGAGTGCCAAGATAATCATGTATTCTGTTGGTGAGCTCAGTAGCAAGGAGGTGATTATAAAACATATTCATCTAATTGGTGGAGTTGTTTTTCACTGTATAGAAAAGCACAACGTGGTCCAACTCTTTCCAAACACAAATCCTTATCTCAACTTAGCAAACGCTCCTCCTGTGAGTATTTTGTTCTCATGAAAGCGGAGAAATACAAGCAAACACACGTACATGTGCAGTGTTTCCTGTTTTCGCTGATGCCAAATTCATTAGCAAAGTAACGTATGATGTATTTTCCTGGCACACGCACACACACACACACACACACACACACACACACACACATATACAGTGTGCATGGATGCACATATATGTGCACAGCTGTATGCTCATAATGAGGAACGATGTCATTTCCCTCCTTATGCGCCTCAAACTGAGACAGTGCCGGCCACCAGATGGAGCTGTTGTCACACGTTGTCAAAGCACCTTTTTTATTTAATGCTGAAGAAAAATCCTTGTTGATCTTCACAGTTAGGTGGCACCATAAAACTCAAAGCCATGATTTGTGTTTGTGTGTGTGTGTGTGTATTTGCGTGTATTTGTGTGTTTTAATGTCAGTATGAGGATTCTGCCACATCACCAGAACACTGGAGGTTTCTTTGTGGCCGTGCTGGTGAAGAAAGCCCCGATGCCTTGGAACAAAAGATATCCCAAGGTACTCGCCTCACAAACACACAAACACTTAATGGGTGATTAGATTGTCAGTCTTACTTGAAGAGGGAAATGATGCAGAACTCCCCCATGTGGGTATGAGACATGTCTGTTGAACCAGCACACCTTTTTGCATCACTCACCTGTTCAGCGTTCCTAACCGCAGCTGGGATTTCTTCTGTCTGCGTTTCTTTGTCTGCTCATCTCCCTCCACCTATCGTCCCCAGCTGAGGAAGGACGCCTCATCCCTCTCAGCGGCCCAGTCCGGACACTCTCCGGCGGCCCCGACCCCCGCGGACGCTCCCCGCCTTCCCGAGAGTGCTGCGGAGGAGGCGGAGGTGGGAGGCCCAGAGGGGAAAGTAGACGGGGAGGCAGAAGAGGAGGCACCCAAAGGAGCTGCCTTTGCTCAGGAGAGTACTGCTAAACAAGATGGAGTGTGTGGGTGAGTCATGGTGGCCTAGTGAGCTAATGAACAAAGAAAAACTGCCTTGAGCCATTTTATTTAAAAAAAATGGACTGAATGAGAAATGGCTTAACACAGCCATCACTAGTCCACATTTTTTTCCCTTTACTTTATCGTTGGACATTTTTATGATCAATACAGAATGTTTTTCCTCCATGAAAGCTTTAAATTGGGTGTTTTGAAATTTATATAAACGTGAATAAATAATTTGAAGGATAACTGAATATCTGTCTCTGTTTTCCAGCCCTCCAGCCTCTAAGAAGATGAGGCTGTTTGGTTACAAAGAAGACCCCTTTGTGTTCCTTACTGAAGATGACCCCGTCTTCACCACCATACAGTGAGTAGCTCTATATGTGCTTTGGCTACAGAAATGATCGTTTGCAGTATTTTGGTGTTGCAAAACAATTTTTTTTCTGTTTTCTCCAGGTCTTTCTATGATCTGTCGCCCAACTTCCCCAAGCTCAACGTTCTGACCAGGACCCACGAGGGCAAGAAGAGACACTTGTACATGGTTTCCAAAGAGCTCCGCAATGTGCTGCTCAATAACAGCGAGCGCATGAAGGTGTGTGTGTGTGTGTGTGTGTTTGTTTTGGAGCAGCGTTTAGATGATCGCACACATTCAAAACCAGCTTTGGTGATGATGAAGAAGCATTTCCTTGCATGGGAATCTGATAAAAATAGAGGCAACAAATCAAGAATCAGTTGTTTCTTGGAGACGACGCATCCGGTATTGATCAGACTACACAAACTGCATTATGTTTGTTAGAGGAGCGTTTTGGGTTTATTTTTATAGTGTGTGCATTTGTGTGTGTGTGTGTGTACATGTACCATCCCATCAGAGGGAACCAGCCTAACAGATGGGACCCTCTTCTATCCCAAATCCCTCTGGTCCTCCACCCAGTAGCACCTGCACAGGTGGCTCTGTCTGTGTTTGTCTGTTTGTTTGTGCGCTTCACTCTCTTTGTTCTCCACGACTCCAGATTGAAAAACAAGGTGCTACGTTCGCTTCCCTTCTCGTATTATATCGAGCCTCACAGAAAATATCTACAGAACTGGGCTTTTTCAGAATATTAATAGTTTAATAGAGTATTTCATATTGATGTCTCCTGCCTTAATGTTCTCATATTAAATATATATAATGCAAAGCTAATTTTACTTCCACTTTTGGGTTCAGTGTGTGTATTTATTTCAGCAGCACAGTTGAATTTTACTGTGCAGATCACTGACAGTTGCCTCCCACTCCTGCTGGGACACCAGAGACCAGCTGCTGTGTTTACCTTCACCGCTTTGTGATATCTTGCACAGTAGATGCCTCGAGCGAGTCAGTTCAGTAAACATCAGTAAAACCACCATAGACGACGTGTAACATAATTAGTCCCTTTTTTTTTTTTTTTTTTTTTTTTAAATTTGTACTTAAAACCACCCTTGTTTGTGATATCAGGAGACGTATTAATTAGCAGAGTTAAAGTCAGCAGAATTTGGCATCATTGTGTTGTTTTTGTGCTGAGCCATATGTCAAGCGTGCATGTTTTTCCTTGTTTTTCAGGTCATTAACACAGGGGTGAAGGTGTGGTCTCGCAACAGTGACGGAGAGGAGTTTGGCTGTGCCTTCAGACTGGCTCAGGAGGTAACAAAAACACATGCACACACTGCCTTTTTTTTTCTCCACACCACTTGAACACCACTTCTCATCCTCCCACATTAAACCTTCAGTGGAGTAAAAACAATTTTCTTTAAATCCACCTGTTCTTTGCTGAGCAGCGTCTTATTAATTGAAAGCTGTATTATTATAAAAACATTGTATTCACACCTTAGCTGCACATTTTCACACAACTCCCATAATCCTCTTTGTATGCAAATCAACCCTTAATGATTTGAAGTGATATACGCAGTGATGCATGGTGATAGCTTATAGTTAACACCTTACAAATTCATTGATTTTTATACTAAATTTCATTGTAGAAACAGCTTCTTGTGATCATTGCTGTTTTCACCACCAAAGCGATGAACAGAGCTGAATAACACCAGAAGGCCGGACGGCAGGGTTCACACTCAAATAAACTTTTAATTAATTTATTCGATATGCATCGTGGAACTGTCTGCAGATTTCAACCGCTTCTCTACTCTGTCCTACAAGGGTATCTACACTCTTCAGCCGTACATTCGCTCCAGGATAATCAGAGTGAGCGTGGAGGACATCAAAGTGCTGCTGACTCAGGAGAACCCTTTCCTCAGCAAACTGGAGGACGACGCTCACGCTCAGGCCAAGAAACTGGGTACGCACGGCAAAAGATTCTCATCCAAAAACTTAAGATTACAATTAAATAACCAATTTGAGAGAAGTAATGCTCTTTAATTAATATTACAGTTTCTATTTAATACTCGGAGCGGCTCAGAGTTTAGAGTGGTGGATTAGTGACTGGAAGGTTTTTGGCTCGGCTGGCATAAAATAAAAGAGGAAAGTGAGTAATGCCGTCTTCCTCAACACCTGGTGTTGAGCTGCCCTTGAGCAAGGCACTGACCCTGAAAGCCTCACAAGAGGGGCTGAGTGGTCCCAGCAAAAGGAAAAACTAGTTACTGGTAGTTACACCGTGCAATTCTCAGAAAATAATGTACGAATGATCTGTGTTGCTCTCTAGTTATGAACTTTTATTCTCTCCACAGTTATGGGCAGCATTGTGTTGAAGTATATTCCCAATCCGAAGTAAGTTCTTTACTTTTTAAGTGTTTCTGTGTCATTTTTGTCATTATCCTTCTGAAGTGATGTCCTTGGTCATTTCTCACTCCCTCCAATCATCTTCTTGTTTGTCAGTACCCCAGCGGAGCCCCAGTGTCCCATCCAGCTGTGTGGCTGGAGGGGAAAGACATCCATCCGAGCCTTCGTCCCCCGCAACGAGAGGTTTCATTACCTACGAATGTTAGGTGTGGAGGTCTTCAGAGACAAACAGGGCCTCGGGCAGAAACAGAAGGATGAAGGGAAGGAAGAGGTGGAAAAGGACGCAGAGGAGGAGATGGAAGCGGCGGAAAATGAGGCAGAGCTGGACTCCGAGAACGGTGATGAAAACGGATCATCGCAACCAAAGGTCGACAGCGGCAACCAGGGGACTAGCAGCTGAGGAGACGGCAGAGAGAAAGGAGGATTGACTGAAGATGTATTAGAGCTCTAAGAGCTGTTGACCAGGTCCAAGACCACATTATGTGGTTAGAGCAGGGTGATGTGCCTCTAAGGGTTTCTCTGTTTACCACACTGCCACTGCAGACGGATTCCCTCCCCAGAGATGGACTCCCTTGAGATCTAAAATTTTTGGAGCCTCTCCAGGAGTCAGCTTTTTAGTTAAATGGCTTGTCTTATTTTATATAGCTGTTTTTATGGTTTAACAAATTTATTCCACTGACAAAGTGGCATCATTTTTCTTTCAGTTGCTCATGTTTAGAGAGGTTTATATTAACTGCCGTCTTATTTTCTACACCTGTAATTAAGCCGAAATATGGAGTTGATTAAAAGTGTTGAAGGTTAACTGTGTCACCGATCAAATTATTTCAGACTTTAAGCTCATTCCTGACGTGTTGAAGTGTAAAAGGCATGCCTGAGAAGAGGTTGATTAGGTTCTGCAAATTACAGACAGATTAAAACATCGACAAGGAATTAAATAGATTCTTAATGTAGTATGAACACTTAAAACTGTGGTAAATTAAGTGAGGTAAGGACAGGCCAAGGGTGCTGCAAGTTTTATTTTTTAACTGGACATTTTTTAGTTGTGATATTTATATTCTCTACATTTTCATATTTTTTCAAGTGTAGAAAAATGAAAACTAAAACTAATGGAAATCACTGTAAAAAATACAGTTATGTAATCACTAAGTCTGGTGACGACAGCTCACAGTTGCCAGGGGTCATAGCAGCCTTTGATAGTGACAGCTGAAGAGTGACAGGATGGATGTACATCAGGTGCACGCTCTACCAGATAAGCAAACGGGACCCCAGTATGCAAGTTTTTTGAGTTCATAGCTGTCAGATTCAGCTATGATGCCGAGTAAGTCCAAAAGACACAAACATGTCTCTTTAGTCGAGCCAATGAGCCTGATCAGGCCTGAACAGTGCTAGCAGCTCTGTGAGGCCATGCTTGGGTACAGCAGTTCTTTGTTTTTGAACAATTGTTAATGCTAACATGCTCAAAATAACTATATAATGCTAACATGCTGATGTAAGTCAGTAATATCAGTCACTGTTTTTTTTTTTTTTGGCATGTTACCATTCTAACAGTTGCTTGTTAGCACTAAATCAGAACAGCTGAGATCAGAAGTCACAAATCAAAGTATAGGGCAAACTAAAATTTTGACCTGATGATGGCTCTAGATGGAAAGTCGGGAATCAACGAAGTTATTGCACTTAATCCATACATTAATGTCTGATAAGACCTTACACTTACACATTCATTTATTAAAGGTTCAGTGTGTATGATTAAGTGACACCTAGTGGTGAAGTTGCAGATTGCAACCAAATGAATACTCTCCCACGTTCCTTTCTCCCAGCATGGGGTGTCGATTGGCTCGGTTGGTGGAGCATCCGCCCCATGTGCGAAGGCTCAGTGGCGGCCCAGGGTTCGAGTCCGACCTGCGGCCCTTTGCTGCATGTCGTTCCCCGTCTCTCTCTCCCCGCACTCCTGTCACTCTTTAGCTGTCTCTGTCAAAAATAAAGCTTGAAAAAAGGCCTTTGTCCCAGCATGTAAGAAAAATTATTGCTGCCAAATTGACATTAAAAGCAAAAGTCCATATATAGATCAGGGTTTGGTTTGTCCAATCTGGGCTACTTTAGAAAAATGGTGGTTCAACATGGCTGCCTCCACGGAAGAGGACCCGCTCTCTCTGTAGATATAAAGGGCTCATTTTAAGACAACGAAAACACAGCAATTCTTATTTTCAGGTTATTATACTCTAATAGAAACATACTAATAAATATTGTATTACATTGCTGCCGATAAATACTAAATCTTACACACTGGATCTTTCTGGTCCACCCGCGATGTATTTAAAGACAGAAGTGTCGTAAATGGTAAAACACAAAATTAAACTTCCTGTGACAACAACATATTTGCCACATCTTGTCAGCGGTTGTCACAGCAGCTTTACTGCGCTGGATGGACGGATGGACGGACCTCTCTCCTCCTGTTTATTACCCTGTCCAGCTGCCATGACAACAGCCGTCATGACAACCAGCCCCCTCACCTCTCTCTCTCTCTCTCTCTCTCTGTGGTGACAGGAGGGAACAGAGAACAGAGGGACCACAGAGAGCATCCTGCACTCCTCTGCTCTCCTCTCATCTCCCTCCTCACTTTTCTTCTTTATCCTCTGTTTCCCTCCTTCCCTTCTTCTTCTTTTCTTGATTTGCGCTGTGACCTCTAAAGTGCACGGCAGTGGGGATTTCCAAGCAGTAGAGCGGCTGTCATGTCAATTCCCCTGGTTGTGGATATGCCAGTGACAGCGCTGTTTGCAGAGGCAGAAGGGGACAAGTCTGGGACAAGAAGGGTCAGTGTTTGGGTTACTTCCGAAGATCCAGTGGAAGAGTAAATCCAGTTGTAGCACGCTGATTTCCAACCTTCATCACAGCTTATATGACAGAGACAGATGAGACTAAAACTTTGATTATTATATTACAATATATCTGAGGGAGGAAGAACAGGGAGAGAACAAGGTATTTCAGAGTAAAAGCGAGGCCATAAAAGAGGGGGTAGCTGCTTGTGGAGTCAGTCAAGGATGACCGAGGAGAGAAAAACACTCATTTTTTTCGAGCTGAGTAGAGGATAGCGCATGAAAATGGAAGGAGTTGAAAATGATAAAAGCCTTGGGAGGATGAAGAGACATGAGTGGATGGAGGGTTAGAGAGAGAGAGTGGGGATGAATAAATTGAATTGGACAGATAGAGAAAGGTTTGCAGATAAGGCAAAAGTTGCTACTGAGTCATAGGCCTGTCTGTGCATGTGGGAGTGTGTGTTTGAGTTAAGCCTGCGTGTGAATATGTGGGTGTGCCTCAGCTAAAACCTGTTTTTGTGTGTTTAAACAGTGTGTGGTGGTTTGTCAGCGTGCCTTTTCCCTTTAACGTTTACTGCCAACCTACTAATGCAAGTGATGACATCAACTCTGCAAAGGAACACAAGTTCACCTTCTTTCTCCTTCATCTTCTCCTCTTCCTGTCTTTTTCTTTAAATTTATCCATCCAGTCCTTGCCTTTAACTTTTTTCATATCACTTCCTGTTTCCATTTTGATTATCTTTTGGAAAAGACCTCATGTCCTCCCAAAGCTCAGATTCTAAAATGTTTTCAGACTGTCTTCTCCGTTTAAGTCTCTGGTTTTAGTTGTCCCTCAATACACCATTTTATTTATTGGAGCACTGTTGCTCTTCTCCCCTCCATTGTATGGTATATTGGGATCTTTTTCAAGGCTTCAAAGACAAGAAGGAGGAAGCAGCGTATTGTTTCACTTTGAAGCTGCACTACTTAATAATTTCATAGCAACAATGGATCAAAAGAAAGTGCTATTGTGTCATGCATGACTGTTTTTTAGCAGTAAGCTGGTTAGCAATGGACACATTGACCATGTGTGAGGTAGTTTGACAGTGTGTGTTTGTGTGGCAGCTCAGCCTTTGATTGATCTCCAGAATTCACCAGAAAGCATCTAAGTTCAAGTTGAAACATTTTCAACTCATGGAGTTGAATTAGGGTCTATTTGCACCCACTCACATGCCCGTTTACTCTGTATGAAATGTGTTGTATCTAATAGCTTTATTGGCAGTTAATTTAAAGCTAAATTAATAAAAGATTTAAGGCTTCATACAGCAACCGAATTACACCTGGGTGTTGTTTAATCTGCATCACTTCAAGGCTTAATATAATTTAAATGGGTGAGTTAAAACAAATTCACACAGTTGTACACAGTTACAGTTGTCATGAATGGGGAAATTAACTATAGAGACCAGGCTGTAAACATGTTTATTTCTGCTGTGAAGTTGGACCTTTTACTATGGGAGCTTATGGAGATTGACTCATTCTGAAACCAGCCTCAAGTGGCCGTTTGAGGGACTGCAGTTTTTGGCTTCACTTCACAGCCCTGGAGGTGGCCGCTTGGCAGTTCGAGCAATGTTCAATAAAAGCCATAAAATGTACTCAAAGTATTTACTGGAAGAACCCAACATGACATTCTGTATGTGGCCTTATATGATTTAACATTTTATCCATTCATAATCCAGTTTGAGGGACATTTTATGGTGACAAGTTATTAGATCGATTGACATTTATTACATTTTCTTTATTCTTTGCTTGCCACTATTTAATAATATAAAACATGCCACCTTTTCTTTACATCAGCATTAATCAATTTACAGGAATAAATGTGTGATGTCATTCTGATCCAGACAAGAGTCCCACAGCACTGTGGATGGTGTCCCCTCATCACCTCTCTCTTTTCTTTTCCTCTTTCACATCAGCCTCTCCTCTGTTTGATGCTCTTGCATGCTTCATGCGCTCTAGCACTCAGCCTCGTGGACATGCATATATGTTTGGGATTATATAATCAAGCTGTTACGCAACGCTAAAAGAGACTGAGGCAAATTCACACACACTTAGGGAGAGAGAGAGAGTTACAGGGAGGGAGGGGTTGGTGTGTGTGTGTGTGTGTGTGTGTGTGTGGTGGGGGGAATCTTGTGTTTCATGTTTGGATTAAACCAAATCCCACTCAGCTCTACACACACACACACACACAACTGCTCGCCCTTTCAAAATCCGCTGGTAAATCTCCAGTTATGGATGTTGGCTCTGTCTGATAGTGTTATTGTGCAAAGCCTGTGTGTGTGTTTGTATCCATGTGTGCACGTGCAGCCTCAAACATAACAATGGTAAAGCAGTTCCCCTCCCACTCCACGCATGCACAGAGACAGAGCTCGTCCTATATGATTTTATTTCTATCTCCAGCACACACTCTGTTCTCTAGCGTATGATGCTGCAGCCTTTACAGACTTTAATCCTTTCTTTCCTCTCATCCTCTGTCCTTGACTCGTGCTAAACATGTGTGTGTGTGTGTGTGTGTGTCTGAACATGCCGTCTCCAGGGACTGCGTCTAGGGTTTAAGCTTTAGTTTACCTCTAATGTGTAATAAAAGCATCTCTCACAGGTGAGCAAACACCCACTCCTGCATTAGGCCAAATTAATTCCTCAAGAGGCAGACTTGAGTACTCTTCACGATGCTTGTAATCAACTGATGAACACCCATTGACATCACAATGAATCTCTCTGCTTGTACATCACTTGAGCCTCATGTGAAGCCAAATACAACATAAAATAAGGTCAGATATTAGACTAATATAATGTAAATATGCAAAAAAAAGGTAATAAATGGGTATGTATGTGTTATGATTATTATTATTTACTAGGGTTTAAAAAGAGGAGTTCGGGACTCTGAAAGCACAAAATGCCTTCATATCGGTCAAACCCAAGATCACAACACAGTCCAGGGTCATTGCTTACAAACTGTACTTACTTGCTGCCTGTCAGGCTGACTGATCTCATATATGGTTCAAAGATTTATCCTCGTCAGCAGCACAGAAAGAAAGATGGGGTAGTACGTCAGCATGACAGTTTGGGGTTGGCTTTACCTGCCTGTGCCCCCAAGTGCGATGTCTTAAACTACTGCCTCTCTCTTTCTATCTGTCTCTGTCCCTGTGTCTCTGTAACCTCAGCCCTCATCCTGTCTCAGCTGACAAATCACCAAAAGACATAATGATATTCTCAAGGTAAATGAACTGAGGGTTCAAGGCAGAATCCAGGTGAGGGCCAGGTCACCTGTTCACCCTGCACATTAATACTGTGTACTCATGGGATTCCCCAGCATTAAATTGGCAGCGATGTCTCTGTTTCGTAACAGCTATAGCTCATACCACTCAACTTTTCTGCACTTTACTGCTCGGCTAATACAATCTTCAACAAGTACAGTATCAGAAAATAGTTCTGGAGGCTTTTACCGCCGCAGAACTCTTGAAGAATGTATGAAATGCTCCATATAGCAGCTGTATTAAAAGAACAGTGGAGAGAAGGATGGGGAGTGTTTCTGTTGATGTTTGCAGAGGCGGTTTGTTGATGCTGTTTTACTGGTGCTCTGGAGGAGTTCTGCTGCACTTTGCATGAAGAATAAAAAACACAAAACAAACATAAAAAAGGACATTTAAAGAAAATAAAATGAAAAGCCTCCTTACATGTACTAAAGAACAACTTGTAGACTTCTTAGAAATCACATTCTTTTTTATAGTTCTTGATAAGAACCACTTTCACTTTTCTTTTGTGCTAGCCATTCAATAAAGCATTTTACTGCCTTTTGCTGTGAAAGTGCCTCAAAGCACTTATTGCAGCTTCCCAGAGGGAATGTAAATGTGCACATATGAGTCAGTGACTGTAGGATTTTCATTAAGTCTTTGTGGAAGTGCCAAGTCTGAAATGTTTAGGTTATTATAGAACTGATAATAACCTCTATAGACCAGCAGCAGGTTGCATCAGCTCTTCTTAAGTTCATACTTAGCCTGACTATAACATGAGTGTTGACTAAGTGGACATCTATGCATCACTACTTTAAAAGGGGTTGCCTCATACAAACTCGTGAGATGAATTATCATGAAATATTTCCACTCATTCACTGCCAGCTAGCTAACTGAGTTTACTGACAAATTAATGTTAGCTTACTAGTATATGACCCACTTAAAGTAAAGAGTAAAAGGTTAATTTTATTTGTTTATTATTCTACAACACAGATTGTACAATGAAATGCAAGCTGTAGTTGCTTTATGATACACACAAAACAAAAAAGTCCAACATGCTCCTGATAAGCAGGTTCTCCTAAAGTTTTCATGTGACACAGATCTTGATTTTTCCCATCAAATGCAGAATTCAATTCAAGGTTCTTGTGAGGACATATAGACACTGCTTGGTCAGACGCCTGCTCACATTAGGGATCTGCTGTAGCTCTGAGACGCTCTGATCAGGGTCTGCTGGTTGTTCTTCGATCCAGGCTTAACACTAAAGGAGATGTGTTTTTGAGGCTGTGGCTCCTACACTCTGGAAAGCTCTAGCTTTGGACTTAAGATCTGTGGACACCTTTAAAAAGCAGCCCAAGACTCATTTGTATAAACTTACCTTTGTGTATTTCTTTCATGAACGCCTTCCCCTCTCGAAAGGTTATATATAAATAAAGTTATCTACAATTTATGAACAGCTGGTGCAACCCAATCCTACCGATGACCTTGTGTTGTAGTTGCTTTTTCTACATCACATTTATCTACATGTGACCGCCACTATTTGAGGTAGAGGTAAGTCATTACTGCTGATTTGGATTCAACACCTGCAGCCTGAGAATTTGTTACTTTTCAGCACAAAAAGATGAAGTCCTTAAACACAACACTGGCTCCTGTAATCTTGTTTACCTTGCTAACTGTGTCCTCAACTTATTTTTTTTTTTTTCAAACCATGAAGTGCTGTCGTTCCTGTTCACTGTCAAACCAGAACCGGAGCTAAAAAAAAACCCACCCCTGCTTTCCGGTGTGCGGAGGGGGGGATAGTCGAGGAAGAGGGCGACACAGGATGTGTGAGGGGGGAAAGTAATGGGTTGCTGGGATGATGAGGTGAAGGGTAAGGGTCCTGGAGAGTTAAGGCATGAATGAGAGAAGGAGAGATGGATGAGGTTGATGAGGAGAGAGACAGAGAGTTACAGTTGGAGTTAGAGGCGAGGATGGGGGTGGTGGGGGTGGTGGTGGGGGGGGTGAATAGTGGGTACAAGGCTTTATTTAGTGCATGCCTGCAGGTGTTGCCTAGTAACAGAGAGGAAACAGATCGAAGGAAGAGAGCTGGAGAGCACATCTCCCTTTATCTTTTTCACTCTTTCTCTTTCTGCTCCTGGCCTTACTCTCTTCCAAAATCCCAATACAGGCGCGCAGACACTCACACACAAACAAAGACACTCTCTCTGTGTCTTTCTCCTTCAGACTCCGTCACACACACACACACACACAAATAGAAAAAGCCCTGTCCCTCATTAGCAGTCAGGATGGCTGCTGTCCTCCTGTCAGGAAGAAGACGAGGAAAGGAGGGCAAGGAGAGGCAGGAGAGATGAATTAGGGAGGAAAAGTAGACGGGGGAGGTGAGAAAATGCAGAGAAATCATCTTGTAAAAAAAGAAAAAAAAAAAACATCCACCAAGGTTGTTGCCATAGCATTTGTTGCTCCGTTACACTTTGCTGAGTGAAAGCTCGGTTTTGACGGTTATTTTGCAGTTACGTACAGCGCACATCCAACCGGCTTTTAATGACTTAATGATTTATATCCGCTATCTTACCAGAGAGAGCTTATAAAATGAATGAGGAAGGGAGCTCGATGAGCTGTTGGAGCTTTCATCCAATCATGACCCTTCAAGGTTAGATTGAGGGCACTCTGAGCTCGGGAGTGTGTGTGTAATCGACCCAGTTACCTGCAGCCTCGTTAGAAAATATAGCAGCAACAGATCAGGTGTAAAAAGAGACAGATAAGAGAAGGATAAACGCATTGTATCTTTGTTGTTTCCACATTCAGAATCCACATGATGATGATGATGATGTGTGTCTTGATTGAAAAACCGAATAAATCCTCCTTTGTCCATGCACGGAAACACACAAATTGTATCACTGATGTGACTAATGATCCAAAGATGTAGATAATGCCTGGACTACCAATGAGTGGGTTTTTTTTTTAATCTTTCTCTTATCTTTTATGTCTAAGCAGATGCAAAAAGGCTACATCCTCGGGTGTTTGCAGCACTGCGACTGCGAGTGTGTGACCGCTGTCTGCTGCTCATGTTCATGCATGCATGTCTTTGTGGCCGGGGGAAGGGTGTGCTTTGCATTTTAACAACCCATCCCTCACTAGCGACGTCTGCAAAAGCTTTACTCTCTGCTCTCTCTCTCTCTCTTTCATTTTTCCCTTGCAGTCCCCCCATCTTGCGCTATCACTGTCTCTATCGTTTTAACTGTCATTTGGGAGAGAGGGATCACCTTGAGTAAAATCCCACTGTGTGCTGAGACACAGGTCCTTAAAACTCGAACTTAAAGCTAACATAGCGTGTCCTACCTTAAAGGAACTCATTGAGAATCAATGCTATAACTGTTGCCAGTGCACAGCAGTCAGAATTGATCGAATTAATCAAGGCCGACCCTGATGCACATGCGCGTACACATGCACAGACGATGAGAGACGAATTAATCCACCACCAAAAAGCTGTCTGGCTTCACAGAGAGCTGGCTTCTAAGCACTGAAAGAGGCTAAAAATAAATTTTTCCCACATGCACTGTGCCATATAAAATATTTATAGTGAGCCCTGTCTACTAAGAATGGCAAAGATGCTACAGAGAGAGAGAGAGAGAGGGGAAGTAGATGCCAAAGCTCGCGGTAGCCTCCATCCCAGTGCCAGAGCTTACATAAGAGCTAACAGCAGTTTGAAAGAGGCACACACTCACACTCTCTGTATTTAACACACACTCAAACAGCGAGTGACAGAGAAAGACAGACAGGAAAGGAGAGAGAGAGAGAGAGAGAGGACTGACTTCTACAGTCCTCTGTTCTTTCTCCAGGAATCTATATTTATCGTCCCTTGTACCCTACAACTCGCTACTACGCATGTCCTGATTTTACCAGGCTTACATCTGCGGGTGTTATACATCATTCAAGGCCATATGTGTATGGAGAACACAGAATTATGATTTACATTGCATTAATATGACGTTTTGCATTGGTATACAATAAAGTAATACAGTAAAAACAATATTATGACTGTGCAGGCAGTTCTCTGGAAAATGAAGGGTTTTCGGCACACATCAAACAACACTTCTCACTTCTCATGCAGCTTTCAAGTAGGAAATACCCGCCTTACTTGCAAGCTTCACTTGAATGGCAGTGTACTTTTTTTGGAGCAACAATATTTGTACTAGGGAAAATCACTTCCTCTCTGTCAAAAGTTGTGGACTTTCAACATTGTTCCCCTAATATGGACATCTGTTTTTTTTCTTCTACACACATGGTAGTTCCTCAAAGTGGGAGGAAATCAAACGACATCCTCCGTGGCTGTACAGTGAAGCCAATGTGGAAGTGCCAAAAACTGCAGCTTCTCAAATGGCCACTTGACAAACAGCTTGTTTGAGCACCCAGGCGTCAGATCCGCCAATGATCCACGTCTTTGCCGATTTTTAGATTAGCTTGGAGGCCAAAGAGGGAGGACTAGCAACGTGGCGGCGGCCAGAGCCACCGTGTTCTTTATAATTAACAGCGTGGCCTCTTTGATCGACAGGTGAGTGCCATCGCAGGCGGCTTGCTTGAGCACCTGGGCATCATTTGGTCCACCTCAGGTCACTGGGGTCATCCGCAGATGCAGGACAGCCAAGATGGCCGCGGCCAAGGCTACCACACACTGAGCTTCACATGGGCGATGTCACAGTTACAATGTCCATGTTTTATACTTTCTATGGAGGAAATGCTCAGATTTTATGTTGAACAAAATGGGCACAATTTAACAATTAATTATTAGCTAGTGATCCTTTATTTGCACTTTGTGAGAGGCCCTCAATCTAGGTCTATTAAAAATACTGTGTATTAACATTAATTAGATGTACACACCAAAACCGAAAACCCTTGTAAGTATGACAAGGAGCCATCAACGCCAACAATACGAATATGAACAATACAAAGTACATCTGATAGAGCTACAATTGATGCTAACAGCTTCTATTCCTCACATGTTTACTCACGGAGCAATATAAAATATAATTGATGGACCCAGTTATTCCAACACATGCACAATACTTGCATTATCTTTATGCAAATATTCCCTCACACATACACAGTCCATTGTCTCCATACATTTGTGTATCAGCAGGGAAAACAAATTCATTATTTAAGGCCATATTTCCAAGTGAGATACCAGTGTGTCGGGGCATAGATGCATAATGCATGCAGGCTGTATAGAGTGAAATCACATCTCCAGTGTCCCTCACTCTACACAGTAAAGTTTCATTACATCCAGCGCTGCAGCTATGGCATCACTTACGCACACAATATTACTTCACATCCCCGCTGTGTAGGAGAGGAATCCTGCTCTAAAATACGATTTTCCAAGAAAGCATCATTGTACATCATCCTGTGGGAATTAGCATGATCAACAGATGATGTATTATGTGTGATATATATATATATATATATATATATATATATATATATATATATATATATCAATGTAAAAGCACCTCCAGTATTTCATGCATTTTGAAAGACAGTTATATATGTCACATATTGACTTATGTATGCGGAGGGAGGTTGGATCTATAATTCAACACAGGCTTTTTGATGGCTTCTCCCCAGAGGTTTCTGGCCCTTCTGTCTTTTCCTTCTCTGACCCTCTTACAGCCCTTTCCTGCCTCTACTGATCCCCTAGACATTAACTCTGTCACCAATTGAACGGCAAGTGCTTTTGTGTGTGTGAGCGCTCGATGTGTGTATCTAATGTCGTGTATGTTTGCGTGTTTTGCAAGCAGCAAGTGTCCTCTGGCCCAGCTCTCGACATGGTTGATGTCATGCAGAGACATTCTGGGAAATCTCCTCGGCATCGTGCGTGTCAGCAAGGACGGGGCAGAGGAAATAGGCGACTCACAAATCACGTCTTATCTAATGAAGCTAATATAATTCAGAGGGAGAGGAGAAGCTTACCCCCTGCTCTTGGGGCTGTGTGGCCTTATTTCATTGTCTTATTACATCCCGGTTTGTTTATAAAATCGCTCTCTTTCACTGTGTCTGCTTGCTTCGTACCTTTGTGTGTCCCAGTAGTACAGTAATGATGAGATGGTAAATCGATCAACAGAAAATAAACGGACAAAAATACTGAGAATCGAATCCAGCCAGGCCTCAAAGCTAAGCAAAAAAAGAAGTGGTTTGTCATTGAGTTTTACCACAACAAAAGTGGTTTCATATAGGTGTTTTAATTTGCTACCTCTATGGTTATTGTTTAACAACTAAAGCTACTTGAGGACAGGAGAACCAACATTAAATGTTGGTAAAGTGTGCTATGAAAGCAGCGATATAACAATATCACAGCCATCTATGAGAATCAACTATGAGAGGCTATTTGTCAGTCAACCACTGATACTGTTCATTTTCTGATAAAGAAATAATTAATTTAGACCATCAAGCATCAATCACTGTGTAACTTTCCACCATAAAATTACAGATTTCAACAGATTTTATTCTTTGCCTCATTTGTCTGTTCTCACATTATGTAGCTTTGTGCTCCACGTACGATCATCCATGAGGTATGAGGTGCTTTACGGCACTTTCACTGTCACACACCACCAACTATTTCACTGATTTTGGTGAAACTGGATCATATTCTATAAAGAAAAAGTTTTATGCTTTTCCCTCCATATCAAGTAAACTGCTGCAAACTATAGCTGCTGTTAGCTAGCCGGGCTGCCCAGACTGTGAGCTCAGAGCACCGGGGAAGTGTTAGTGTTTGTACCACAGGTGTTCTGGGACTGACTTTTAGCCGTCAATGAGAGCTTGGTGAAATAAAAGGCACTCTGAAACTGGGGGTGCTAAATCTCAAAAATACCAATTTCTATGCAGTGTTGGTTTAAATATTTTCGATTTATTTGATCATTATATCATTATTTATTATATATATTCATGTTTTCAAATGTAATCAGACAAAACCAGCAATTTGAAAACGTTCACAGAGAATGTGAGGGATATTTTTCAACCTGACTTCATGATTACAGTGTAACTTATGTTAGATAGATAGTGCATTGTAATGCTGCACTACATTTGAACATAAATCTTGTAATAAATAATAATAATAATAATAATAATAATAATAAATATATTGTACTCACCTGATTATTAAAAGAATATCTACTCAGACAAGTAAACAAGATATTACACGTTATTTAGTGATCTTAAAACCTAGATTAAATTTTTGAAGTTTTATGCTAAGCTAAGCTAACCACCTGCTGGCTGTAGCTTCATATTTAGGGTACAGACTCAAGGGTAGTCTTTTCATCAAACACTCATCCATAAAGCAAATAAGCATATATCACAAATTGTTGAACTATTCCTTCAACAGATAAAAGATAAAAGACTAATTCATCATGAATGCAGCTCTATTCACACACCTCTCGATGCAGAAATCTACAGACTGCTTTTAAGAAACCATTTATTTAGCTCTTTACCCTAAAAAACCTTGTCCTTATCTAACACCCCAGTGTGCTACTAGCTCCTGTGATGTATCCTCTGACTTTATCATAAAGATTTATGCTCACACTGAAAAGGAAGGTAAACTATTTCACAGTACGAACGTGGCTAGACTACATTCAGGAGATTTTACCCTCCACTTCATCCATAATCCTGAATAAAACAATACTCCAGGTACGACACCACCCATATAAAACCGCTTATCACCATTTCCTCACCCCTATTAAAATCTCATTCCAACTAAGCTCGCTCCATAAAAACAGGTGCCATATGCTCGCATCTCTCAGATTGTTGTGGGCTGTCGTTCTTTGAAAATAAAAGCAATAACCTGAATACATAAACAACCATGGCCACCTTCCTCTTAGTTTTCTCTCTCGCCTCCTGTTTTTTTTTTCTGTCTCTCTGAGCCTCGCTGAGGTTGTTTTGGATGTTTTCTGTGTCAAGGTAACCTTCAGGGGGTTGAGTCTTGTTGTCTCACAATTGAATAATGAATGTTTTTGTCTGTTGCTTCCAGTCGAGCAGGAGAGCACGCAAACGCGCACACGTATGTACACACGGAACTAAGCTTTTTTGTATGCTGACTGTGTTAACTAATCAGTAAACTGGAGCTCCGTTGCTTTGCCCCCGTTGTCCTCAGAGTATTCACAACAGTGTCATCAATATCTAGCTCACTCGCTCTGATCCATACAATGCTCGGTCTCTCGGGGCGGGGGGGCCCTAATAAGCAGCGAGGAAATATCAACTAGACAAAAAAACAAGAGTGCTCGGGGATCAATTAATTGGGATATGTCAGCAATGATGATAGCTGTGTGTGTGTGTGTGTGTGTGTGTGTTCATTTATTTTTATAAATTTGCATAGTTCAGCACTATAAGTGTTGTCTAACACCTGCTGTGTTAAGAGAAGCTGTAGCTTCATATTTACTGCAAAGACATGACGTGTGGTATAAATCTTCTCGTCTATCTCTCGGCAAGAAACATTTTCCCCCAAAATGCTGAACTGCTTAATTTAATTGATAGGTTTGCTGCTCTACAGGGAATGTTTGTCGAAGACTTGGATATAATAGACCTTTTCCACAGTGGACATTTTGACTTGTCATAGCTGGAAAAACACAGGTGTAGCTAATGACGTTAACGATGCCTCAGTTTCATTTGAGTGTCTTAGTAAGCGCTGGATCTGGGGCATCGTTAATGTTATTAATTACACCTGTGCTGTTCACGCTATGTTCGTGCTATGATGAGTCAACATGTCATCCGTGAAAACATCTATTCTGGTGGCGTGTGAGTAAATGTGATCTCCGCAATACTGGACACATAAAAGCCAGAACAATTTGGAGGTAAAATTAGCTCCTGTTCCCGCGATCTAAAGGCCTTTTTAACTGCAGACTTTTTGACTTGTCATCGAAGAAAAATATGTTGGAAAAAATATGTTTGAATGATATATTACTGAAATGTGGAGTTAGAGGTTAAAACAGTTTTCAGTCCAGGATTTTTTGGGCGGTCCTAAAAGGGTGGCTCGATGACACGCTGAGGCCACCCTGAGCATACCCCTGCACCCCTAGCAGAGAGATAGAGATTAATTCATCTCGCTCAGTGTTTCAAAGTTAGTCATGTCATTTTCTGAACTCATCTGACACATTTCAGTCACTTCAAAATGGCTGCTTGACTGCTTCAGCACATTCAGCGGAGAGACACCCCCACAGTCCTGGAGCTGAGAATACTGCTCATTTTTACCTGATTTTGACACCTAATTTCATAAACGTGTCAATATTTTTAATCATTCAAATTTGGCTGGGTGGTTAATAACACTTTCTTCTTTGGTCTGACAAACTCAGAACACATATTTATTCTTACTTTACAGGGACTTTAAGCGTCCCAGTAAGTCAGCATGTGTAACATCAGGACCCTAAAACACCTGTGATTCTCCTACTGTGTGTTCCAAAAACAAGGCCTATAACTGTAGCTGTAAAATGAAGCCAATGTGAAAGTGTTCCTCAACCTGCCACTTAAGGCTGGCTACAGAACGAGTCAATCTCCATAAGCCCCCATGTTAAATGTCCAACTTCACAGCAGAAATAAACATGTTTACAGCCTGGTACAAAAAACTGTTTTGGTCTCTATAGCTAATTTCCCCGTTTATTGCAACTGTACTGAGTCTGAATTTTTATTTAGCTTACCCGTTCAAATTATACTAAGGCTTAAAGTTATGCATAATTGACAGCATGGATGCTTTGATTGACAGGTAGGTGTCGTTACAGATAGCTTGTCTGAGCACCCAGGTGTCAGATCCACCAATGATCCACGTCTTTCACAACAGCTCATTAGAAACCTATGAGTGACGTCATTCTTTATACTGTCAGTGATCAGGGCCCTGAAACACTGGTGCTTTTTCTACTGTGACATGCAAAATGTCTTCCATGAACAAGGCCTACAATTGATTTGTCACTTGAGTGAGATCATCCAGGTACTTCGAATGAAAATCAGGAGGTTTAATCAGGTGACTTTATCATAAAATACACCAGACTGGAAGAAAATCACATTGTCTCATTATGTCATCACATTTTTTTCTACTTGTTTTAACTGCCCTGCACACCCACACAGGCGTTTTCAGTTGTCTGATTAGTCCTCTGCTCAGGTTGGAGGTCGGTGGAGCCACCCTGTAATTACACGATGTCATCATGTACTAATAAGGATGATAGAGGTGGAATGGACTGGTTGCACAGCAGACATTTTGACATGTCATAGCAGGAAAGTCACTGCTATATTAATGATAGCTGCATTCCACTTAGAGGAGGTCATGCCATTGTGCTCCTGGTTCACTGTCATAGTTACTGGGACACTCATTACTGTTATTATAAGTACACCTGTGTTTTTCCTGCTGTGGCAAGTCAAAATGTCTGCTGTCCACACAGGTGAAATAAAGCTGGGAGAAGACTGAGGGAGATGTCAATTAAGCACAGTCTGTACACGCCCACACAGAGCTCTAATCAGGTAAAACAATGAGATCACCTGTGTGGGTGGACAGTGGCCTCTAAGACAAATGAGACTCAAAGGCTGCACTACACTAATTGACGGACAGATTTCGCTGCGTGGCATACTTCTGCTTTTTGTTATACATTAAGAAATTATGGCGAAACATCCTCCGTTGTTCATGTTGTTTTAAGGATTTTCGTTTCATGGTTTTATCAGTTATGACATTTAGTTAGGGTGGAGTTCAACATGACAGGAACATGGTAGTTTCGCCATAATTCACACCCCAGTTATCTCGAAGTGAAAGTAAAAGTAATCACAATAGAAATGTCAGTTATAATTCATCACTACAAAGCAGTTCATGTGTGATGGCAGTGCTAAGTATGTTAGGTCAAAGTCAAGTGGCAGTGTGAAGCCAATGTGGAAGTGCCAAAAACTGCAGTACCTCAAACAGCCACTTGAGGCTGGCTACAGAACGAGTCAATCTCCATAAGCCCCCATGTTAAAATGTCCAACTTCACAGCAGAAATAAACATGTTTACAGCCTGGTACAAAAAACTGTTTTGGTCTCTATAGCTAATTTCCCCGTTCATGACAACTGGAGTCTGAATTTTTATTTAGTTCACCCGTTCAAATTCTGTTAAGACTTAAAGTTATATGTAATTAACAGCGTGGATGCTTTGATTGACAGGTGGGTGCTGGTACAGATGGCTTGATCCACGTATTTGCTGATTTTTAGATTAGCCTGGAGGCGGCAGAGGCTGGACTGCCAACATGGCTAAGCTTCAAAACAACTGTTCAGAAACCTACAGGTGACATCATGCTTACACTGTCCATTCTTTACACTGACAGTGTTCAAAGTTGCTCTTCAAAATCCCAATTGGTATTTACAATGGACAGTTAAAGTAATTGTTTTTCATACTCCCAAATAACTTGCGGTAAAACTGGAGGTTTGTCCGCAGAGAATCTGCTTGCCATCCTTTCTCACGTTAGACTCCATTCTACAGTGTTTCAGGGATGAAATTGGTGAAAATTATGAAAAGATTTTCCTGTATTTTATTTACAGTGCACCTCATTTAACCTTCACAAAACTGCTTGAATGTCACATTCAGCTGCAGTCCAACCTTAATCTCTCAGCACGGCCTGTGCGCACACACACACACACATACACACACACACACTCTCTTTAACACATCCACTTACAGGCGCCTGTGTCAGATTAGGACGACCACTGCACTCATGGAGAGGGAACACTGTGTTACCATCAAACTGGAGGCCGTCTGATAAAAACCCAAGAGCAGAGGATTGCAGTCTGTCCTTTACTAAGAATGGCAGAAACAATGTCTTATTGACTGCAGTAAATGAAAGTAGGACAATGCAGAGGCCATGCAGAGGACACAGCAGCCTGAAGTGGGTCATTAAATAAGTGTAGCAGGACGCAAAGCTCCCAGGTGTGACAGTACCTCATAATGCAGATATGAAACAAAACCACAGTCCAACCAGCAGAGTTTGAATAAGCTGTAACTTTTATTGCACATTCCTGTTTGGTCTTGCAACGACCTTTGACCTTTTTGAACTTTCAAGACCTCGGTCTCGACCAAACACTCAAGTCGGGAGTGGGTTGAAGTTGCCCAGAGTAACTGATCACAGGTCAGATGTGCACATTCCCTTTACGAGTGAGATTTGAAGCATAGGGAGGTCATACTGATTCTAGATCTGTGACTGGGGGAACTTTCAGTCCAGATCTTTGTGTTTGTTGACTGCATTACCCATAAGCCAAATCTAGAGCAGGACCAATGGGGAAGGGACAGTAGTGACATCATGGAGGGGACTAGGAAGTATTCAAGGGAGCGTAGGAATTTTCTTGATTCCACTTTGATGCACTCCCAATGAAGGAAATACTCCCTTTTATAATCTTGAGGCTTTGCAACCTTCCGTCCTTCTTTACTCCCTGAAATCCCCCCGAATAAACACACCTTACCCCATCACACAAATACATAGGCTATCATTCTTAGTAAGGTTTTTTTTTTCTTCTCTTTTTCTTGTGACAATACCTGCAACATGCTTCAAATCTTCATTTTGGCAAACCACAAATAAATTAAAACACAAACATTCATATAACACAATGTGACATTTCTTTTTAGGACGCTTAGAAAGAAAAAAATAAAGAAATATACATACAATACAGAACCCAAAAAAAAGAACAAAAGAGAAGCATTTGCATTTTTTGTTTTTCCCCGTGTTTTTTCTTGCTTTTCTTGAAAAAAGATATACAGTAGCTAGCTACCAATCACATATCACATGCAGATATAATACAACATAATCAGTTCACCCAGTTAGTGTCTGCAAACTACCAATCTAAACTATATCACAAAATTATTCTCTTGAAACCAGCAAACACTCAGCTTTTGAGATATTTTGTCTTAATAATAATTCAGTTTACAGTTTTCTCCGCCGACAAGCCAAGAGATCACTATACGATCGACCCTGAACTGACTAGCCAAATTCAAAAAGGACTAACGCGCTCTCGTACATGATCACATACCAGATGGTGTATTTTTTTGTCTCTTTTGCCTATTTTTTTTTTTTTTTTTGTCATAATGGGAGTGTAGCACACATTTGCTCACACATGCACTCGCACACAGACGGACATTTGTTAACGACCACAAACGTGACACGATGTGGGTGGGGGGGCTTTGAAACGTGGCGCGCAGCCCCGATCCAAACTCGGCATGCTGGCATAGCGGCTCTGCTTCAGCTCAGCGGTTTAAACATCCTGCTCTGGGATTACGGCCCGGCCTGCTGAGAGCTGACTGGCATCGAGCTGCTCCTGTACCCCTTGGTCTTCTACTCATATAGCCCACTTTTCTGCCCTTCCTACACTCCAGCCTCCCCAACACAAAAATAACAAAAAAAAACAAAAAAAAGAAAAACAGCGCAGGAGCGGAAAGTGACAAAATGTCAGCGCAGAGCGGGAGGTTTGACATCCTCCATCCTTCTGCTCTCAGCTGCTCTTCTCTAATGACGCTCTGCTGAAATGTCAGACCAATTAGCAGCTTTCCCTCTGACATTTAACTGGCAGATAGCAAAACAAACACATGAGGAGCCCACTGGACTGGACGGACAGATAGTCTGTGGCTAGTGGGCGCACGATTGATTAAGACTGACGATGCTGCAGCCGTAGAGTTAATATTAGATATTTATAAAGTCCTTTCAAAGGTTGGAACTCAGGAACTATGTGTCTCTTAAGTAATCACAGCAGGTAGAGCGAATAATATCTGTCTTCAGCCATTTTGCAAGCCTCCTGACATTTCCAGAAGCAGTCGGTAGTGATCAAAGCTCCCACAATTCCCTCCTCTCCCTCCCGTCTTTCAGCAGGCATCAATCAGGCGGACTCTGAAGCGTGCACTCATTTAAAGCACCTCTCTGTCTATGGCGGCGGCGGCGCTCGAGCCCCCTGTCTGTCTCCTTTAATGCGTGTTACTGCTGACGTCGAGGCCGCAGGTCTAACGCACGAGTGTGTGTGTGTGTGCCGCGTGGCCGAGCTTGTGTGTGTGTGTGCGCGTCCGAAGCGTATATTTTACTGACCTTTAGTTCTTTAACATGGATCGGAGAGAGACAGACGAGGCTATGTGTGCACGTAGATATTCAGTCACGACCACCACCCGGTGTTTACAGTAGTAATAATCAGGAGAAGTAGAACAAGACAAGTAATTTAACCAAAACAAAACAAAAAATAAAAACGGCACTCCTTTTAGGCCTTAGTGTCATTCACAGTAAAACATATTCTTCTCTGTTTAAAGGGTTTTCTCCCTTCCTTACACACACACACAAACACACACATAGTGAGGCCTGGCCTTCAGCTGTACCATCTGGTATCTAAATCATGGGAATTACAGTCTTCTTCCTCTCTTACACACACACACACACGCACACACACATGATAACATGAGAGTAGAGAGAGAAAGAAAGAGAGGTGATTGACTGTTATTCTATTTATCATACATAGTCTGCATAAAGCAACATGTGACTTTTTATCTCTCCATTAGAAATCAATATCCATGTACGCAACAGTGAGCTCTAAATTTAGCCACAAGAGACGGAGAAAGAGAAACAAAGTGAACGAGCGAGCTAAAGAAAGAGATAGAGATAGAGAGAGAGAGAGAGCACAGCTCCATGTAAATTACAATCTTCATGTTGCATTGAACTGTGAGCAACGGCACAGTCGAAAAAAGAAAAGGGGAAATGAAGGAGTGAACGCGTGCGCTGCCCGTCTATTAAACATTAACAGCTTCATTTATATGTAAATGACCCGACAGCTACAGAGAGAGAGAGAGACGGTGGGAAGTGATGCCAGTTCAGTTGCGGTAGAAGAGAAGTGAGCGAGGGGTGGTAAGAGGGAGGAGGGGAGGAGATGGCGAGGACGGGAAAAAGGGGATGAGTCTCCTTCATTCAGTAGTCTTTCACATGGGTGGTAAAGTCCACACTGTCCGATTTATCCGACTGCACGTGCATGGGTGCGCGTTAAGAAAAAACAAAACAAATCCACCGACAGTAACGCACACTCTGATGCACGTGCACACACTCCCAGGTGATGTCCGATGGAGTGACAAACATACACACATGATACACACACACACACCTCCCTCTCAGGTCTTTCCAAAATGGGGGAAAGAACCTCCCTGGGCGAGAGGGAGGGGAAGGAGAGTCGCTTCTTGTTGGAAGAGTGACGATGGTAGCGGTGTGTAAGCTCTTGGAGAGTTTCGGTGGAGATGATGAAAAAAAAAAAAAATCAAAAATCAAAAAAATACTTACACAGACACACAAAACCGAAAAAAGAACCAAAAAATCTTGAGTGAAACAGCAAAAGGTGTAGGTGTGAGATTGTTGAGTTAGCGTGGTGTGTCGTTTTGCGTGTCGGGGCTAGCTGGGTTTTTGTCCGGCTAGCACAGGGCTCGGAGGGTCGGCGGCCGGGCACTCAGCCGTCGGACACGGGCGGGGACACCCAGCCGTACTTCTCGTGGGTCTTCACCAGGGACTTGAAGGTGGCCTCAGCTTCCTTACGGCTGAAAGCTTTCTTGGACTTCCCTGATTTCCTACAGATACGCCCCTGTGAGGAAGAGACAGATACAGAGAGAAAGGAAGGTAGAGATGAGGTTAGGATTGTCGTCAAACTGTCTAATGGGGCAATAACGAGTTGATTTATTCCTTCATTTCTTTATGATTCATTCATACTCGGCCATTTCATGGATATGAAAAAAATATATTCCATCAGCTCATCTCATCTCAATTTCATAGAGGACTCCATGACAGAGGCGTAGCTAACATTAAGGACACCAAGGTCACGTCTTATATAATGTCTCTGGGGATTTGAAGGTTTCAAAGATCTGAGGAGGAGTTAACAATCTACAATTACACAGTTCGACAGTTTAGGAAGCTTGTTCGCAGTCTGGCGGAGAGTTAAATGACGTCTTACACAATGCTCGTTGGTATGTTTCGTTTATATATTCAAAGATTTTACAGTTATTTCTTTCAGTTTCTAGTCAAAGATCTTGTTCTGCTGAGACAAAAAAAGCAGCCGATTAGACGTTAGTGATGATTAAAATGAAGGATTTCTGTATTTTTTGTCCTAACTATGAGACTAAGGGAGATACAGCTTCCTTATAGCTGTGTTTGCATGGCTACAAAATATACAGCCACTGTGTGTAAAATGTTTAACTGCAACTAACACTGATTGTCATTATTGATTAATCTGCCGATTCTCTTGATATACCCATTAACTGTTTCGCCTGAGACACTTCTCAAGTGAGAAATGTGCATCACAGTGACCTATAGTCCACGATGATGTCATCTAATGTCTCCTTTTGTCCTTTAACGGTCCAAAAGCCGAAGACATTTAGTTAATGTTTGCGTGAAAATGAAACAATCTTGGTGAAAATTGATGCAATCAATGTGTTTCTTTCCTCTCCGGTCCAAACGCATGCCATTCTTGATACTACGGATGGAGCCAAAAGTAAGAAATTGTCTTAATTATCATCATGTTGACATTGATTTTGCTATCTGGGTCTATTCAAAAAAAGAATATCATTCTGGGAACATTCAAAAAGCAGAATATGTCAAAACATTATTTGTCTCATCTTGATACGTGTGTCAGATCAAAAAGTAAGATGGTTCTCTTGTTCACGATTGTCAGTCTCTATCTGGATAAATTGTTTCAAGTCTTTTCAGGCAAAATCTAGAAAGACAGAGAGACACGGACCACACGTGCACATGGATGAACTCGGTGGCACTGCTGCAGGGGAAATGTTGACAGGACAAGTGGATCCTGAATGCAGGATGACCACATTAAATCAGTGTATATAGGCAGAGAAAGGGCTTTTAAAACGTCAGGTACAATCACATGTGAAAATATACCCTCCACTATATCAGGCAATGGAAAGATAAATGAAGACTAGACGCACTAAATGATGAAAAGGTCGTAATATGACACATGAGCATGTAACCATCTTGTGCTCTGCGTGAAAAGCATCACACTCAGAGCACTGTGACATCTGACGGAGACATTTTTATCCAGGCACGACCTTGCTTAATCCCTCCCTGCTTCCCACACTTGCGGCTATTAATAAACACGGGCCACAAAAAAAAAAAAAGAAATGCAGAAAAAAAGTGAAGTGGGTCTTCGCTGTGACGATAAAACTGCCTTTTCTGTTGTTGGTGCAAAGTCTTCCCTAAAGAAGATCGCGTGGGTGAATGAATAGAAAGAGGAACTGTCTTGAGATGGAACATTCCCACAGTCATGACAGCACAGCCATGACGTGATTCATATGAATGTCAGTACAGTTTGATGTGCATGAATTCATGTAAAAGTCACCTCAGAAAAACACCACAAATCATGACAAGGTCTGACTGCACAGTAAATATCTGTCCACGGGTCATACTGCAGCTATGCTGAAGTTTCCGTAGTAGTTGGCTCGCTCGTCACCAGCCCGCTGCTGTGTAATATGTCAGGTACTTTACTGTATTTGTTTGTACACGCTCTGTAACATTGCACCACTTCCCTCTACCCAGGACCATTCTTGGCAGAGAGAAAACCACTCCACTGAAACCAATACTAATGAAATTCTTTGAGGAGGGGAGCTCCTCTGCATGCTGCAGTGCAGTACAGATACATATCCTCATATTGTTATACATGCATGGTCTGCACCTCAGTGCTACTATGCTATAATAATCAGAGCCAGAGACTACCCATTGTTATGTAGAGACACAGTGTCTGATACACAAGGCAGCAATGACTGTTTCATTTTCCATTTGGTGCTTAAAGGCATACTTCATACCGAAAGTTAAATGAAAAGATTGATATCACTTGCGCACTGGTTAGTTTAGCTTAGCTTAGCACAAAGACTGGAAACGAGGAAACAGCTAGGTAACAAAGCCCGGCACCTCTAAAGATCGCTAATGAACTCATAAATCTTGTTTGTTTACACAAAAACCAAGTGTAAAAATGACAATCCACCTTTTTTATTATCAGTTACTGATCCTGGCCAACAGATAGATATCTTAAAAACCTTGACAACTCAAACCAAAACTATCTGAAGGGCTAGTCCGCTAGCAAGACACTGTAAATGAGAAACAAGCAAATGGAAACAAAATGGCTGATTGGGATCATTTGCTAGTTTGCTAGCTAATTAAGCTAATTTATTTAATCCCTTTTAACTTGTATCACTAAGATTAAGAATTTACATGTTACGGCACTATCATATTTATCCCTTACATAACTACTCATGAGTAATGAGTTCATGGGTTTGTACATGTGCGCCTTATGTACGCCACATCCGCTTCACTTGTGTTGATGTAAATGTAGTATTTATGGCTATTGGTTGTTGTTTAAGTTGTGTTAAAATAACAGTCTTAGGGTACTTTTTGCAGTGTGAATTTGACATCATGCTCCCGTAAAACACTGACTCACTCCTGTGTCCGAAGAGCTCACAGTATCTTTTAACTACTTTTGTCCTAACACCTGGAAAGGAGAGCCAAAATACAAGATTTAGACAAGGACTAGTGAGATTAATCAAGATAACAATTCATCAGTGTTATCTTAGGGAAACCGTGCTATCTCTAACTCAGTTTCTTTAACAAAAAGTGGATTTTAGGACTACAGTTTCTGCTCCTCTGTGCAATGAGATACATCAAACACAGGACTGTTAATTCTCTGCCCCCATGACATCTGATAAATTATCATTTGTCCTATTGCGTACTTGCTCGGCTATTTTGAGTCAAAGGTGATGCGTGGGATTAAAGGGAGATGCAGTGCTAACATTAAATGATCTGGAGATTAGGGTTACAGTTTCCATTCCTGTAGCAACACTGGCCTCATTTTAAAACAACACTCGCACACTCTCTCTCAATTTGTCTCTCTGTCTCTCTCAAGTGCATGCACACTTTGATAAGCTCAGTCAACTATTATTATTATTTCGTCTTTTAATATTATAAAATTGAATTAAATCTCTGCTGTAAATGTCCACCGTGACATCTCATTTACTCTCAGTTTGACGCATTAAACTACAACTGAAACAAGGAAGGATATGGCTGATCTCAACACTGGTATGACAACAAACCAGAAAACTTTCCCCTCAATGGCAGGTTCTTTTTACTTTTTTTTAACTCAATGCATGACTCAGTGAGTGACTCATTCGTATAGATATCACATGCAGCGCTCCTTGAGGCTTTCTGTTCCTCTCCTTTACTAAACCACATTAAAAGACAGCCTCCTCTATTCTCATACGACTGATCCACGCAGCCTTTAAATTGGGAAACAAACCAAGCGGGTGTCACCTAAGCAGCACTGCCTGAAACCTGCTCTGCCTCCCTGTGCAGCCAGAGGCCTGTAAAACAGATTACCCCGGCTGACAAACACAGATAATGCGCTGGTTGGCTACTGTCAGAGAGCGTTGGTGAAAGGCTGAGATATGTTATTCTCCTTTCAAAGCCGCCTCATAACCATGCACATCTTCACATCACCAGCGCCATATGGTTGCTGTCACCACCTCAAAATGGCGGCCGCTGCCTTATCGTTATGGCAATTGGCCATTGTTAAAGAGGTGTGATTACCATGGTGATCAATGGAGGGGGGGGGGGGGTACTTTCAGTCCAATCGCTGTGAGCATGATGTTCTTGTTTTTACGTACAATAACTGGCATTTTCTCATTGATTGAGAACACTGGGGCAGTGTGTGTGTGTGTGTGTGTGTGTGTGTGTGTGCACAAAATAGATAGCCTGTTTGCATACACCTACACTATAAACAGTGGCTGTGAGTGTGAAAGAGAGCCGGAAAAAGAAACACGTACCTGAAATAGATTAAGAGGAAGAGAGTGTGTCAAAATACACTTGTGAATGTATGTAGTGATGCACCAGCCTGCACAAAAGTCTTCAGACTTCAGCATGAAGAGGGGAAATTGAGCATTAATTAGCACCATTGTGTTCACAGTCAGCTACAAGAATGGCTCAGTATGATGCATCCAAAGATGGCCGGAGAAAGGAAGTAAAAATATCTTGTGAGAGAAAGAATGGGCAAACAAAAGAGTGTGTGCATGTGTGTATGTGTGTGTGTATGTGCGTGCTGCGGTTCAGCTGAGCGAGCGCCCCGGGCCTATACAGTGCCATGTCAGTGTTTATCTATTTCAGCTAAGCGCCTGCTCATTGAGAGGTACACACTCGTGTAAAGTGGCTGCTGGGTAATCGTGTGAATGGAGATCAGTCAATGGACAGAGCAGGGAAGGCCCCAGTGCATGTTGGGAAGCAGCTCTGGGGGCCGTGGGGGAGGGGGAATTAGGGGGGAAGAGGGGGATTGCATAACGCAGACATGTGCTTAAAGGGGTCGGGATAAACAAACACGAATCAATGTCATCATCATCCTCATCAGATCAGTAAGGAGAGCCCCGTGGGACTGATGACGGGGTCATTACAGGGTAATACCGCTGGATTTTTTCTGTGTTATTGGACTCGGTTCTCCTGTATAGTATGAAAAGGAACTTCAACAGAAAAATGAAGTCCCTCAAAGGAAACAGGAAACTTTAAAGGGGCACCCCACCGATGTTAGGAACAGAAGGAACTTTCCAATGACTGAAAAAAAATAACCCTCATGATGTCATCAGGGGTTATTTTAGCATTGGCTTGGAGTCTACACATTTTTAACATAAAGTCTGCATTACAAACTGGAGGTTTTGAGAGAAGTTAGCATATAGGGTCTAATGAGATCCAGTTGCATTAAGGGAAATATAGGATCCAGTGTCTTTGAGGTTTAACCTAGTCTGGGGAATAAAACTAAGGATATCTTTGCCTCTGCTGCTTCAATTTTGACCCTCCTGTTTTAATATGAGTTGTCAGACACAATGTAAGTGACATACTAAATTGCTGTGATACCCCTTTAACTTGGTTTGGACAGATCACATCCAAGACTGCAACTGACAACTGATTATTTTCATCATGCATTAACCTATCAATTATATTTCTTGTAATAAACTGATCATTTAGTCTATAAAATGTAAAACTAAAAACGCCCAACACAAGTATCTACAGATCAAGATGACTAAAATACTATACACTAATCCAAAGATCTTCCAGTTTCAATGACATAAAACAGCAAATACTTGTATTTAATAAGGTGATTATCGTCTTACAACACACATCTTTCTACTTTGGTTGTCATTTTTAGCACTTGATAGCAATTCATATGAAGCTGCATTTATCAAGTTTGTGTTTTCAAATGAATTCTGAAAAGCTAACAATTAGAACAAATGCTGTTCTGGCCGCTGACTGTGTGGGATTCTTTGTATTTTTTTGTTTTGTTTTGTTGTTTTTTTTTTGCATAAATGTTTGCTGAACAAATGATTGCGAAGAAATCTAATTAGATTTGCCTGCAGTGCAAATAGAGAAGATGAGAATATGTTATAGCAGCAGTAAATGGACTATAAATCCAAATGACAGTGGTGTACTAAACGCTGCTGTACAGACAACATTACAGCAGTACAGATCAATTACCAAATTAGCTCACACTACAAAGACGCCTGTATCGAACATGAAGCTGAGTTTCCCGACACTAGACAACTGTTTTCTACCACCTGCACGGCACTATGGGCGTTAACGTACTGTCAAACAAACTAGATTACACTGTGACAGCGATTGCCTTAAAATTGGAAGTGTCTGAAAGCCAGACGGGTAAAGTGGTGACCGCCTTTAGTTCAGCCAAACCTCTTAAAATGTCACCTCATCTCAGCTTGTGTGTGTTTCATCACACTGCACACTCTGCAGGTGAAGACACGTGTAGCTCTGTTGACTTTCCCTTCACCACTTTGTCATGGCATGTATCCTGTCACTCCAAAAATAGGCAGGAAGCTTCTAAACAAGCCACATCACTATAGTCATAGTGAACCGCTGCCAAAGGACGGATAAATATATTCTGTGTATCTGGGTTTATATATAGTCCTGTGTGGCTCTGTTTGTCATGATGCATGACAGATGAGTACATTTCCTAGTAAAATTAGGACATGAAACACATGCAAGCGCCTGTGTAGGAACATATCCACAAAAGAGGCAAACAAAGAGATAAAGAGATGCACACACACACACACACAGGAATAATTAATCAATATTGTTTCCATTAGCAAACTGGAGAAGGAAGACACTGCACCATAATTAGGGAGCACTGCAGAGCTGCAAGCTCATCTCCTCGAGCAGCAAATCAAGATGAACACACTCACTCTCTCTCTCTCTCTCTACAGTTTTTGCATGACCTCTCTCGGTTAACAGATGCTTAATGACCACAGATGACTCGGGAATAACGTTCAGTTATATCATCAAAGACAAAAAAAAAAAAAGAAAAGCACCAAGGGTTGGGGGCAGGGCAGGAGAATCCGGTGACAGTTTACATAAGGTCTCCTGTCACAGCGATGTCATGCTGCTGACGTCAAAAGACAGGGAGACGGTGGAGGAGAAAGAGGGATGAAATGACCGGAACATGACACAGAAGTGACCATTTGGCACCACATGAGAAAACAGCGATTCTAATCTGGGTGGAAAACTGAAAATCTAGTCAAAGTTTAAACGATTATAGCCTGGAGTGCATTTAGAGATGCATCCATTTACATCGCAGAGCTGCTGTTGCTGCTGCAGTGCACTGAGGATGTGAAAAACAGATTTGACAGGATTACATAATCCAGTCAGTCTAAGTCACTGAGGACGGCTGGTAGGTAGGTAAGCAACCTGCTCTCTCTATTTCTTCATCTGCCTATTCTATCCATCATCACATCACATGTGTTGGAACAACTGTCTTCTTTTTACCATAATCTGATAACCGTACAGATATAGTGAGACTGCGTTGGGAGAGCCTGTATCTCATGGCAGCAAGTCTTTGTTGTCAAAGGATGCTGATTTATGGAGGCAATAAAAAGGAGAGCAAACCCAGACTGCAGAGAAGAGCTTGCATCAGAGAGATACTGAGGGTCGCACTGCATGAAATGGCCGCCGTAAAGTCACATAAAGATTAATAATATTCACAATCATGGGTTTGCTCACAGCAGAGAGGAGGGAGGGAGGAAGGGGGGACTACAGGCCTGTGGTATCACAGCACACCTACAGTTCACACTGAGCATAGAAGATGTTATAAATAGACTAAACATATAGCAAAAACATCACTTTGATTGAATGACTATATTTATCTTTAAATATATAAATGTGTAAGCATCTCCCATTGGGGTTTATTTCATATTGTATGCTTGTTTCATGAATTTTCCCTCCCTTCATCACTCTACTGGTGTCCAAAATGACACTTAATTAAGTAAGTTGACCTAAAGGCTAAGAACACATGTTCATATTTCCTTAATCATATTTAAAGTATTACTTGTTTAAACATTCATATCTGCCTTGAAGCCTCGCTATGATTCACGTATGTTGTACATGGAAAAAAAACGTTTTACGCGTTAATTACGCATGAATGCCTAATGGGATTGCTCATATCCAGCACGTCATGGCTGAAAATAAACGTACTAGAGATGATGATGGTTGATGATATTCCATGCAAGGACCCTCAACCCACCAGCCCACTTTTCCCCTCACCTGTCCTTTTACGAGGCTGGCCGCAAACTGCCTCATGACCGCCTCCACCGTGTAGGCGCTGGACCATCCGCGGGGGGTCAACAGCTCCATGCATATGGCCCCACCGTCCAGCACGTAGCCGTTCTCCAACCGGGGCGTCAGGACCCGCATGAAAGGCGGCGAGAAGGGGAAATTATCTGGAAAGGTGACGTTGAGCAGTATGAACTCGGTGCTGGTTTCCTTCATGTCCTGCCACAGCGCCGAGTCCTTGTCCACCTGGTGCAGCTTGACGTTCCAGTCATACAGGTTGTCCTCCACCAGCTCCACCGTGATGAAGTTGTCCCCTAACCTCCTGATCTCCTGTAGCTCCTTCATCAGCCTCCGCGTCCGGACCTGGGTGCAGTGTTGCCGGTGAGGCGCCAGCGGTGGTATCGAGGAGGCACTGGTCGCTTTACTCCCTCCTCCTCCTCCCGTCTGCTGCTTCTCCTTTGCATCCTTGCCCTGCTTATCCTTGCCGGACGGCTTGTCCTTGCCGAGCTGGTCCAGCTTCCTCGCCTTAATCTCCGGAGTGCTCAGGATGTTGGTTTCGTTGGCGGTCTGACAGTGTTTGTTGGCGTTATTTTTCTGGTTCCCTTTGGTCCCTTTTAGCGAACCCTGATGGTGCTTTGGGTCCTCGGTGTCTCGGTCGTGCAGGCGGATCAGACCGATCTTCCGCAGTAGGGTGGCCATAATTTGTTATAGATCTATATTTTCTCCGCCGATCCCCCCGCACAGGGGCAAGAATCAACCCTTTCAAGTCGGATCCTGCTCACAGAGAAGACCTTTATAGATGCTGATGATTAACCTTGTTGTACCGCAATCCCCCCTCCGTTCACTGCAGCCTCAGGATGAACACAACCGGGGGAGCCTGTGCTGTTTTCTCCTTTAGAGCAGCATCTCGACACGGCTCGGCTGCAGACAAAACAGCAAATAAACAGCCAGTTTAGACGAATAATAACACAAAATAAATAAATAAATAGTCAAAACAGATCAATAAAATTCATTTTTCCCCCTACAAGTGGACCGACATCATGACTGCAGTTGTTCAATGATAGGACGACATTACGCAGAAGCACTGAGGTGATTCTATAATACATTTTAACAGAAGGGTGCATATCGTGTCATCATAGCGAAAAAAGAAATACACATGAATATACTGCAGGTAAATCATAGCACCGGAAGGAGGAAAAGGCACCTTTAAGCATCACACGGTTGTTATAATTCCCTCACTAATAAAAGACAGGCTTCCATAGGAAATGTAGAGATATTATAGACACAAACAGGTTGTGTGATATTAAAATAAGTAAATATAAATATAGCTGAGGACAGTATCATATGCATTATAAATGGTTAAAAAGCCATAAATTCACTATTAAATCACTCTGCGTCTATAATAATATCATACATTTTCCTTTATGAGTCTTCGCCCGCCC
This sequence comes from Sciaenops ocellatus, assembly GCA_033000465.1. Lineage (NCBI taxonomy): Eukaryota > Metazoa > Chordata > Actinopteri > Sciaenidae > Sciaenops > Sciaenops ocellatus. The sequence continues at coordinate 13,885,712 of CP136873.1, forward strand.
ACACAGACCCAATATTAGACCAGCGATCCGACTGCTTACCGTGGACGGGTTAAAACTCAGTTATATGTCCCTTTTTAATGTCCCGTTTACCGGACAGATCCCTCTGTGTGTGCGGAAAAAAACAGAAGAAATGGCTCCTCCACCGTCACCGTCCAGTTAGACCTGCCGCCGTCCGTCCGTCGGTGGGAGCTGCAGTGAGGAGGAGAAGCAGAGCCTTTCGATGTGTGTGTGTGTGTGTGTGCGTATGTGTGTGTGCAGCTGCGGCAGCTCCAGTTAAAATGCAGCCGAGGACGAACCAGCCCCCGGTAATCCTTCAGTCCGTCTCCTCTCACCGGTGAAGCGACGCAACAGTTACGTCATTTCAAAATAAAAGCCCAGCCAAGCGCCAAAATGAGTAGGCTACATTTATGGATAAATATGCTGCTTATGAAATAAAAGCATTGGCATAATTCTGCTGGATCATAACAAATCATGTATATATTTAATGCTACATCGGCGTATCAGATGTGTAAAGAAAATGAACAACAAGCAACACAATAAAATATGACTGAGGACAAAAATAATATGAACATAACACAATGACTTATTCTGAAGCACAGAAAGTGAATTACATTAGAAAAATAACCTAAAAAAATAATTAACAAAATGAGCCTTGGTTAATCTACGGCGACTTTATTTCATCTATCTATAAACTTTTTATCATCTATCTATAAATCACCCATTTAAGGCCAGAAATTGTGGTAAAGCATTGACATGGTTCTTAAATATTTAGATTTAATAACTACACCATCCTTAGCCTGGGAAAGGTGCCCTATCTGTTGATATAACATTACTTTTATTTTGAAGGTTCATTATAAATTTCCTGTTTTGTCCTAACTCTCTTGCTGTTCGTGTGGATACCTGAACGAGGAAGATGCCAGATGACTGTGATGTCAACGTCACTGACATTCACTTTCACTTTTAGTCTTAATACAGGAAGTCAGCACATGTATATATTTACACTGAGTAAAGGTTAGGCCACACTGTGAGCAGAGCTCAGCATTTTTAGAGGTTAATTGGAGAATACAGGCAGTTTGGACCTTTTCCTTGATTTCTGAATGTGTTCCAGGGTTTAAATAGCAGGTTTGACTACAATCCACAGCCCCTGGTGTCATGTAGTAGTTGCCCACCGCTATGAAGAAATGTATTATTCACAATATAGTAGATTTCATAGGTGCAGTCTTTAGTTCACTCGGCTGACTATAGCTAATCTCTCATTGTGCTACTATTTCATCCGCAGGCCATATAGAGAAAGTGAAAACAAAACAAAAAACAAATCACACATTCATTTATTAGTAGATTTGTAAATAATAGGCTTTAACTTGTCTTTGTGATATACACCGACCAGCCACTTAAAGGTCCAGTGTGTAGAATTTAGTTGCATTTAGTGGTCCAATCACTGCATTACAATCTCCTCACATCACCCTCACCTTCCTAGTGTAAAGGAGAAACAACACTTTAAGGACCCTGTTTAGAGTCAGTATTTAGTTTGTCTGTTCTGGACTACTGTATAAATAAATTTCAAGATGGTGGCCTCCATGAAAGGGGACCCTCTCCCACTGTAGATATAAAATGCCATAAACTTTTATGAAGCTTATAATGTTTCAGGTTTTGTTGACACTGTCTGTTGTTGTACAGGAGTGCATTATATTGAAGGGTGTTTCTAATATAATAACCCTCCAACACTACTGTAACACTACTACAAACTAAAGCCTCAATAGTATATATAATAGTTAATTTAAAATCTCTCTGACAGTGTCAAAAAACAAACAAACAAACAAAAAAACTGAAACATTATATTCTTTGTAAAAGTAGAATTGGATTGTACAAGTGTATCTAATGAAGTGACTGGTCGGTGTATATGCTTGTAACGTAGAGCTGAATTGCAGTATGAAATCACCATGTCTATGCATATTTCAGAATCAGAATCGCTCTATTGGCCAGGTGTACACACATGAGGAATTTGACTCCGGTTCACTGTGCTCTCAATTGTACATACAGGTATGGTAGGCACAGAAATAACATAAAATCATAAAAAATAACTATATACATATTTAAAAGGTATTTATATATATTTGCATAAATATAGATATGGACATGAGTATCTGTCTATCTGATGATAGTGCAGGTGGTGGAATAAATATGGTTTCTACAAATGGTTGTGTTCTGTACATGAGGTAGGTGGATATGACAGTATATACATATCTATGTAGAACAGACTACATGTAAACAGTGGATAAATAAATAAATTATAATGAGCAGGTATTGCACAGATTTAAAGGTTATTGCACAGAGTTACAGGGTAGTATTAAAGATATGCAGAGTAGTGCTATCTATCTGTCTATCTATCTATCTATCTATCTATCTATCTATCTATCTATCTGTCTGTCTATCTATCTGTCTGTCTGTCTGTCTGTCTGTCTGTCTATCTGTCTATCTATCTATCTATCTATCTATCTGTCTGTCTGTCTATCTGTCTATCTATCTATCTATCTATCTATCTGTCTGTCTGTCTGTCTGTCTATCTATCTATCTATCTATCTATCTATCTATCTGTCTGTCTATCTATCTGTCTGTCTGTCTGTCTGTCTGTCTGTCTATCTGTCTATCTATCTATCTATCTATCTATCTATCTGTCTGTCTGTCTGTCTGTCTATCTATCTATCTATCTATCTATCTATCTATCACTCAGTTCATTTTCTTGGTCTTGACAAAGAAGACTGGCAGCACGACACTTTGATCGCTTAACGACAATGTGTCATACGTTGTTACCTAGTTACCACACAGCAGCACCCTCAGCGATTGGTTTATTTCATTGCCGTAAAGCTCTTCTGCGCCGTGACTGTCGCAGTGTCTGACAGTAAACAGCTCCATTCTTTTGACAAAACGTTTAAAAAGCTCTGAACTGAGTTCATTCATTTATTTTTATTTGTTTTTTTTTTTTTAGAGGCTTCTTTTTCATTAGAATGGCGGAGAGGTTTGATAACCTGGAGGAGCACCTGGAGAAATTCATCGAGAATATTCGACAGCTGGGAATCATCGTCAGCGACTTCCAGCCGAGCAGCCAGGCGGGACTCAACCAGAAACTGTGAGTCATGGTGTTATTTTTATTACATTTTAACAACACAAATATGAAAATATAAACACTATGTTTACTTATTGACCTGCTCTGTCGCCTCTTACCGTCAGAAACTTCATGATATCTGGACTGCAGGACATCGAGAAGTGCCGCCAGCAGCTGCATGAGATAAACGTCCCGCTGGAGGTGTTTGAGTGAGTCCAGGAGCTGCTGTGTTTGCTGTGCATGTCTCACTTTATCACACACAGTAGTGTTTTATTTACAGCTTTGTTGCTTTCTGTCGTTGCTGTGTGGCTGTGAATGCACGCATTTCTCTTTGAGTTAAAGTCACACCAAACCCCGTGAAGACACGTGTGGATTTTATAGTTTTTCACCCCTTGACTGAAATTTTAGCAACGTTATGCCTCATATTACTTTTATTCTGTGTGGTTGAGAGGTATTTTAAAATTCGGCATGCACATACTACAGTAAAGATTCATAGTAATGCTGAAATAGTAGAAGCATAGAGCGTAAGCACAGATATTTTATTACAAATGTTTCGTAGAAGCTTTTTCAGTAAACATTTAAACAGACACATAAAATGAAAATCAATAATAATAAAAAAACAAAAACAGGCCCACTAAATCTGAAGCTACAGCCAACAGCTGCTTAGCTTAGCTTAGCACAAAGACTGAAAATGGGGGAAACAGCTAGCCTGGTTTTGTAGGTAAGAAAATCTGCTGACCAACACCTCTAAAGGTTATTGATTAGTGATATATATCCTTGATTATCCTTGTCTATGTCCTTTTATAAACATTGTTTTTTGTTGGTAGATGCTGCTATAAGTGGATTTTGTTACCCTCAGACAAAGCCGCCAGGCTAGCTGTTTCCCTCTGTTTCTGTTGTTTTTCATGTGAAATATGTAGTTGGCACATACTGTTGACTGTACATTGGCTTTTGCCAAGGACAGTTGTGTTCACATCCGCAAGGCTAGGATACCAAAGAAATCTTTATTCCGTTTGTTAAGAAAGCTTGAGAAAGCTCTGATCCCAATGTGAAAGCCCCTTTCTTTTCTTTTTATTACCATTTTCATACATTCATACAAATTCATTAATTTGTGTACAAAAACTTTATTTGTCAAGACAAATACCCTGCCCTCCCCGGACACCCTGAAAAAAAAAAGGAGTAATCAAGGTTAAAAAAAAAAAAAGAAAAAGAAAACAAAAACAGCAGCAACAACAGGCAAAAAATGAAGTAAAGGATGTCGGTTTGTTATCACAATTAGGACCACTCACCCCCGCAGTAATCAGATTGCCTAGTACAAAAGTATGTCAGCATACTTGTATACACTTTTAGAGTGGAAATAATAATAAAAGATAAATAAATCAATAAAAAACAGGCTCACTGACACCTGAATGGGACCCTTGTTCTAGCCATTATTACTTTAGTGATTTAAAAAAAATAAACAGTTATGTAAGAGTGAAACAGTTTGCCTTGGTGTTCATGAAAAAGACAGAGTGAGGGTTAGTTTATATGAACTTCAGACGATACGTCTGTTTTATCTATATAAGTTTTTTTAATGGAATTATCGATAGCACTTGAGGATACAATTTTTTGTTGGAATAAGTAGATCACAGCACCCTTAACTGATATTATGCCTCATGTTTGCAGATACATTGACCAAGGTCGAAACCCTCAGCTGTACACCAAGGAATGTCTGGAGAGAGCCTTGGCGAGGAACGAGCAGGTCAAAGGAAAGATTGACACCATGACGGTAAGAGATAATATATGCCAGGGTCACTGAGATTCTCCACCAATGACGCCACAAGAATAAACAGAGCCGACAGACTGATTTAATGCTTGGAAGCATGTTTAGGAATTCTTAAAAAGATAAAAATGTTGTTCGTTACACAAAGAGACGTGCTAGAGATAGCCTTCTCTGTCTGTTGATGATAAATGAATTGACTTTGGACACAATGCTTAAATCTTTTTATGCTCTGCTCTCCAAATCAGTATTTTGAACTGGTTAAACGTTTCTTTATTATTTGGTGATGCAAACAGCCGCAAGACAAACTGTACTGCTCAGGTCTTATGTCCTTGGCATAAACACATAAGTTTAGTCTTCTACATAAATGGTAAGAAGTTCTAAGTCAGTAATAAACCAAACCCTACTGTTGTATTTTTATTTCATTACAGAAATTCAAGAGCCTTCTTATCTCCGAGCTCAGCAAAGTCTTCCCCGAGGAGATGTCCAATTATAAGGCTATACATGGAGAAGATGCCCCCTCCTAGTAACTGCTGCACCACGACCCCTGACCTTCAACCTGTGACCCTTGAAATGAAAGCCTGCACGGAGTTTGAGCAGGCAGGATCCTCTGTGGTTGCCAGCAGAATTTGACAATAACCTGGTGTTATTTTTCGTAAATATTACGTTGCTGAAACTTCATTTAAAGAAATACAAATCAACAGCAAGGGAGAAGCAGACAGGAGGAATAATTTTATGTTGTTGCCAAGAGACACATTTGTTTTTAATGTCCCTGCTGCTGCTGCATGGACACTGAGTACGCAATTTCTACAACTCCCATCTGTACATAAGAAAATATTCAAGAGCTACAAGGCACCTGTCTGATTCTACATTAAATATTTACTCCATCAGTTGTACATACAGTATATTTATACTCTTACACCTTTTGTAATGCTTACTAATCGTTGTGCGTCATACATTTGTAACACAGTTCATGACATTTTGTATCAAGCTCAGGTTTCTAATGGCCACGACTATCGAATGCAAACGTTATTTGATGGTAATTTTGTGCCTGATCAGTTGCTATGGTCAGAAATGAATCCGCTCTTTATTTGTAACTTGTTTGTATTATAATTTTTGTTATTAAACGATCTTTGTCGGACTGATGCTGTGTGTTTTGTTTCATTTTAATGATGAGAAAACAATATTTTTGCAACAGATTCAATCAAATAAGTCGCTTGGGAGGATAGTGTGCTTTAATTTTCCAGAATTCAATAATATGGTTAGTGTAGAGACTATAAACCAATACATTATAAGTAGAATATGATACAGCAATTACTGGCAATATTCCCCTAAAATATTTTCTGGGATGAAAAAACTATTAATATTAAAATACTGCAGAATAATACTGCTAAAAAAAAGTGCTAATGTTTTAACCTTTCCTCGCTGTGTTAGTGGGCCACCTGCAGACATGACCTGCATGGACATCAGTGATGTGCTCAGGGTCACTCAGCTCAAGTGTCGCCTCTGAAACATTGTAACTATACACTGTGTAGGAGTGTGTCTGCCTCTCTGTAAGACAGAGACAGTTGCTGTGGAAACAGACAGAGCTGCGTCATCAGGCGGGTTACCGCCCAACACGCCTCCTCCTGCTGGGACTTAACCACGCCGACACACCCCTCTGACCCTGGAGGTTGATCCTCTGGGACAGAAGGAGGGAAATGAGCTCTGTTATTGGTTTGTGATCTTTGCAGTGAAGTAATAGAGACAGCCCTTTTCCTTCGCTGTCACTCTTCCCTGAGGATTTCCGAACACGCGTCTCGTTTTGTCAGCCGTGGTTTAGTGAGGACTCAGCTCCCATTTTTTACTGGGGGAGGAGGAAAGTCTCAGATGCCATATTTACATCCAAAGAAATGTGTGTATTACTCTGCTTTTTAGATGTTGCATGTATGATAACTTAAGTTAATATAATGTGGATAAGTTCATTCTTACATTACAAAACACCTGGTTACTTACAATCTAAACATTTTCTGTGAAATATTAAAATCTCTTTTCATTCTTGGTTTCGAAAGGAATAGTTTGACATTTTGGGAAATACGCTCATTCACTATCTTCACTGCACAAAAAGTATGAAACTACAGCCAACAGCTGCTTAGCTTAGCTTAGCACAAAGACTGAAAACAGGGGGAAACAGCTAGCATGGCTTTGTAGGTAACAAAATCTGCCTACCAACACCTCTAAAGGTTCTAGATAATGTTACATCTTGTTTGTTTAAGAAACAGAAATCAACATGTTATTTTCTGAGGTGTTACAATTCCAGGAAGTCACTGTCCAAGGAATAATCTGGCACACAACCTCTCACAAAACCACACCTTGTCCTTTATAAACATTGTTTTTTGTTGGTAGATGCCGCTATAAGTGGATTTTGCTACCCTCAGACAAAGCCAAGCTAGCTGTTTCCATCTGTTTCCAGTCTTTGTGCTAAGCTAAGCAAACTGACTTTTCGCTGCAGTCTCATTCCATACAAACATAATAGTGTTAATGATCTTCTCATCTAACTCCCTTCAAGAAAGTAAGTATTTTTACAAAAATGTCAAACTATTCAAAGTTATAAACACTTTGATGTGAAATATGCGGTTAGCACATACTGTTGACTTTATAATTGCTTTTGCCAAGGACAGTTGTGTGAGTACTAGCATGAAATAGAGGGTCTACATGGATCCACAGAGGGACCCATGGGAAACACTGTGCAGGGGTTAAGCTGGTCCATTGATTGCAGGTTGGTGGTTCGTGCAGATCCTCCTGCGTCAAAGTGTCCTTGAACAAGATCCAACACAAAATGCGATCAACCTGAACAAACCCAAAAAAGAGAACACCAACAAGAAGCAGCACGATGCAACACCAATTAACAAGCATCTGTGTCTGAAAGCAGAGGAAATATATTTCACACTTTCCGTCTCTTGTCAAAAAACACATTTTCTCCTGTGATGAATATGATGGCAAACTGTTTAATCAAAATAGTATTTGCACCTAGCCGACTTTGGTCAGTTCTCAGTTAGAACACAAGTGGATCATCAACCGTGATATAATTTGGGGATGATACACAGATTTTTAAACATTAGAAACACCTTTAACCTCAAAAGTGTCATAGGAATGAAAGAAACAGGAAGCCTGTGATGCCATCAGCAGAGTAAACTTGTACTTTAGTGATCTCCTCACACTACTTGTCCTTCAGCGTGGATGCAAACCTTCCTGTTTTTTACCCACAGCACCTTGAGCATCATTTTTCAGATGCCGCCAGCCCACCCCCGTTTCTCTCCTCTTCACTTCTAGTCTATTTTTACCCTTTGACCCCGCTTTTTTTTCTATCACTGGGTGACGAACATCCTCACTGCAGCAGAGTCACAACGGCGTTGGTCAAGGGCACCCTTTCAATCCAATAACAAGCCATTTCAGAGAGACGAGAAATGAAATTAAATGCTGTTTTCATCCAGTTTGTGTTTGGTGTCTGCGCACCATGACATTTCTTTCTTTAGGGAGACACTGACTGTGTGTGAATGTGTGTCGTGATGCTTGACTAAACAGAAAATGGGAGAAGGAGGGGGAGAGCGTATTGTATTGTAAATATGTCTCTGTATGGAGCACTGAGGTGTGTTCGATGACTCATCCAAGGTGACTGAGTCTTTCTCTTTCCTCTTTTTCTTCCCCCCCATTCACCTACGCTTCTTGTGTGCTCAGGCACCAGACACCCACAGACAAACTCTTCTTTTACTTAGGTTACCTTCTTACCTCTTTTAATGGCCAACGCTTTTACTTCTGTGGCACCGCTGTGGCATCAGCAGTGTTGATTGAAATGAGTCATGTGGAGGTGGACTCTTTTCAGCTTTGTTATTTGTTGTTCTCGTACACTTGAAGGGTACTTTAACACAGGGGGGACAGAGTTCATATAACACGCTGGGTGGAGTAAATACTGTAATTGCCAGATCCTGCGATGTTTCATATTGGCTGCTGGAAGAGCCCTCCATTCTCGGATTTCATGGTGTAAATGGGACACTCGAGAAATTGCTTTTAAAAAACAAAGGCATGAGTGCACTGCACCGCTGACTTTGTCCTGCAGGTATCACATTGTGAAGGAGTGTTTGGTGTTGTATCAGGTGATCTGTTCCCTTTGCAGTCTTTAAATAGTTAATTAAATTCCCTTTTAAACATGGATTTAGGTCAAAGAAAGGCATTAAACCATGTAATGCAGTTAATTATCATCACAAGGCAAATGGGCTCCAGTTTATTAAAGAAATCAATTCAATTTCTTCAATTTATGTGTAATCTAACTGTGCATTTATTCGACGAAGCCTTGTATCTTTAAAAGGTGCTCTGCAGAGAGCTGAAGACCTAATGTCACCTCAGGACTAGCAGCTGCTCTGCTAGCTGTAACTTCGTCTCATTTAGTTTATTTTCAGGTCTTTCTGAAGTGTTCTTGGGGTTTACAACTTATATTCATATTAAGATATTTTAATCATTCTCTATTACAGCACTCACTATTTGATTTTTAACTGCTCATGGTTTTAGCAAAGTTAAACCAGTGTGGCTAGGTGGAAATCAAGTTATGAACAGGTAAGTACCAGTCGCCAACCTTGGTGCCTGTGAAATGAAGCCATGTGCTAACACTGCAGTTCCTTGAACAACCACGAGTCTGGCTACAGAAGGAGTCTCCATAAGCTCTAATATTAAAATGCCTAAATAAAAAGAAGTTTAAAAAAGTGCTTAACTTTGCAGTAAACATGTTTTTACAGCCTGGTACAAAAAAAATATGGGAGCCGGCAGAGGTAGAAATGCCAAGATGGTGGTAATCAGAGCCATCACACTCTGCACTGCTCTTCAGAAACCTGTGGGTGACGACATGGATACTACGTCCATGTTTTATACAGTCCATGGGAAGCAGACAGAGAGCAACATGAGCAGTCGTTCTTAGACTCATGTTTCTGTCCCGCTAATGAATGTCCAGTGTCCATTCTCATTTTAGCTCTGTTTTGGTCTCCACCTACTCCTGAGGGGAATGTCTGACTGATATTCACCCACTTATTTGCTAACCTTGTCTATCTGCTGCTTGGTGCTGGTGGGTTTATCAGAGCTTTTTTTGCTTCAAAAGAGCTAGAAAGATTAGAGTAAACCAAAAGGGTAGTGGACATGAAACCAAAGCTTCTTACCACCACCGGTGGGAATGTGTATGAATGAATAATGGTTTCTGTAAAGTGCTTTGGGTGCCTTGAAAAGCGCTATATAAATCCAAGCCATTATTATTATTATTAATCAGCTGAAAGACGCTAAAACAGGAACAGTGGAGTCAAGTGTCATGTTTGATGTTATGTAATTAAAAAAAAAAAAAAAATTAGAATTAGGCACCCTTTAACAAACCTGTTAGCTTTCCATTCTATTTGGTCTCCCCTGTTCTGTCTCCCTTTGTTAGCATCATGGTGTGGTAGCTTCCCACTTGACTGGCATTAGTCTGTCACGCTGGGTGGTGTTTAACCTTGGGCTTGTCGGGAATGGTGTTCATTAAAGGCCTCTGAAAAAAGAAATGGAGAACAGAATTACCTTATTTTTTAATTTTACAATCCCTGTCGTGACAAATGAAATGAACCACGACATGCTCTTGAGCATGGTTTATTATTACAAATGTCAATGAGGTTTTCTACCTCTGGAGCACAAGTGAAACAGAACTTCTTGTTTTACTTTGACTTTTCATCCTGCAGCATGAGCTGAGTTTATTTGTTCAACCCTGCTTCCTCAAAGCCTTTCCTCTCGGTGCCTGTGGACCTTTAGAAGCTTGGCCCCGCTCCATCATTTGTGTAACGCATCACATTTTCCCCTTTCTTTCTTTATTCCTTCATGCAAATGCTTTGGGAGTTTAGGGCCGAGATAACAGTTGAAATGTAAAATCCTCCCGTGCCCTTGAGTTGGCGCAGGCAACACAAAGGCGGGGGCTGCTGCCTTTGATGCTATTAGCATAATGTCTTTCTGATGCTAATGCTAAGTGCCTCAGACTGACCACTGAAGCTCACACGGCCCGCAGCCACGATGGGCTAACATGGCTGCTGATCGCTCTCTCTCCCTCGCTCTTGTCTGTAGCATTGTAGCTACTGGCTGTCCTGCCTCAGCTTAGTGACAGTCATTCACCTTCTCAATGAAGGTCGGGAGGCGGACCCCCCCTCCATTCCTTCTGTCGCCCTGGTCACCATGGAAACACCCCTCCCATTCGCAGTCACCCACCCTTTCTCTCTCCTCTTTGGACAATGGCCTTTGGTGTGTGTGTGTGTCTAAGTGCCGTATGGTAAATGTTAAAAGTGTGTGTGTGTGTGTCTGTGTTGGGGTAAAAGGTTCTTTCTTATCACAGCTGATTTGTGTTGGTGATTCTACAGTGCTCCAGCACTCAGATATGAATTGTAAAACACATCACAGCAGGAGTTACACTCCTACATACTGCTCTCTGGACATCTATTAACTCCACACACACACACTCCCCCATACAGACATGCACGCATAAGCACACAAAGTGAGTCAAAGAGGCCTGCTGCGGAGGTGAGCAGGGCCTGATTGTGTTGTAAACAGTAATGAGACACACAACACAAAGGCTAGCGAGGAGCATGACTATTGTACCATTTGGACCCTCTATTTCTCTGTGTGTGTGTGTGTGTGTGTGTAATAGCCAGTAATGGGATGATAAAAACCCTAAATGAAAACTATAAATTAGCCCACTAATGTATCCTGCATGATGCTCCTCACACCTGCCACAGCAAAGCACTCGTCAGCAGCAGAAATTGAATTATTGCGCTAAATAAAAACACCACAGATGGAAGTTAATAGATGGAAAATATGACTTTCATCTCCGCTTTGTGGCCCAACTACTGGCATGTGTACTTTCCTCCTCTTCTCTCTTCTATCTCCTTTTTTTTTTTTTTTTTTTTTTGGATTGCCATTTTACATCTGCAGCCAGGCTGATTTGCTGACAAGCAGTAAGAGTGGGAGTGAACAAGACAGAAAGAGAGACAGAGAGAAAGGAGATAGAGAGAGGGGGAGGTGGAGGAGGAGAGAGTTGTTATAATTTCCCCCTGGTTTAATTATCTAAGTCTGCAGACAGCCCCACTCTTTCTCTCTTGTCGTTAAATGTTAGAGGTGAAAATGTGAGCCGTGAGTGTGTGTATATCTGTATTTGTGTATGAGATATGAGATATGAGATATTCCCTGTGTGTATTAATAGCATGCACAACCAAGCACAAGACGTGTATTGAGCAGGGAATAACATTATCCCACTGTGATGTTTAAAACTTGCTTATTGCATAGTGGAAAGAGGAAATCGATCATTTTCATCACCTGCTGTCACCGTGTGATTAGAGTCAATGAGCCATCATATTCATAGTTATGATTTACAGTACACTTGTGCAGTACTCCCTCCGATACACCATGTATGATTAGAGCTTCTGAATTATACCCCCTCCTCTTTAAACAAAGCCTGGGAAGACAATCTGCGGAGATTCTCACATTTCTAGAAGCGCTGTTGTGATACTGGTGTATGCCAGAGGCTGTTTTGGCCTGAGGCCGCCTGTTTTCAGGATATCAAGACAAGCACTGGAGGAATTCTGCTTCATTAGATATTTGCTGTTGTTGGTCTTTTTGTTTCAAATGCTGAGTGTCTTGTAGTTGATTTTACTTGAGATCTGTCTGTTGTTATTAAACAGCGATACACCTTTTTTTTTACGGCAGATATTGTGACTCTCCCTAGCATGAAAAAAAGAAAGCAGTTAGCAAGCATAAACAGTGGGACTGCCTCACCTAAACTGAACCTTAATATTAATCATTACACCTATGCGTTCCCTGCTTTGACATGTCAAACCGTCTGCTGTGAAAAAGACCTCAGAGATTATTGCTGTGGTCACTCTGCACAATTATTTTTCTCTGTATGCCTGCTGCGGCTAATGTTGCTAATGCTAATCACGACGGTTTTATTTTACAGTTCACAAACTAACCAAAAAGCAGTAGTGGAAAATACGCTTACTTGAATAGTCTACTTCAATACAATTGGATGTATTTGTAGAATTTCAGAGGAAATGTTGGATACAATGTGTAAGAATATACTGTATATATGTTAGATATCCATTGTTATTCATGCTTGTGTAACTTTTTGTGTTTAAATATTTGCACAAAAGTGGAAATAATTAAATAAACATATCTATCTTATAATGATTTTCTGATTTCTGGACTTGCTAGGTGCTTTGCTTTCAAGACTCTATGCACAAAAAAATAGAACTACCTACTGTTTACATGTTAATGCATCAGTAATAATAATAATAATAATAATAATAATAATGATAATAACACATGATTAGCTGATTTGTCCATATGTCAATTAACAGAAAATTAATCTGCATCTATTTTGATTGATTGAAGCCATTTTCCAGCCAAACATGACCAGTTTTAAACTTCACAAATGTGACGACTTACTGCTTTTATTTGTCCTTTATGACAGAAAACTGAATATCTGAAATCACAGATGAATTATTACAGTCTGTTTTAGTCAAATTGGGTGTTTTTAAAGGAAAATGTTGCAAATCATTTTAAAGATAAGATGTGACATTAATAGGCGGTGTCCCAAATGGTCGAGTGAAATGTTAATTTGTTTCTTGAATAATTTCCCCTATAGTCAGCTGCTACACAACTCTATTGTCCTCGGGGTGTCTCTTTTATCCCTATGGACACACACCCACACACACACACACACACACACATGCACACACACGCCAGGCTCCATAAAACTCACAGCCACGCCTTGCCTTTGTTTCGCCATTTGGCTTCAACTTCTGTCTTCTGATGTGACCCCTGCAGAGGTCATCACATAAATGCCAAGCTGGTCGAACCCCATCCTGCCCCCCCCCCCCACCTCCAACAAACATGCAGAGCACACCCCACCACACACAAGTTGACCTGGCCACATGCACGTCACGCAAACTTCCACCCACGCACATCATACCACGAGCCAGCCATGTACGTCAAGACGGGGCTGCCTGAGAAGAAAGAGAAAGGGAGAAGACACAGAGAGGCAGATGCAAAACTGAAACTGTTACTAAACTGGTGCTAAAACTAATCCAGAGGATTGAGACAAAAACATGGGATTAATCTGTACTTTGGATAACTTTTAGCTGGCTTTATTTCAATGAGCAGAAATAAGGCTGGGAGCACGGCAAAATAATTAAAAATAAAATCCAGAAATCCAGATTTCAAACCAGTTCCTCTGAATTCCGGATTAAAAACAAGAGGTGTTTTTGGATAAAAGTTGAAGAGTTGAATGTTTTTTTTTAATCCTTTACGCTGTTTAAATGCTTTTCTCTGTTGATTTTATTAATTTCTAGTTGTTATCAGTGCACATTATTGCTGCTCTCTGCAAAGAAGCAGCTTGACAAGTATTATAGTGGTCTATGTTGTGGTGGTGTGTGGCGGGACTGACTGTCTGCAGGTCAAACCCAGAGGGAGGTGTTTGTAGAAACCCTGAATGAAGCATTCTGGGAGTTCTTAGAGATGCAGGTTGCCCTGGCCATGGGGGAGATGATGGATACAAAATGTATAATGGGCATATGTGTGTGTTTGCAGGGGGTCATGTGTCTGTCTGTGTGTGTGTGTGCGTGTGTGTGTGTGTCTGTGTGTGCAGGAGGGGGCTGGTTTGGGACAAAATGAGGTTGCCACCAGCATAATGAGGGCAGAAGTGTGTGTGTGCATGTTTGTGTGTGTGTGTTTCAATACGACTGGCCACTGTATAATGGGCCAAGTAGGCCATATTGTTTCCGGCTCGTGCTGAAGTCCCCGTGGCAGCAGATGTGGTGTTACACAGCAACAACAAAAGCTCATTAATCACTGTCTATAGTGTGTGTATTTGTGTGTGTGGATTCTTGTTCTTTTCGCCTGTATTTTTTTTTTCTGTCTGCCTTTTCAGCGTGTATGTGTGTGTGTGTGTGTGTGTGTGTGTGTGTGTGTGTGTGTGTGTGGTATGCGTATATTTGCAAGCGCAGCCACTCGTGCATACAGTTTGATCCAATTGCAGGCTGAAGAAGTGTGAAGCAGTGTGTGAACTCCCTGGTGTGTGTGTGTGTGTGTGTGTGTGTGTGTGTTGGGACAGGGTGGGGTCTTTATAGCAGTCTAATTCAAAGTCTAACTGGGGGGCTATTATGTGACACCAAGATCATAAAACACCAGTAGCAGCTATCGCTAACACATTCATATAACTGCTTCAGGCATCATTCAGCTCCAGAGATTTAGAAACAGTGTTACAGAAATGCTCCTTTACACTTAACAAACACACAGCCACATTTCCAGGAATAGGTGTAAACAGACCTGCGGTAATCTGATTGATGAACATAATTCACTTTGTCCTGTTTGTCGTGATGCTCCCTACAATTACGTGTGAGATTTGATCAGGTCAGAGGCAGTTTGTGTTGCCCACACACACAAATACACACACCTCCTCGTGGATGACTCAAACCCACACTGCCCAAACCCACCTGCTGCCTACACTTGACTTATTCTAAAGTAGTGACTTATTCTAAAATGGACAAAAGAAGAGTAATCATCCCTCATCTGTCTCCACCCTCTCTCTCTCTCTCTCTGTCTCCCACTCTCTCTTTTTCCCTTCCACCTCTTTTCTAACTTGCGTCTTCACCAGCGCAGACTTTCTGTCCTCATCCGAGGTCAGATGAAGACGTTCGAGCAGAATTCATCAAAGTCGTAATGATTCTGGAGGAGACCCAGATGTTGGCTTACGGGCTCAGTAGCTGAATTTCACGGCGAAACGGATGTTTCCACTTTGAATAGTGCTGTTTATTTTTGGAAAGTAAATAGTGCTTAAGGCTATGATTTTTCAAACTGTGAACTTGTTGGGAAATTCCAGCATGTGTAATGATGAGATTACCCTCACTGGAAAAAAAAAAAGATAGCTTCGGTTGTTTGTTTTACGAGGCTTAAAATGACTCATGTGTACAGTTTTCTGACACAACTTCTTGTGGTCATGTGAAAAATGAAAAAAATGTATTTCTCAGTAGCTATGTGTTTAGTAGCAGCTCTTTCATTCAGTGCAAGAATCCTAGACCACTAACTAGCAGCCAACAATAGTTTCCATCAAATCATGAAGGTGAGCATGTCTGAACCATGACTAACCAAGACGAATTAGTTGTCAAAGAAGCTAGAAATGCTGCACAGCGCTGGTCAGTTGTACTCACTTTATTTAAGCTGTGTTCAGACCAAGAGGCAACGGGTGCTGCGAAATTAAGCCAATGTGGAAGTGCTAAAAACTGAAATTCCTCGAGCGGCCACTTGAAATAGGCTGCAGAAGTGAGTCAATCTCCATAAGCAGCTGTATTAAAATGCCCAATTTCACAGCAGAAACAAACATGTTCACAGTCTGGTTCAGACAACAGTTTTGGTCTCTATAGCAAATTTCCCCGTTCTCGACAACTGTGAGGGGGCTGAATTATTTTTAAACTCACCCATTCAGATGATATTAAGGCTCGAAGTTGCACATAATTAACAGCGTGACCACTTGATTGACAGGTAAGTGCTGATACAGATGGCTTATTAGAGTGCCTAGGTGTCATTTGACCCGCATCAGGTCCGCCTATGATCCACGTCTTTGCCGATATGTAGATTAGCCGGGAGGCGGAAGGAGCAGTACATCCAACATGGCAGCGGCCAGCATCGCATATTTTCGGCTTCAAAACAGCACTTCGGAAACCTACGGGTGACGTCACTCAAGCTCTGTCCATTCTTTATACTGTCATTGGTTCAGACAGACAACAGCAAAATGCAGTCAACTTCATTCATTCACAACTGAGCTGTCCGATGCAGCAAAAAAAACAACAACAAAAAAACACAGGTTTGTCGGCATTTCTTGTGGATTACTTTGCAACATGAACTCATATTTCTACTGGCTATCTTGGATCATTGTGACAAAACATGGAATCATTGTCCATCCATCCATCCATCCATCCATATGGTCGTGGTGGCAGCAGGTTTAGCACAGCGTTCCAGACGTCCCTTTCCCCAGCAACATATTCCAGCTCCTCCTGGGGGATTCCAAGGCGCTCCCAGGCCAGATGGGTTATGTAGTCCCTCCACAGCGATAAATTTTGAGAGCATTAAAATCCTTCCTCATAAAACGCTGTGCAGTGTTTCGGGATCTGACAAGGCTTCAGTCCCATGAATGTGTTACTCTAACTAAACTTCTGGACTGAACTTGTCAAGGTCCGGCTGCACTTCTCCCTCTTTCCTACTGTTTTGTACTTCTTCCCCTCCTTTGTGTGTCTTATCAGTACCCTGTTTGTCTCTCTCTGGTCATGTGTGTCTTTCTGGGCGTGGCAGGCCTGTCCTGCTACAACCTGCATACCTGCATATCACCCATTAATCTGCAGTATATCTACCCTTGAGTCTTCACTCACTTCAGTCTTTGCCAGATTCAGCCTCTAGTTTGAATATTCCTCGTCTTGTTTTCTGTTTGTACCTGACTTTTGCTCTCTCCGTGCCTCAGGTTCACTCCTCCCTGCTTTCTCTGTTTGTCTGGCAGCCAGCCACTAGCCCAGCTCACTCTGCCTGCCCAGCTCCACCGCTGTCCCCGGATCAACTCATTTGACTTCAGCTTCACTCTTTCTGAATAAATGTGTGTTTTTTAAGTCCGAGTTCTGTTTTTGGGATTACTAAACCCTCACAGAACTAAATCTCACCAATACTTCAAAGAACTTGTCACATCACAGCCACCTAAATCTTTAAAATACACAGTTGTTTTCAGTCTGAATGCTGCTTTATGACATTTCGGTTGGTAATCCGCTATTAGATAAGATTTCTGACTTGAAGAGGTAAGAATCTTATCTGAGGAGAGACTATCGACTGAAATGTCAGACATAAATAAAGTGAGTACAGAGTAGAGTACAGAGAGTGAGTTAAGAACCCGACAGTGAGCAGGATTTCTGGTTTCTTCTCAGTTCATGATGAGATTTTGCCATTAAGACTTGTCATTAACACCTTTTTGAATGTTTCTACTGGAAGACCAAACTCGTAAGGTCAGATCAGAAAGTTTTAATGACTCATATCTACAGCAGTCAAGCCTATATTTTGTCCTTTGGGGATAAGGACTTGTTGGTAATGACATATTCATTCACAGTCCTTATCAGCCATTGCATGGTGATGAAGCAGCTAACACGAACAGGTGCTACAGAGCTAATAGGAGGGTCTAAATCAAGCACAAGTCAACTGCAGAATGAACAAGTGAATTAGTTTAATCAAAATGCTTGACTAGAAGTAGAATTAGTAATCCAATTTAGGGACAATTCCTCCTTTGGCTGAAGCCTTGGCCTTCGAGAAAGCAGGAGACTCTGTGATTGTTTTTAATCACCGGTCAGACAGGTCTAAGTTGTTAATAGCTCCTGTGTTGACTGCTATGGAAATAGTCTTTTGGAAGGCACTGGAGTGTTTTTGGTAGGACACAACCAAGGAGAGCTTAGTCTGGAATCACACCAAGCCAGTCAGATATGTCACAGCTTAGGGAGGAAACGCTGCTGCTATCAGCATGTCACATAATAGTTTCACTAGCTGCGTCCAACAGAATCTCAGTGCCAGACACCAAAATCCTGCTGCGTGTTACCTTCACGGGCGCTGCGTTTCGCCCTTTACACCTGCTGTGCACCAAACACACACCGTAGACTTTCACACTGCGGCTGAAGCCAGGATGAGCTTGTTCGGAGAGCAAAATATAGAGACTCTGGTCATCCTTCTGCGTTCAGTCAGTCAGTGTATCGCTGCCTGGCTAAGCCTAAGCTGTCAAATTTAGACCCAGTTAACTTGTGTTCACAGGGTGAGCAGCTTAATGGCTTGTCCTGACTGGCAGAGCATCAGTGGCAACATTGGCTGAGAGTTACATAACACCACGTCATGGAACTGGATGTGGCCTTTCTCTCACAGCTGGTAGACTGCTGTTCTTGGACCCATGACATTTTAAGACATAATTCTAATGTTATGCCAATGTTCAGCCTGTGGACAAGTTAATATGAAAGTAAGATTTAGGCTGTCCTCAGTGAACCGCTCTAAGCATTGTGGTGAATCACCACTGGACTCATTAGACCTAACAAAAACCTGCAAAGACAGGGTCATCAAATATTTAAGTTTTTTTCATGTAAGTTGGTCTATTTTCACCTTTAAAGCCCCAAACCAAACACTATTTAGAGAGAATGCACTCAGTCAGCTTCATAAATAAGTTAGTGCAAGTTTGTGGATTGTAAATGGTTAAAAGGACATACTGTTTTGTTCCAATGACTGTGAATTAACAAAGCAGCAGAGAGAAGCAACAACACCTGCTTGCAGTAATGATGCATGTCCGAAACAATCCTTTCAGACACGGCTGAAAGTAGGCTTCGGTGCTTGCCTTACATGTCCTCTGCACACCAGGCAGCACAATGCCTCAAATTCAGGAAATATAAGTGTGTGTGTGTGTGTGTTCCTGCATCTGTGGACATGCCTGTGTGACTACCAGCTCTACCTGTGTGACGTTTAGAAATTACAAGAGAGGAAATTTATAATTGCCTTCTTGCTTGGACTGCAGTCTCTAGAGTGTTATGGTAGAGTAAGGAAGAGGAAGGTGGATGTGGAGGTGTAAGGGTGGGGGTTTTATTTTAAAGTGCACAGTTGTGAAGCTGGCCAAATTTAGATTGGCAGAAAACTGCTGACTTTCCTACAACATCAGCGCTTTGTCTGTTCAGGGCAGACGTGTGGAGAAATTAAGAGAGCTGAGGTGTGAGGTAGAGTAAGGGAAGTCCATGCGGGAAAAGCATCAAGCTTGTCCCAATCAGCACTCTCCATTTATCTATTTATTGCAGAAAAGGAGCACGCCACTAATTTTTCACATAAAGGTCAGTTTACTGGTCATGAGGAGTACTTTGTGCCCTTGCAGGTGTTTTGTCAAGGACAAATTTAAACTGGGGACAGGGAGTTGGGTGCTTACAAGTACCAGGGCAGTGTAGAGTTGTGGCTCTGGCTGGTGCCATCTTCTTGCCTCTGCTGGCTGCTAATCTAAAAATAGGCAAAGACGTGGATCATCAGTGGACCTGAGGCAGGCTGAATGAAGCCTGGGTGCTCAAACAAGCCACCCGTAAAGGCAACTTCCTGTCAATCTAAGCGGCCACGCTGTTAAATATGCATAACTTTAAGCCTTAATATCATTTGAACGGGTGAGTTCAAGCTGTAAACATGTTTATTTCTGCTATGAAGTTGGGCATTTTAATATGGGGGCTTATGGAGATTGACTCACTTCTGGAGCTATTTGAATAACTGCAGTTTTTGGCACTTATGCATTGGCTTCACATCTACAGAGGTTGCTGCTTATTCGGGTCCTGCTACTTTGGTCCTTTTGTCATAAAATTTGGTACAGATATCCATGGTGCCCGGAGGATGAACCCCAATAACTGGGTTGATGCCTTAACTTTTCATCCAGCGCCATCAGCACGTCAAAGTTTTCACATGTCTTGTGAAATATCCACTGGATCGACTCACACAATAATTTGTACACATTATATATTTATACACACTCATGGTCCCCAGAAGAAGAACCCTAATGCCTTTAGTGATTCCTGATTTTTCCTCTATGAGTTTGATATTTATGGTTTTGAGTAAAATGTCTTAACAGCTACTGGAAGGACTGCCATGACATTTTGTACACACTTCTATGAACCCCTCAGGATTGTAACAGCTTGAGCTGTAACAACTTTATTGGTCCTCTGACTTTTCATCCATCATCAGGTCAAAGTTTCAGTTTCTCCAGTGCTTTAGTGTATCATAAAATACCTCGCTACATCGCTCACATTCCCATCCACTGCAGCTGCACATTATGTGGTGCTAATTAGCTAATTTTACTATATATCTAATAATAGTAGCTAAGATGGTGAATATGCTAAACATTATACCTACTTAATGTCAACATATTAGCATTATCATTGTATACATGTTAGCACGCTGATGTTGGCCACCAGTGAGGCTGTAGTTTTAGTTTTGTTTTTGATCTGTGCCTTGTGAGTCCCTTAACTTTATGGAACTACTACTGTAAATCTCTGGAATAATTAGTTAAGATTTCAGTGGAGTTGTAAATCAGGATATGGTCCCCACATTTGAAACACCATTTCACGAACACCTTAATTTGGTAAAACACAATGGCTGCTATTTGCTATGACATATGGTAAGTGCAGGATTCATATCCCAAGAGGAATTGTCATTATCCCCTTAAAGGTTCATTGGCACATTGGTGAGCTGATGAGGTCGTGGTCGGACATGTCAGATCAGCAATCCTTCCCCTTACCCACAGGCACCAGCGCAAATTTATCGGAGGCCTTTGCACATCCATCTATTCATTCCTATAATAATTCTCATGCGATAGCTTGGACTTAAACTGCATGTCAGATCATTTGTGAGTATGCAGGCACTATAGACTAATCCTTCCGCAAAGACCTAGCAGCTTTGCATTTAATTTTTCAGCCCGTCTGCCTTCATCTTTCTTTCCCCTTAACCCACTTTCTCCCTCCTCTTGCCTCCACACAAAGAAAAGCAAGAGCAGTGCTTTGGTAGGGATGTCTTTAGCTTTTCTTATCCATGCTCATAAGCTTACTTAAACAATTAATCTGTCTGGATTTAAAGGTTTTAATTCCCCTCTGTGTATATGCAGTGTAGAGACTACAATACAATAAATGCAGGTGATTTTCTCGTGATGTTTGTTGTTCGTCTTATACTGACTCGTATACTGAATTTGACTCTGCCTACTTTAGAGTCAGGACTACAGTAATCCTCCTCTCACATCACATGAGCATTCACACCCTCACACATACACACACAGGCACAAAAAGGCATGCATGCAATCTGCACAAATATATCTTTTTACACATATTCATCTCTCACAACACAAACACAAAAAAATCAATGCCAGAGTCCTTTAATAGAAGTCATTCTTTTGTCTAAACCGGCTGCTGCTTTTACATATCTAATCTGTTGGCTTCTGTTTCTCATCAAAGTATCAAAATCCTTAAATAAATAAAATATCACCAGAGTTGTCACACAGTGTCTGTCTGTGAAGGCAGCGCAGACCTGGAAATAGCTTTGACATTAGTCACAGATTCACAGAAAATCCTAACAAACAACATGTGCGACAATGACGTCTATGTTACGACGCGCCAAAGGTTTTCTGCATCTTTATTTGGAATCAGAGGTCACCTTTACTCCATGCCGTTCACCTGACAGGAATAGGATGGGATGAGGATGGATTAGACAGCGACGCTCTAGGAAAATATCATCCTGTGTTGGAAGTATGTCACAGAGGTTCCCTGAATAATTAAGCTGAAGCGAAACTACTCCTACTGCATGGTGGTGTGTCTCTGGGCCTTGGCTTCCTTATGGTCTGTAGTAAAAATAGGCTAATCTTTATTAATTAAACCAAACCCTTTTTACCTAATTTTAGCTTTAGTCTCACTAGCATTGTTGGCAAGGGTGTTAGAGGGGGAGTTGTGCTAATTGTAACAAGCAGAACTCGTGTGTTGTTGTTTTTGAGATTTCTAAGGCTAAGACAGACAACTCTCCAGAGTCAAAGAGGAACAATAAGCACGGACTGCTTTCCAAAACACTACTTCACATTAGCAGTTCTGTTGTACTATTATAGTTATCTGCTTCCACCCCAGGTGGAGGTTTAGTGTTTTACACAAGGACACCTTGATTGTAGAGAATCCATTGCTCACCTGGGGAATTGAACCGCTGACTTTCTGGTCTCAAGCCCCCTTCCTTCTTTTACCTCCAGGCTACAGCTGATGTAACTCATCATTCATCTGACTACAGACATCAACATGCCCGCAGGATGATCAGACTGCGATATGAGGGAGAAAAAATGCATTAAATACACACAAGTACCCAGTGCAATCATGGTGCAACCAAAAGCAGTCCAGTAATATATATTTGTCCACATTACTAACAAAGTGTGCTGCAGTTTCCAAACCAATGACTTAAATTTAAGCCGCTAAACAGGCCCAGTGGTTCTTTGAGCTAAATGCTAAAGTCAGCATGCTAACATGCTCCCATTGACAATGCTAGTATGCGGATGTTTACCAGGCAGTGTTTGCTATGCTCAAGCAAAGTACCTCCGTGGCTGTGAAGTGAAGCCAATGCAGAAGTACAGAAAACTGCAGTTCCTCAAACGGCCACTTGAGGCTGGCTACAGAAGTGAATCAGTCTCCATAAGCCCACATGTTAAATTGTCCAACTTCATAGCAGAAATAAACATGTTTACAGCCTGGTACAAAAAATAACAACACAGCTTCATCTTCAGAAACTTACCAGTGACGTATATGATGGATATGACGTCCATATTTATACCATCTATGTTTCATTATCTTAGATTAAGTTGTTAGCTTGCTAACATCTACTCATTAGCGCTAAACATGACATGCAGCTAAGTATTTTGCCGATATTTTCTCTTGGACAAAGTAAAATTTTAAACACTTGTGTCTCTTCTTGTCTAACTCTCAGCATAATCTTGTGATCTGAATTGTACACTGTAGTAGATATCAAATCAGATATGAATGCTAACACTGTGAGGAAAAAGGAAGATGGTTTGAATGCCACAAACAGATGGAAATACAGAACAAATGGATCACATACAGCCATCTGGTTGCATCTGATGTGGCAACATTAAAGCGAGACACGTGAGGATCCACAGCTCTCTACTGCAGCCACTGCTGTGAACCTGTCACTCCCTCGGTGCTTTTGAACTTAGCCACGTAAAAAATAATAGACCACCTGCTGTCTTTCACTTTGGGAGCCAGTGAGTGGACACTTTGAGTTTGTGGACCATTTCACTCTATGTGTGTCAGTGTGTGTTTGTGTGTGGCAAAATCCCATTTCCTGTGAGTCTTTTTCAAGGAAGCACCGCAGAGATTTTGCTCCGTAATGGAGGTTAACAGAGTTAGGCCTTCGAGATGCCACTGGGTAGAGATGAAGCATGATAACCCACAATACATCTGTCTCACACACACACATTTACGCTCTTCTGTTTGTAATGGTGCTCACACAATAGAGAGGCTCTCAATTGACTATAATTTCTGCATGATTAGTTTTTTGGTGTGTGTGTGTGAGTGTGAATGTGGGTGCCATATAACCCTTGCCAGTGTGTTGGTGGGATCATTTGCATGCTGATTGATGGGCTTGTGTGCACATGCCTGCTATATGTGTTAATTAATCCATGTTCACCAGTCACACTCCATCTGCAGAGTGGGCCTATATATATATACGCAAGTATATGCCCTCACCAATAATTTCCATCTAATGAGCGTGTGTGTGTGTGTGTGTGTGTGTGTGTGTGTGTGTGTGTGTGTGTGTGTGTGTGTGTGAGAGTGAGGCACAGATTGGGCACAGTGAAGGCAGAGTGTGTGGAGTGTATAAACGACGCAGAAGGGTTCGTAATGCAAGTGTCATCTGGCCTTCTGCTCTGTTTGAATGTCACTGTGTGAGGTCAGCCTGACTGTACACACACACACACGCACGCACACACACACACACACACACACAATGTTTTGGTCACTCATAGCAGTTCAGCTCCTCAAGCTTATGTAAGCACCTGTGTGCCACGGTCGGCAAAGACAGGAATAGCCCCTAATAAGGAGCTTAAACACAACCACAAACACACAGCTACAGCTCTATGAATGGCGTTAAGCTTCTTTTTCCCATGAGAGAGTCGTCATTGAAGTGTTTTCGAGACTTCTCCAAATGATCAGAATAGAGCTCGATGATTTTATTAACACATAATTCAATCACACGTATAAATCTATAAAATAACTGCAGCTAGTCAGAGTGACCGGATACAGTCCTGCCCAGGGCAACTTTTATGTAATGGACTTTTTGCAGCCTCATGACTCGCTGGTGACTCTCCCCTTATTTGGCAAACGGCTGAGGATGACACAGCACAAGCACTGTTGCTGTGCCATGCCATTGCACGGCTATTTAAAGATTACATCCTCACTTGGTTGCTCATGATGTGTTTTCATAGTGATGCTGCTTGCTTGCCTTCTTCTCTTCTCAACTGTTTATAGCTTGTTAATCTGTTTTTTTTTTCCGAGCAGGCCCAGGAGAGTAACAGGTTTAAAATTGAACCGGAGTTTAATATATGACTGGATACGAGTGTAATCACCATGGCTTTGTGTTGTTTGTGCAATTTGAGGTGCATGTGAGTTCGTGATGTTAACACGGGCAATCGATCTTGCAGTACTGTGTCCAGACAGGTCCAGGCAGGACACGCAGTAATAGCAACAACTTAGTCTTTGATTTTCATGGCTGCAAAGGCCAAATATTTCTATGCTGTTGTTGGCAGACTGCAGCCAACATGGAACGGTCTTAAACAAGCTGTGATTTATTATTCTATATGTACTCAAAATGTTTTGTCTTCTAACTAAACATTTTGAGTTTAGTTTTTCCCCATGTGCATTTTCATACCTTTAGATATCAGCCTTATTTTATTGTTTATTGAGTTACTGCTGTTGCAAACTGAATATTTGTTTCAAAATAAAAGCAGATACAGAAAATGCAATACATTGTGTTTGTCACGGGGTGACCAGAGCATTATTAGCGGAGCTATTCCTCAATAAAAATTTGCAAAGACAACAAGATATGGGCATATTTGGCTTTTTCAGTCCAGAGATGAGTTTTAGCTTAGCTGAAACAGCGAGCTGATGAAGAGCCGCAGGTGACTTACTGCAGTTGGTGTCTGGCTGTCCTCAGGGAACCATTATCACTTTGCCGGTATGGCGTGAATGGTTGTAGTAACTCACGCTCAGCTCAGCTTATCAAAAAACTGTTGTTTGTTTTCATGAACAATATTTCTGTAAGGGAGGAACAAAGACATTTATTGTAGTCATCATTTCTCAGGGAAACAAAAGAAGAGCTCACAAATGATGTCTAAAAAGTGAATGTATTCAAGTTGGAGTTGATGGTAAGCTTATAAAAGTTATTTTTGAATAATTCAACCCAATTTATAATAATTAATGCTCGCTGCTCATTAAAATTAATGACACATAGCGACTAAACACAATTTTCCTGTTTCTTCTGTTCTTAATGGTCGTGGATTACTACATATAAGTGTAATTAAAATGTCTAATGTCACTCTCAGTCAGAATAAAGTTCCCAAAAATCAACTAAGTGTGAATTCTGGGTCACATGAAAAGTCCAAGTGAAACAGGAATAAATGCTGCATTTGCTTTTTGCATTTCACACTCACATTTACATTTTCCATTCCTTCCAGAAAACGATAAGTTAATTGCCTTTGTTTTATGTGCGATCCTGAACGTACAATCGTCCTGACATCTTGACAGTGCTGAGGTATGCAGAAAGGAAAGGTTAAGATGCTGGGGGTTGGGGTTGGGTTGTGGGTACGAGGTAGCCCCGCCGAATATGAAATGCTATCAAATTACCATGCTTCACATGTCTCGAATTAGCATACATCAGATCAAACAGCCTGAGACTCCTCAGTGATTATGCATCCAGGCGGATGTTCAGTTTCAACCCTATTTTATTCCCAATTATCATATCATTATCATAGCATTGGTCCTCTGCTGCTGTGTAGTCAATTTAGTCTACACTGCACTCAGGGGAGTGGTAGACATGGTGTTGCCAGACAGAGTGTCTGAATATATCCATCCATCCATATATCTGTCTGTCTGTCTGTCTATTTATTTACCTAGACTTTGTTTTCAGTACTGCAGTAAGGAAGCAAGAGAATAGAAAGACAAAGAGTAACAGAAGAGCCTGAGAAAGTGAAAGAGAAAGACAAAGTGATACAGACAATAAACACAAACAGAAAGTGATGCTGCTGTCTGTGGTGTTTGACTTTGCTGTCATGACGATATAAACTCAGAATCATCTCTTCCTTTGCTCCAATTTGACCTTGGAGGATTCACAATCGCTTCTCTGATGCAACTCGGAAGATAAAATGGTCAAACCCAAACAGCTCATTGTAGATAAAACACACGCAATAAGGTGCCTCCTCATCTGTAGGCATTCATAAAAGTCTTCTTCTGTGTGTGAACTCATGCAAAAATATATCAAAAACGTATTCGATGTGAAGATTATCTCTGGGTAGCTCTGTGCAAAAACAACACAGCAATGTGAGCCTAGCAGAAATATGCAGACAACAACTTTCATAAATCGTTGAGTTGTGATTGAGTTGCCACAGAGCTGCTTCTTAGAATTAAATGCCACCTTTTTGTAGCGAATTAAAAGTACGAATATGGCTTCAGTGCTGTTAGGAAGTTGAGAATATTTTCAAAAATTAAACTGGCGCAACAACCATCCTGTGACTGTCAAAAACCACTCAACCTGTCAGAAGAGTGCTGCGGTGTCTGTATACCCACTGTGATGCACAGCGTTAATATAAGCGAACAAAGAGAGTCTGAAAGCGCATCCGTGGAGGAGAAGAAAAGAATGGTTTAATAAAAGGACTGAGAGAGAGGAAATGGCGGGCTGGGGAGAGCAGCGTTCCTTAGAGACAGCGATTAACATTTGATTGGCTGTCATACAGTGAACTCCTGCCATGCTGTCAGGGTCCTTGGAGGAATTAATGTGTTCGATTGTTTAGGAATGAACGAGGGGGGAAAAAGCTAAAAAAAAAAATATATAAAGGGGAATAGTGCTGTAACAAAGAAGAGCTAGAAAAAGGGGGGAGGGAGGAAGGGAAGGACGTGAGGGAGGAGTGTGTTAATTAGGGGAGAGAACACTCTGGCAAATACCTGTCAGGTCTTTTAACTCTTTCCAGGCCATATGGAGCGTTAGCAACCATTTACCAGTCCACATCCGGGATTACACTAAATGATGCAAGATACAGTATCTGTTGCATTGTTGGTGAGTGGAAGAAAGAGAAATTGGAAATAGACAGGACAGGAAAGGACGGGATGTGGAACAGTACGAGATGGGACAAAACAGCAGAGGACAGGACCAGTTATATAACCTGCCTGGGACCCAAGGGGATCCATGAGGCAGGGCAAGGCGTCAGAATATCCCACAGCATGTTTTACTGAGTCAGGAGTTCATCTTGTATTGTTGTTGGTACACGTATATGATGTTTTGTCTCCATATAGGGTTCTTCTACTGGTTTCTGTTCTAATACAAGAATAGTTTTCTTACAATAATATTATATTACTTGAATATGGGGCAGTATATATTGTTTTCTTTGTCACTTGGTGGCAGCAAAGCAAACTGTAAACACACATTAATATATAGTATTATAATATTCTAACACTGATATGTCCTGCGTCATTTCATGTTCTGGAAAATAGCAAATTTAAGTCCAGTATTCACTCCTCATTTAGCTCTGTTTGGTCTCCGCGGACATTAGCCACAAAATGCTATAAAGAATAAACAATGAGCTGAAACATGCTAAAAAGGTCTGTAGAGTTGGGTGAGAGTGATACCTTTGACATTACGTAGACATAATTAAAGCTGCACTAAACTTTTTATATTAAAGGAAAATATATCAGCTCCATCTTAGTTTGGTAATGTGATACCAATGAGCCTCAGCCACTGCTGCTATGCCAGAGAAAACTGTGAAACGGTTCATCTACAAAAATTGGCAACAAAAGAGCAAAAAGACCAAAATTGACTGAATCTGGAATGTGAAACTGATTCAAACAGCTGAATGTTTCAAGTTCCTACAAAACTTGAACTTTAGCTTCTGCTTGTTAGTGAGCGTTGCAACAAACTTTTAGCTTATTGGATATTTTGTACAGAACTGCTCTGGGGGCGTTGTAGCTGAGTTCTCTTCTTAAGTTTCTCAGGTGTTTATCTTTGACAACGAACCAGTTGTCCATCTTTTGTATCGATGAATCATGACCATTGAAAGTTTAGAAGGCCAGCTGCATGCAAAGAATGAACAAGACTTTCACTTTCTGAACTGGGCTCCACTTCACAATGCTATGATTTAACCAACAGTTAATCTTCATTCTCAGAAATACATACAAGCCTTGTGACGTACCTACTGTAACAATACTACAATAGTGATGCCACTCGTCACCGTCTGTTGTAATTCCTTGTGTCAAATGAAGCCAAGGTTTCATCTGACACCCTTGCATGAATCTCCCACTACTGCTCTCTCTAAATCAATGGCACCTGTATGGATCCCACTGTGAGAGGGACAAATGAGTGAAGGAACGAAGGGAAGAAAAAAAATGCTTCTCGCCGTGCCGGCTGACAGATGAGAGAGAGGTTGTGTTAGAGGGAATGAGAGTAGAAGGAGCAGAGAGGAGAGTAAATGAGGAGGTGTGGGGGAGTTGAGTACAGTGCTTCATACGTTCTCCATCAAGCGGGTGCATTTGTAGGACTCGCAACGATTTAAAAATCACGTGGAGTAAAGTAGACAAAATCTATTAAAATCAACATACCTTTCATCGATTTGCAGAAAAGTCGAGTGGAAAGCCACGTAGCCTCTGGCTTTGGTTTGGAAGCAGTGAGCTTTCATCTAAAGCATGTCAGGAATACATGCAGACATGTCGAAATCATTCACGATAGACTACACCGTTCATAAAAAAATGATCCCATCTGTCTCAGAACAGCATTATTGCTTATATAAGTCATATGTCAGAAGTGTATATTATTAGATGCATTTCATTTCTTGTCCTGTTGTGACAATAGACCGAGAGGGAGACAAAGCACTCGAACAGCATTTGAGTAAAAGTGAGTAATACTGGATATATTATTCATTTGATATGAGGTGAATATTTCATGACCTGCGAGTCGAAACAGAAACTGCCCCGAGATTATTTCAGTCTGGGTCAAAACTCAGTGGAAATCAGCCGAGTCTGAAGCAGAAAATCGCACCTGCTAGTGTGTGTTTCTGTTTAACTGTAAATCTTATCTGGACCTTTTGGGGAACAGCAACGTACTTGCCGCTCTCATCTATGCAAGTGAAAAAAAGCTCCTATCCTCCTTGGTATGTTGAATTCACTGAGCTAGTGAATAAAATATACCGCATATTGGCTATTTATGATGTTGTGGTTATTTTGTTGTTGCAGCATCCAAAGCCTTGCTGTTGCTTTTTTCCCCCACACTGGCCTTGGTAATAAACATCGGCTCTACAGTACACCGGTAATACAGGCATCACTGGAGAAAGATGCAGTGCACCAATTTGTTGTACTCACTATAACAGTATGATTCATAGTCTCTGTTTGCCCACTCCAAGGGCCTCCAAGTCCTATGGAACAGGCTGTGCTTCTTTTAAATAGACTAATAATGCTGTCTCAATATATTTTTTTTCCGACTCACTTAAACATCAAGACGGCTAAAGCACAAAACCATTTCAACATATTATTTGTACTCATTTTAAATTCCTGCTGAAGGACAAATTGAACATCACAGTTTTGCATTGTGTTGAATATTCGTGGAGGTTGCAATGAAATGAAAGGTTAATGAAAGATTTCTATCTGCTGAGGCTATTGACATCCCTGATGACCTCAGGGATAAGCCTGAAGTGATTTGGTGAACCGGGAATGAAAATGAAAATGTTCAATTTAGCAGCAAAGTGCACTAGCTGTGGACACCGGTGTAGTGTGGTTATGTTTTTTGACAAATAATATGACAGGATTGGAGATAAAATATTTATTTACCTCTCAAGGCCTGACTTCTCACTGTGCCTCTCCTCTGACGTTAAAGTGACAATATTCACCACTTTCGATTTTTATTTAATTCAACATTAAGCTTTTCTTACAGTAAAAGCAAGACTGCAGTACAGTATGTCGTTAAAGTATCCACCAACACCAACATAATGCAATTACATCCCTGCATGATGCACCTGTAGCCTCTGTATGCATGACTCTTTCTCCAGTTTTACCAGCTTCCATGGCAACTGGTCTGCTTTAGGAGAAGCTAATGAGTATTAAGCACAGCCGAGAAGGACAAAAAGCAACTTAAATGCTAACCTTCAATTTCCTGGTGAAGGAGGAACGCAGTCAAGGCTTTGTAGGGAGAGGTGGATGAGGTGTGGAGGGTTTAGTAACAAAAGGGTGAAAGAAACAGTGAAGAGAGGCAAAACTACAGTACATTATTGCTTTTTCCTCTTAAAGAAATGGGTAGACTTTTTGGGAGATGGGCTTATTAATTTTCTTGTTGTTAGATAAGACAGAGTTAGATGAAAGAAAAAGATCTCATGTCTGTAGACTAAACATGATGCCATCAGCAGGTTACCTTAGCTTTGCATAAAGACTTGAAACAAGGTCAACATGTCTAGCAGAACCTCTAAAGACTCACAAGTTTACTTTATTTTAAGTGTAAAGTGTTTGAGCAGGACTGTGTGGGATCTGCTGCTGACATCTTGGTGCCACAGCACACCTTTAGAGGTCTAGTGGAGTCCTTGCCTCGATGGGTCAGGGCTGTTTTGGCGGCAAAAGGGAGACCTACACAATACCAGGCAGGTGGTCATAATGTTCTGGCTGATCAGTGTGTTTAGTGTTCTCATCTAACTGTTAGCGAAAAAGCGAGTTTCCTAAAATGTTGAATCTTTAATGTTAAAAAAAAAGAAACAACATCACCCCTGAATTTGACTGTGGAGATATTTTATATTCACATGCTGCCTTCTAGTCTTTCCAGTGCCTTGTTTTTTATTAGAGGCGATACATTTCACAGTCACCATGGAGATTTATATCAAAAAGTTGATGTTCTGGAAGGGAAATGAACTGCATCAGATTTATAGTATCCACCAGGCTTGACTGTTCAAGCTCAAGCTACTCTGTTGCTCTGAAATCCATTATTTATGGTGCTGGATCATATTGAGAGCCAGATTCAAATACTACACACCTAAATTCTCAACAATGCATGAGAGGTCTCACGCGATGCATCTTATAAATGGAGGAACATCAGTTTAAATTAACTCACGTCTCACATTGTCTCCGAAGTTTGAATTTGTTTTTCATAAAGTCTGTCTGGCTGTTTGATTGCTGCTTTATTTTAACAATCTTTTTTATGGATTCCTTTCTGTTCTTGTTCCCTGTGAGACGGGAATCTCAATTTGAATGAAACCACCTGATGAAATAATGAAAAATGAAAGAACGCAAACAAGGGAAGGAAGAGGAGACGGAGGAGGGAGGGCTTGAAAAATATTGCAAAAGAGTGACTCAGTCCCTCTTCTCATGCCAGCTGGGGTTCAATCTGTCTGACTGATTGGTTTTGGTTCAATAGAGGCTTGACTGGCACATTAGAGCTTGATGGACAGGTCGTTGGCGCTATCAGCTGATTTCATCCACAGGCCAAACTATTCGGTGTGGGCGTGTCTTATCTCTGCAATGGGGGAAACAGAACACAGTCGATAGCCCTTACAGGAATAGCTATCCATTCTGTCTCGTTCACATCTAGATCTACGTCAGACTGAGGGTGGGCTTTTTATGTGCGTGACAGGTGTTTACAGACTTGTAAATGAACGTTCATTCCTTAAACTGTCTAACCCAACAATCAGTTACCAGCTTGCACAATAAGAGGACTGTCAAACAGCCAGAGAGAGAGAGAGGGAAAGAGACAGAGATAAAGACAAGGCTCCAAATTAAAAGTCTGACCCACTCTGCTTCCCTTCACCTTATCTGTGATCGACCATCTGAAAGTGTTTCTAAATCACACAGCTGAAGGGAAAGGACGCACTCCAGTGCCAACCGCATACGGACTTGCTATAGCGCCATTATCATCAGTTGTTAATAGAGTGTCCTTATCATCAGTCGTTAATGTTGTTTATGTGCGTACAAGGTCGAGGAAAAATGAGCTACATTCTGTGTAGACTAATGAGATTACATGACATGAAAAAAATGATCAGAATACATTTCAATTTGCAGTTATTTTTAGATTAGTTCTGTTGTGCTTGATTAGTCATAATTACTAAATTATTTGATTATTTTTCCTGACTGGAAAACAGCGGTTCTCAAAGTTTTGGTCTGCCAATTTAGGGAGCTAGCACACAACTGAGAGCCTCGTAGGAAAACCGATGAACCTAAATCAGCAGTAGCTAAGTAGAGCATTAAATGTCTACAAGTTTTTAATGGGCCGTGGATGATTAAAATATAATGCAAGCATTTCATGTCATGTATCACAAAATGTTTCTGAGAGTCACCATCGGCTCACGGACGGCAATTTTAGAAACTATGATTTAAAGGAAGACAGCAGCATGACTCTGACCATCAGATCATATCTGGGGCTGCAACTAATGATTATTTTCTCATTTTTAATTAATGATAATTGTCTGGATTGATGAATGGAGAGTCAGTAAATTATCCAAAAATGTCCATATTCACTTCACTGTCATATATGACAAAGAGGAACAAGGAAATCCTCCTGTTTTGCACGATTGAACCCACACTATACTATTGGTCTCAAATAAACACCTGGAGACAATATAAATATGTTGCATTTGATTCTGAGGTTCAAAACACTTAAACACTTGAGAGCTGTAATTTAGTATCTCAGTAGTTGTTATAGTTCCCTGAGGTCTCTCTTTCATCCCAAAGCTGAGAAATGTCATTGAACCCAGTGTGGGAGCAGAGCTGTGGAGCCAGGTTGTATAATCCATGTTGACCCATTCACACAAATAGCAAACGTAGGGTTGTCTTGAGTCCATTGAGCTTCAGTGTGTGAGGAATACGAGTGTGTCTTGGGGAGTCTAGCTGGTTATGGAAGAAGCTTGCCGACGGCCAATTAGGAGACACACTTGTATTGTGTTTCACTCTAAACTTAGCTCTAGTTTGTCACTTCTTGTGTGGTGCAAAGACCTTAGTGGATACCATGAGTTTGTTATAATAATACAAGTCTATGACTACTGATTGATGTGGGTACATTATTATTTAAAAATCCTTTCCTGTTGCACTGCTGGTAGTGAAAAAGCCTCTAGAAATTGAAGTAAATGTAGGTAAACAGTAAACATAGAAATGGATTATGATAAAATGACTTTTCACCTTTCCAAATCTCTTCTCCCTCTGGTCAGGATTTTAGCCATGAATCTACATTTTTTAGATGGTTTGGCAATACCTTCTGCCCCTCCTCCTCATCCCTATTATTTGGGAAACCTCCATCACTTTGGGGGTGTATGAACATTACACAGCATGAGAGGAACTCTCCTCTCATCTCTGCCCACAACCTCCCCATGCAGCGGACACCATATGCCACGTACACACACACACACAAACACAAATCTGCATAGGCTACACCCTGGGGTTTGGTGCTTAGGTGCAATTTTCTCAGCATCAAGATAAGCTTTCTGTCTTGTCGTTTCCATAACAACGCAACGTGGTGACCAGGCAGCGGGGGGAAGAGTAATGAGGTGTCACGATGCCGCCGTGGGTTACCGATGACCCCTGATCCCCGGGGCCAGTGAGAACACGGGGACTAAGGAAAACAAGGCCCCGCAGTAATCATCCCTCTGAACCTAATCTCATGCCTGGCTGTTTAAACCCCTCTAACTGTATATGGGAGCACACAGGAGCCAGCAGGGTGGAAGAGAGGACAGACAGAGAGGCAAGAAGTGGATGGGAGGGGATTTAGTGAGGGCAAGGTTGCCAATGTTTGGTATTTTGACATCTGGGTCTGCAGTGCCACCACTGTTTCTTGTAAAACCAAATGGTAAACACAGCAATTTCATGCTTTAGGACTATTTCCTGGTTCTGAGGAGTTGCCAGGCAACCAGCAGAGACCCCAGGAAGTTACTGGTTGCTGCCAAGATACTGTAAAATGGCAAATTGTAGGCTGTGTGAACTTTAAGGCCCATTAGTGACAGTTTTTTTCCCTTTTCAGTAACTCTTTATTGACTGACTAGTGCTAGTGTGTTCCTGACTGGATTAGCCGTTAGCCAGCTCCAGTTGTTTGCCAACTACAAGTATAGTCTCCACCTGTCTGAGCTTCGAGAGCCAGATATCTGCATATTATGGCAGAATCTGTAGGCAAGGGACCAAGATGTTTGCACCGGAAGTATTATGGTTTCCATCTGTAGTCTGAAAAGTATGAACCAGACCAACGAAAGAGGTGGAACTTCAAAACTCACCAGCTGTCGTCTGATGGTGATTTAACTGCACTGTTTTCTGGATTCATATGCAGATATTTGTTTATGTATATCATGTATTTAGCTTAGACAGTATAAAACATGTACGTAGTATCCATAACATCATCCGTAGGTTTCTAAAAAGCCTTTGAGAAGCTCAAAGTACGGTGGTTCTGGCCAACAGCACCTTGGCAGTCCTGCCTCCGCAGGGTGGAAGTGAGATGGGCTAAATGATGAATGATGTTAGGTTGTTCAAACAAGCGACCTGTGATGGCACCCACCTGTCAATCAAAGTGGCGCACAGGTGAGTGTAATGGACAAGAGGAAGAAAGGCAGTAGTAGCCCTTTGTGTTATTGCTGAAGACACATGTGGAAAGGTTAACAATCCTCATCCATCCATCTTCTTTCGTTATTGTGGCATTACCAGTGGGTATATTTTGTTTAGGAACCTGAGGAATTAATATATAGTAACCTATAAACTACTATTTCATATTTGTTTAATTCAAGCGCACATTATTTACCTGTTGTGCTAGCAAGTCAGCTAGAGTTATCTATGAAGGAAATATAGATTATGTTGATGGTTTGTAATATTTAACTAAGTCATTTGTTTATTTTAGTTTGACCTTCATTAAAAGTTAGAAGTATAACACGTGACCTGTTCATTGAAGGAGATATTTGGAGAAATGAGTTTAGCTTGCTGTTTCATACCAGCGTAGATGGGAACAGTTCATAGTAATATAACTATAGAGACCAAAACCAAGTTGTAAACATGTTTATTTCTGCTGTGAAGTTGGACATTTTTAACATGGGGCTCATGGAGATTGACTCTTTCTGTAACCAGCCTTGGTTGAAGTTTGAGGAACTGCAGTTTTTGGCACATCTGCATTGGCTTCATTTTACAGTCACAGAGGTTGCTGCTTGGATATCAAGTATCTAATCAGACTGCCAAGGATATCTGCTGCTGGCTACATCAGAAGCCCAGAAACATTGGCCATTGCCCCCAGAGGCTAAATCGTCATCAGACAATAGCCGATGGGTTTTAGAGATTTTGTGATGTGTGCCCTTGTATTCATCCTGCTGCTGAAATCTGCATGTTCCCCAGCTGCAAAGAAGCCCCGACCAGTGAGTATCTTATTAAAACTTCAAAGCAGGTTTGGTATAAAAAAGGTGACACACTTAGCCATATGCTCCCTCTGCAGTGTGACAAATCCACCACAGAGAAGAGGCCTCAGTAAGAAGGGACAAGTGTTGATGCATCCGGTGATGAAATGAAATTCAGACATCCTGAAAATTTACACAACCCTGAGTGATTCTTGTTCTTTTTTGTGTGGATGCAGGCTCCCCCACCCCCTCTTGCTCCTTTAGCTACTGTATCTGGGTCAGGGTGATAGACAGACAAAGAAGGAGCAGGGTGACTCACAAGTGTTTGTGGTGTTTGGACATGTGTGTAAATGCATGTACGTGTCTGTGGTAACTGTCCACTCCTGGTCCGACAGGTTGGACAGAGCTCAGTGCTCGTATGACACACTTCTTGCAAAAAACAAGGTTTTTCACAGTCCCTGTCCTCTCAGGATGTGTCGCACGCCTGCAGAAATCCAACAGGATGCAAACTGTCTGAAGCCATTTCATGTGTCTGTGTGTGTGTGTAGAGATTCACAACACATCTCACAAACCCTTCACAAAATGTGCTGATGTCCCGTGTTCAGTCAATGACACAATGATGTGCTGTGACAGATATCAGCAAAATGTAGGTGGTATGATTGCCTGTAGCAACGACGATAGCTGCACATCAAAATGAAACACATTTCTCCACAGCTGCTTCCTTTATCACATTAGAACCAAATCAGGTTGAGAGCATATGAAAACAATTACCAAAGCTGTTTAAACATCCACTTTTCCCCCCTCACCGTAAATTGTTGTTAATATTTTGTGCAGTGATGCATTAAAGGTGAACTCTGCCTCCTCCACATCCACATCTGTCAAACACTTCCTGAGTTTTTCAAGGTTTCCAAGTAATACATCACCCAAAATCTATTATTTGAGTATGAAACACTCAACCTTGGAGGTTTGAAAGGTGGCTGTAAATGTTTGTAGTTTTATTCTTCACAGACAATAGAGACAGATTCATAGCCACATAGCATATAATGGATTATAATTTCCAAGACTTTTTAATGTTTTCAAGTCCATAGAAACTTTTAAAACCACTTCTGTGAGCTTGAACTATAACCTGCTGATGAAACTATATTAGTGACATACCCGGGAGCCTAAATTACAAAAAGAATTCAAACAAATGAATGATGAAATATTGATAGAAAAGAATGTCACTACTTGGATCGACCAGTGTGAATCCAAGCTGACTGCAGCTGCTGGTCTCTGTCAACATTTTGCAGCAACCTGTCAAGCCTACGAGGATGACTCTTTTAAGTATTACTTTAAATCCTAAAAACCCAGCAGACAAATGACATAGTTGGTTGCGGAGGAGGTGGAGAGCACTGAGACTGTCAACCAGCAATCAGCAAAAAATATTAATACTGTGGGGAACTGCGTTGTGGGGAATTTGATATTTAAACTGCTTTTGAAAATAGTCAAACTCATATGACAGATTTTTGTTGCAGTACCACGATGGGGAAAGTAAGAATTTGAAAATTATCATGGTGGAAAAACTCATATTAGACGACTGCAGTGTACACAGGCAAAGCTTTACTCATAACCAACTGCATGAATACGGGATTTAATAAGTGTTCTTGACTGTATCTGCCACACAGGATCATGAAAAGAGAATTCATTTTCTTTTTAAATAACTTTTCCATCCAAACCATCAGTCAGCTCCTCTGTCAGCTGTCACCGAGTCCCACACTGAATCTCAACTCACATGCCAAACTGATTACACCATAAATAATCCAGAGCTCTGACCAGCTCACTTTTACTTTATTATAGTTTAATATACGAACACAAAATCCTATTTCCTTGTAGTGGAGTATTTCTATTATATCTATAATTACCACTTTTAGTGACATAACAGATCTGGATAATTCTTCCAGCTTTGCAAACAGTGGATAGCTACTACAAGAAAAAGCTGTTGGCAGTACCGACTGAGAAAACAGGGAAACTTCACTGATATCTGGACAGTCACCAAGCACGTCAGCTGAACTTTTTCTGGTCACCAGCCATGAACAACTTGCAAATGTGTCAGTGAATGGTTCTTCTTTTTTACTTTTTCTTTCTTTTTTTTATCTTTTTAGACAGGGTATAACTCAAAAGACTCAAATTTCTGTATGCTTTATTCAGAGTGACGTTAAATCATGTTTCTTTAGTTTTAATTTGTTTCTTTAGTTTCCTTTTGAGCAATGCAACTGACTGAAAGGATTGTATGGAGTGAATTTGGTACTTAAACTGCTTTTGGGAATTGTCAAGCTCAAATGACTCAAATGATTTTTGGTACAGTTCTATCATGGGAGCTGAAAATGTACAGTATGTAAGTTACATGCCGGTTGCAGATCATTGTGTCCTCTAACTGTGAAAGAACAATAAGTGTGGATGCCAGAATTTTATCGTAATAATACATAAACGGTAAAACTTTTTCTATTATTATAGTACAAAGACATTAGCACTGTTGATTCATGGTTAAGGCTGGTGTTTTATTCTATATTTTACCTTATAAATACAAGTTTTTACCATTAAAACAAAAACACTTCTCTGTGTTTTTAGTATTTTTCCGTGTTTTTTTCGACACCAGTGTCCATCTGTTTCGTGTGCAAACATAGACTTGGAACTATGGAGATTAGTGATTTTTCTGTTATGCGGACTACTTCATGATACATCGAGTGACCCACTAAAAAAAAAAACACGCTTTTACACTCGAGAACAGCTGTTAGTGCTAGGCAGTGCTAGCATACTCTCTGTGGAAAGACTGGTGATCCATGCTAAAGTGAAGTGAAGGATACAGGGATGCAGAGCTGGATCTAAACGCCAGCAGCGGAAAAGACGGTACAAACCACGCGTACCGTCTGTTATCATGGGGAATGTAAGATCTCTCCCCCAATAAGATAGAGGAGCTAACGGTGCTAACCAGACTACAGAGGGAGTATCGAGAGTGTAGCTGAATGAACTCACTTCGGACTTTCAACTTGTGAGAGCGGACAGCTTTTCTTATCTACCTTGTATATTGTGAGTTGCTGTAACAAGTCAGTTTCCCCAGTGTGGGATCAATATAAGTCTATCGTATCTTATCTTACAATTAACATGAAAATACCACATGAAAACTGTATAATATAAAGGTTTCGCCGTGAAGTGTAACAATGTTTGACAACAGGTGATCGAGTTAGAATTTTCCAAATTATTTCTTGTGGGCATGAAGCAATACTCTTGAAGTAATTCAAGGTGATATTGGACTCCTTCACTTTATGTGTCCCCGTGTGGCAATATCATGCAGTATCTGTCAACATGAATTGTGTGAGGTGAAAACCTTACACAGAAACACAACCAAACCAAACAATTTAGCAGCATGTGGGTTGGCCTGTGTGTCAAGAGTTCACACAGTGATAATAGAGTCATTAATATTCAGCTTAATCGAATACTAATTATGTTGATGGTATCTTTGTGTGTTTCAGTGATTCTTTGTCACACCACTTTCTCTGCTTCCTGTGTGCTCCCACCTCTGATCGCTCCTTCTTTCCAGTCCTCGCTCGCTTTATCCTCTTCTGTCCTTTGTTCCAGTGTATCCCTGTGAGTCATCTGAATCAGACATGATGCTCTTTCTCTCCCTCTCTCACTGCATTATTGATCAGAGCAATCTAAGCAGACTCAACCTCGTGACGGCAGCACACACACACACACACACACACACACACACACACACACATTGGTTTAAATCGCCTCCCGTCCTCTCAGCCTTGATTTCTGTTAGATAAGACCATTAACTGGGCCAAGAAAAAGGGAAAAATGAGTACAGTACAGTACAGTGTAGCACCATTTCATGTATGTGTAGGTGTGTAGATGTGCAGCCTTTAGTTCAAACTACACCTGACTGATGTCTATAATTCAACATTAAATTAGATCCAGGTCTGTTACAGATGTTCTCTGTAGAGGAGAAAATCCATTTCATTAACTTCAGCTGTAATGAAATGGTCGAAAATGTTTTTTTATTTTATTTCAGGGGACCTCAGAGTAGCACTTGGCTGTGGCACTGTTTGGTATAGACACTGCTATATTTCTTAGTATGCCATAATTTTGAATGCATATGAATGATTACTTTGTTGACACCAGTGTATACAGCAGAGCACATAATTTAGACATTTGTTAAAAGGGAAATTTGTCCTTGCTTTTCCAAAACCTTTTATCACATCACACGTTTCACTAGCAAAGACCACACCACCAACAAGATACCTTTAAATGATTTAACAAAACAAGAAGATTGTGAGTGAAGCGTGAACTTTTGAACCTCTTCGGTGTTGCTGTGTTGTGGGGAAGCTTCGGTGGGGAATCCGCGATAACACCCAGGAACAACGGACCCCCTCGAGACCCTATCGAGAGTAGGAAGGAGAGGAAGAAACAGGATAGAAACTGCGTGGGCTGGGGTTAGAGCCAAAGAGGAGAAGAGGGTTAGGAGGGTATTTATAGGAATGTCAGAAGTGGTGTGGTCGAGGTGTGGTCCTGCTTCTGAAACTCTGCTAAAAAGCTTCAGTAGCCTGTCAGCTCAACATGAGGAATGGCAGCTAATAGCAATTCTAATGCTAACACACAAATTTGCTTATTGTCCCAACTGACCAAAATACGATGCCATAGCAAATATCCTCCACAGCACCCTATCCCACCTGGACAATAAAAGGAGCTATGAAAGACTGCTGTTCATTGACCACAGTTGAGTAGTTAACACCATCTCTCCAGGCTGGTTACAATACTCATGGTCCTTGGACTAAACGCCTCACTGTGCATGTGGATCCTTGATTTCCTGACAGGCAGACCCCAGGTCCACTCTCATCTTTGACAATGGAGCACCGCAGGGCTGTGTTTTAAGTCCCCCGCTGTACTCCCTGTACACGCGACTGTATAGCTTTTGACCAACACCACCGTCAAGTTTTGCTGACGACACAGCTGTGGTGAAATACGCTAATTGTTATTTTATATCTTTTATATGTGACAGATAAACTGAATTGAAAATCTACACAAAGTTCTACAGGTAGTGATAAATGAACTGTGTCCAAAGAAAATAAGCTAGCACTATAGATTAAAAGCACAGAAGCCTAATTTAACATAGCATACACTCTATGAAACGCCTACTGTTTGATGCTGTATAAGTTAAGAGCACACAACCTCCCTCTTCGTGGATATTATAGACATGTATGAAAATATTCCAGACATTGACGTGTTACATTTATGGAAAAACTCACATTAGATGACTGCAGGCAAAACTTCTTTCATAACAAACTTCATCAATACAGTGTTATTTGTTTTATGTTTGTGTTACGTTAAGTGTTATCTACTGTATTCATCACACAGGATCATGAAAAGACAATCCCCCCCCCCCCCCCACACGTTTCATTTTCTCTTTAAATAACTTGATGCATTTTCCATCCAAACCATCAGTCAGCTCCTCTCTCAGCTGTCTCCGAGTCCCACACTGAATCTCAACTCACATGCCAAACTGATTGCACCATAAATAATCCAGAGCTCTGACCAGATCACTTTTACTTTATTATAGTTTAATATATGAACACAAAATCCTATGTCCTTGTAGTGAAGTATTTTAATTCTATCTATAATTACCACTTTTACTGACTGGATAATTCTTCCAGCTTTGGAAACAGTCAATAGCTACTTTACAAGAAAAAACTGTTGGCAGTACCGACTGAGAGAACAGGGAAACTTCACTGATATCTGGACAGTCACCAAGCATGTCAGCTGAACTTCCTGGTCACCAGCCATCAACAACTTTTGTGTGAGTATTTCAGCGAATGGTTTGGCCTGTCATGATAAAAAAAAATTGATTACCAGCGGTCAAATATTCTCAGACAGGCATGGGAAATTTTGTTTTGCTTCTTTCAGGATGACGTAAACTAAAACCAAGTTTCTTTAGTGTTTCCTTTTGAGCAGTGCAGCTGAATGAAAGCTGTGCTTTTCTTTTGTACTATGGGCAAACCAATCCCAAGAGAGATTTCTTTGCTTTGTGCACCGCCTATCTTATTCCTTTCACCTCCACTGTATTAAAGATGGAGGGAGAAACCTCAAAACCTGTGCAAAAAATAAAGTTACTATATTTTAAGATTAGTTTGATGAAGGCCATGACAGGAAGCTGAAAGTTCCAGAAAAATTCTCGTTAGTGGACCTCATGTTGAGATTTTTGTCAAACTGCTAGACAGTAATGAACCTTCACCTTTTGAGTGTGCTTACCCGTTAATACTTAGTAGCCAGGTTAACTTGATGATATAACATAAATAATAGATG
Source organism: Sciaenops ocellatus (assembly GCA_033000465.1). NCBI lineage: Eukaryota > Metazoa > Chordata > Actinopteri > Sciaenidae > Sciaenops > Sciaenops ocellatus. The sequence continues at coordinate 13,928,090 of CP136873.1, forward strand.
ATATTTTGCCAGAGCACAAACAAATACATCGTCTGCTTTGTCAAAGTTTTGCAGCTGCAAATGACTCCATGGATGCAATAATAGCCTTTCACACTGTCCTTAATTGGTGAGAATCGAGCAATGGATTATCCAAGCTGCTCGCAGTGTGAATGCACCATCAGTGTGAGTGTGTGTGAATTTGTTTTTAATTGCTGTAATGCTTCCTCATTTCAAGCTACAGTGGAGGGACTCCTGCCAGTGTGGTAGGAGGTGGTTGGCTTCAGGAACAATATGATCACAGATGCCTTGCCTTGCTCTGCTTTTTAATCACAACCAATCAAAAATACATTAGTCACACATACACTCACGTGATCACACACATGTAACAAATCATTGGGAGCAGAATTAAATCAAGAATTACATTTTCCCAGATCATGTTTGAATAAAATGTTCGATTTTACGCATTCCAGTGCAACAGATTCGTTTAGCTGTGACGCAGTTTCACCACCAAATATTCAACGTCAATGCTAATATACGTGTTGTAAGACCATAAAATAATAAATACATCAAAGACAGAGGACTCTGCAGTGATAGCAAAGCCCTCAGAGTGTAACTGTGGCGGCAGGATAATAATATCACTGTGATAGTACATCTCAGAATCAACACTGACGTGTGGCTAATAAAACAAACATGGGCAGAGAAGGTCGGAGCAGCAGAACAAAACACACACGGGACGCTAGAAAAATGACATTTGGCCACAAAGGCTATCTGGACCTACAGGGGTGTGTGATATCATCATAAGGTCATTCTCCCTTACTGGTTTTTTAGGTCAGAGATGGGGAGGTGTGTAGACTTTTATCTCAGCTTTGGTGTCATTAAAACGCAAAAACCTTACAGTGCGAAAAAAATAAGTAATTTTCTGTCTTAGTGCATCTTATAATTAAATCATCAGTGATTCACATCAGCTCTAAAAACTTCAGTGATGATGCTCCAACCCAGACAATAGCACAGATGAGGGGGAGTCATCTTCTGCAGAGCCTTGCCTTATAACCAAACCCCCTCATCCAGCCGACCACACAATTACACCTCCCTCTCACTTCACCTCCCCCACCACCTCCTCGCTTTTTTCTTTATTCCCCTTTTCCTACAGCACAGGTTCTCTTTCATCTCACTTTCATCTTTCTACCCCATTCTCTCACCCTCTGGCCTAATTCTGTTGTCATCTGCTTCTTTTCCACCTTCAGACCTGCTTCATCACTCTTTCTCCCCCTCCATCATTGCTTCTAGATCATCCATCTCTCCTCCTCCTCCTCTTCTTCCTCTCTAGGTGTCTCTATTTTCTGTACTGTTTCAGCCCCTCACCCACTGTTACTTTTGTCTTTCTTTCTTCCTTCTTCTGTCTCTATAGGGGGCTTAAGGCTGCCAGTCTTGCTGCTGAGTGCACACACACACACACACACACACACACACACACACGCTCAAACATGAACATACACACACCTCCCCAGGGTGCGTTGGACTTCGCTCTGTCCTGCTGTGGTACCGATCTGCTCACCAAGGTGAGGGGGCGTCTGTCCATGTTTCATCACTCTGCCTACTCAACTGAGAGGGTGAAGCTCTGGTTATCTGGCAAACCACTGTGGACCTGGGTTGCCAGTTTGGGTGTGGTCATTAGCATGAGTGTGAATAATAGGGCAGATTAAACTGAATTTTGATTTTGTAATGCAAAAATGTTTTAAGAAGAGGTTTGATAAAAATGTGATTGATTGTGATGAGACGTACTTCCAAAGTTGAAGTCTCGACCCAAGTTTAAGATAATATTTCAACTATGCAACATGATTTGTATGATATGTATACCTTTGAAAAAGACAAAAGTATGTCTTTTAATGGACCAGGTGAAAATGAATGGTGGAAATAGAGCAGTGGAGAAGAGTCAGATGAATGTTGAATGTCTAAAAAGTACAGACAAGATCAAATCACACCTTTAAGACAGACTGTCTGCACTGTTATTTGCAAGTTAATATCTGTGTCCAAGCATCACCAACCTATCTGCATGAGTTGCTGATAATCTATTTCACCGTCTGTCTATGGTTTGTTGTTTACTGTGTTGTCCTCCATACCGCTCTGCTAGTCTGATGCACCGCTGTTGGGGTCCTGCTTTTACAGATGCCGTCACAGATTATGACTGGCTGTACATTGGAACAAAGATGAAAAGATGGCTCACTCTTTAGCTATTTCTTATAAGCTCTTAGTCATAAACCAAAGTATATAAAAAGGCATTCTGATGGTAACATGAATATATTATGACAGTACATCCAATAGTGGATATTCCACTTAAAAACCACAAATTACAACGTCAGGATGGAGCTGGAGCTAAAGTCTGAGGATCACTGAAGTCATTAGGATTCATCCTCTTGGGACCATGAAGATCTGTACCTAATTTCAGGGCAACCCTTCCTATAGTCTGGGCCATGGCGGACCATCATGACATCCTGCTCAGTGAGCCATATTGCACTGTTTGGGAAAAAAGGCAACTGGGAGAAGGTCCAGAGGAAGTTCAGCGTACTGACAAAAATCGACACTTATATGAAGATCATGAGCTTCAGCTCGTCAGTTCCCTTCTTCCGTCAAGTTGTGCAAATGACCAACCTTCAATATCAAATCAAGAGGAAAAAATAACATGAATTATCAGTCAAACTTCATCCTTCACAGCACAACAAATCTGGTGAAAAATGAATGAGGATTAACCCCATTGAAGATCAAAGTTAAAACTAAAACCCTGTTTTAGCCTCAAGCCCACTTGTTTGCATTTTGGCAAATCTGCATCACGGAACGTTGTATCTTCTGGCAGCTGTGTCCGATTAACACATTCGTCTTTGTTTACATGACTAGTAAATAAGATAGTACATGACATTTATCCTGAATAATCTAATCTGAAAGATTACCCAAAGCCTGAAAGAATGCATTTATTCAACATGAGTTATGCCTCATTATGTTATAACGCCCTCCTCCTCATATCACATGATGTGCAGCTGGCCTCCTCCCATGTGAAATGTGTGAGCGTAGCTGTGAAGCCCATGTTTAAGTGTCTGTGTGTGAACATTTTTTCATTATTGCTGACAGGTTTTGGCGTCACAATGCAAAGCTCGTTGTAAAAGCTGTACACAAAGCGACACTGGCCCTGTTGAAATCACCCCAGCCAATGACAAGACATTTAATGGCTCCCAATCACACCCTCATTACGGGTGACTGATTGCCTCTTATTTATTGTCTCCAGGATAATAACTCTCAAATTATCAAAGAGTTCTAAATTGTGCTTAAATTCAATACTTAATTTATCCAGTCTTTCACTGTGAACAATACAAAATCATCACTTGCAATTCTTTTTTCTTCTTCTCCCACTAAAGTCAACAGTGTTTTTCCAGCCTTTACTTTCATTATTGTCTTTTTGTTCAGGCACCACTCAGGACGCCGCTCGCTGATTATGGCCTCTCAGTTTCCATAGTGATGCTGAAATGAATTATGGTCATAAAAGGGACAAAAGAGAGAAGAAAGCAACTATGACACTCCAGGCCCACTCTTTTCCCTCGTCTTTTAAACGCTCACTTCAGCCCCATCAGCAACACACTCCAACATTCTTCACCGATTTAGCCTGCTGATCCTTTTCCATACGCACAGAGGAAAAGGTCTGCATCATGATCATCAACCGAGACCATTATTCTCACAATTCTTTGGTGGAGTGGGGGTTTAATTAAATTGAAATTATGAGAATAAATTAGACATAGTATAGTTTTAACAATGATGTAATAAAACGCAATAAAGGCCAATTAAAGTAATTCCACCGTGAGTCCTCTGGAGATACAAGTAACTGTAATATTTGCAAAATAGTTTAATTTCTTATCTCAATGTATCTCATTTGAGGATATTTTGGACGAAATGCTGTATTTCTTGGTGTAGACTCTTCTGCAGTTTAATAAGTCTTATTGGTTTGTCATTTTGTTTTGCAGTGGTTACTTTTCAAACTGTCTTCCACAGGCCTATCTTAAAAGGTGACCTGTGAAAAACTGTGGACATTTCAATCACAAGGTCGAAGTGCTTTTTTTTTTTGTCTGTCTTTGTACATCATTGTGACCCAGCACCTGCAAAAAAATCATGGATCTGCATGAGCCTCCCGATCTTTTAAGAAAATAAGTCTTCTCTAATGAGATGGTTGAATAACAGAAATGATGTTAGTTCATATAAGACACCTACTTCCAGCTGTTAAAACACCCTCTCTAATCTTTACCTCCATCATTAAAATTGCAAGCCACTCTCAATTGGCATTAGGTTTTATTACCAATACTTTGACCAAGTGGCAACCTTCGTAGCTATAAAATGAAGCCAAAGTGGAAGTGCTAAAAACAGCAGCTGTCTACAAAATGAGTCAATCTCCATAAGTCCCCATGTTAAAATGTCCAACTTCACAACAAAGTAAACATGTTTACAACCTGTACGGGGCAATTTTTTTGTATAATTCAGCTGTTCAAATATTATCAAGGCTTAACGTTACGCATAATTAAGAGTGTTCCCGCTTTGATTGACAGGTGGATGTCATCACAGGTAGTTGGTTTCAGCAATAAGGCTTCATCCATCCAACCCTCAGCTTCACCAACGTCTTTTTGGATTAGTTGAGAACCGGCAAAGACAAGACTGCCAAGATGGTGGCGACTAGAGGCACAACACTCTGAGCATTAAAACAGCTCTTCAGAAACCTCAGGGTGACGCCACAGAGACACACAGTCCATTTTTCCATTACTCATGGTTGCTTTGTCACCTTTTTCAACCTTTTCACTTTTACTAAATTTGAACAAAGTCAGAGAACTTGAGTCAGATACTGTATTTCTGGTCCTCTCTTCACCAACAGTGAGTAAATGGACAGTTGAGTCATAGGTTATGTCCCGTTTTGGGTGTCAGTGTTGCAGACAGTCGGCCGCTCGGGTTACTTATGTACAGAATAGTCATGCTGCACTGCAGTGTCAGGCTGCATCGCGGTGACGTCGCCATCAGTAAATAGTTTTATGAAGCTGAGAGCAAAGGTGGAGTGGAATGGTTCGGCCAGTAAGGAACGTGGATAGTTTTGGTTTCGGGGATGGTGGTGGGTGACGAAGGCAAAGGTTGGGTGAGTAATTGGGGGTGTGTGGGTGTGACATATGGCGGTGGGTTGACTTCCTCAGCTGGACATATTTGACCACCAGCTCTCCTACTGAGAGCAAACAGTGTGTGTGTCTGTGTGTGCGTTTGGGTTGTGTGGTCATGCACCGTGAAAAATGCCCAATCTGCAATCCACACTTCTATTGAAGGGGCAAATAAAGGTCACACGGGGACTGTTACCTCTTTGTGTGTGTGTGTGTGTTTTTTTCCTTTGTCCCAATTTTGTGATATAGCTGGTAGCACCAATAAAACTCATCATTACAGCCTTTATAAAAACACCTCATATTGCCAGACCCTTAAAAATAGCCTTCAGTGAGCGTAAAAGCTGAATGATGACAGCGCGGAGCGATCCTGATGTCTGTTTCTTTCTATTTTTCAGCACAGTGGAGCGAGAGAAACCGGGGAAAAGCTCTGAAGATGTCTATTCTCTCCGCTTTCAGCGTGGCCAAAGCATCCGAGAGTGTGGAAACAAGGCAGGTCAGCAGTAAAAAGAATTGATAGAACAAGGACAGACAAAACAAAGGGAGAGAGAAAATGGAGAAAACCCTGAGAGAGCGTTTGTGCACCTGCTGTGTGGAACGAGCTGAGAGAGAGAGATTAAAATAAGATTGCTCATGCCAAGACACACTTCTGCTCTTTGGCCTTGATCTCCATTAGCCTCTTTCCTTTTGTCTTCTCCTGCTTCAATGTAGATTTGTCTATCTGTGTCCACGTCATCGTCCCGTGATTATCATGACACACGGCGGTCTGCGGTCCAGATGGACAAGCATCGCTCTCTTGTGTGTGTTTTTGTGCATCTGTTATCACATGTGTGGGTAGAGGAGCATGTGTGCTCCTTCATATCTGCATGCTTATGTGTGAGCAATCTATCTTTGTTAATGCATATGTGTGGACGTTTGTTTGTGATGGGTTGAGATCACATTTAATAACACAGATGCATGTGTTTCTAAAAATGTATTTCACATAAGACGATCTGTTACCACAGCAGCCTGTTTATTTTATGTACCACTGCATATTATACTAAGCATTTACCATGAGATGTAAATAAAAACAGAGAAGTGAAATAAAAGCATTGTGTAACGTTTCTACCATAAAATAATTCTATGACTCTAATCAGGTGAGCGGTATCTATCCGTCAAGACCAAGACCAAAGTGTATCAAGACTGAGACAAGACTTTTAGGGGTCTAGACCGAGTCAAGACGAAGACCAAGGAAGACCGAGACTGAATCAAGACAAACACCAGACAGTATATAGCCTACTTAGGTAGCTAACATGTGGCTAATATTTGCTATATCTCTTTGGGTGAGCCACACAATACAGGTGTATTGCAGGATTTTCAGACTACTGGGTGTTTTCTTTTCGACACTGTTTTGCAGATTTCCTTTTTGAAGTTTAGGAAGTTACATTTTATTACAGGAGGTTTGGCTGACAATCACTTTCTAGGAGTGCGTTTAAAGGTGGGTAGCGATGGCTAACCGCCGTTAACTGTGACGAAAATGTTAAATTAGAAATAAGTCATTGTTTTTCTTTAATGATCACCTTGCTTTAAAAAAAAGTTCACAGATCAAAAGCTAAACTAGTTCATATTCATGTCCTTTTTTATGCCTTACTCCATAAAATGCTGAGTTTAATTAGTTGGAGCAACTTTGCAGCTGTTGGCTCATGGTCTTGTGTTTAAACCTCGACATGACCTTCTCTTTAGTTTTTTTGTGCCATGCAGGTGTTTGCTCTATACCTACAGACTGTGGAACAACTTTTAAAGTGGTCTCAAGACCAAGACCGATCTCGAGCACTACAACACTGGTGTCTGTCATTACCACTCTGCACCCAGTACATAACACTTTCAACACTAAGTCACAAACTACCAACTATTTAAGTGATTTTGGTGAAACTGGATCATATTTTATGGGACAAACTTTTTCAAGTTTTCCCTCTGATGTCCAGAGTTTCCCGATGGACAGTAAAGTAAACTGCTGCCAACTATAGCTGTTGTTAGCTAATGCTAACTCAGGACTGTGAGCTCGGAGCTTGGGGAATATTTTAAAGTTTATACCACAGGTGTTTTGGATTGCCGTAAATACGTGGATTTCAGGCCCAGATTCATAAATACTTGCCTGAGATAAATGGCAGACTACACATACAGCTTTGACCAATCGTTTGCTGTTCTCACTTGTGTGATATACAGGCCCCATTTACACCTGTTCACGTGATCTGCTGCATTAATTCTCTGGATAATGACACAGGACTTTGCACAAGACTTGCTATGCTACTGCTACTACTTGTAGCTTTTGTTAAGCAGCTTGAGTTAGTAGAAAGAGGTGGAGATAGATGACCTTTTAACTTGCTGGGTGGATTTGTGGTTACGCTGTTCAGATTGCATTCACACCTGGCTGAGATGTGATCCCAATGCGAGCCTGACCACTTCCAAATGTGGTCTGGTCGATCTGATTACATTCTTATCCAGATAACATGTCCAGATACCAGGTGTAAATTGGGTAACAGAGGTGATCAGCTTCACAATTCGTTACATATGCAATCATGCTTTGTCACTCAGCAGTAAAGGTTGGCTCTTTTTGCTCCTCAGTGGGTAGAAAGATGTACAGCATATATATTGCATGTGTGCAGAGGGAGATGCTGCACCCACATGCGTATTTCATGTGGTATAATCCTGACCTGAGGGTGACAGTCAAACAGGTTACAGGTTCGGTGAAATAAAATAAAACATCGTTACGCTCTTGTGTGACAATATTTGCAGCTGAGCCAGCCAGTTTTTTAAACTCGGTGTGAGAAGGCCAAAAAATTCTGACATGCTTGTTTCTTTGGCCGAATATGTTGAGGCTGCTGACACAGAAACATGAAAATGATCAAAAGAGGCTCCTGACTGGCTTCTCTTCAAAATGTAGAACAAAATCAACAGCTATTACAACAACACTCAAATGTTCTTTAACGCCATTTTCCCCGTCTACTTCACTTGCAAACAAAATATTATTTCATGGAGCAAGTTTGAAGCTGTATGCTGACTTTGGAGCAGTTCATTTGTTACTGCAGTGTTGCTTAGTGACAGAAGCAAAACATTTGGTCATTTAGTTGAGCAGGCAGAGGTGCCACACTGTCAAAAGACTCTACAAACATGAGTGAATCTGTTGTCTCGTGGATGATTGACTCTGCTCATGGGCAGTATTATATGTCAGTCAGGGAATGCTTGACCTAGTTCTGGTTTTACAGTCGAATGAGCCAAAATAAAAACAACAGCTTGAACATGATGTTGGCAAAGCTAATTTTATTTGGAACAACAAAGAAATCTAAGAAAAGTGAGTTATCTGAGCTCTAGTTATGTAATATATGGCTCCTGCTTGTGTATCTTTATATTTTCAGTGTTTGTGTTGATTGAACATGGCACACCTGTATGCGAACTCTAATTACAAAAACCAACAAGCTGAAAATTCCTGGAGTGTGACCCTGAAATGAGGAAGTCTTCATCATCCCTGATGTGGAGGAGTTTGAACAAGTGCAGCGAAAGATCACAGGGTGAGAAAATGAAACATGGAAAATAAGGGCCAGCTCTTTGATTTACCTCTCTCATTCGTCGTCGTCCTCCTCCTCTTCTTGCTTGCTCTCCTTTACTTTGTCAGTTCAAAGCGAATCCTGAGAACCCTGCCTCACCCTTGTCTGTCTGGTTTTGTTTGATCTCTGTTATACAGACACACACACACACACACACACACACACACACACACACACACACACACACACGCCCAAATATCCACAAACTCATGGGGACACCGTTCAGAAGCACACACATTCATTCACAGAACACACACAAACTTACAAAACAACACACACGCAGTGCATTATTTATAGAAAACAGTAAACACAGATATTACATTATTTATAGTTTGATAAGTCATTATGTAAGGCTCTCTATCTGCTGTCTTGCCTTTGCCTTGTCTTATGTGTCAGCCCATGTGCCCCAACAAATCCTCCACCCTATGTCTTCCTGTTGCATATAAAAGCTTTATCACAATGCAGCGTGAATGCAGTGTACCGTGCATTAACGTGCCGAACACGTGGACTCCAGTCATGATTTTCTCTCTTGCTCTGTTCTGACGCATGTCTGTGTTTGCGTCTCTTCGCATTCATTAAACAGGAAGTTGGCCTCATAATTAATTTCCTGTCTTAACTTCAAGAAGATGGATGAGAATGATTAGGTGTAACAGAGACAAATGCAACAAAGCAGATAGCAGAGGATTTGGTTTTCTTTTGCAAAATTGCTTTCAGTAGATGGATCACTGTGCGACTTTGGACTTTTTCAACACATAAAAAAGTCATTTTTGATATAAAATGGATCAATAAATAGGAACGATAGTAAGTAAGCACATAATATGTATTATGAAATCATACAAATGTTAAAATGAAACAAATTCTTATGTGCAATGTTTGTCATTTGAGGCCTGCCACAGAAGTGTTGTATAACATGCGACACATATCGTATGAGCATATGAAAGATGCGACACCATGTGCTCACACAGTACACGTCTCTGCCAATGTGCGTCATATTGCCTAAAACTAAATCTCTCCATGTGTGTACACCGAATGTTGACGTCTCTGAGTGACTTACACTTGTTGACTTTCATCATGTTAACTCCAGGACGCCTAAGTCCAATTAAACCTTGCTGTCCATATACTGTAGATCCTTTTATGCCAACATGCACACAAACACTAATATAAGCACAAACACAACCACCTGTGCGTGCATATGCATGGCTGCAATGATCACTGACAAATACAGCAAAGACATGCATGGACAAACACCAAACGTTTCAACAGTTCCAGTGAACGCATGGTTTTGTTTGTGTTTTTACCATTTAAGTTTTAAAATAATCTAAATAAGAGTATTATCTAGCAGTTTTCTTGCAGTTTTTTGGAGACAGATTAACTGATGCTAAAAACAAGGTTGACAAGAGAAGTGAGACTGAACCAAACAGCAAAGAGTACCATATAACCCAAACAACAAGCTTAAAGAAGCTAAAATGCTCTGTAGAGATGAGGGGGATGTCAGAGTGGGGTGATAATTCTCAAACCACGCCGTTCACATTATGTTAAATAGTGTGTAGCTGCTTAGATGCATCAGAGGCATGTAATGTGTGTTTGCTATATGTGGTACTAAATGATAGACCTAGAATGTTTTTATAAATTAGTTTTTATTACAATTTCTATATGAAATGAATGTGGCATGTGGCATCACAGCATGCTGTGTTGACGAGCCCCCCCTAAAAGGTCAAGGCTCAGTTCCACTCAGCTAAGGAAACTACACAGACTGACTACACGGGTTAAAGAATGAGGTTAATAAATGTGTCAAGCACACACTTGACACATGCATTTTATTAAATTGTGCAAATGCAACAAATGGCAATTATGTCATACCATCTTGTGTCTATAACACTGTACTTAGTTTTGTTCCTTCTTGCATATCTCATGATGCACAGAAAACAGCTTGAATATCTACCAAACGTATGAGGACGGGAGAGGGAGTTATTTACATCTTGGTAAGTACTTCTACACTTATCCACTTGTGAGGACATGTCAACTGTCCTCACAAATACGGTATGTCCTCGCAAAGTAGGTGTGTTTACGGACGAGATGTCCCCATATACAGCTTAAACAAACGCACACACAGATACTGACCTCATATGTGTGTACACAGAGTTTGCAAAACATTACGAGACGCAGCACCTTATCTCGTTCTCTTCTTCCTCCTCTCTTCTCTCCTGTTTGTCCTGTTATACATGCAGCCATGCAGAGCAGTCTGTTGTGTAGGCAGAACTGCAGAGACTCACATCTTCCCTTTCCTTTTTTAGTTCTCTCCATTTATCTCCCCATGTCATCTGGAGCTGAGCCGGCCTCCTCTGCGCTTTCAGCCCACTGCAGGATGCATCGTTTGCTCAGGGCCTGCGCTTTGACTTTGCTGATTACCTGTTTGTGTGTGTGTGCATTTACAATATGTCTGTGTGTTCTTTCTTTCTTTCTTTCTTTCTTTCTTTCTTTCTTTTTCTTTCTTTCCTTCTTTCTTTCTTTCTTTCTTTCTTAGTCACTCTGACTTTGCAGATCTCTTGAAGGTTACAGGTACGCTGTGAACATGTATTTTCATATCAGCACTCCTCCAGGATTACTGCTAGCAGGGATTATGTTTTTTTATTCAGTGTTTGTATGTCTATGGGTGTGCATATGAATTGATCGTTTGTTTCACCCCTCCCACACTAACTGCAGGATTGTCAAGCTTTGGATTTCTCCACATGATGAAGAGGAGTGTATGAGACTCTAGTAAGAGTGATGTTTGGAGGGTAGTGTCATTTTTCATTTTCCAAAGCCAACAACACAAGTGTATCTTTATTTTAACGTAAGCTGCAAACGTCAGCACGTCTGGCTAACTATATTTCAGACATATTTTATACTCCAGCAACACCAGACAAACTCGTTATTAGAGATATGTTACATTAGACAAACAAATTCGTTAGCGCTCATGGTCTCTCTGAAAGGGCTCATTGTTTCAAAAATTAGTAATAATTTCAAGTGACAAATCTGCCACTGTTATTGTAAATTATATGTTGCTAGAGAATGAAGCTTGACAATAGCAACAGTAACTAAGGGGGCTTAGTGAATGGTCAATTGTGTGTGAATATCTGTGATTGGCTTGATACAAATTATATAAAGCTGTGACTGAAAGAATATTCCAAAGGTCTATAATTAGTAAAAACCCACATCAGTGCCTCTTTCATCTTTGTGTCCACCAAAATTGTATCTATTTAATTTGTCTGACTTCGTCTCTGCCCATGTCTCACCCTTTCTTCCAGTCGTAACCTTAACCGTGAGAATGCAGCAGGGGGTTGCTGGGACTGGTAGGGCTGCAGCCAGTTAGCATCCTCGGAGGATATTCCTCATCCAGCGGCCGGTCAATAATGGGGGCAATCCCCGGCTGCATGACCTGGGTCATGTGCTTCTTCATGTCCAGAGAAAATGAGACGGGGGCGAGAGGGACAGGAAGATGACGGGAAGACATAATTGAGTCATTAGTTCTTTACTGTAAGTGTCAGAGAATGATGAACCAGAGGCTGCAGGAAAGAGACACAGATAACGAAACAGGGAGGGAAAAACACAGAAGTAGATGGGAAATTGTCCACAATGAGGCAGTGTTGCGAACAAGAAATGGAAAGAAAATATACTTTACTCTAGATGCTTATAGTTACCAAGGCAACCATCAAGTGACATATTGCTTTTGTTTGTTTTTTCACACGCCTCGGCAATAAAGGGCCTGATGTTTCTTGGCTGTCTTTTTTCATCTGGACATCAGACAGACGTGGAAGAACATGACAAAAAAAGGTAGAGATGAGGCCAGGATGGAGCCAGCGGGGTGGGACAGAAGTCCCTGGAGAGATGGATAGATGTGGTGTTATCTAAAGAGACAGAGATGGAGGCATGTTTAGGGACTTGAGGAGAGAAGGAGGGAGACAAAGGAGACGAGGAATGAGAATCTTTACCTCCTCGAGGCCTGCTGACAGCCAGGGCTGGGTAAAGAGCACTGAAATGAATGGGTGAATGACGATGGGTGGAGGGAGGCGGCCTAGACATGGGGGAAGGTGAAGGAGGAAAAGACAGAAGGAGGGTTCATGATCCATCTTCTAGCACCTGACACCAGATCAATACTCGCTGAACCACGGCAAAGCGCCCACATCTCTCTCCATCTTTCTCTCTCTTCTGCTTGCTCTTCATCTTGATCTCTCGGCCTCATTCATCTCTTCCCTTCTATCTTCGTCTTTTTCCCCTGTGCCAGTGTGTATGACCTCCCTTATATCGTTCCTTCCAAACAGACGGAAAGGCTGCAATCCCTCATCATACATGTTTTTTTGAAGGCTGATATGTCAGTGTTGCTGCACCAAAACTGCACATAGCATCTTTGTTGATCACTTTCAAAATTATTTGAATGAAAGAACTCATTAAATTTATATCTGCCATCATTGCAAAAGCTTCTGAAAGAGCACTGATACAACAGAAATCAACAGATTCGCAGACTGACACTACTGAGGAAAATCATATCTTCACTTTTGTTTCATCAGTGTGGGGCAACAACCCTAGGCTGATATGATTTTTACTAAAAGCCTAATAGCATATTGATTTACAGTATCATTCCAAATAATAAATGCAAGAGCGCTCCAATGACCTAAAAATATTTTTCCTCTCCAGTTCATGTTGTTTTTCAGCTCAGAACTGGATAAAAGGTTTGGGAAGTCTGGTTTCTGCTAAGAGCTGGAACAACTGACATAAATATTAGCTATAATATTACTGGTAAGTGAATTTTGGATTTTAAAAACCACATACATTTTCTTCTTTTTTTTTTCTGTTTGAAATACTTCCCATATTCAATTATGCTACATAAATGACTGGTTTGAACCCCTGAAAAACAATGCCAGCTGGGATATGCTCCAGCCCCCTGCAACCCTGATAACGATAAGCAGTTACAGAGAATGATGGATGGAAATAACCTTAACAATAACCAATTTTCTGTACAGCCATTCCTCCTCTTAGCCATCATGGCCATAGTAAAGCCATGTTGCAAATAATGAGATTAAATGAAAATATCTGTGTTGTCTGTGTATCGTATAGATGTGTTTACCAGTATACATGTAGCTTGTGAGCAAACACTTAGCAGCTTAGAATATGGCTACTAGCTAATGCTTCCCTCAGCTTTAACAGTGATGGTAGCTGACCAAATACACCTAACAAGCCACAAAACACACATATGGCTGTGTCCAAACCCTTCAGTATTCACTAGCCTACAGTGTTCACCATTTTGTAATGTCTGAATGTCTAAAATAATGTGAGCATTATTATACCTTCTCTATTGTACAAAGATTATATGTAGTGTTGCTACAATTGGCAGTCACTCACCAAACTGTATCCACCATTAGGAATAATGCTGACAAGGTGAATTTTGAAGGCCAGATGAAGATGCAGTGATTCCATGTCTTTGTAAAATTGAAAATGCAAGCAGCTGTTCACTGTCACTGTTAGCCAAGAGGACGTCTAGTATGGCTGCCAGGAGGTGTTTAACATCACATCTATTCTATAACCAGCTGTAAATGACCCACAGTGCATGCCTGGGTCAAATTGGTCTGTGTGATTTTCTGTTTTGTAATCCATCATATCATATGTTTCTACGTGCTGACAGAGTGATAGATAACATAGAGAGAATAAAGAGGAGGACAAACGAGACGGAGCACAGATATGAGGGCACGAGGAAATAGGCCGTGGCATCTCATGTCATTTCATAAGGCAGCAGATGTGCCTTCAAATTCAATTAACAGCTTAGCCCCCACCGAATGACACTGGCTAAGCCCGCACCAAAACGACATCAGGGAATATGGAAGCTTTTTTTTTTTCATCATGGAAATCTCTGTAATGTCTTCAGTCATCCCAAACTGACTGACACAAGCTTCTGCTCTCTGCCACTCACAGCCTTCTGGTGTAATGGACTGGCAAGAATTGATTATGAAACCCAGTAGCAACAGATCATTTGATTACTAGTGGCAAACCCCCCCAGAAAACACGATTATTTTAAACACATGGGAGTCACCCCACAGACCTGCTAACCTAATGAAAGATAATCAGTTAATAATCAGTATCTTAGAAATTGTATTGGAGCTGATGAATCTAATTTTAATTCCATCAACCACAGAGGAATCAATGAGGTGTCTCGCGGTCAGACGCTAACCAATCACCTTCTTACTTCTTTAATCTTCTATCTCCAATCGAACTGGGCTGTCATAGATTTATAGATTTGTAATCTTCATAGATTTTTACAATGTTATCTGTTTATTGGTAACTATGTCTATAATTCAAGTTAAAAAATATCTAACACTGAAAAAAAATCCAATTAGAGTTACTTCTTTCCATCATTCACACACATGGACAGACAGCAGTTGCATGTATTTCACAGAGATTATTTTCTAGCCTACAGGAAGCACTGAATTTGTGGATTTATTACATTCAGGACAACTGAAATTGTTCCATGTAAAGGCAGCTGCAGGTGTGTATATCTACAATATATGTGACACAGTCTGCAGCTAATGGATTTCAAGCAGAAAATTGGAGGTGCTCTTCAGTCCGCAAAGCAACACAGATGAAAAAAGGACCAAGGTATGATAGCAAAGTGTAGTTTTCTGTCTGTCTGGGGAAGAGATGTCAGCAGTCTGATCCTTCCTTACCACCAGGAAAGCCTCACACTGTCATGTTATCCCTTTTCTCTTATTCCTGTCTTACCCCCAGAGAGAGGGAAAGAGAAAGAGAGAGAAATTCTCTTTTCTGACTAGAGGCATGGGAAAATAACACTTTTTTTTTTTATAAGTATCATATCATATAAGCATCAGGAAAGTAATTTTGAAATGCTGTACAGTGTTATGCAAAACAGGATAACAGTGAGCTACACTTGCAAATATTAAAAAATTAAGATTTTAAATATGTAAATTCGTAAATATGAATTCATGATACATTTTTCAATAAAATGGCTTATTTGGACACCCAAATGTGGAGCTTCAGAGGCAGTAACTGACGGGTTGAAGGGAAGTGGGGGATGGAGCCAACAGCTCTGCAAGATTGAAGAAGGGGAGATGTGTTCAGTGACAGGATGGGGTCAAGGGTCGGTGTGACAATGTCACCACGACCCCCCACATGATGTCTGAGGAATGCTGAGGAAGGGGCTGCGTGCCTATCCCTGGGGAACAGAAGAAAGGGAGCGGACAGACGGTTAAAGACTGCATGGATGCATCACCCGTCCATACCTGTTAGCATCAGAATCCACTGAAGTGGCAAATGGACTTTGAGTTAGCACCAAACTGCTTCTACAACTTGAAAACATTTACACATCTTACAAGATACAAATTAGAATGGATATGTGTTTTTTTCTAGACTACTGATGAGTTCATGGAGCACAACTCTCAAAATTTCTGTACATACAATTATACAATGAGATTCTTTTTCTTTGTTATACAAATAAAAACTAGAAAGAAGAAAAATCAAGATTGTTATTTCTGTGAAATATATATTTTATACATTTCGAACATTTTTCAGGTGCCATGCTGTTTTTCTCACTGCCAAAACCAAATAGTCCACAAAATGGTCCCAGTGGGCCAAAAGCCAATTTGTCTGACAGCCCGTTATCATAAAAACAAATGCCGATTGCACTGAAGGTCCATTCCTCTTAAAGTAAACAGCTCAATGACTGCAGTCCCTGTCCATGGTGCTGAACCTTCAAAGCCGATCTTTCTATAACCAAGCCAACAACTGCCAAAAACTGCCAAACATCACCAGATTCTTATACTTATTTTGAAAGTTGCACAATTATTTTTGCTAACTTCACCGTGTCAGTGTCATGCTTAGTCTCACATAGGCGTAAAAAGTATACATGGGCCGGTGTATGTATTAAATGCTTTGGCTTGATTGTTTAATTTATTGTTATTATTATCTTATCTTGTTAATTAATTTTAATGCAACCCAATTTTAATGCAAGCCCTGTAGTCCCTTGCTGGACTACAGGGCTTGTTTTTCTTATAAATGAATTTTTAATTTGCACACACCATTTCATACTGAATATTTAATTTCTTATGTTCCAATGGTAAGTGGAATTTCAAATAAAAAATAACACCCCCAATACATATAAACAGTAGATACAAATGAAGCCTTACCTGTTTTTCTTGTCTTCTGGCATTGGCATTAGATCTAACTCTTGTTAGGAGTGGCGATTGTTCCTCTTTTGTTTTCATGTCACCTCATTCATTGGTCTCTAGCTCACATTTCACTTGAACATGAGTCAGGAAAAACACGTACATAAGCTGGCCAGCACACATAGACACACACACACACACACACACACACATAGTGTATATGCACATGCCTCCTGCCTGTATTATGCCTCCATTTAGTGAATAATGTATGAGTTGTGTTTCCCTGACAGATGCTCTCTTCTGTCACTCATCCAGCACTTGAATGCTTACCCACCCCCCGCACGCACCACTCCCCAACATACACACATCCTGTCCAGAGGTCACACAAGGGCATGGCAGGGAAAGTATGGTTGCTTTTGCACGAACCAAATGCTGTCCCACTCACTCCAAATATTATCATGGCTGATTTACAGCACGTCGACTCATATTAAAGCTTCATAATAGTCAGATGAGGACAGGAGTAAAAGCTTTATTAAGTGGATATTGTTCACAAAGGAGAGGAGAGAATGAGAGAGAGAGATGCCATCATGCTGCCAACCAGCCTCTCCTTTTAAGTCGGCATCAGTGGAACTTATCAAAGCTCCAGAAATCAAGATGAGAGGCTGGAGTGAGAGGCTTTTAGAAATAAGAAATCTGCTGGCGGTGAACACAGCCGTGTAATTTCCTTTCCTGACTCTCGGAGGCTCCTATCATTGCCATTGATCTAATGCGTCTGGGGGATCTTTCTCTCTCTCTTTCTGTCTCTGGTCTGTCTGGGAGGAGAAACCAAAGGAGGAGAGTTTGAGGGGGAGGAGGGAGGAGGAGGCGGCGTGGAAGACAAGATGAAAGAGACTGGTAGAAGAGTGAAGATAAACACCAGGCTTGAGGAGAGGGGATGGGACCCAAATGGGAGGAGAAAGTGGAGCCTTGAACACTTCCTCTGCTGTACACTGTGCATGTAAATCTCTTCTTCTACAGTTCCTGTTTCAAACCTGAGCCTTGGTCCTCCAACCTTGATGACTTACCCTGCGGCGAGTACATAATGAATGTTACTCTGCTCTCTGTGGAGTACAATACATTGCAGGGCAATTTATTCCCGGTAAGCACAAGGGCATAAGAGTCACGCAGCCAATACGCAGTAAAGCCGCTGGATGAACTGGGGTCTCAGTGTCCCATTAGGTGTTCACCCATTCGTTGTACTCTCGCCCACCACATACTGTAGCATGAGAACATTAACTCAAGCAAGTATAGCTGACAAAAATAAAGGCCTAATTCAGACGCGCACTCGCTATTGCCCTCTCATTCTCCTTCTGTCATTCCCGTATCATAACAGATTAGATGCATTAGCAATGGCTGCAAAGGAAATGATAGCAATTTGTACGGCTCGGATCGATGTCCACGAAGATAATTAGAGCAAAAGCATTTTATATTCATGTACTGCTGTGAAGCAGGCGAGCTGGCTAAAAATACTTCCTCAGTTAAACACACTCACTTGTTACGTTTGCCAGCTGAGTTAGTAATTTTGCCAAATTTGCTGATCATTGCGTTTCCTATTAACCTCCCACATTACGATTTTAAAAGATTTAAGCCAATTAATAACTACAAAACTCACCTACCAACAATATTCCAGTGTGCCATCATCAGTGCCCAGGTTGGTGGAGATTTTGTAATCACCAAAGACTAATATATTTTTCTAAAATACAGATTTGTTGTTTCTTTCCTCATGAAGTAAAACTCAACTTCCATTTTCAACTTGTCATCATCATCTTTGCAAATAGATGTTAGATTGATTTATATTTTTGACTCTTCAACTTCATCAAAAAGAGGCTAACTCACACTTAACATGCAATTAAAGCCTAATCTTTGTTTTTTGGCCACTAGAGGGCAGAACAAGCTGAATGCCACGCAGATATTTGACATATTATGCTCATTCAAAGTTGATAGGGCTAACATGTTCGCAAACATCACCGAAGAACACATCGAGCAGACATGGAGCAACCTTAGTGTGTTTGTGGAAACCTGACGAATGTCCAATATTTCCTTCCCTTTCTTTTAGCTCTGTTTTTGTTTTACATCTAAGAAATATACCTTGTTATTAGCTCTATGCTTTACTATGTTCACTAGCTAGTCACTAACTTTGTCTGCTGTGTGGTGCTGGCCATGTATAGTAGGTTTTTCAGAGCTGTTTTGCTAAAAGCTCTTGCTGGAAATAGGTTTGACAGTGATTTATGTAAAGTTGCATGCTGTAAAAACAAAACAATTAGCTAAAAAATGCTAAAATGCTGAGCTGTGGGGAGCTGTAAAGTCAAAACTCTTGATTATTGCAGCTCTAAAGGGTAAGTCAACACTTAAACACATACATATAAAACTGCTGCCGCCCTACTTTCTATGGATTGAAACTTTAGAGCGTGTTGTGCTTCGGGCCTCACTCCAATCAGTGTTCTCCCAGCAGGTGTTTTGTGTTTGACAGCTGATGGAAACCCCCCCGCCGTGACATCACTGATTGGGGTGTGGTGGAAAGTGCAACATGTTTGAAAGTTTCAACCCAGCAAGAGCACTGCAGCGGCAGCTTTCTGCTCTGTGTGAGTCTGTGTTGAATATTTTTAATGAAGCAGTTGTTAATCTAGAGATCAAGCACTCGCAACACTTTAAGGATCAGACTTAACGTCTTTATTTAAACTCACTTACACTGAGATTGATTTTTACATGTCCTTTTTGTGTTTGTACTTATTTTCTGGTTAATTAAAGGTTAGCCAAAGGAAGTTGTGTGGATGCCAGGCAAGATGTTGGCATGGTAATAATTCAGATGGGTGTGGAAAATCATAGCGATATGTTATTATTAGAACAAAATAGCCAATTTGTCACTCCATTATGCAGACACACACACACACACATTTGTGTGCACACACACACACACACACAGAGGTAGTCTCTTTCAAAGCTGTGTCCGTGTCCCAGTGTACAGGGTGTTGTTTGCATAGCAGAAATGAGATCATTCATGAAGCCCCCGAGGTCACATTTCCTCAAGAGGAGGGTGAGAGGAAAGCATGGATGAGATGAATTGCAGCGTTGCAGAGAGAGAGAGAAAGAGAGAGAGAGAGAGAGAGAGAGAGAGAGAGAGAGAGAGAGTCGTGGGGGGTTTTATCCTGGCTGATGAGGGAGGAAGGAGGGTGAGTGCGTGTTTGGAGAGTAAAGCATGAAAATAGATAAGAGGGGGGGGGGGGGGACGTAGCATGCAAGAAGAGCTAAGAGAAAAGGGTGAGAGGAGGGAGGGCGATGCCCTGCTGCATTTTTATCAGGTCTGTGCTCGAGTCGCCAAGGGGATGGACGCAAGCTGCAGACATGGTTCACCATGCAAGGACAACTTGTCACCTTATCACTCTGTTTCGCCTTTATTCCCTCTCTCCTTTAACTCTTTAACCCCTCCAGGTCCACCTCCCCTTCTACAGCCAATGTCAAACTCCCATAATGTTTGCAGGCCTTGAACCAGCCATCTTTTGCAACTAAAATAAATCCCAAACTTCCTTATCAGAGTGTGCCTTTTCTGATTATTCAGTGCATTTTATTAAATGTCAGGTCACCTCGTTTTTAGATGCTGCTCTTCGACTAATGATGCACAGCACTGGCGAGAACACTCATGTTGGATCTGTTTCTATTCTCAGGCCACCTACACACTCGGTTTGTGGGTCAGACTGGAATGCCCTTAATTAAGAAGTCTAATCATTTTTCCATCTCTTGAAATCCGCCTGAAAAAGCAAGAAGTACTCTTACTTAGTCCTTCTCTGGCCTTGAAATACTGTATGAGGCATAAAACTTACTGGATGTAACATGATTGCCCCCAGGTGGTCACATTTAGAAGCTTGCACATAGAGGAGATGGGTTTGATGTGTAGAATTCAGTTTTATTCTAGTTTTTCACAACAAATATTAAAGGAGTGGTTCGTAGCTATAAGGACTTCCTATCAAACAACAAATCCTGTCCATGCAAGTTTAACTTATGAAGTGCAACACAAGCGCAGACACTTTGGTTACACCTAAACTTATACCGACTTATCACAGGTCTTCCCACATGTACAGAACTTCATCTCCATATTCATTCGGATGGAATCAGCTGCACTAAACTACCCTGGGGTTACAGAGCCTCACTATATCGCTGGAACTTTCTGATTAAAGTCCTCCTCTGTTTCCTTCTTTGAAGTCGGTAATGATATTCAACAGACGACACTGAATGAGAATTATAATGAAGGTGAGACTTGAGATTGGTTGGGGAATTGAAAGGGAGCGTTCCGATAAGACTGTGATCCAGGACTTTTTGAATTTTGTGTACATTTGCACATAATAAAGATAAAAAATGAGAAAGAGAAGAAACAAAATATATGCAGAATAAACATGAACTTACAGTACTTACAAGTTAATCGGACACTGACACCTCCATTTTCTGTAACCACTTATCCTCATCTGAGTCATTGTATTTCTTGCAAACCACATTCCACTGATTAGAAGTAACTAAATACTTTTACTCAAGTACTGTACTCAAAGATCCAGTGTGTAACATTTTTGACTTCTAGTTACTTTACAGATTAGATTTTACAAACCAAACATGACTAAGTTGTAAAATATGAAGCATTATCATAGATTAAATTACCAAACAGTGTAGAAAGGAGTTAAAATGAGCTCCATCTTGATCTGCAAAGAGAGACAAATCTGCATTATGCATTCATTTACTTCTAAGACTTTGTATATACCATTGATAATACTTTTAACATTATTTGTACACTGTAGTTTTGCTACTTTTGCTAAATTAAAGGATCCATGTACATCTTCCACCACTGCCACATTTTGGCTCCAGCACTGCCCCCTGCAGGCCGTATGAGCAAATGACTTCCTCATTGAGTCACTTCTCTCTGTGACAGGTAGGTGGCAGCAGACACCAACATCTGAGGACAACTGAACGTCATCCAGGGACCGATTTCCACTGCTGTTTATGTTAGTAATTATAGAGTCATTAAAACTCAAGCATCCTCCTCAGCTGTGGAGGCAGACTATTATCTGTAGATCAATAAAATTCTGTGTGTGCGTGTGTGTGGTGTGTGTGCGTGCACGTGCATGTGTGTGTGTGTATGCATGATGTGCTGCTGATGAGAATAAGAATAAGAGATGAGTATGGGAGGTTGACTGCGAGTAATGGGCCGTAATTAGGGGTGAATGTTTGCACACTCACACACACACACACACACACACAAGATGCGCACACATGCGATAGCCTGAGGTAATTTGGCGGCACTAAATGAGATTATCAGTAGCGAGGTGATTAATGAGCATCCCTACTGCAGAGCCTTATAATCAACAGTCACTGCTCTGCTGTGATACACACTAGCTGGAGCTCTGCGCAGGTACATGATACCCAGCACCTGCTGCTAACATCAGCTTCTCTTCATTGCATCACCGCAACAGGATGCACCAACAATCAACTGAAATCTGAACTGGAGTGCCAGAGCAACTTTTAATTGCATTATTGGGCACTAATTGAATACACTCAATTCAACGATGGTGGGTTTCAGTCTCTTTTTTATAACTTATTTGGTCTTTTTGTTAAATCAAAGTGCATGTGCTTGTACTTGTATTAAGAATTTCTTAGCGTTCATTTTATTGGTGTTAATCAACATAATAATGATAAAAACATTAAAAACAAAAACAGGTCTTCACTGAGAAGAGTTGTAAGCTTTATATGACAATACTTTGTGTGAACATCACTACAAATCGGGAAGATATTGTTGAACTTTTTCTGCAAAATGAGCAAAAATCTTCAGTTTTTACTGTAAAAACCAGTGAAAAAAGTATTTATGAGAAACGTGGTGTTCAATTTAAGAAACAGAAATCACTCTTTTGGGCTGCTTGCAGCTGCTACATGAAGCGTTGTAGCAAGAACGCATCACAGTGAATTGTATAATTTTCAGAAATCAGAAATATGAAACATTGCCAGTAGCCTCTACATGAAATGTTACAATTTGTGTCATCAAAAGAAAACATTTTTACAAATATTACTGGGAAGATGGTGTTGTGCTTTAGGTGCACATTTTTCAAGTTTCTCTCAGCTGCAGATGATAGATGAGAAAACACTAACACAGTGTTTCTTCTCCTCTGTTAAGCCAATGAGAAAACAAACGCCACAGAGGAGGAGGTGGCACAAGTTGATACATCTTCTGTTCTACAGCAAATTAGAGGGTTCATGGGAAATGTGGTCTTTATTTTGAAAAGCGGATGAGTAATCAAGTGTAAATCATGCCCTTATTTCTTTAATTATTCCAGGGTGTCTGAATAAATTTCAGCCTATTGATATCATATTTTGGCAGCGATTCAATTCAAGATTAATATTTTAAAATATTTCATATGGAACAGTTCAAACAAATGTAGCAGAGGCTTGCATTTAAAGGAACCAACACACGTTAAATGAGCTCAACAACCATCTATTTTATTCTCACCTCCTACTCAGTGGACAGAGCTGTTTCACCATCTCTGTGTGCAGACACCTAGATCAGATAATGCTCTCTAAGTCTCTATAGCGAGCTGTTTGAAGTAGCACCAGTGAACTGAAGCCCTCCCCCAGCCTTCGCCTCTTGTTCTGCGAGAACTGTGCAGTGTGTGCGGGGTGACGGGGTCAGGGTGACTGGGTCCCCTCCATCTCCATATAGGCTGTAGGCTACAGCTGCTCCTATGAGATTGGTACCTCAAATACACAGACTGTGCCTTAGATGTCCCTGTGTGTGTCTGTGTGTATGTATGTGTGTGTGTGTGATAAGGGCCAGAGGATAGAGACATCTTTATCGTGTAGAAGTGGGAGGATTATCCCATCACCGCTGTATAAAATACAAAGAAGAGGACGGTAGGCCGGTTAACCAGGTGCTGCAGCACCCACCCAGACTGCAAACCCTTCACCTTTACCACAGCTCCTTAAAATCCTCTCATCGTGTACGGTTTCACTGCTGCACTATGATAGTTTGCTTCCACTTTCTAATATGTTTTATTAAATCATTTAGCAAAGGATATGTTTGGTGATATTCTGCGTTTTTCTTGTTGTGAACAAATCCAATGTGAAGCCACATCCTGCAAACAAGTATGGCCTCATATTCATCTGTGCCATTAGTGAGTGTGAGATGCACGAGGTGCCACGTTCATTCATGACCATGAACACGGATACCTTTGCTCATTTTGAAACAATCCAACATCCTGTTGTGTAAATACTCACTAGAGCACCATGTGTGTATTCATCCACAGCTGGAAATAAACACACTATTAACTCCAGTTTGACAGCGTTTGCTAGAAACTACAGTATTCAGTTTATTTATATAAAATTAATAAGCTTTTTTTCTTTAATTTAATTAATTCATACATCTATAAATCCCCCTTTACAGAAACTGATTTACATCTTCATAAATATTGACAATCAAATGCTTTAATGCTCTTCTTTATAAATATAAAGAATTAACAAATAATTAATCGTTAACCAACCAACCAAATCATAGTATAGTAGTGAAAAAAAGTGATGCTGTCAGTGGAAACTCATCACACATGCATTTTATGAGATTTTAATGATTTTTTTTCCACTCAAAATGAAGCCGAATCTCATCACGGCAACAGCACATAAAATGTCAAACACTGAAAACACTGTATTTAAAGGTAAGACTGCTAATGGAAGGATGAGTGAAGCACATTCAGGAGCACAAAACTCAACATTTCAGCGTTCCCAAAACATTGCTGACAGTGTCGCCACAGTTTCCAAGCTGTGCTGGCCTACAACGGAGCCACAAACTGATCCCAGCTACAGTGCGCCGAGTGAAAGTGTGTGTGTGTGTGTGTGTGTGTGTGTCTGTATTCTCCACATTTATCATCTTTGCATATCAGCACACGACTAATATTTACCCTGACCTCATCGCTATTCATCTGTTGATGCCTCAGCATCGCTGGGTTTGATTGTTTATCGTCCTAAATAAACATGTGGTGTTGAACAAAAGACTGCATACGGTAGGAATATGAAATGCTCTCCCATTGCTTTCTGAATCAGTAACATGTGAGAGTGGAGGCGCCCGGCGATGACTGCTGTCCACACAGGAAATCTGCTGATGCCGGTGTCTTCCTAAATGTGTTCAATATGCTTCCTTAAATCACAAAGTGACAATCTAATGACACAGCACATCAGTGTTACTGTCACAGTTTAAATATGTGCTGCTGCACGTTGTTTGTGGCTGAGCTTTGATTGTTTTGATCCCATGGTGAAAGTCAAATTATAAAAAAATGTTTAAATACAGTTTGTACGGTATATGCATGTATTTCTATATGATATATACAGTGTGGTGTTCTGCTGGCGCTGTCCTCCACCAGTGCTGCCTTCGTGCAGATTGCCATTTAAAGCGGCTGAATAATTGAGGAGTAACATTTGCGTCAGCCATCCTGGGGTGTGTGTGTGTGTGTGTGAGAGAGAGAGAGAGAGACTTCTTAGAAGCAGGTCACACACACACCTGCTGGAGTGGCTGCAGACGAGAGGCCATTATTAGCTATATCGTTATCATATCATATGCAGCAGCTATTACAGCTTTAAATGAGCAGTTGAATTGACACAAATTAGAGCTTTTCTATGCAGAAAACAACACATCGCCACTGAAATGTGCACATTTTTTTGTGATGTGCGTCAGTAAAATACAGTTTCATTAAAATCATTACTAAACAGCAGGGGTCCAACAGATCTAAACCAACAACACATGAGTCTGTCCTCGATGTTGTCTGACACACAGCACCAAGACCATCATTCATTCCTACTGAAGACGTAAATATCAAGTCACAAATATGTACTTTAATTTGTTTTTGGTTTGGAACTATTTTCAGCTGTGGATGAATACACATCCTCACACAGTGAGTATTTATGGCAGCAGGGCAGTGTATGTGGGAGGGCCCAATGATGTGTTTTTAATAGTTTTCGGACGATGAATGTGGCGCAGAAGATAAGATATATCAGACTTTGGATAGACTGACAATTCATGTTGATCATTCAGATTGTTTTTAATGGAATTTGTTGGCAATAAGAAAAATATCTAATAAAACAAGCCTCAATTTTTATTTTACTATTGGTGATTTAGTGATTCAAACATGTTTGTTTTCCTCATGGCATTATTTTAAATCTATACAATTAGAAAGACTTAAAACAAATTTTCCTGACACACCTCTCACTCCTTTATCCCTAAATCCCAGTTTAAAAACTGCTGCTCTGTTCAATAGTCAGTAAATGTGTGCAGCCATTTTCTGTTTCTCTTGTAATAGTTCACAACCCTCACCTCTGAACCTCAGCGTCTCAGAGGTAACCGAGGCCAACCCGAGGATTAATCCCCAAAATGGCTGCCTCACTGAGCTGTTTATCCACTGACCTTTTATTGAAAGAGGGTCCCTAACCTGAATGAATACTGTTACACTGGCAAACACAGGCAGACGCAATTAATCAAAGCCTTGTGTGTGTGTGTGTATGTGTGTACGTGTCAGATTTCAGGCCGCACACCTCACGAGTGTGTTTTCACACTGTGCAGTGTTTCTTTAACCTCTCCTAGACTCCTCCAGGCCTCACCAGGAAAGGAATCACAACAGACTTAGGTTACACATGTCCTACAGGGTGTGTGTCTGTATATGTATATGTGTGTGTGCGTGTGTACGCCTGCATGCCTGTGGGTGTGTGTGTACTGCAAGCCTCTCAATTTTAACAAGGATTAGCTCTATATTTTCCTTTCATCAGTTTTCTGATGGATCCCCAAATATGTCCGAAATCAAATCGGGACAAGCGGCGCCCTGTGCGGATGTTTGGCTGGTAAAGCTCCTTCTACCTTAGTGGGTTTGAGGCTGTTGAACCTTCACTCAACAAGGGACAACACCCCTGCCCACACACACACTCACACACGCACACACAAACCCAAACGTCCCCTTAAGTCATTACAATAATCCCCCTCAGTCCGGATCTGGGAGCAGAGCAGGGACTCTTCGAACTTTCGATTAAACCAGACGTTGGCTCACTGCAGCTCAAACAAGAGGCCACAGCAGACAGCAGACCACCACCAGTGCTGTAGAAAAAAGAAAAAACACATAGAAGAAGAAAAAACACATGGGGTTGTGCACGAATTTGCACACACACACACACACACACACACACACACACACACACACTCACACACACACAAACATGGACGGGAATGTAGGTGCTGCATCAGTTATTCTTCATGAAATATACAGTTCAAAGCTGCAGCAGAAGCTAAAGCCAAACAGTGAGCGTGCATAATGGCATTTCCATACTGTGTCACACAAATGTATATTCACAATACACACGCACACACACGCTCAGAGATGCGGGGGCACTATAAACAGCTCTTTATATCTCTCCCATTCAAATCGATTTGTTTACGGTCGGCTGCCAAAGGGACCAAATCTAACTGTTTCCCCTTGAATACATTAGACGGCGAGTGAGGTTGGGAAGTGATAATGACTTCCCCCGCTGCTCTCCCTCTCTTCTCCTCGTCCTCTCTTCACCCCCCCTCCACCCAACCCAACCCCACCTTCCCCCTCCCGTCCATCCCATCTCCACTCGTCTGCATCTGTGTCTCAGATGGGGATTTTGACTTGTACTTGTCTGATTGAAGCCGGACGGACTCCATCTTTCTCCCTTCTCCCTTCTCTCTCTCTCTTGGTCCCAGGCAAAGAACTGCTAAGTCAAAAGGCTGCTGTCTCTCTCCCTCTCTCTCTCTGTCTCTCTCCCTCTCTCTCTCTGTCTCCCTCTCTCACAGGAAAAGAGCCTTTATCCTTCAGGCCAGGACGCTGAGGCCACGCACATCAGGGCTGTGCACTGAATAGCTGGGGGCCAAGAACCAGAATCCTGGACACATCATTTCATCTGTAGGCTTTCACTTCATTAAATACTTATACTGCGCAGACACTGTATGTACACTGTACTGTTACTAAAGTTATCATATAATAAGGACAGCTTTATTATATCTGAATATTGTATATAAAATCAATTCAATTTTATTCATGCAATTCGACACCCACATGCGACACACTCTATCCTCAGAAAGGAAACCAGACATTAAATATCGAGACGCAGAATAATAATATTAATTAAATAAAGTAAGTTTAAGAGTTTCAAGTAATTTATGGAGTAAAACCAAAAAACTACACTTCTTCAGTGTTTTACACAGAATTGCATTCTGATCAGGATGAAAACAAAATGAAGGACAACATGTAACACTCCTATTTGAATGAGTTTGTTTTCCGCTTCAGTCATAGACTCTTACACCGGGGAATTGACCACTCATACCAAACACAGTTAGACTGAGCAAAAAAAGGCTCCGCTCTTTGAGGGATCTTTCAAAGAATTCGAGCAGCGACGAGCGTTCTGCTGTGAGAACTAAGTCCCCCCTTAAATAAACACATAACACGAACTTTAAATCTTTGTTAAATCAACTAAAAAAGCTGTTGTACCAAGTGGTGTGTATCAGTCGAGTAATGGTGCAGTTATTAGGAAATTTGCATATTTTCTTCAAGTTCAACTTTAAGTGTCAACCAATAGCAAAGATGGAGCTTGTGCATTCATCTTGACAGGCTAAGATCGCTCACCTGCATTTGCAAATGTGTGACTGTGCCTTAACAGCGAGTGTGATGTAATAATAATAATAATGTCCATCGCTGTACACCTGCGTTGATAGATGTGATTGGACGTTAGCTGGTGAACCAATGATTGTGGGGCATAAATGAAGTTCAGCGCTCTGCTGGAACCAACGTGCTTCATGTCGAGTTTCATGTCAAGTTTTATGTTAAGCTTGAGTGACCTAATCTGCATATTTCTGTTACTGTAAAGATGAGACTAAAACTAACAATATGCCTGCCTGACTGTGGCTCTCAGCCCGAAACTCACTGGCTCTCATTGCAGGCGTAAATCTGAACCACAAATACATCATTTCATGTTAAAAAAAAGTAGTTAAAAACAGATGGGTACTGTCTTTTTTTTTTTTTTATAACGTATTTGCTGGGGACTATTTTTAGCAGAGGATTAATACACATTTGGCACCTTACTGATTATTTACGGCAGCAGTTTGAGCAGATTGAGAGTGTCCATGTAATGAACACGTCATGTAATACAACAATGTGGCTCATTGATGTGTTTTTAGTATTATTTGGGCAATAATGGAGCTATACCATGTTTAGGTGTTTTTGTTTTCCTTTGCTGACGATAAGAAACTCGATAAACTGTCAAGCTATAAAGCAGAGCATATTTGATCAAAGGTAAATATTGGCATGATAATCTGGCAAAGTGATACTTGGGCCAAATCTTATTTACATTGTTTTAACTAGCACAGGGAGGTTTTGTTTTTTTGTTTTTTTTTTTCAATAAGGTCATTTCGAAGTACAATAAGCATTCATTCATTTTTTTTTTTGGGCAGAGAATGCCCACAAATCTTAAAATCTGAGAGCCAGCAACAGAAGGACAGAGAGAGTGAGTAAGAGAGAGAGAGATTGAAGGAGACAGAGAGGACTTATTGTACCAGTGTTAGCAGATGTACAGCAGTGGGATGTGTGACCAAAGCTCTGTCAAGCTTGCGGGTATCAACACAATGGGGACAGACTGTCATCCCCCCTGGCTATTAATATTACATTACTGTCACTTCAGACCAATCTCTCAGTTAAAGAGTCCTGTGTGTGTATGTGTGTGTGTGAGAGAGAGAGAGAAAGAGAGAGAGAGTGTGTGTGTGTCTGTGCAAATAGAAAAATAGAGTTAAATTTGCAGCTAACGCCAGATTATTCTTTGATCCATTATGCAGGGAGGTAGGAGCCGGGCCTCCATAAATGAGTGTTGAATTATGTAAAGCAGCGTTTGCGTGAGAGGGGAGACCTTCATGGAGAGGTGACTATCAGAGGTGGAGATCAGGTAGGACATGACGGTGATGATGACATGTATTGGCCGGTGAGGTCATGTCTGACTCTCAGGGAAGCTTCAAACGCCACAAAGCATCATCTGGCCAACATGTGGATCTGGTTTAATGCTGGATTACTGCCTGTCGCGGCGCTTCTACACACTGTTTGTGTTTCTCAGTCTTCTTTGTTCTGTCTTCCATGTGGAGTACAGCTTGTATGTTTTTTCTGTATGCCCTGTTCTTCATTAGGGTTTGGGCTGAGCGGTTGGGTAGAGAATAGTTGTTTTAAATTGAAGCTTCCCATTATTTCTGTGCTGTCATTGCATGTCTAATTTCATTATAGTCTCAAAAAATTTCAAGTAATTTTTTAAAGGCTTCTCACTTTTTCGCACACCATTTATAACTCTGTGGAAGAATCAGCTCAGTTAAGGATTTTCTCACAGGTTCGTTAGCAGACGGACACAACTGGAAACTCCTGAAATAACTGCTGTGATTCATTTAAGACTAAACTACTAACACAGCAGTCCCCAACTACCGGGCCAGTACCGGTCCATGGGTCACACAGAATGGGTGAATAAAAAATATTTTATTGATTATAAGAGTCTGAGAGCTGTTTTATTTTGAAAAATGACATACATCTTTGGCTCTTGACACATGTCAAGACGCTTGTGTCGGTCACGCAAAATGAGTAAAAAAACAAAACGTCTTTGGAAAACTTCTTTGGAAAAACCAAAACAAAATAGAGTAGACTGGACATACTTTGAAGGCCAGTCAGTGAAAATATTGTCTGACATGTAACCGGTCCAGGGCGCATAAAAGGTTGGGGGCCGCTGCTCTAACACACAGTATAATCTATCCATATACATTATATGTAAATGTATGTAAATAAATATTTTAATCATACAAAAACATTTTTTTTAAATGATACAACAACTTGGACACACTCAAATGTAGAACCCTCATCGACAATAGCAGAGCAGTGATATTGTTAGTGCTGATATCTCCCCCAGTTAAGACTTGATATCCTATACATTGGATTATTTCATAAAAATTAATGACTCATTTCATGATTAATATGATGGCGAAAGTTTCCACATTGGCATTAGCAATACGTTAACCAAAAGCTTTTCTCTGTCCAGACAAAGGTCGCCAGGGGGGTTTGCTTCGTCTTATTCAGTTCTAAAGCATCAACTGAATCAAGAAAACACACAGCAAAAACAGTGAGGATTTTGTTCCTGCAAAAACAACTTGACAGCATCAACAGGGGGAGAAAAGCAGCGCAACAGGTGCTTTGAGTGAGAAACTTGTGTCATTGCCAGCTGCTAACACTACCTGTAAACCGATACTGAAGGTAAGGTACCTGTAAACTGATGTAGACGGATATCAATGTTACAGGTGAAGTGTGTCCCAGGTGTAATTAACTGCTGTAAAGATGCTTTCTGAGCATTCAGAGATAAAGTGAAGAAACACTTTTTTTTTTACATTGGTGTTAACATTTTAAAACAATTCTTCAAAGGCAAAGAAGAGGAGCAAAACTGAAACTCTAATATTTGGGTGTCCAGGAGGTTGTTATATTTAGTTTAAAGATGCAGAAGGCCAAGCACACCAGAACATATGAGTTATGCAGTTGTGTTTTATTAATCTGTGTGTGCATCTGTGCGTGTTTGAGCTTGTTTTTCCTGCTGTCCAAAGGTTTGTGAGCCAAATTATACTAATATAATTAATTGCTGTAATGGTACTGATATCACACAATAAAAATACTAATAGTTGTTGATGTTGGGCAACACAAGGTGCTTCTTTCGTGCACTCCCCAAAGAAATCTCACAGATCTTTAAAAAATGATACTACAGCACACGCAACTTTTCAAGAAAACTTGCAATACAGCTAAGCAAACAGACTGACTGACACACACACACACACACACACATGGATACACACACACACACACACACACGGATACACACACACACTCTGAGCTTTGTAGGGAATATGGCTGGAATGTGAGATCGTCAACAGAGCATGTGGAAGGGAAGAGGAGGCAGCAGCCTGCCAGAGTGTTGTTATTCAGGTCCACACGCCTCGGCATCTGTGTCAGCTAATGAGAGAAACTCAGCTCTGTTTCATCTAGTCTCCCTGGACCAGGAATTAGCATCTCCAAAGACAGACGCAGCGAGAGGGACGGAGGGAGGGGAGGGAGGGAGAGAAAGAGAGAGGGAGAGCCACAGAGAAATACAGAGGGAGAGAGAGAGAGAAAAAAATGAGGCGAAAAATAAGTGTGATCGACAGAAAAAGGGGGGAGAGAGAGAGAGGTGGGGAGGGAGAGGAGACTGGCTTCCTAGACAGGGAGGTGAATATAAACACAAACTCTCTGTCTCTCTGTCCCTCACACACATGCTGTAGCATATTGACAAGGCAGAGTTAAGTGAGGTGGCGGAGTGTGAGACAGCCCTTAATAGGTCCCTGATGGACCCCCAAGATGAGAGGCCAGCCACTCAACACGGAGGGGGGAGACGGGAGGAGGGGAGTCGGGGGTCACAGGTCAGAGGTCAGCCGATCATTACCCCCCCACCAATCCACCCCGCAACCACCACCACCACCACCAGACAACCAACCGTTCCTCTCCCACTTGACTGCACAGTGCCTAATGATTATTAACACGTTAAAACACTTAAGGAGCGCTGGGAGCGAACGCACCCCAGAGAGAGACAGAGATGAGAGGAGAGGAGGGAGAGAAAGGGGGAGAGGGAGGTATGGTAATGATGTGCTTGCACATGATTTGCCGGATAGATATCACTAATCACCTCGTCCCTATGGTGACACCATTGGGACGTGCACACACTCATATGCACACTTTCACTAATGCAGGCTATACTTTCACACAGAAACAGCGATATCAGTCTAATAAATATTTCTCTTTTGCATTTGATTTATTTTTTTCAAAGACATTGGTGCATATTTAAAAGGCTGCTCATTTGTGTGTGTGGGGCATGTGATCTAATTGTGTGTGTGTGTGTGTGTGTGTTTGCGTGTGCTTGTCTGTGTGTACGAGTTCGTTTTGGCAGCCTGAATTTTGCTCTCTCGTGCAGCAGGTTTGTGTGTATACAAGTGTGTGTGTGGAGCAGCAGGGAGCCCTCTCATCTGTGCTTAGCCCAGTAAATGGTGAGTGATTGAAGGGTTTGATGTGGAGTGATTCAGCTGGGAGCTCGTCTGTCTGCGTTGAGCCCCACATCTCATAATCTCATGTAGCGAGGCTCTTCATGACTTGGAAACTGAAGCTGGCGGAAATATTTTACAGCCGCCGAAGATGAACCCAAACCAAAGAAACCACCCACAAAAGTTTTCCCGAAAGGGATGGTGCCCGTCAGCGACTCAGAATGGGCTAATGAGATGAGAGTGAGAAGAAAGAGAGCGATGAACAGAGAAAAATGGTGAGAAATCGTGAGTCTATATTGAGTTTTTGCTTATTTAGAAAACAAAGACGGAAAAGAAATCTTTTAAACATCAATTAAAAACATCAGGCATATATTTCAGAATCAGTGCACCCACTAGACTTTTAGACATTTTAGTGTCCTCACCTCTAATCGCTTGTGATGTGAACACTGACTCTTTACCTGATCCAAGTGCATTCATGTTGCAACTTTCAGGAAATACATCTTCTGAGTCAAAACAAACAATAAAACTGAGAACTGGTGGCAACAGCCAAAAATAACAACCAATCAGTCAGTCTCAAAAGTAGCCATATTAATCACGACAAACAAATCAGAGGCCAGAGAAATGAAATAGCACTGGAAGAAATACTGTTATTTATTTTAGATTTTCCTTTATTTAACTAGGATAGGTCTCCTTCAGATAAAAAGATCTCCTTTTCAAAGGAGTTTTGGCCAAGACATCAAACAAAATGTGACAATTTGTGGTTATATACTGTAGATTTTAAGTCATATTGTCCAGCCACAGCTTGTCACATTACTAAAATCCTGGTTCCAGATCTATACGACCACCTGATTTGTTGTCTAAAGGAAAGACACCACAAAGTGGCACATTGAAATTCATCTGCATGTCTTCATAGAGACTACAGGACTAGTTGTTAAACTGTGGTAACTGGCGTTCGATGTGAATGGGACCTGGTGTTGCAGCCCGCCGCTGCCAGCTGAGCTAAGGATACGCACAAGGCACCCAGCAGCATAAAGTTAAGGAAGAACCAACTTTATGTAAATGTCCTCTGATGCAACGTGAGCTACAACCAGGCGAGAGCCAATCTTGCTTGTTTTGATTCCTGCAGAAATGGAAGGACGGAGATGTTTACATCGCTTCCTGTGCAGATACAGGACCACACTGCCGATCAGTGCCAGCTCGATTATTGTTGTATTAAAACAGTTTCAGGTTTATAATTTATTTAGAATATTCTGCATACTACAGGGTAAAAACAAATAAACCAGACTAAACTAAAACAAACTATGCCACAAATAGCAACCTCATGTGTTGTACTGTGGCTACAACTGTCCAGTTGGAGCAGAGAGTGTACATTATGTGCTCAACACAACATACCCGCTGCTGCTATGTCGCTTAGTGCTACTCAAACTGTACAAATACTGTCAGTGCTCACAAACAAACTGACACTCCGACTTCCTTTAGGGCTACATTTTCATTTCTATCAGTGATTACGCAACTGATTTCAACTGCTTTTGGCTTTTAAACTTCAACAGACACTTCAAACCCTCTCAGTTCTTAAATTTTAACAGACTTCAACTGCTTTAGGTGTCCCAACTTCAACTGCAACCGCGCAACATCACACTCTTCAACATTTTAAGGCATTTTAATATGTTTACAGTGTTTGCTTCTGCAGTTTTCAGACATATTTCTATGATGTGAATGACTGAAGTAAAACAAGAAATTCAGATTGATTATTAGGCAAAGCAGCGATCAAGTCCACGCATCCAGATGCAGCCAAGGTGAGAGATTTTGTGATTTAGTATATTAAGTATATGAATTGAATAGTAAATTGAGCCATATTTGACTCACGAGTCACCTCTCCATCTGTCATAGACAGTCACACGCAGCATTTCAGGACTAACATGAAGCATTTCATCTGTTCCCTCAGAGAAGGTGTGTATGTGTGTGTGTGTGTGTGTCCCAGGGGTGTATTGTGTCACTGGGGGTCAGCTGAGCGGCTGCTGGGGGAGGATCTGCCAGTGAAGTGGTCAAGCAGCCCCAGATGGGTTTCTAATAGTCTTAATCCAACAGGTCACTGTGCTGGGCTCTGCCCTGCTGCCGCCCCTCATAAACCTGGTTTTCCTCTCCTTCTGCCTCCTCTCACTCTCTTTCAACTCCCCTCTGCTTATCTAACCTCCCCCCCCCACCTTCTCTGTCTCCCCCTCCTGTCTCACTCTGCCTGTCTTTCCAGAAAAGCAGCAAGAAGCTAATGAGGCTTGGCTGGCGTTTATCCAGCCCTCTATCCCCTTGTGTGTGTGTGTCTGTGTGTGTGTGTGTCTAAGCAATCTAAGTATCTCCAGGCCAGATTTATTATATTTGTCTGCATCAAAATAAATAACATGAATTATTACTTTTTTTTTTTTTTTTTTTGCATCTATAGGTAAATTAATGCAGTGATAAGGATATGGAGAATCTAAGAAAAAAAGCAGAGGTCGATCGGAAAACTGCTCTGGAAAGACAGGTAGTCACAGGCTGTTGGAAATGGGAATTCCAAGGTTGATTTTCAGGGGCGGAAGGCAAGTTTCCGCCCCATTAAAAGGTTCCCAGTGCAGGGAGATGCGCTCCACCTCGGATAAGACAGTCCCCTTATCTCTCCACGGAACAGACAGATGGGAAATCATTCCCGCTTTTCCCTCCTTCCGTGAAGCACCTGCCTGTTTTCCATACAGAGGGACTCTCCCTGAGAAACAAACACTAAACAGCCTCCCGGCACATGCTTTGATGCTGAAATCTACCTTTTCCCTACCTTGAGAATATGCTCAATACATCATTAACTCCCATTGCTGAAATTTGCAGACAGATCGAGCTAATGAGACACATTTCAGAGAGTAAATTTCAAAAAACGGGTTCACAGTTTGACAGACCTCTACGGCGGTGGTTCACATTTGATATAATTTACAGAGATAGGAAGCGAGAGGCTGAGTAATCACATGTGATGCTGCTGCTGCGAGAATAGAGACAGAGAGGAGACCTGTCACACACACATCGTTGTAGCAGTCATTAGTGCAAAGTGACAGTTTCTGGTGGCCCTTCAGTCAGCTGGGGAAGCAGAGGAGAGAGAGAGAGAGAGTGTGTGTGTGTGTGTATGTGTGTGTGTCAGGGAGGCGAGACAGCAGGATGTAATGTATTATATCAACAACAGGTTCACTCCAACACCCTAGCCAATGTGACAGTGTTAATATTGCAGGATTATTATTCAGCCGAGCAGAGCTGAAGGTGTGATGACCCGAGCAGGTGACGGGACTAATTAACCACCGTTTGACCCTGCCTGCCTCAGACAGCTGCTTTGTCTGTGTGTGTGTGTGTGTGTCTGTGTGTGTGTGATACCCAGCTAAGAAATCATTTTTATATTCCCCTGCTTGTGAGGGTGTGGTAATTGTATGTGTGCACCCACCCGTCCGTCAAATGTTTCAGGCATCAGATTTCAGGTGGTATCCCACACATGATTTGATTTGCATAGGAAACAAATTAAATGATCTCACAGCTGCTGGCAAAAAATAATAGATTTTAAGTCTCCGGGTTTAAGATGCTGGATTAAATCAGGTGTTAAGAGGTAACACTGCAGTGTGCAGTCAATCAATCAGAGGGATATATGTAGGAAAAGACCTTTTCCATTTAAAGCATTGAAGTCTATATATGTGTGTGTGGGATGGCTGCTGATATACTGTAAATATCACCATGTGAATGACAGTTAATCACCAGCAGGCAGGTGTCCATCAGCACAGAGGAACATAATATGAGCTGAGGGAGTCTGTGACTCCGCTGTGCAGGTTCAAAAGGGACTTTAACTGTGACAGGTCTGTTATGTTCATTTGCATATTTGAATGAGTTTGCAACACAAGCAAGCAGCCAGAACTGACAGCATTTATCTTACGACCTGCAGAGAATAGAACCAGCCGAAAATTACATAAACCTGGTGACGCGAGAGAAAAATGCGACATATATAGTAAGAACAATATAGATATGTATAAACTACAAGCAGTTACAGTGTAATGAGGACAGCGCTTTGGCCAAAATGAGCTTTTATGATTTGTGCAAAACTATCTGAAAAAGAGTTGGTTATTAACTTCTTATTAAAAAGGTGATATCTGTGACTTACTAACAAAGGATTGTTCTGCTGCAAAACTGCTAAATCTTAGACACCGCTGATCAGATCTCAGCCAAACTCAGGAGAATAATGCATCTCACTGAGGTCATTTTTTTTTAAATTACACTAATAACATCCACTCATTAGACCAATATACTAAAGTTTTAGAGAAAATGATGCATCGGACCACTTCACTAAAATGATTCATCATCTAAGATTTGCTGCAAGACCTAATTTTACTTCATGGTCACTGTTTCTAACATAATTTATGCTCTATTACTTGTGTTTTTTCTCCTAACTAATTGGACTCGAGGTTTTCATTTAGCTGTTCGGTTTGCACTTTTAGCTTTTATGGAAAATAGTCGTATGTTTTCAACCAGGTTAGCACTAAATTGATGCACTTGGGACCAGGAGCTGGGATCTCTGGTGTTGAAAACCTGTTTACTGAGCTGAACTAAAGGTTATTCAGCACTTACAGGTGCCCTGCGGACTATTATATTTACATTCAGCTTTTCTCACCAAAACATATTGTTTATATTGTTGAGGTCCAACAAATGTTTCGAATGGTTTTCCTTCTTCATAAACACTTGCAAAGCCAGTTTTTCTTAAACATTTTAAACCTCCGTTTACCAGCGAACAGTCTTCTTCTTTCCTGCATTTGTTGTCACATTGCTTTATACACCACAACCTGTAGATCAGTGTGGCAGGAATGTTTGTAGTCACTCGTGTGAGACATGGGATGATGATGGTGCATGAGACAAACAAAATGAGGACCCACTTGTAGAGAAACTGCTCGAGGTAAAAACCTCCACAGGTTACCTTTAAAGGGGCACTCCGGTGATTTACTATTTCATCTCCACAAAGTTTTGAGGCCTACAAGAGACAGATTAGAAATGTTCAAATCAATCAATGCAGCACAGCCTGAGATATTTTTTTAGTCCATAGTATGGGTCAGGCTCCCAAAAAACTGAATCCTACATTTCCCATAATGCTACTCAATAGCGTCTTTTGTTTTTGGACATTCCCTGCCTGAGAAAATTCCCACGTGTTTAGAACTCCATCGCCCAAGTTTGTAAATCTGTAGTCTAGCCAAGATTGACCCTGATGACCTCATCTACATCAAGCTGATTAGTAATCTCCTTCTGTCCTTATGTTATCATCGAAGGCTGTGATGAAAATGATGTTTAAAAGTTTTTTTAAAAGTATTATATGTATTACATACTTTGTCAATAAATAGAAACTAAACAAATGATGGAAATGATGACTGGATTTACTGATTTTACTGTCTGTCGTATTACTGCAGAGGGACATGGACACTGTGAGAACAAGTAGACATGCGTTTTTTTTGCATTTTTAACTGTACATAACAAAGATGGCCACAGCTTTTTGCCTCAAAACACTGAAAAGACATAAAAATTTAAAATCAACAACTAAAATTAAAATATCAGTTTTTTCTGATTTTTGTTGACTAAAACTAGACTTGAAGGAACAAAAGAAATTAAAAACTAAATCCCAATTAAGATTAAGCAGTTCAGACAAGTTCAGTTTTTTCTTAAACGGGCCAACAGTGACTTACATTGTGGTGCTGTGTGTGTATGGCTGTCATAAAAAAAGAAACGAGCTTCATTTGGCTCACAACAGAGTGACTCCTCAGATTTGTGATTGTGGTAAGGCGGTTACATCTTAAAAAGTGGTTACTGACTGACCCAAAGAGGGGGGCTGACTCTTTTCAAGGCTTTTCTAGGATTGTTTCCAGTCCAGATTTTGAGCAGCTACCTGTAAAAGAAACCATAACAGACACACACACACACACACACACAGAGGCCACTGAATTCTTGTGGGCCCCCATGCACTTTAATCTTTAATGGCATGGTGATGATGGAGTACTCTTGACCTCCAGGTATGCACACACACACACCCCCGCCCCTCACACACACATCTTAAATCTCTGCAGCTCCTTTCCTCGACTCATTCGTCGTGTCTTTTAACTTCTCAGCGTTCCTACAGATTGGTGACTTCCCCGGTTCAACTCCTCAACAATAGGCAGGTCCTACCCGGAGCTGGGGAAAGCTGGCCTGCTATTGTCCCGGCTGAAAGCCCAGTTATTCATTGCCCGTGAGTTAAAGAGCTGACCCCGGTGTAACACTGACGTAGCTGGCTTACAACACTGAGGCCCTTTGTCTGGCCCTGCCTCGTCTCTGATCACCCTGTAATGAACTGAGAGCTCTGTCGAAAATTTACAGCCCTCGCCTTTCATCCCCCTCTTTGCCTTGTCTTCATTTTTAGTGCTCTTTTCTCAACAGACATCGTTTTAAAGGGATCCCCTCCCTCTAGAGCCCCTTATACAATAACAATGCTGACAATATGAGATGGGTCATTAATTTCCTCTCAATGGATCCCAGTTGTTTTACCCTCTTCTCCCATCTTCCCTACCTTCTTTTGCTTACTGTGTTTTGTTCGCCTTCTTCCAGCTCTATAGGGATGAGTTTCTTCATCCCATAGGGGTTCAGTTGACACACACACAAACACACACACATGCACGAGTAGGCGAGAGTCCTAAATGAATCACCTCCTACTGTTCCTGTAATGGGGAGTTAAACGCTCTAAATGCTTTTACGACATTTAATCATTACCTCACTCAGGCAGTAGTCCCACACAAACACACGCAACCACACACAAACTGTTGCCTCACAACAACACACAGCGCTTATCTGTAAGAAAATACATTCGGGACGTATGCAAAAATGTTACAGGATCCGAGCAATGTCCAAACATTTTTTTTGGTCCGGCTAATATCTTATTTTTTTTTTCCCCCCTGAAAATATTTCTTCAATCTGGAATTGGTGATGGATTTCTGTGAACTGCGGATGGACCTGCTGTAATAAATCCTGTCCTTGAAGTGTGTGTGAGTGAGAGTGCACGTGTGTGTGTGCGTGTGTGTGTGTGTGTGTGTATGTGTGTGATATCCTAGGGTAAATTGTTTCCTCCAGGCTTTGAGAGGTGGGCATTCAACAGCCTGCCAAAAAAGCTATAGGCGATAATTAAATGATTCCACGCTTGAAAGGAGAAAGAAACAGAGAGGGAGAGAGAGAGAGGGTTAGAGAGAGAGATACCCAGACAAAAAAGGATGGAGGGGAGAGAGAGAGAGAGAGGGTGCTGGACGGAGTGTGTGGAAGGGAAACAGAAACACACACACACAGAGAGAGATTTAGAAAGCCACAGTGTGGGATAGTATCACACTCTGTGGGCCAACACACCGCGGATCCAACCCAGCGCCTGAAGCCAGCGTGGAGATAAAGAAACATCATTAATCAGCCATGTTGGAGGAGTCTCATTCAGGATGGCTCCTGTCAAATGCCAAACGAACATGTTTCATTCCAGCTCCAGTTATTTCTGCTGTCTCTGCAGCACGCTGCTTCAAATAAACAATAAACTGAGACTAGGAGATGCACTACAGTCACAGTCGCTGGAGCAGCTGGAGGTTCGGTGCCTTGCTCAAAGGCAACACAGCCATCATTGTTCATGAGTGTTATTCATTTACCTTTTTCAAACCTTTCCCTTTTAATTATTTTCAATATAGAAAGTTTAGACTTTAATTGAACTAAAAACAAAAAAATAAAGGTAATTAAATTCAAGGAAAAATCCATCAGTGTAGTGTTGAAACAATTAATTATTTGATTAGTTCATTGACAGAAGATTAAAGGGATTTGTGTTCAAAAAGTTTGGGGACTTGTGATAGACATATCTAAAAACGCAGCTTAGTAGAGTCTCTCTCTGCCATGTCTTTCAAACTTACAGATTGTAATGGAGGCTTTCCCTCTACACCCCAAATCAAGGTAACCCTGATGATGTTAGAAATAATGTTTAAGCAACAAAACACTGGTAGTGTTTATTTCTTCGACCTTTAACCAACACCACCATTTGCCCCTGACCTTATCCAATGTTCATTGAATATCTTTCAAGAATTTTTCTCCAGATGTATTCAGTGTTGCAGTTTTAGTAAAAAAAATATTGTTTTATCTATAAATGTATTGTTAGAAAAAAATTGGTGACGTTTCCCTTTAATTGACAATAATCGTTTAACTTATTTAGCAAGTAAAACACTTAAGGCAACTTCCCAGGTTCCCAGAAAGATTTGCTGCTTTTCTCTTTGGGCTTTTAGACAGCTGGTCGGAAAAAAAAAACAAAAAACAGTGCTTGGAAGATGTCACCTTGGGTTCAGAGAAATAGTGATGGGCCTTTTTCTTTTCCATTTCCTCTGGTGTTTCATGAACTACATGACTAATAATTCATTATTCGAAAAGAAGAGTTGCTGTACTAATTTGTCGTCTTTCTGGCCAAATCTGATCAGTTATGTGGAACACATTTCACTCATTCAGCAACACACTGACACAAATATGTCGATTCACATTTTTGTGGATATTTTATACCTTTATTGGACAGTGGCTGTATCACAGGAAGGGACAGAGAGATGCAATAAAGGTGGCATCTCACATAAATTCATACTGAGTCACATGCAGTTTTCACATGTGAAACGCAATATTTCAAAATAACACATTTCACATGTTGCTTTTTTGTAACTTATATCATACATCACCTCTTTCTCCTCTCCTCCACCTCCCATTCAATAAGCAATCCAGCGGTTTAGTATACGCTCATTTACATTCCTCACACTGTCACTCACAGGCAGACACACACAGAGAAATTGTTGCTGTATGTGCCAATTTTTCAAGACTCAGAGCATTCAGCGTTCATCACTTGACACCCCGAGTTGCTCAGGTTTCAATGCTCAAACAGAAAAAAAAAGAAAAAAAAAAACCTCTCTCTGTCTCTGTCTCTTATTCTCCCGCTCACTCTGACAGTAGGTGTTGCATACTAATGTGTGTGTGTCTCAGGGGGGCGAGATGAGGAAGTCCTCTCCCATTACTCAGTGCCCACCAGCTGGGCAGGGGCAAGGGCTACAGCAGCCAGACAGATGGTACTGTCACCCCCTGCTCACACACACACACACACACACACACACACACACACACACACACACACACGCACACAATGGTGTAACAGTGAGGAGGAAGTCATTAGCTGGGAAAACCACAAGATTCCTTATTGAACGGGGGGAAGAAGAGGGGTGAGGGAGATATAAAGGGAGAGAGAGGGAGAGAGAGAGAGAGAGACATAGAGAGAGAGGGAGGGAGGTTTTATCCTAAACTCAGTTCTGCTGAGGCAATCTGTCATGGTTGAAGTAATTGCCCTCGTCTTGCGTGAATGAAGTGATCTGTCATCGCCCACTGCATTACTGCCTTAAGAATTGCTCTGACACACACACACACACACACACACACACACACACACACACACACACACACACACACTTTACACGCACGGTCACAAAGCCGTGACCCTCCTGAGTGCTCCAACTAAGACGCATACAGCTGTGACATCTTGAATAAACTGCCCTCTTAAAAATTTTCAGTGGAGGGAAAGAAAAATTGGAAAGGACACACAGCATGTCTCTCTTCTTCGTCTCCGTCATTCATAATCGCTCTTTGTCTCAGCAGAGAAAGAACGCGAGTGTTTGCCGAGCGTAAAGCGAATTATTCTGTTTTATCAGTAAGGGTAGAGTGGGCTTGGGTCTCATTAGGTCAACATCCTCTGGTCTTATATTGTAGATTATTTGGTGTGGTTGATACACTGTGTTGAGTGAGAAAACAAAGGGGTGAGGGGAGGTATAATTGCACTTTAACTGCTACTATTGGACTAATATTTGTTCAAGTGGTGAAAAGAGACATTAGTCACATTGATTAGGAGTCATTATTGGACTAGCGGGTGGTGAGCTGGGCTGAATGGCTGCACGTGTTGGATGAATGTTGTACAGTTATTAATGGGGAATGACAGGCAATGTATAGAACAATAATACAACTTTCAGGATAATATTTTTTTCACATACAAGGAATTCCCTTGGTGTTTTGGTGTATAAGAAAAATTAGTTAAAATAAATATAAGGAAAATACAAATCAAGCACTAGAAGATATAAATGTATGTACAATATCATTTTAAATGAAAAGAGCTGTACAGTATTCAACAGTAGTGTACATAAGTTCACAGTATGCAGTATATTTTAAAGGTGCAAGATATTTATCAAAAAATAAATTATGTTATCAAAAGGTGTGGAATTAATGTAACTTGGTGTGGTGGGGGGGTTGGGGTTGAAAGTAAGTCAGAGGGTGCCCCGGGCTGTGTTGTTAAGGCAAGCTGCTGTTGGGGAAAAAATATTTTTAAAGTCTTTGCACAATGATTATGTTCACAGTTAGTAAAACTCTCAAGTTTGCAGACAACACTGTATTAGTCTTACAGACACTGATGAAGCTTCCTGTTTGGTTCAGTCAGAATCAGTGACTTTTGTGTCCCACTCTTCGCTACTTATCAAAATCCACTTCCTTAAAGCACCAATGTGTAAGATTTAGTGGCGTCTAGCAGTGTAGTTGCAGATTGCAATACCCTCCACTCACCCAGTCCATTCAGTGGGAGAGGACCTGCAGCTCTAAGGTAGCACGCAAAATACTAATAATGATTCTAATGTAAACATAGTGATGCATATTCTGTTCTGCAAATAGAGGCCTCTAAATATTAGACAATGGACCTTTAGATTTCTTGGCAGTTATCTTCACTGAAGCTTGATGGCATGACAAAACAAATTCTTATCAGGGAACATCACATATGTAAGCTTGTCTTAATCCACACCTCTTAGCCTGAAAACATAAAACAAAAAACTGACTCCCATCCAGTGAATCCTCTTTTTAGTTTGTTACATCAGATAAACTGCTTAGAAACTTGAAAACTAGTTGACAATTGAATTATCCTGAGGCAGGATCAGCCATGAACTATTGATTTAAAGTTTAGGGGTCCATATTTTTCCCAAGCTCATGATTTATACATTATGTTAGAACAACAGTGATGTGACAATGATCTGAATCAGTGTTAAACTTCAGTGCATTTATTCATTTCTATGGCTTTTTAAGAGACTGTCACCTTGAATGAATTCAAATGAGTCACTTATACCAGATTCCACATATAGGCATGGTCTGTTTTTATCAGATACATTATAATTATTAAACATTACAATAAGCTCAGCAGCCTGTGTCATTTTAATAACGTTCATCCTGGACAAACGTGCAATGCATGATTCACATGATTTAAGTACCAATATTTTGTGTCAATATAGAAAGTACTTTGTGTAACGAAGCTGAAAGTACAACACACACTGACAGCATCACCTATTGTACCACATGATATGCCGGTAGCACACACCTAATGTGTCATACAAACAGGTGTCATGGTGCAGTAACTGGGATGTGCCAGTTGGTGCTTTTTGGGAGAGGTCGTGCTGGGAAATAGCAGTGGCTTGTGTTAACACACCTCAGGCCACAATTACAACCATCAAAGTAGTGATTGTGTGCTGGCTTATGTACATAAAAAACAGTGGGTGTGTATGGTTTAATGAATGGTGGTGTGTATTGCCCTTAAGGGTGTGGAGATCTGGGTGATGTATAGGCATGGAGCATATCCAACTTTAACCGGATTTCACTTCCCATCACAACATCAGTTATAGTTATCATGTAATCCAGCATTAACCTAGCCCGCTTCCCACTTTGAAAACATCTGCTTTCAAGGAATACAAAAACAAACATTTTGAGAAATATGCCT
The DNA here is from genome assembly GCA_033000465.1 of Sciaenops ocellatus. Classification (NCBI taxonomy): domain Eukaryota; kingdom Metazoa; phylum Chordata; class Actinopteri; family Sciaenidae; genus Sciaenops; species Sciaenops ocellatus. The sequence continues at coordinate 13,972,951 of CP136873.1, forward strand.
GTGCTTGCTTTCTTGCCAAAAGTTCATATTTCTCTGTTTGATATGAAGCTGAAGCCAGGAGGAAGTTAGCTGAGCTTAGCATAAAGATTGGAAGCTTGAACCTACCAAAACGGCACAAATTGATTCTTTACACCCTGTGTGCTTAATTTGTACAAAAACCTAAGTGCAAAAATAAAACTCATGGTGTTACAGGGGCATTATGTGCTGGGCTATTTCTTTTGGTTTTCTTGCTACCTCACAGTGACGACAAGACGTGATCTTCTTCTTCAATCTTCTCTTCTAACTAAGAAAGGAAGATGTGGAACTTCGTTTCAAAGTCTTAACCGTACGACGGCTTGCATGCATAGATGTTGCTGAAGGAAGTAATTTTAAAAACAAATGCAATTTATTTTTTAAGATTAAGATATGTTCTGTTTCAAAGGCAACAAAAATAGCATCCTGGGGAAAACACTTTTTATATATTTGCCATGAAAATGATCTAATTCAAAGATCCAGCCTCAGTCAAGATGCATCAGTAGCATTATAATGAATCCCACAATCAAATGCAATAACCAAGTCCTGCAATGACAGCCCTGCAGTCAATGCTACATTTGTGAAGTTTAAAATGTTTGTTTTTTTGTTTTTCAGACAGGTGTTGATTCAACTTAATGGTAATTTTAAGGTTGTTTTTTTTTTTTACTGAATTGCATACATTGCACAGGTGTTCCTGTGTCCACCTCTTGTACAGTACCTTAAATCGCAGATGCACCCCCACATGCAGACACACTCACAAACTCACCACCTCCTCCATCACCTCCACACATGCACACTCACACAAACAGACGGTCAAATTGACATACAGTCTGTCATATTTGCGGCTGGTAAACAAGCGCTGAGAGGCTGTTAAAGCCGGCAAGCTGAGTAAACCAGAGACAACAGTGTGCTTAATGAACTGGGCTGCCTCCCAGCACAACATCTCATCATCACTTGGACTTAAACAAACCACTCAGCTGCTAATTGGCCGAGCTGCATGGAGCCGCTGTGAGGAATGTACGCTCCCCACCTCCACTGTTGCTTCTCAAAGGCTTGACAGACAGCAGCAAGACAGTCTCTCTGTTATTGAGTCTTTGCACAGATATGACAGTCTGGCCTTCTGTTGGGCTTGACTGTGTACATCCATACTCAGTCACTGTATAGTCTTGTGCTTCATTTATGTTTTTCCACTGTAATTGATATTGATTTTTTTCTTTTTTTAACTCTTCCTCACTGTCACAGTTTAATATGATTTACTGAAACTGTTGGTGCTCACAGTTTGAGGTTAAAGTTGGTTTCTTTTGTGCTATATTTCCCAAAAAGCATTTGTCAATCAAACGCTGCAGCCAGTGTTGTGACATCTTTCTCTCCAGTTGACAAAGTCTGAGTTTCTGGAGGTATACTGCTCTTTCCTTCATCTGTTTATAGCTATGGTGGCTATCACTGCTGATGCTAACTACCCAGCTCTTCTTCTTCTGTTTATTTCAAACAAACAAATAAAGCCCATCACTTCCTGTGTGCCAGAGGCTTTCGCCCAGGAAAGCCCTACCAGACACCAGGTGTTTAGATTAGCGAATGCAAAGATTCATAAACTGGGTCTAAGCTGATTTATATTATTTGCAAACAAACATTTATTTATATGAAATGTTGCAGATATTTCTTCATCACCATTTATTTACATTCTTGTCTGTGTTATATCCGATTAAAATTGCTGCTGTGCCTTCTCAATTTCCTCACATGCATCATGAAGGTTTCATCTTATTATCTTATCTTACCGTTTTATATGGAGCTTTTGGGAAATCATTTTATATTTTCAGAATTGTACGACTTCAGGCATTTCAGGCTACTTGTGCGGCCAACAATTCACCCACGAGTCGGGGTTGAGGTTTTGCTTCTGGGTCAGACCAACTTTGTTGCAGGGTGGAGATGCTTCCAGCGAGCGTTGGGTTTAGAGGAGGAAATTGATAGAGCTTAAGAGCAGGAAGCACACCCAAATGGCTCATGGTCAAAGCCTGAGAGTCTGTTTGCTTTACTGTACCTCAGGTTTATTGAGGAAATATTTGTGACAAGGATATGAATGATATAGATATTGAGAGCGGATTTCAAAAAGTATCCTAATCATCAGATAATGATTTTTTAATGGAGCTGCTCATAGCTGACAGTTTGCTAGAGCAGAGTGGGCCATTTTCCTGCGAGAAATTGTCTGTTAAAATCAATTAATGTAATTATACAGAACGATCTACCTATAATAATTGTGTGTGTGTAGTCTGACCTCTTTTCAGGTCGTCTTGGTAGAAAGGAGGTTATGTGCAGGTCCTACCAGTGTTGCACCTGGAAGTTGCTTCACATTTGTTTGCAGTCTTATATTCATAGTGTAACTATTGTTACCTCTGTATACTCTGTACATACGATGAGATAAGATGCATCTATCCTGAGGTTTCTTTCTTTTATCAACATCAACAAGGTTTTTCCCTAATCTGGAACAAGGTTGTGTAAGTATGAAGGGTTTCATATTATATGTATTATTATCATTTTATTGCTTTGAGTCAAATTTATGATTTTAGGCGTTGTAAATAAAATAACTTGAAAATGACTTTTCACCCAAACAAATGTTACAAATCTCCACAGTGCAAAAAAAAAAAATAAAGAGATAAGAACAATCTAAACCAGGATTAGACAACTTAGGCACTTGTGATATTTCTCAGCAGTGTTGGGGACTAACAGACTACTTAGTTATGTGTTACAGTATTAGGGTTATATATATATATATATATATATATATATATATATATATATATATATATATATATATATATATATATATATATATAGATAGATAGATAGATAGATAGATAGATAGATAGATATATGTTTGCAACTTTTGGATCGGCTAGTTTGCTCTTACCAAAAGTTTGATGGATGGTTGATTTTACTTTGGTTTTACTTTGTGTTGTGCCTTGTTACACAAATAAACTTAATCTCCAGCTTCACTGTGAGGATGATACTTCTTTCTGGAGCACTGCTGGGTGCAGTCACAGAGGCTAACGTTAAGCTAATTAGTGATTAGTGAGTAAATACCTCCAAACTGTAAGTTGGCTTCCTTTAAGCCAAAATGTCTAATTTTCTCTTTCTACACATGTGAAGATGTGACATGTTGGCTGGGTTTTAAAGGCACCTTGGAGCACTTTGGGCTTAGTAATAAAAATAATGTAACAAGTGAGTTAACTAATTATTTTTGTGTCAAGTAATTAGTGCAGTAACAAGAGTGATTGATTGCTTTTTCCACCTAACTTATCCAACATTGCTTTTCAGCATAACAATGTGGACTTTCTCCCTAAAAGATGAACATCATCAAACCTTGTCACATGGTCGACTGTGGACTGGAGTTTAGTGTCCAGTAGCTACAAATTTTAGAAAACTTCATTTAGCCATTTTTTAAAAAATTGATTACTTGCAACTGGCAAGTATATAGAAATGTAAACCAGACTTTGGTGCAACATTTTACCTCTTGAAAGGTCATTTACTCCATTATGTGACAGCAAAATTGGGGCAGGGTGAAACAACTTTTACAGCAGGACTTGAATGAGAATGGTAAATGGATTGCACTGATACAGCGCTTTTCTACCTTAACCAACAAAGAGCTTTACAGTTGGCCTCTCATTCACCCATTCACACACACCCACATACGGAAGGCCATGCAGGATGCTGGCCTGCCCATCGGGAGCAACTTGGGGTTCAATGTCTTGCTCAAAAACATTTCTGCATGTCACATGACCTGCTCTATCTCCTGCAGCCGACCCAGAAAGACTTCTCTGAGTATGTTTAGCACTCATCATTATGGCACTATCATTGCCATCATATCAATAATTGATAGACATATTGGCTGCTATCCCATTGGTATTTACTGGCCAATATTGGCTTTTATCATTCAGTTTTGTCTAATACTGCTGTAACTACATATTCAGACTGTACTTCATCAAACACAAAATATGGCTTTATTTGGTGTGATGGTTTCTGAAACACACAATAAGATTTTGGCAGTATATAAACCAGGAGCTTCAATTTCAGCTGGATGAAAGAGACACACAGCCCCTCACCATCTCCTTCTCACTGGCAGTTAATAGGTGATTAAGCGCTGTTGCAGACAGTGGGCCACGGGGAGCCAATTGATCTGACCTTTGACCCCTCACTCTGATGGAGGAGGTGGCTGGAGGTCAGGCCTGTAAGGGATACTCTCTTTATCCTTCCCCAAGAACAGGCGCTCAAAGCTTGGGGAGGCACCCAGCCAGGATCGGAGGGTCTCTGGGGCCCCCCTACTACCGGCATCACATTCATATGGTCAATATGAGCCAAAGAGCAAACACCTCAGTGCACTGAGACCTCATCATGCTTTGACCTGAGCTGAGTATCTTTGATTTTCCCAAGGGTACCTAAAGATGTGATGCCAGCTTTTGCTTGAATAGACGAACAGGAAGCAAACATTGATAATAAAAAACTTAGTTATCTGTCATAGGTGACAAGTTTCGATCGGATCCTAACTCCTCCAGCTTGGAGATCTCTGTCAGTCCTGAAGTGAAGACTGAGCTGATCCTTCTCTCAGTCAAGGACTTGTAGGGGATTTTCAGTGGAGAGGACTGTGTAATGCCACTTCTCTTTGAGGTATCCATTGAAGTCAGCACTATTGCATTAAGCTTACTGGCCTTCCTAAGGGCACCTTTTCATCACAACCCACACACACAACCACACACACACACACACATCCCTTCCCTCACACTCCCCCTTTTAAGTTGAGGTATTGTCTTTGACAGCATTATAACGGTATCATTCCACTCCCACTGTGAACAACAAAGACAAGAAACGCCAAATCCTAGAACGCAGCAATGTGTGTGTGTGTGTGTGTGTGTGTGTGTGTGTGCTCTTTAAAGCAATGCTAATGGGCTCTAAGAAGCATTAAAGTGACCCCTACTGTAACAAAAGAGTTAATAATCCGTTTAGAAAACAATCAGATCCCTGGCCATGAGAAAAGCCCCCCACTAAGTCTTTCTGTAAAGAGGAGGAGGTGGGAATTCACCTTTTTTTTTCAGTCAGCAATCTTGTTGAACATCGCTTGTTTTTATCGCTCTCTCTACGGGGAATGATGGAACTGTATTTAATGGCAGCTCTCAGCCGCAGTCGGCAAATTAAAAAGACAACCCGGTTGAGTTTTTCGCGCGCGGGGTGACCATTTTAAGGCAATTCAAAGTGACCCCTGCCGGAGGTCAGAGTTTGTTATCAGCGCCATCCACTGTAAATGAGTCCCATTGGACTTCTAAAGGAGCTATTAACAAACAAACACTGGCACGCCCGTTAATTGCTAATGATAGCCTCTTTGTCTGGTGTTTCCCCTCTGGGTCAAAATGTTCAAGTGTCAAAACAGGATCCATCTCCAAGCGAGTGGCTGTCAGGTGACACGGCCAATGATATAATAGGTGATATAGCGCCATTAAGACTATGAATGACATCTCCCGTGCTGTACGTCAAATATCGCGGTGATTAAAAAAGTGTTAGAGTGATAAAATAAGCACGAGCTCACTGTGAGAGATCATAAAACTTTGGGCAGCTGAATGTATTACCTCAGGCAGGCAGCCTTATCTGTTATGCGTTAGAGTGATCCATCTGTTTTAACATCAGGTCAGAGCTGAATCTATCACTGCTTATCTTTGCTGTCAAGTAGATGTGGACAGGTTTTTTTTTCTTTATCTCTGCTGCTTGTCCTTCCTTCCCTCCCTCTGCTCTCTCCAAAAGCTCTGACATCCTGCAAACTGATCACAAAGCCTGCGGAAGACAATTTATTTAGGAAAGGAGAAATGTGACAGTTAAGTAAGATAGTTTTGCTTCTTTGAGAAGCTTATCAGCTCTTATTATGTGTCAGTTTCTTGGCTTTGTTCTTCAGGAACATAACACCAAAAATAAGTTAAATTATTTCACCTTATCGCAGTTTCTCATTGTGTGCATGAACATTTAGACTTTACAAGAGTTTATGTGATTAGAGAGCAGTGCTTGGCAAATTACTTAAAAAATAGTAATTAGGCTACTTAACAGCTGAAGTAATTAGTTTCATTGCCAAAGGTCAAAGGTGCCTTTAAACAGCTCCTCCATGCCCACGTGTACACACGAATTAAAGACGTGTAGAAATAGAAAGTGACTGCATGCAGCAGTACTTCACAGTTGCGTCGTCAGAGTGAAGCTGTGGGGTTCACACATCCTCGAGCTCTGTGTATTAAAGCATAATGTAGACTTCCCTGGGGCTAACGTTAGCAAGAAAGCTAAAAGAGACACAACATGTAACTAAAACTGTGCTTTAAAGCACTCCAATGTTCACTTGTTTACTATCATAGACAGTATAAAACGTGGACATTGTATCTGTGATATCACCCACAGGTTTCTGATCAGCTGTTTTGGAGCTTAGAGTTTGGTGGCTCTGGCCGCCACCGTCTTGGTAGTCCTGCCTGTGCGGCCTGAGTGTTGGTGGAGCTGAGCGAGCTGAATGAAGCCTGGTTGCTCATACAAGCGACTTGTAACGGCAGCCACCTGTCAACCAAAGCAGCCACACTCTTAATTATGCATAACTTTAAGCCTTAATATTATTTGAACTGGTGAGTTATATAAAAATTCAGTCTCAGTAAAGTGAGAATGAATGATTGAATGGAGAAATTAGCTATAGAGACCAAAGCCATGTTTTGTACCAAGCAGTAAACATGTTTATTTCTGCTGTGAAGTTGGACATTTGAACATGGGGGCTTATGGAGAATGACTTGTTCTGTAGCCAGCCTCAAGTGTTCATTTGAGGAACTGCAGTTTTTGGCGTTGACTTCACTTCAGCCACTTGTTCACTATACACACATTGTAGGAATTTTTAAGAGCACTAAGTAGAGCATAAATTTACTGCCATATACAAAGTGATTTGTTCACAGTCGGAGACAACTTTGAACTTACCGGGAGTCACATTTCTCTGATTTTGTTTCAGGCGAACCACCTCCCCTGAGCCCCTGCACTAAGCTAACCCCCCAAAGCTGATATCACCACCAAAGCTGGTAGTATTGGTATTTTACTGGGATTATTAACTGTCATGCAATAACTAAATTTTAAATTATAATCCATTACATTACTCATTACTGAAAAAGTGATTACATCACTGTAATGGCTTCCTAAAAAAACACTGCAAGAGGGCTATTTTTATCATTTTGTTTTAACACTCTATGACTGTTGAAAATTCAAGGTCTCGCACACAGGAGAACTGGGATTATCTATGAATACCAAATTAGCCAATTATTTAATCATCGTTGCATGCTGCTGTCATCCCTCCTTTGTTGAAGTGTTAGCAAACAAAAAGAAATCAGCTTTATGATGTTTTTAGCCGTCTTCATTTACATCAGTGCAAATTACCCAGGAGGAAATGGCCAGTACAAGTGGATTGTGGGACTTTATTCGAATGTTTCCTGCAGTAAGTTATTCCTTTGTCTGGGCCGAGCTAATAGCAGGGAATGGGATTCAAATAGAGTCAAGCTGCCTCCTGAGATCCCTCAATCCACCGTCGCCATAAAAAGAGGTCTGAGGCCAGTCTAAATATTTGGTAGTCTTAGCAGGTTCATGTTAAAAGACACACACACACGCACGCACAGAACACACACACACACACACACACACATACACACACACAGTGAATGCACAAGCAGGCCGAGGCTGTGAAGTTGAATGGCATAGCTCAAAGCCTTCCTCCCCCTATCCCTGCCTCTTTCTCTCTCTAAACCGCCAAACCATTCTCCCCCTTTCTCCAGCTCAGAGGAATTCATTAACTGCCTCTCCACAGAGACACTATGGAAATCAGGCAGCTACAAAGGCAGAGAGAGAGGGGAGAGAGAGAGGGAGAGAAGAGGGAGGGGTGGTAGTGGAGGTGGTGGTGGTGAATGGGGCTATATTATCCTATTAGATGGTGGATATGTCTCGTTTCCCTCCCCTGTCATGAGAAAAACATTAATTTTAAGTGAGAAAGGAGACAGAGGGAGGGGAGAGAGAGAAAGAGAGAGAGAGAGACAGAGAGAGGGAGAGAGAGGGAGAGAGAGAGAGAGAGAGAGAGAGAGAGAGAGAAGGGGGGAGAAATGGTGAGGGTCTTTAACATTGCTCTTTTATCGAGCTGAAATGGAGAGTCCCCTGGCTCCATTTACCTTGGCAATGAGGATAGAGTCGCTCTCCATGAATGCCATTTAAAATGCCATGGAGATTAAGCATCCTCTCTCTCTCTCCCTCTCTTTCCCTCTGTTTCACACACACACACACAGCAGCGGCGGCGGCGGTGCTCGCCATAATATGTGTTTAGGAAAACAGCTTTGAGATTCATGAGTAAAGCCCTTTAGGTGCCAGCGCTGAGGAGGGAAGAGAACGGAGAAAGAGACAGAGAGGACCATCACTTAGCCAGAGTGGGCTTTAAGCACTGTAATTAAATCATTAGATCCTCCCCTCCCTCCCTCTCTCCATCCCTCCCTCCACCACCCCTTCCTCTCCTTCCTCTCCTCTCCTCTCCTCTTCTCTCCTCTCTCTCTCAGCTCAGCCAAGCTCATCAGGGGCTCCAGTGTGAAATGATGAATCTGTATTTATGGGGATGGAGTAATTACACAGCTAACCTCTGAGGGAACCCAGGAGGGCCACAGGGCCACTGAGCAGGGCGCTGGGTGCTCAACCTCATTAGCACTGCCCGAATGTGCATGTGTGTGTACGAGTGTGTGTGTGTGTGTGTGTGTGTGTGTTCAAAGGAGCAGATTAAAAGAGAGCTGCTGTATTGATTGTTTGTCAATGAGGAAACATCTATATGCATCCACCTAATTTTTTACACTCCACATAGAGAAGTATTAATTTTCTTGCATCTCATATCTCAGATTTAGACTTTTTTTATCACCATACTCTGCAGCATCAGTGACTTTAGACTTATAGGCCCCAGCAGAGTACAGTAGTCCATTCTTCTCCACAAACATCTGCCATTTTCCACTCCACGGCTCCTGTGTGCACCATATCTCTGCTATCTCTTATCCTCGTCAATCTCTGTCATTACCTTCAGTCTCCTTTATCTTCTCTCAGAAAATATGCTCCACTGACTTCCGTCGATAATCACGGACATTCCTCTCGGATCTGGCCGACCATATCGATGCCTCCCGGCCCATCTGCTGGCCAGAATGTCCCGGTATACCCTGCGGATCGGCTGTCAAAGCGTGGAGGGGAAAAAAATGACACCTAAAATATGAGAGTTAGATACGGTCAATTTGCAACAGTTGTTTGAATTATTATTATTATTATTATTATTATTATTATTATTATTATTATTATTATTATTATATACGGTGCATATTTCCTGGCACACTACATTAATAGTGTAACAATATGCGCACAACAATCAGAGTGTTCGTATAAGCACAGAGTGAGGAGGTGCTTTTGTTAAATAAAGTCATACTGACCATAAAAAGGCAGTTATACACTGCACACACACATGCACACACTTCACAGGTTTTCCTCCCTGTGTAGACACAGTGAAGACTGCAGAAATTAGATCACACACACACACCAACACACACACACGACCTAGCCTAACCAATGCACTAATCGCCTGCCCCGGGCATAGGAGGAGCTTGGTGCTTAAGTAGGCTGCCAATCAGTCAGTCAGCTCCACATCCAGAAGCTCCTGCGGCCAGACACACGCATCACTCCGCACTCGAGGTGCCAAACTGCGGCTGAGATACAACTACGGGTCGGTGGAAGTGGAGAAGCTTGACAGTTTCTAAAAGGGGGACTCTGGTGATTTAGACACCCCCTTCATCCTCTTCTTCTTCTTTCTTGGGGATTCCTACTTTCTCTTTTTTTTTTTTTCCTTGCCTCCTCTGGCTTTGACTTTGAGAGAGATTTACTATACGCGTTCTTCGGACATGTCTTTTCCTCAGCTGGGGTACCCCCAGTTCCTCAGTGCCTCTCATGAGGTGTACGGGGGCGAGCGGCCGGCCTCTGCCCGGGAAGGAGGCACCGAGGGCGGCGTGAGCTCGTCCGCTACCGCCGCGGCTGTCGGCTCCATGCTGGGGATGTACGGGAGCCCATGGGCGGCTCATAACTACAGTGCCTTTCTGCCGTACAGCGGAGCCACAGACCTCGCCCTCATATCCCAGATGGTGAGAGTTGATAGTTGTTCAGGTGTTCATCGTTTCTCGGGCTGAGCTTTTGTTTATTGCAAACTAATGCGCAATAATCCATCAGTGTAAAGTGATTAGGACTGTTAATACACATCAATCTATTTTGATTTACAGTCGTTTATAAATTATAATTACAGTTAAACGGCTCATAGTCACTTAACGTTTAATTGCCTTAATGTTTAAATATATGTTTATCATTTCTGTATGGAAAATCACATATAAGATATAGACTTTAAGGTTAAAATTAAACTTTGTAATTATCACTTTACATTTTTTGTATGTGTGGAAATTATGTAAATCTTAATGGAAATGTCACCTGTAATTTATATGTAATCTACTTTATAGTATAATCCTTAAAAAGCGTTATTTATTAATTAGAAAAACACAGTTAATAATTGATAATAAAGTAATTAATAATGTAATGAAAACTGTTTAAAAGCTGATTACAAATTAACTGTATTCCTTCTCAGTTCGTCAAATAGAAAAAAATTAAAAAATATTTAAATTTAATTTAAAAGGGGCAACCAATTTGAAATTTAAATAATTGTTAGATGCTACTTCCTACATTTAAATGACGTATTTCCTGATTCAGGATGTGTATAATTCCTGATTTAGTGATAGTGCGCTTAATTGGTGCCAAATTGATAAGATACTGTAACTTTTAAAAACTTTTTAGCTGCACAAAAAACAATTCAAATGTTAATTTTTACGCATTATTTGAACTCGAAGAGGAAATCATCAACAAGTTGTCACCTCTCTCTCTCTCTCCAATAATATTTTAGGGCTCCCAGTATGAGCTAAAGGACAGCCCAGGGTCCCACACAGCCTCTCTACCTGTCCACGCCGCCCAAGGCTTCTATCCGTACGGCCAGTATCCATACGGGGATCCATCGAGGGCCAAGACGGCCACTCGGGAGACCACAAGCACCCTGAAGGCCTGGCTACAGGAACACCAGAAGAACCCCTACCCCACGAAAGGAGAGAAGATAATGCTCGCTATCATCACCCGGATGACACTCACACAGGTGGGTAGTGCGTAATGTTTCAGCGTCGGCCTGTGTACCAAGAGTGTGTGCGCACACAGAAGGATGATACATTTGCTTGTTTTTCAAGTTATGTAAGATTGATCCCTTCCTCTAAGAGCAACAGTTCATTAAACGACTTGTTACTTGATAATCCAGTTGCCACTCGTGTGACTGATGAATGAAGTCACACTTCCACCCCAAGAGAGAGAAAAGTCTCCGGATATTTCTGGTTTCAAAGCTCATTTAATGATAACGAGGAATTATGGAGAAGCTGGCTGCAGAATAATGAAGGCGTTTGCATTTTAATCTCCAGTTTGCAGCCACGCATTGTCAAACAAACAGTGATTTTACTCACTTAATAATGCGTGAAAAACTTGTCTCCCTTTTCCAGGTGTCGACGTGGTTCGCGAACGCCCGCAGACGCCTGAAGAAGGAGAACAAGGTAACGTGGGGCCGCAGCGCCGAGGACCGGGACGGCCGCATCTTCAGCAGCGACAACGAGGACGATCACGGCAAGAACGGCAGCGACGATGAAGACGAAGAGGAGGAAATTGATTTGGAAACTGTCGATATCGAGAGGCCCGAGGAGCAGCGAGCAGGGGAGCAGGGCTCCGCGAAGGGAGAAGCAGAGGCAGAGTTGGCCGCCGGAGAGCAGGCCTCGGAGCCGAAGAGCTCGGACAGCAGCAGGACGCTTTCTGTGGAGGGCCTGAGAGGAGTGGAGGCGGCTCTTTCTCTCAATAGATCGCCTGTTGTCAAACTCGCAGTGGATCATTCTCCAAGCAGACAGGAGTGCCAGAGACCGCAGCAGAGCAAACCCAAAATCTGGTCTCTGGCTGAGACCGCCACGGCCCCCGACAGTTCACACAAACCTTCCCCAGCGGCCCATGCGCACCATCCGACTTTGGCCTCCGCCGGCCACCCGGCCTTACTCCCGGGTCATGGGATATATACGTGCCAGATTGGCAAGCTGCACAACTGGGCCAACGCGGCTTTTCTGAATGCCAACTCTCTTTTGAACATGAGGTCGCTCCTCGGAGGGGCGCCTGCCGGACACCTGCCTCTCCACGGCGCAGTGCCGGTTGCGCGACATGACGCACGACAGGCGGCGGCAGGTCCCGGAACTTCGGGCACGGAAGATGACAGTGATGTAGAATCATCGGGAAGCTTCAGTCCAAAAAGAGATGGTATGGGCTGCATTTGATTGTTTGAGCCTGGGCAATTAATTTGTTAACTGAACAGGCCTCAGCACGAGTCTTTTGACGCACATTTCAACAAGAACTGATGCATCAAATAAATTATCTACAGGGCAATAGAAGCACAATTTAAAAGTGATATTTAAAAGTTAATTCTAATCAATAAATTGTTATTTATTTGGCCCTATTTCCTTTTCTTTACAGACGAAGAGAGCGACCACAGGCCTGATTCCCTGAAGTCACCATTCCAGCTGATCACTGACAGGTAACCTCATGAATTTGAAATCAATTTGGCAAAATGACATTATCAACCTCAATTTCTTTCCACATGTCTTCTGCTAAATGAACCTTAAAGCAGAGGTAAACACTGTTACACCTGACTGGGCGGAAGGCAGAACTCGGCGCATAAATCATGTGATTGAGTCCCCACTTTAACGCCTCGTCAGGCAGCAGTCTAATATATCCTACGGGGGCCCCCCCTTCAACAACGCTGAGTTATCGCCACCTGTGTCATTTAAATAATCTGCCGCCATTTATTCACGCCCCCTCAGTGAATGCAGCTAATGTATGTCAAAGAAAACGCTGATAGCAACATCAGGGATGTAGTGGAGGGTGAAAAGACATAAAACAATTTACCTATAGTGTTTCTGAATTTGCATAAATGGAGTTGAACATTGTTTTAGATAATCTTTAAAATAAGAAACTTGTAGTGTTAAAACTGGTAAATAATTTAAAGATGTGTGTGAATGAATACATCCTTTGTTTAGTAGTATATGTGTATTTATAATACAGACTTTAGGACACAAAATATACACTATTTTCTCCCCTAATATATGAGGATTTCGCTGTTGCACTTCTTTCACCTCTGACCTGAGTTTTCTTTGTGTTCTTCTTCATTTCAGACCTCACCATGGGACAGCACCACAGCGGGTTCTGACAACAACATCATGAGAAGACAAAGAAAGAAAAAGAAAGAAAGAAAAGAAAAAAAGAAAGGAATAATTTTATTTAACGGAGAACAGTTTAATGAAGGATATTTTTTGACGGGGTTACCTGTCATAGTATTACTGTTTAGCTTCTACATGCAAAAAGAGATGGTTGTTTTTTGTCACAGATTTGCTCGTATCTCTCTTTTATGTCCTCTGTTTTTTCTTCGCCTCTTCTGTTGTGAATGGAAACCTTGAAAATTGTAAATACAGGATATGAATTTGTCTTTAAAGAATATATTTTTGGGGAACTAAATAAATGTCATTATAGTCATTTATTATTGGAGATTTTTTCCCTGAACCTGAAGTAGAAATAGTTCACGTTCTGTCAAAAATGTCAAAAATCAAGGGGGAAAAGGGGTGACTTAAAGCCGGTATCCAACTTTTAATTTTCAGAAAGTGCTAATCTTGTTTCATCTGGGTTGTTTAAATTTTTATACTGTTAATACCCAGTATATTATTTTATCTGACAAATATCAGTTTTAATGTGAAGATTATAATTAATTTCAACATAGAAATTCACTTTTCTTTTTCCTCTCTCTAAGAAGATTGGGTATTTTAAGTAAAAATGATACATTTATAATATACACATTATATATATATATATATATATATATATATATATATATATATATATATATATATATATATATATATATATATATGAAGATTATTATTGATTTCCACTTGTTTAATGATGATCACAGTGCACTCACCATTTAATTGACCTCTCGTCACTGTGTCTAGTTTGTTTCACACTCTTCATGCCAGCTGAACCAAGCAGTGTCAGCCCTTTTTAGCAAGAAAAGTCTCACCCTTATTGAAATCTGCACTCTCGCCAAAACTCTTAGAGACTTATGCCAGCGCCTTGGAAGCCACTGCAAACTCTGCGGAAATTGAAATTGAAGATTTCCAGGACCTTATGAACCTGCGCCTGTGCTTTCAGCCCAGGCCTCCTTGCTTTAATGTCGGATTATACCCCCTCAGTGCCACCACTGCCGCCTCTGAAATATGGATCAGACGGCAGGAAAGGCCAGCAGCCAGTATGGGGGTGGCAGCTCAGGGGGAGGTGGATGGGAGGGGAGATGGTGGGGGGGTATATATGTGTGTGTGTGTGTGTGTGTGTGTGTGTGTGTGTGTGTGTCACTCAGAGCCATCCTTGACGTTCACAGGCCCAAAGACAGGGGACACAGAGAGAGAGAGAGAGAGGATGGTGGGGGGTCTTAGGGCTGTTAATAGTGACTGTTTCTCAAAGCTGGGCTCCTATATACATGCTTGGATTAGCAGCAGGTCATGCATGCCATATGATTTGGGTCCTCTGGTCTCTCAAGGGGCCTGGGCACCCTCAGGTTCATGCACAGACACAGATTAGATTTAATTGCAAATTTAAACTTGTTGTGCAGACCATGTTAGAAATTATTAAGAGTTTAGCAGCTGTTTTAGGTTCACATTTAATTTTTTTATAGTCTGATGCTGATAGTCAAGTGACTGTCAACGTCTCTTCACTTTCAAGTATGGCTAAGGTCTATAGATATTTGTAGTATTAGCAGTATGTAGCAGTACTTGGATTAGATTCCTCAACTGGTTAGAATTAGGTTAAAATAGGGTCAGGTTAAGGTTACATGGTCTGCAAAGGTGCAAAGAACTATTGGACTGAAATGAAAGGCTAATCTTTTATCTATTATAATTTGCCTAAACAATGTGGTAAAATTGAATGTTTGACTGTGCAGTAAAGTACTCAGTCTAATGGTGATTCGAGCAGGTATAGGATATACACTGACACAATCAGAGCAACCAGGTTCGTGGACCTGGAGCTTAACTCAATGCTGCCACCTCACTCTCAGAGAAAGTAAAGCAGACTTTAGGTACTTTATAGAGTACAATCTACCTGCTGAGGTAGAATACATGAAACTTTTCTGCAAGTCTGCATGTAGTCGCTGCCTAGTGAAAACCCCATATCTCTAAATTTAGATGAGAAAGACAGAATAAATAAAGGATATAAAAACTTTGTGGATTATTTGAAATGCAAAAGCTGAATACAGACCTTCGTTCTCATTAATATATTGGCAATTTGGAGACACATGGTTTTCACGAGACAGCATGCTGCTAATAAAACTATTTTGCCATCTAGTTTACCTTCAATACACTGTTTTCACAGCAGCCATTTTGAGATGAAATAGTGGGGTCAACACAGGTGTTTACAGTGATACTAATTAAGGTTCAGTTCCATTTATTCCAGCAGAGCCTTTTCCAGTGAGCGAACATGCACCACAGCAGCACCCTGACTCTGTTTGACCTGAATGGAACTGAACCTTAATTAGTATAACTGGTAACACCTGTGTTTACCTACTATCTCATGTCAAAATGGCTGCTGTGAAAAAAGTCTATTAGTACAAATCTGAATTTACAATGACAGAAAACTCTACGGAGGATCAAAAAAAAAAAAAAAAAAAAAAATACACCAAGGCCTAGAACAACCAATCTGGGAATGTGTGAAAAATTAACTTGTCTTTTTTTGTCTTTTAACTCTAAACCTAAAACAAGCTACAAATAGGATCAATATTTGGCTGTGACTTTTATTGAATAATCAATTTAAAAAGTATTACTTTGGTCCTGTAAAGCTGTAAAGTGATCCATGACTTAAATACACAATATAAATCACAGGTTGCAGTACTGAATTAATATGAAATATATAATTGTAATATTTTTTTATGAAAATATAATAGATATTTCCGTTTGCTGGGCATGAACTGGAAGTCAGACCTGCTCATCTATAAACAACCATAAAGTAAAATAACTACAAAATGTCATTCTTACACTCATGCCAGGGCCGGGCTAGTTGTTTCCTCCTGTTTCCAGGCTTTTTGCTAAGCTAAGCTAACCCACCACTTGCTGTAGCTTCATATTTACCGTACAAACAAAGAGAGTGCTGTTAATCTCCTCACCTAGCTCTCAGCAAGAATGCAGCAAGAAGCGTATGTCATAAAATGCTGAACTATTATTTTAATCCTGACACCTGTGAATGAGGTGTGGGGAAATAATAGAGTCGTGACTTTGGTGGTGTTTCCAGGTGCTGCAGATATTCTCCTCCCTCAAAAACAGTCTGTATTTCTTAATTCATAAATCCATCCAGCCATCCATCATTTCACAGACAGTCAGAAAACAAGAGATAGAAAGAGCAAACTGGAGTGTAAAGAGAGCAAAAAGAGAGGGAGGCAGAGAGATGATGCAGTGAGAGCTGTCATTGATGTGAGAACAGCATGGAAGGAAGCCAGACACTTGAGGCCATTTTCACTTCCTCTGCCAACTCTGACAGACTGCCATCAGCACCGCTGAGGAGAATATCAGCCACTCTTTCTCATATACACACACTTCACTTTTTCTACACTTCATCCCAGCCAGATCACGCTACTGTTCTTCCAAGTACCCAAACAATATGTTATTCTTTCAAAGTTGGATATCAACGAGCTTAGCATGATGGGGCTGAAAATGACATCAAATGGCTGTTTAATCAGTTACACAGCGTGCCCAAAACATGTTTTGTTATGAAAGGAGTGGAAAAAGCTGAGCAGATCCAAAATATGATTAGTGCTTTTCTGGCGGGCGCTGCCGGAAACTTCTTCAGAGTTTCAAGTTTATGCTTCATGTTGGTTGTTTGTCACCCAAGCTGCCCCAAAACTTTTCAAAACTAGAACTGGTACACACTGTAAAAAGCCACAAGCGAGGAAAACAACCATCGCTAATACTCCTGAATAACACTCTCTTTGTGGAGTTTTTAGAGTCCTATCAGCCCCTCAAACTCTCAGTGTGAATAGAGTCTTCATTGGTGCTTTGGTATTCTCATATAGACCCTTTGGTGAGTTCTAATCCCTATTAAAGAGGTAGATTATGGAAGGGATTTGTCTTTGATTTGCCTGTCCCACTGCTCTTTTCTGTCAGCACCTCGCTCTCTCTATATATCCTTCCCTCGTTCCTTCTTCTCTGCTTCTCTGTCTGTCTTGATGGGATGGTCGGGGATTGAACAATGATTGCCTCCATGTGTCATCCCCCTCACACTCCCACCCTCAGCCATCCTCCTGTGATTATGGCCACATGTATGAGGGCCCCTGATCGCCTGAATAGATTTGTTAAAGGCCCCCAGTGGATGTGAGAGGCCCGGGCCCTGTAGCCTGGCCCTCGTGTGCAGATCTATCCCCTTTCGAGGTACTCTGCATGGGGGTGAGCTCCCAGCCAGTCCACCACCCCTTCAGTGGTCACCCCCTCCTTACTCTTCTCCGCTCCTCCGCCACACAGAGATAATCAGGCTTATGTAAAGACGACGTGCTCTTTTGACAGTCATCAGCTCATCAGTGATCCAATCAAGCCCAAATCCGCCATTGTTCACTGCTGAAAGTGTCTCAAATCCGCTTGTGCAGGAGAGAGGGGCTGCGCTCTTTATCCTGCCAATCACTCCTGACATTCCTGCCCCTGTTGCCATGGCCTGGGGTCAGAGGTTGAGAAAACAGAGAGCATGAGCTGACTCGGGGAGAATGACAGGCCGCTAAAGGAGGGACTCTCTGCGCAACGGCCCCATTGGTCAGCCAACGCAGGGGGTAAATGTAGACAAGTTAGGACTCTATAGCCCCGCTGAGAGGGCCAGCCGGACAGAAAGAGACATGGGTAAGAAGGGGGGTACGATGAGGCAGAGAAAGGGCCAAAGGAAGAGAAAGAGGGCAAGAGAGGTGTGTGTGGAGAAAGGAGGAAAAAGAGGGTTAGGGAGGGACAGTGTTTGATCGCCAAATAGGCTTTAGAGAGCTTGACCCCGAGGGGCTCCAAGAAGAAAAGGCCTGACACACAGTTAAAGGCTGTGGAGAAGAAATAATGAACAAGCGAGTTAATATTTCTTGAATCTTTAATGTATTTTATGCACTTAAAATTTAGAATTTAAGCATTCCCCCCCCCCCCCCCCCCCCCCCCCCCCGTATCAAAACAATCAACTATAATTAGCTTTGCCAACAAAGCTGCCAACAAAATGTTTGATGCATCTCTGTGTGTGTGTGTGTGTGTGTGTGTGTGTGTGTGTGCACATTGCTAGCTGCTGGGCTGTAATTTGAAATGGAAATGTACCTCCCAACGCAATGAAGCTAATACATGTCATTGCAGGATAAGCGGGGCACTGGGTTAAATCTGTTGTAATGTTGTCAAAAGAATAATTTTCTGTACCCAATGTATACGTAAGTGAGCAAATGTTTAGCCTAGACAAGATATCATAGGGAATTTACGCCATTCACTGTTCCTCCATAGGGATTAGCAGAATTAAGCGTTTACACAAAAGCGAAGTATCAAAACTCATGAGTAATTCAACAAGCTCCACTATTCCGAGTTTACTGAGCGCTGCTTCTTAGCCGGCGTTTATTGTTACGTTGCAGCTGCGAGTACCGTACAGACAAATAGCAAACATTGTCAATGCCTTTTAAAGGAGACAAATTTAATATACAGGGAAAATACAAACAACAAATACTATGAAAGGGTGGGAGTGATAAGTCTTTTCTCTTGTTGTCTGCCCATTCACGACAATAATCTGAGGGAAGAAGCAGATTAGGACAGAGGGAGGGTTCGTGGCTGAGTGTTCGCATCGCTGGCTCTTTTCAGCCATTTTGAAACAATGTTTATCCACTGGTTTGTTATAGTATAGCAACTTAGCTTAGTGTACTGCTGTGAGAGTCCTGAGGGGAGCTGAGGACTCGCTGCGTCTTTGTTCAGCATCCATTGAGACACACTGGTGTATTGGAGCGGGGCGGAGAAGCTGCACCAAATGAATTCATACGTGGCGATTCTTGTAATTTGTGCCTCGGTTTGTGAAATGTCTGGGAAATGTTGCAGGGAGTACGCTCATCAAAGTCACATTGTAGGTTTGTAGAGTTGTTGTTGTTTGCACGTGAGGAAGAAAATTAGCCCTTGGTATGACTTCTTTTTATGGTAACCTTGGTGGATGCAAAAAAAAAAATCTGTCTCTACCAATATTTTTGTCTGTTATTAAGCCCTAACTGCCTTGTTTTCTTAAAAACAAGTAAAGAAAAAAATATATAAATCAGAGTGTCTCAAGAATTTTCAAATGATTCTTAGTAACTTTAAAGAAGAGAAGCAGAACACTGTTTTACAATCATAAAAAAAGACTCTTGGTTGGTTCTAAAAAGTTTGAAACAAGTTCAAATCTCCTGACTCCAGACTGAAATATCTAAACAAGAAATTTATGGTCCTTAGATGATACATCGTCATCACTGACGACCAACAGGTATTACTTATACAGTTAAATCTTTCAACGTTTACAAGATGGACTGACATTCATGGTTCCTGAAATTACTTTGGTGGTTTTAACTTTATCACCACCACGAGGTTGGTATTTGTGGTTTTGAGTGAAATGTCTCAAGAACTATTGAATGGCTGTAAAATCTGGCACACACTTGTTAACCTGAGTATGAATTGTGAGTATGTAATTGTAATAGAAAGCAGGAAGCAGCGCCATCATGTCAAAACATTCTAACTTGTACTGTTTCTGACCAAATGGCTGCTAAATGGATGTTATTTCAAACCCTGACCCTAACATCAACTGTTAGTAAAATAAGTCAGTAAAATAAGACGGTAAGCGTACCTGCTAAACATCAGCATGTCAGCATTGTCATTGTTAACATGTTAGCTGATGCTGGCATTGCTGCAGACTGTACACAAATCTGCTAGAACAGGAAAATTATAATTATATATATATCAATTATATTGAAAAAAGCAGAATACTGCACTAAAATTACTAAAAAAAAATATTGACTGATGGTAGAAAAGTATCGAAATAAATGTATTTATATTGGAAATGTTTGAAATGATCTCATCATCAGACAGTTTTTGGAATGAGGGATATTAAGAGATAAAAATTACAAGATTTTGTCAGCGTACAGTAACCCAGCGTGCAAAAAAACCCAACAAAAAAACCCTCTGCTGTCTTTCACTCTGTAGATAATGATAGATGACTCACGGGTCACATATCTTCACAGTGTAATTACACATGAGATGCATGCATATGCGTGCACACACACTATCATTCCACACACACACACACACACACACACACACACACGGTTGCAAAGTAATGTGAGTCCTCATTCATCTGCCCAAGTCGTTTAGGGTAATAGAGCTTAATGGAGTATATTAACCCTGTCCAGCTTGCGTCCTTGCTCAGATGTGTGTGTGTGTGTGTGTGTGTGTGTGTTCACGCACACACACAGGGAAAGGGGAAACCTGCCAACTGTTTATCTGCAAGGGACACACACAGAGGCACACATGCATGCACACACACACATACACACACTCTGCGTGAGCAGAGATCTGGTTTCCCACTGTCACAGATGCTTACCCGCCTCTCCATTAGTGATGTGATTGGAGTGGACACAGAAAACCAGCAGCCTCGTTCCCACAGGGGCAATCTGAGGAAATTATTGCCCCGCTCCTCTCCGGGGAATGTCAGAGCTGCAGAAAGAAGCACTTAATCGACTGCTATCACATGCAACTCTCTGTCAACCGCATAGCATGAGTTTTCGAGCATTTGGTGTGGATTAATACTTTGTGAAAGAGCGTGTGATGATATGTGATCAGGCATGGCAGAGAGTAAGAGGCTCTCTAGATGTGGAATCAGGAGATCAGACACAGGGAGAGTGGCAGGCAGATGATCACTGGAAAATGAAGATTGATACAATAGTCAAGGTCTGTTTTTATACCATTATCTGCACAAGACGAGGAGGAAATCATTTCGTAACCTATAAAGAACATTGTAGTATTAAATCTAGGTTGTCTGTTCTGATGCAAATGCTGCATGAATGTGACAATAAAGATTAAGATGTAACAAAAACATTGAAACAAGGGGTAGGATGTGGGCTGAACGCTGCTGGCGGGCAAAAATCCTGGGAGGTCCAGCCTGCGATGTAACACGAAATCTGCAACCACACCCAAGTCTATCCATGCAGACAAGCAGACCTGCTGTAGCGTCTTTGGTCAGTCACAGAACTGTGAGTGACCTTTTCACCCTGGTCAATAACAACTGCAAATTGAGATCACTGGCTACCCTCAGGCTAACATCACACACACACACACACACACAAATATTATTACCACCACAATAAGGTTGTAGTTCCCTAAATCACCAGAGGATGGCACCTGAGGTCTAAGCAGTGGTAAAGCAGTAGTCAAGTAAAACACCGGGGTAAAATGAAGCTCAGATTTCCCCTTTATGGTATCATCAATCCAAACACTGGAGTGGACACTGAGGTTAAATGTTGTCCCCAGTTTTCAGGAGTTTCTAGAAATATTCACTTTGTAACTTCTATTTAGCTTAGTGAAGTTATTTCATGAGGAAATCCAAATAATTATTTGTTATATTTGGTCCCCTAACACCTTTTTCACAGCTCAAAGACATACTTAACATTGTTTTATCACCTTGAAGACCTAATTTATAAAAATAGCTCATAAATACATTTTTGAACTGACTGATTTATTTCAGACAGCGGTAAAGTAAAAGCAGCAATACCACAGTGTAGAAAATATTCAATTCATTCATTCAGAATTTTATTTGACTACAAGTGCAAAAGTAAAACTTAATTTACTTTACATACTGCTGGGTAGCTTGCCCACGGGCATGAATAAACTCTTAGCTCATATATCATAATCCATTTGTTAAAATTGGATCTGCTAAATAACCAATTAAAGTTATCACATAAATGTAGTAGAGTACAAACATACAATATTTACTTCTGAAAGTAGTAGAAACAGAGTAGCATAAACTCAGGTAAAGTAAAAGTCAGCCTCAGAATTGTACTTATGTCAGCACCTGTGCTACCACTGGTTTCAGATAAAACACATTACTCCAGCTGTAAAACTGGAAACGGAAATACATATGACCTATATCTGTGATTGATTTCCACCATAAGTCCAAAATAAGGATATTTCTGTTGAAATACACTGCTCAGCATTGGTGGGCATAGTGGATATTTACCTCAGGAGTTGGTGAAGAGCAAAAACAGAGCTAAAAGAGAGTGAATGTTGGACTTTTTACTATAAATAAAATGATAATGTTCCTCTTTAACTGCTGGATGTGTAAATAAGCAAATCTTTGTAAACATGTTTGCTATAACTTAAAGGGTGATGTCAATGATGTGTTTATAACTTGTTTTTGCTGCCCCCAAGTGGCCATAAAATGCACTCATCGCAGGTTTAAAGGTCCATGTGTTTAAGATTTAGGGGATCTTTTTACAGAATATGTCAGAATTGTAATATAATATCCATAAGTGTGTTTTCTTTAGTATATAATCACCTGAAAATAAGAATCATTATATTTTTGTTAACTTAAAATGAACTGAATGGAAAAACTAAATACCGACTCTAGACAGGGCCTTTTCACATTTTTTTGCACATTTAGGAGGGGGGTAAAAAAAAAAGAAGCATTAATTAAAGGAAAATAAAATAGCAGATAGTCA
Source organism: Sciaenops ocellatus (assembly GCA_033000465.1). Classification (NCBI taxonomy): domain Eukaryota; kingdom Metazoa; phylum Chordata; class Actinopteri; family Sciaenidae; genus Sciaenops; species Sciaenops ocellatus. Next base: position 13,995,872 of record CP136873.1, read on the forward strand.
TGACAAAGAAACTGTAAAAACAACTGGTCAGAAATCAGATAAAATTGTGTTGTAGTAGTAAAGATTTGACATGAATGAAAATAATCAAGGCAGACCAAAAGAGATGAAGTACAAATAAACAGATATGGTTACAGACTGAGGATCAGTAAGAGAGTTAAGATAGGTTAAAGTGTTTGTTAAAGGCTCTATTGGTCCCTGTGGACTGAGGCTTGAAGAGCTGAATAATGTATGTCCGCTCCCGGAGTAATGAAGTGGAAATGATAGGGAGGAATACGGCTGGCCTCTCAGGGCTCAACGCAAACTGTACACACTCTTAAGAGCTGCCTGTAGACTAAACCTGTCTCCCTCTCCGCCTCTGTCTACGTCCACTCCTTTCACACACACACATACACTTCGCAGCGACTAAGAGGGTTAGCATGTCTCTGTTCCCGTATCCTACATCATTGATGAGGAGGACCAGGGCATTTATAGTATCCCACTCAGGGTTCAGTAGCTCCAGATCTTCCAGGAGGCTCTTATTAGACACGAGCAGAGGAGCAGCAGATAGCATGGCCGCTGTTTGGTGGTCAGACAGGTACTCGGTGTTGGCAGCCTTGTTTGTGGATCAGATCTAGCCTGGTTTGTGCTTGTACTCGGTCGGTGCTATTGTGCTTAACAAGAAGCAGCTGCTGTAGGCCTTGTCTTGTGGTGAAAAGAAAGGGCTATTTTCTTTCCTCATGATCCATTTATTGCTTGTCCTCCTCTGTCCTGTTCTTTCTCTCTGAATATCTCTCTTTTTTTCTCCCTGAGCTGAAGCTTAAAAAAAAGGTGGTTACCTCGTGTTACCCCTGCGTTCATTTGTCTGACGGTAGAACACTGCGAGCAGAGAAAGTCTTGCACAGAAGTGACTTTTCTCCTCATTTTGTTTCAGTTCACTTCAGAGCACATTAAAATAGCTGATTTAAAAAAGATCCCATAGCATGCAGATACTGTCTGGAGATCTTTTTTTATCTTTTGTTGTTGTCAGTTTTATAAAGAGGATGTTAAAGAAATACTTTTATTTGCTTTCTTGTCATGAGTCAAATGAGGAAACTGACCTCTTCTCATATTTGTCTGGTAAATATAAAGCTACAACCAGCAGGTGGTTAGGTTAGCTTAACATAAAGCCTGAAAACCAGGAAACAGCTACAGGTAACTCTAAAGCTCACTAATTCATGTGTTCTCGCAGCCAACATACAGCTGTGAGAACATGTGAATTCCAAATCTGAAAAATCACATTTTATATTATATTTTTATTATATATTTTGTATGGGAGTTAGGTGTTGCATCTTTTTCTTGGCTGGGCACACTAACTTTTTCTTGTCAGTCTTGTCGCGTCTCCGAGGTTGCCAGGCAACCAGCGGAGACTCCAGGTAATTACTACGGCTGGCCAAGAAAGAGTGCGGCACATAATGTAAAGTACAAAAACACAAAATGTCGCTGGCAGTTACATCTAAATTAAATCCAATATTCACTTGCTGATCATCTGATTCAAATACGCAATGCCACAAAAGTAGTTGTTTTAGGCTATTTAAAGCGACATTGCGTAGAAACTGGTATTTATGCAGTTTGACACCCCCAGGTTCAGAGAGCAATACTTCTGACAGTTGTACACGTGTATTTGGTATGATTATTTTACTTAATATCAAACACTTGAGAGTTGACAACTTTGCTAACAGACAAACATAAAGCAAGTGCAACAACACAAGACAGCTAATATAACTTACTTTCCTGAAAGCTCGGCGTCTGCCTTGCAGCCTTTTATTTCACTGAGCTCTCGCCAGAGACTAAAAGCCAGTCGGAGATTTACTCATCTGTTGGCTTCTTACTTGGTCATTCTCCTTTTCTCGTCTTAGCCTCCTCTGTTGTCCTCTTCAGTCTCTTCACCTCTGTCATTATGTCCATAGAGGCTGCTGAGCCTGGTTACATTACCCACTTGCCCAGCTCTGGTTCTGGCACAACATCAACTCCACCCCTTGTGAGCAATCACCCGGGACTCAAAAAAAACTAAAAACGTCCTGATGCGCAGCAGCCTGACGACATCAGAGGGAAACCAGAAGACATTTTTTTTCTCCCTCAAGTATGATCCAGTTTCACCAAAACAAATTAAATAGTAGTGTGTGATTACAGCATTACATACTCGTAGGTGATCGTACCCGAAGCGTAAAGTAACATAGTGCAAGATTTATGGGCCGCAGAGTGGGAATGACAGAGGGACCATTCACCTGATTACACATCAGTGTAGCATCAGAATGGTTTAAAACTGTTATTTTATGGTAGAATAGTCACACAATATGGTTTAAAGGATGTGACTACATGGCAGTAGGCTAACCATGGGTAATGTGAGGTTTTGCTGTTCCTCAGTGGACATTACGTCAGCGTAACCTCTCATGAAACTGTAAATAGTAATTTTTTAAATTTACATTTTTGTAGGGATTAAACAGCTTTAGTGAGCTTTAGATGTGCTGGTAGACGGATTATATTGTCTTTGAAAGTTATGCTAGCTTTATGCTAAGCTAAGCGACCCAGGTGCTAGCTGTAGCTCCAATGAAGGCATATCTCCCCAAATGTCAACATATTCCTCCATTTTTTTGACCATCCATGGAACCATTTCCTGTTCACTTTAAGACCGCCAAACCCAAAAGAGGCTCAAGAAACAATGAAGACATGTTTTCACTCCGGTTGTTAGAAACACTCGCTTGAATTTTGGCCCTTCAGCACCACCTGCTTATATATTCTTTCAAGGTGAAATAGCTAAAACCAAGATGAAGGCTCAAAAAGCATCTGCATGTTAAACAATGATTAAAATTGCATAGATTTCAGGCTTTAAGGTAGAAAATATTCAAATGCGGTGCACCGTGACTGAAAGAACTTGTGATTGGAGTTGTTTGGCTCTTTTTTCCAAACACTTTCTGCACTGCCTAGCTCTCCTCCTCCTCTCACATTAACATGCTTCTATCATTAACCCCATGCCCCACCTCCTGCATAATAGCTAGAGCTGGATGCAGGAAGGAGAGAATAAGAATATGTTTCCTTTCTTTTTTTTTTTTTTTTGAGGAGCATCTTGAATGAATGATTGATGCTAAGGGAGCAAGATCAGAAAGATATAATCACGGTCTAACGAACTCAGAGCCTTAAGAAATATATACTGGAGGAATGCCATAAATTTATAAACACACCATATATTAATATATAAGTAGCCCATTGAATATTCAAAAAGAGGGAAATTATCTATCCACCTCCATGCTTATATTTTTTCTTTTTGCCCTGGAAGATGGTAACAAAGCTTGGAAGTCAAACCCTGCCTCTCCAGTCTGCTCATTCATCTATACCTCACAAGTTATTTTCCACATAAACTATATGAAACGAAGATTAAACACAGTCATGTTCATTGTCAGTGGCTAAACAAATTGCCATTCTCTGTGAGTGACATGTGTTTTGCGTGGGGAGATAACTTCATTTCCAAGCTTTGAGCACAGATGAGGGAGAGACAGTTAGTCCGTGTTCAGTATATGAGCACCTTTCACGGGACAAATGGAATGTCAATCAAGCGCTGGTACACAGATGCTTTCTCCCCGGTGGGGCCCGAGATGCTTTCTGGTGATGCAGCTCTGTTGTTCTAGTCCTACTCTGGGTGCACTGGGAATATTTTGTCCTTTTACCCCTCCACATCCCCTCGCTCCATTTCAGATCCCCTGACTATTAACGATTTCTTCTGCTCCCCAAGTTTGCCTCTTAGGCTTTCCCTCCTTTCCACATTCTTTCTTCATGTTGGATTTTCTAAAGTTTCTTACCTGACTCTGCTTTTGTCGCTTATTTCTTCTTTCTCTCCATAACCATTTTGATTCGCCCCTGCATTTCCTCTGATATGAGGGACAATATAAAAATGATTACTGTGATGATGGGGGATGATTCTTAGGCTTAATTCTATATTTTAAAAAAAGAAAGAACATTGTCTTTGTACACTCCCCTTGACCTTGAAAAAACAGCTCATTCCAAATCAAAATAATACATTTATGGAAAACATAACAAAGAGCTGCTAATCAAATGAAAAGCTGGGAGCCCTTGGACGTTATGTTACATTGCATTGCAATCTCCACTCAATCTGTAACCCTGTCTTCTAGAAATAACTTTTATATACATCAAACTTGCAACAGTAAATACATTTTTTTATGTAATGCCAGCTGGATTATGTTTGCTATTAATGTAATGAGGACTGTCGATGAAATACTGATAGTTAACGTATAAGTAAAATGATCACTGACAACATACTTCATTTGTTTTCCCCCAAAATTTCCAATCTCGCAATAACAACATTTAACCGAAACCTAAATCTCTTTCCCCTAACATTAACTAAAGTGCATCTGTCGTGTAAACCAAGCCACATATGGTAGTTTGTTAGTAGCCCTATTCTTAAAAGACCAGTGTGTAGAATTTAGTGCCATGTAGTTTATGATTGCAATCACCTCGCCTCACTTTCCAAGGTCCAAACATGTACAAGAAGCTATGCCTTAAAACACAAAACTTCCTATCTGGAGTCAGTGTTTAGTTTGTTCGTTCAGGGCTACTGTAGAAACATGGTAGCTCAACATGGAAGAGGACCTATGAACCTACAGGAGCTATTACGATTATCTCTGTTATGTAATTGGTAAACTATTTAGTCCTATATGAACATAATTTCTAAGAGACAGGGTTGGACTGCAGGCTGGAGACAGTCAAATACATACAACGACAGGTTTGTGATGCAACTATTTGATCAATTTGAATTTTTACAATAAATCTCAAATGAGTATAATGAATCTGGGATGAGAACAAAATGACACTAACTTCTTTCTTCTCTAACCTGCCAATAATTTCCATACAGTCCCTAATTCCTTTCCTCTCTGTCTCTTTTCACTCTACCCCTAAAATCCTTTACCTTTTTGCCATTTTTGCACAAATGCATCCAATTATTTTTAACACCACAAACTCCTCTAACATTTCCCCAATCCCTTACACACTTGCCACAGTCTTCATCCTCCCCTACTCATAAAAAGCTGAATGAAGATCTAAAAAGTAGATTGAGAAGAAATTAGAGAAATGTTTCCACTTCAGCAGGACGGCTTAAGACTTTGTTATTAAAAACATGACAAGCCATTCAGTTGGTAAAGGTGCTTACTCAAGGGAATGCACAGAGTGTTTATTCTTTGATTAATTTGCTTGGAGGAGACCTGAAATTTCCCCACTCATGAATATGTGGATGACAGGGAGATTTCTCCGTGGTGACAAGTTATCTAAACTACAGGGCAAAACGATTATGCTAATATCAGGTTGTAGTCATCAATCATCTTGTGTCAATGTGGTGTCAAGGCATCACGTTCCTGATCCCCCCTCTGGCCATAGCGCTGTGCGAGTGTGTGTATGTGTGTGTATGTATGCAGCTGAATGTGTGTTTGTTTGGAAAGGAGAATTGATCACATTCTCATTACGCCTGGGGACTGTTGGGGGGGGGGGGGGGGGGGGGGCGGGGTTGCACTTGCGCTTGCGTGGAGCTGTTCTCCTGGATAATAGCTGATAGAAAACTGGGAGGGAATTAATTAGGTGAGTTTCTTCATCTTGATATGAACACCGGGCTACACACACAGAGTCCGGGCTGACGTCAGACAGACGCGCCTTAAAACCAAAGAGCGCATCAGAGGGAAAATGCATGGTTTGATCACACACACACTTACACACACACACACACACACTCGCTTTGGATTGTAAGATAGCAGGGACACTGTAGAAGCTGCGGCAGCTGGGTGAATGAGGCGGAACTGCAAGGGAAACAAAGAAGTTACTTTTAAAGGCTGTTTTCGTGGTGCGTAAAATGAAAGTGGTGCGTAAATGTCTGCGTGACCCCATTTGGATAAGGTGGTAGATGATAGCAACATTTTAAAAACGGAAAAGTTGACTGGAGAAGTAGCTCTGAACTCGTGTCAGAGGCAAAAGTCTACCCCTTGGCACGGATGCTGTTGGATGTCGCCTCGGGTCTGCGCTCCTGCTTCTGTGTCTTTGATCTTATTTGAGCCATGGCTTACTCTCCGCTGGGATACTCCTACTCCACCACACCACAGGTACAGTCAATATCTTTTGCATATGTTGGCATTATTTGTGCTTACAGTTATTGTATAATAATTTGTGTCTACTACACAAAATATCTAAGAACGTGTAACTTGTTTTCTTCAGAAAATGTGACATTAGTGAGTAGCTCAGTATTTGTTTTCAGGGCATGTTCAACTTTTTTTCAGTTTTCAGTTTTCACAAAACGTTTTTCACTTATATAAAGAGACCACAAGGTTAAAAGAAACAAAATAAACCAGGAATTAAAAAAACAGACCTGTATTTACTTGCAGCGTAAACTACTCAATACTTTTTTTTTTTTTTTTACTTGTTTCGGGTCTTTGAAAAACACCTTTTAATATAGTTTTCACTGATAATGTAATGGGACAAATGGGATTAATTTTTTTTCAATCTTCGTGCCAAAGTTTCTGATGACCTCCAGCTCTCTGGCCGGTTGTCTGGAGCCGGGAACTCCTCCGTCACACCCGGTGCTGCGCTCCCCGAACCACCAGCTCACCTCTGGCACCGGCATTGGAGTTTACAGCGGCCCTTACCCAAAGAGCCAAGGTTACTATAACACCTGCACCAGCGACGCCACTGCTCTCTATTCAAGAGTGAGTTTCATATTTGACTTATAGTTTATTATTACTTTTGGTAGATGAGGGAGACAAGGCTGAAAAAAAACTAGTGACCCCGCTATTGCACTTTTTCTACAAGCATATGCGAATGCATGCTAAAGTCATTTTTTAATAGTGCATTCATGTGACAACATTTTGGAATATTATTTATGATATTGTATATTTATATCAGTTATTTGGCATTATTTTCAGGGGGCACTAGATCCCAAAGATGGAGCCGCATCTGTGCATGTGGGGACATCTCAGACTCCTGCCTACTATCCCTATGAATATACATTTGGACAATATCCCTATGACAGATATGGGTAAGTCAAAGTCTGCATATTGACTGAGTGCTTTTATTTCCCTTAAATCAAACCACATTTTCTCATTTCAAAGCTGTACATCAGATGTCCTCCTCTGCCAGATGAAAGATATTTCTAGCAAGTTTGTCATGACCTCATATTCTTTTATGTCTTGGGATCATAACATAAGTACTTCACTCCATTATATCCTTACTTAGAGTCTGGAACTGGTACAAGACTACGCGTGTGGATTTTTTTTTTTTTGTATTTTATGGTATGGTCTCTCTCTTAAGACATCATTAATATATGATTTAAAGTCAATAGCTACTTATAAATGAGGGAGGTCTTTCTTTATGGCAAATGTCTTTCATTTATTTTTGGTGTGGTGAATATGATTCCGTCACCATTTGCCTCAGGTATTCCTGCTCTGACGGCGCGTCCCGTCGTAAAAATGCCACCCGAGAGACCACCAGCACTCTGAAGGCTTGGTTACAGGAGCACCAGAAGAACCCCTACCCCACAAAGGGAGAGAAGATAATGCTTGCTATTATCACTAGAATGACGCTTACACAGGTCGGTTATTACAAATTATTTATTTATTATTATATATATTTATGCATTCAGATGGCTGTTTCTTGAAATTTAACTTTCCTGTCAATCCATTTCCGTTAGCATTAAATGAAATGTCCTTTGTGTTTGCTTTACGTATTTTACACTTTCTCTTACACCTACTGTATATACTGTATGTTTTTCCTTCTTTCCTTCCTTTCTTCACCCCTGTATACTAACTGATATGATTTCATGTTGTTTTCTGACCTCGATTCTTTCCCTCCCTCAGGTTTCTACTTGGTTTGCAAATGCACGCAGGAGGCTGAAGAAGGAGAACAAGGTGACGTGGTCGCCACGGGCTTGTAAAAGCTCTGATGACCGAGGCTGTGATGATGACAGTGACGAAGCTGAGAAGCCACTTAAAAATGACAAAGACCTTCCTGGTAAGCAGGACCTAATTCAATCTGTCAGCAAATTTTGCATGTTTCAAGGTTTGCTTGAAGTTTGATCAGCATACGAAGACTTATTGTTATCTGTATCATTTATTATTGCAGATCAACAATGTGCAGACCTTCAGAGTGATCTTGAGGACTTCGATCTGCTAGAGTCCGATGGTTCTGACTGTGAACCAAAACCACAGTTTCTTTCTGAGAACAATGACCCAAACCCAAACACAGACCTCTCACATGGGCATCTCTCACACAAGCCAGAGCCACTGCACGGAAAAGAGAGATTGTCCCCGGACTGCCCCAAACTCACGCCGGTCCAACAGCAAAACAACGCCTTCTATCCTAATCCAGACCTGCGAAGTACAGACGCCAAGCCGAAAATTTGGTCCATCGCTCACACTGCTGTGTCTTTGGATGCCAGCTTGGAGCCAGAATACCCTCCATGTATGCTGTCGTCGACCGGGTCCTCCTCTTCAGGGTATCCATCAAATATGGCGCTAACCAAGGCAGACAGGCAACAGGAATCACCAGTCGCCACACTCAGAGAATGGGTGGATGGAGTTTTCCATGGTCCTCCTTTCCAACAGCCCAAATCAGCCGAGGTGTGGAAAGGCATAAATGATGCCGTGATAGACAGCAGAACACCTGGACAATCCTTTGAACTTGTTAGGTCTACGTCATCTTTGTAGTCCAACCAACACGTCATCAACGGAATATTTCAAGGACTGCTGGACTTAAACAAAATGTCTATATTTTATTGTTGTGACTTGACCAATTGACCGTTTGCTAATCTACCAGCCCCCTCATTGACTGTCGCTACACCTGTCAAGCTTTCCATTCTCGTACAGCACAAATGCAGTTATTAAAGACAACGGTAGCAGATTTACCATCAAAATTTTTAAAACAACAAGCCCTTCAATCCAGACAGGTAGACAAAAGCAGTCTTCTTATTTCCGGCCAACAACTGTTGGTGGCAAATTGTATCATCTCTAGCTAGCTTGCTAATTAAGCAAACGTTACTTCAATGCGTTTAATTAAAAAAAGCTTTTCCAGCTGAACCTTGTAAAATGGGTTTTAAATATGCGTATGCTGGCTACATGATATTGCATTAACAGATTCAGGCTAAAGCTTCATGTACCAGGTAAAAAGTTAGCATATCCTTGTAGGAGGCATGCAGGCTTTTATGACCAACAAATGCATCTGGCAAATATAACGCTATCTCACGTAATGTTGGCTCGGTTTGCTGGAGAGTAAACTTCCACAAATCCAATAAAGGGCAGGACAGAGCTGTTAAAATTAGCCAAAATCTAGTGTAACGTAACACTGTCACCCCACAAAGAACGTAGTTAATGCTAATGTTGTTGGCTTGGCTTTCGAAGTACTGTTTGGTTGCTGTCAGTAAGCTAGTTACCTGTACATGCTAATGACTCTAGCTTACTTTAGAGCCGACACACACACAAAAGTTATTAATTAAACTTTTGCTGTTGAATTTTTGGCTTTGTAAAAGTAGAAAAAAGGACACTGCCCTCTAAACATTTTAAACTTAAGTCCCATTGCTTCAACATATAGAGAGATACAAAGTTTGACAGACATGGTGTGCCCAGTTACAGTTACTAAGCTTTGATTATTGTTTTGATGATTGATTTGATGATTGTACAATTGTTGTCTGGGGTAGGGGATTAGCAAATGGCCAATTACCAATTTATGATCCTAATTTAGCCTTTGGACAGGCCCTAACCCTCTTCCAACTTACAAACTGTTATGGGCCCCGTTGACGGTCAAATGTCTTAGAGCAAACAGTGTCACCACACACGATCCTGCAGCAAGGTTGTACAGTTCACACACATGAAAAATATACAATATTGTACACTTGCACTATAGCCTGCACATGCACTGAGTCACAAAAATAAAAGGTGTATTCTGCAGCATGGCAAAGTTCTCTGAGTGTGCCCTTACATTAGCCGTCCACTGCGCTGAAACCACTGGTATCAATTGAGATGTTGTGAATTCTTTTCATGAATCGTGGAATATACCTCCGTAGCTTTGGATATGTGTGTGTGCGAGTTTATGTGTGTGTGTGAGTGTTTGTGTGCATGTGTTTTGAGGGAGTGTAAGGGGGGAAGTGGGTGGTATTCAGCCGTGACTAATGGAAACACACAGAGGAGGGTGCTGCTAAATTGTTAAATCGATGCCACTTCCACTTCGGCTCCAGATATAGCTGCAATCAGCGATGCGTCCTTTTTCATTAGGCTGCTTTTGACTTTGTCAACCTGGGACTGCAAGAAAATCCACCACGCACAAAATGCTTCATAAAACCTCTTAAGTAATTTTAAGTAAGTGTCACATCTTTATCCACTTCGGTGATTTTTTCATACAACCAATAATAAGAAACATCATTGAAATAAACAGAGAAATAAGGCTGCTGTTATTAGGCCTAAATGTTTCATGAAAAATACATTTCCATCAACTTCAGTTATTAAAGTTAGCACTGAAAACATTTTAAACCAACACTTTTTAAACAAAACACAACAAGAAACAGTGAGGAGTTATTTTTTTTCACCCCCATCTTTCTCCTCCCCCTGTTTTTCGATTTAGGAAGAGTGATAAAGTATTTATCAGAACAGAGGAGGGATCTGCCTGGGCTTTGTATGGAATTAACCATTTCAGATTAAATAATTCAGGATGAATTCAACCGAGAATTTCATTCTGTTTCTGCCTCATAAATAAGTAAGATTTAAGATGATAAATAATGACATCTGACTTCTTATTTCTGTAAACTTTTTCTTTCTTCCACTCGCTGTCCGACAGGATTTCATTGTGGTTGGCTGCAGATATATTTTTTATATTTTTGCTCCAACTTTTCTTTTTTTTATATCTAAATTTAATGCGCAAGAAATGATACAATTTTGTTTCCTTTTGAAAAATCTTGACGTGGATTTGACTTAAAAAGAAGCGGTGGTGGATATCATGGAGGATATAGACTGGCAGTCAGATAAGAGGTTGACCGAGTGCTGAGTGGGGTTAAGAGATATAAGGTGATACTTGTTCTCACCTTCAGCTGTTTGAGACATGAGTTGTCTCTTGGGCGCAGAGTGTGAGGAAAACTGCAAAAGTTCATATAACGCAATTTAGCGTTGAGCATTAAATCTTTGATACAAAAAGGAAAGAGAAAATATCCATGGTCACTTGTTTTCAGATGTAACAAGCTGATACGGTGAACTTGTTAGCACATCCAGCAGACATGGAGCAACATCAGCATTCATTTGAAGCCACGATTCTGTTTACCAGATGAACGCAGGCTCAATATTTACTCTGCTTTTAGTTCTGTTTTTGCTGCTGTTTAGTGGTGCTGTTTAGGAGATTCTGCCTAATGCAGCTTGAAACAACGCTATGAGAGCGGTGAGGCTGAACCAGAACAGTGCTGAAAGTTGCTATAAGATATGTTTATCTGAGGGAAACTGGAGAGATGGTTGATAATTCTCTGTTAGTCGGCTATATTACACATATATCGCTCCTTATTAGTGACTGACAAATGCTAAAAATTTAAAGTGGATGTTTTAAAATTCAAGCACAACCTGCTTTTGACTTGTAAAGTATTAAATTACACTATAAGGAGCTCAGTGTTAAAATGACATCTTTAAAATGATAATAAACAGGTAGAATTATGATGTACAATACTGTCAAAACTTGGAATTATGACAAATTTTACATTTCTTTTAGTTAAGAGTTACCTTCCATTGTCTGTCTTACACCCCCCTATTCACCTCTCACACTTTTCCCCCCTTACTCCAGCAGCCATCACCCATCCTCTCTTCTTGCTCGTCTCCCTCTATAACCCCAAATCTCATTCTCATTCCCCATCCTCCATATTCCCTCCCCCCTCCGCCGCCGCCTCTTCGCCCTCCCCTCCTTCCCCCCACTCGTCTCACCTCACCTCGGTCTGCTCTCGACACACAAGTGAGCCACTCAACAGCCAGTCTGACACGAAGGCCTGCTCCCTGGGCCATATAATGTGATTAAGCCTCAGTGTGTTGCTGTACAGGTCGGGGAATGTTAGAGCCACTGTTTACTTGTCTAGCTCACATCACTGAGAGTTATTTGGCCTTTTGGGAGAATTGACACAGGCTGGATAGTCAATGGACATTTTTTTTCCACGCAGAAAAGTAAGCCTGTTTTTAATTGTTCATATTGTTCAGTCTGAACTCTCTGACCCTTTTTCTGAATCACTTCTACCTTTTAAAATTTCAGAAGGAATGTCTGCACAGGAAGTATTGACAACTTCAAATTACTCCTCTCTGCACCCTCCGTCTGACACCTATTTCCTTTCAACACTGTCTGTGTCTCTGTCACAAAATCTAACACACACACACACACACACACACACACACACACACACACACACACACACACACACACACACACACACACACACACACACCCTGGCATACATATAGACACAGTTCTAAGTCTCTTGCGTCTTGTCACACACACTTTGGTTTCCGGGGCTATCAAAGTGCTGAGTGCAAACTCTCTCCCTCCAAAAACTGTCACATGTCGCCAGAGGTGTCTCGCTCCCTGCGGTAACCCTCTGAGCTCCTGGCACAAGAACAAGTCATTATTTCCATGGTAAAGGTCAGAAGCTCTGTCACCTGACTCTAAAGTGGAGCTGAGTGGAGTCGCCCCGAGACAATGACCAAAGGTCAGCTTTCTGTTTTGCCTCTCATATAGTAAGTACGGATTTGAGGAGGATGAGCTGCTCCCAGATCTGCCTATGAGCTCCTTTTGGTCACAGTGGCTTCTAGACATGGAGGTTCAGATAATTGGCTGCAGGGAGCTCCATAATGAGCCTGAGGGTCTGTAATATGACACATCTTCAAGGAGAAATATTTTAATGGGGCAATTACAGCGACGAAGAGGATGTTTTGCGCAGACTGAGTGATTGTTGTGGTGGGGCGCTGTGTTAAGGAATTCAATGGCATTTAACTCCATTATCTATTGTGCGGCTCAGTAGTGAGGAGGTTTTCAATATGATTACAGTCTCATTTGAGATTATTTTTGTCTGAATGATCTGACCCAACGGTGCAGGTCACATTATGCTTTAGAGTTGCATTTGCAATTATTATCTAATATTATGCAGAAAGAAAGATAACTGGGTGTAGCCATAGAGCCTCTGATGATTTGACAGTTTAAGGTTGAACTCATGAATGAGTCCGTCTGCAAATTGGTTGAGTCCAACTTTATAATCTGGAGTTACTTGACATATATGATGTTAAAGAATACTTTATTATGTCGGCCAATGCATTTAAGAGCGCTGAATAATTAAACAGTTCGGTTAAATCCAGCACAAAAACACCCCACTGTTTAATTCAGCACAATTCACATGCTCAGTTTCATCTGAAGATTTTGCCCGCGGCAATGCCTCCAACTCAACCAACCACCACCTCTGAACCACTCAGACTTACCAACCGCAAGACCAACCAGTCAGCTCTCTGACACTGACCCGGCTCGCCTGCCTCATTTTAACAATACACCTCTCTCCCCTTCAATCATCCAAAGTGGTCTGACTATAGATGAGGTTAACTACAGCATAAGCCTCACTTCCAGGAGCCACCAGGGCCAATTATATCAGCCTGACTACTCTTCCCAACCTGAGCTCTATGGTGTGGAAAATGCAGTTCCACTGGCTGCATCACTGGGGACAGAACAGGCTAGTGCTGTCTGGAGCCTGAGCCAAGTGCAGGCCAATTTGGCATGCAGAGGTCTATGGAGAATAAGCCTGATGAAATATATATATGATCTTCTTCAAACATGTATTGTTCCGCGCTACTGTGTCTTATCAGGCTGACTCCCTCCTGATGTCTTCCAGGCTTGGCAGAGCGAGACTATAGCGCAGATTGTGTGGGGCCGATTCACGAGGAACGCACAGGGTTTTCCTCAGTGGTCCTTACAGTAAACAGGAAAGATGAGCCATATTTTGCCTGCATATTGATGAAAGTTCAAAGCACTGCAATCGCAAGAAATCAGGCATTCATGTATTCAAAGATGCAGGAAAGAAAGAAATCCCTCATGCAGAAAACAATGAAATCGCAGTACAACTTTGGTCAGCTGTCTTTTTACAGTTAAATCTATATTACGTACAAACTAAGTGTCGTTTCTAAAACACACATAGGTTTGGTTTGTGCAATTGAAGCGTGACAGCCTTTCACTGTCTTTGCAGTGCCGGACTAAACATATCTGCAGGGCACTGCTGACATCTGCCTGTCACACCAGGGAACTGCAGCCAACAATACAAACTGGAAAAACAAACCACTATCCCAGAATCACACCAGCAGTCCCATAAAAATGGGGACATGAAATGTCACGAAAACAATCACACAGTCCCTTAATTGTGGACACATTACGCACATACAGTTCTATGTAGTTATAGACAACTGATGTGTCACAACATTGACTTGGAACAGGCTTCGTTAAGAAGAATAGACTGACAACAAAGGCGGACAGACAACATATAATTTATTAACCAATATGGCGATTTATACAGAGAAGCAAAGACAGAGGAAATGTTTCAGTGATGGTGCTTCTGCTTGAACTGTAATCCACAGTAGCCACATGTGCCCACTTTTGTGTCTTTATCCTGAAGAAAGAGACAGAAGATGACACAGTTAGTATATATACTTTGGGACTTTTGCATAATCGGCTGTTAAAGGTGATTATAGGAATATCTAGTTATAGAAGATATCATAGAAATACATTACAGACTGTCAGAGCATTTGTTAGTTCACATAACTTAAATGATACAACTTGACTATTAAAGCGAGAACATAACTACCCTCAAGGTGACCCAGGTATTACATAGTAATTCATGCATGTGTCCTCCAATCAATGTTTGAACAACAGAAGTATACGAATTACATAAATCTAAGTAAACCTAAGGGACCAGTGCCACATTAAACCGCAGTATTGGCTGCTACTAAACAGTAAATACCGACCAAGATGAACGACAGTTTCAGTGATAAACAGTCCCCTTCAAATTATTTCATACTGAAGCGTGCTGGCTCTTACCAGGTTGATGTAGACTTTGGGGTGGCCCAGGGCTCCTCCACCTCCATCACAGGACACGACTCTAGCCTCAACGTCGGTCACTGGCTCCTCTGCCACCAAATTGATGGCAAAGTTCTTATTCACCTTGACACAAGCAATGTGAATTATGTCATTATCCGCCAAGTAAAATGGGGTTCATGTGGGAAAGAAGTAACAATGTTTTAACAAACATTAGACACATCCATCCATTTTTCTGTAACCGCTTATCCTCATCAGGGTCGCAGGGGGCTGGAGCCTATCCCAGTTGACTTAGAGCAAAAGGCAGGGTACACACTGGACAAGTCGCCAGTTCATCACAAGGCTGACACACCGTCCACATCCATATTCACACGCATGACAAATTTAGAGTCACTATTAAGCGCATGTCTTTGGACTGTGGGAGGAAGCCAGAGTACCCGGAGAGAATCCACACAGACACGGCACCATCATGCCGTCCACATCAAACACAGCGAGGCCGTGCATAATGAATGTTTTGATAATAAAGTTTATCCTCTGTGTGTATAAGATCTATTAATTGTGCTGGGAAACATTCAGTTTCTAAAAGCTACTGCGCATGTAAGGTTTCCAACATTAATATCAAACATCATTTATGTGTGTGCTGAACTTGTTCTAGTGTAATAAATGTGCACAGCGCATTTGAGATTTGAGAACAAGTTTTGTATGATACAATACAAGAGCGTGTTATTGTCAGGATTAACAACAGTGAGGCACACAGACAATCTAATTGTTTAATATTTGTAATGTTATACTACAACAAACCTGGATTAGCTCAGAGTTCATTTGTTGCATTTATTTTAGTTGCCAGCTGAGCTTTATTTAGCTTTATTGCTGGTTACCTCTTACCTCTTTCTGTCTGCCAACGAATCTGGCTCTCCTGGGATCATTTGCATCAAAGACCTGAGAGGAAAAACACGACCGTTATAAAGGCAAGGTAACATTTATGGTTCCTGTATTTTACTAGCTTTTCTAGCAAATTCATCAGCTGACCCTGCAGACAAAAATATATGTTGACACTAGATATGAAACGTTAGGAACCAAGTCATATTCAGACCGACGTCCGATAATGGACCTACCAGCTACACAAGGCTAGGCTAACGTTGACCCAGTCATACTAACGCAGACGGAGTTAAAGAGAATCACTTCTAAGCTCAACATACCTGGCCGGTGTGAGTGATGGGCTCCCCGGTGCTGGACACCTCTACGCTGTACCGGTGGACAGGTACAGCAGACAGCCTCAAAGGTGCGACGAGCACCTTAGCATTTTTACTGAAGGACAGAAGTCTACCGACTGCGGCCGCCATGTTTACAACAGCCTGCTCTCCCAACAGTGATGTGTCGATCGTGAACGAGCCGGTTCAAAGAGCCGGCTCTTTTAAGTGAACGATGGGAGCCGGCTCACGTCCGCAAGGCGTTTATTTTTATTTATTTTTTTGTTTTGTTTTGTTTTGTAAAGTAATACAGTGTGCTACCGGTGCTCCATGCATGCAGTGACTGAATGTCACGTGCGTGATGTGCATCCAACAGTCAATAGCTGTCCTTTTTTTGCTTTTTATGCTTAAGTATTTATAGGTTTTTCTATCTGCTTTGTGTAGCAGAGCGGTTCTACAATTTAAGTTAGTGCATTCATTGGGTGGTTTCAGAGAGTTACATCGGCCTGTAAATGCAATGAAAACAATGAAAACAAAGTGGTAAAACGAAGAGCCGTTTGGGAGCTGAAAGAGCCGGCTCTTCTTGGTGAGCTGAGTCAAATGATCTGACTCCCTAAAAAGGACCGAACTTCCCATCACTATTTCCCAAGGTGCCTTGCAAGGGTACACTCTTATATGAATTGTTGAAAGCCCCGAGTTTTGCCTCTCAGGCTCAAATTATTTCTATACAGTGCATCGCCCCTTAACGTGATTTCCAGTTTGGGCCTTTTATTTAGGTACATACTATAAGAGATAACAAGTGAGTGTGTGGCTGTTTCACAGTTTGGCAATATTTGTCCAAAGCCATAGAGGGAAATAAGCTGACAGACTAAACTGAGGGCATCAATAACTAAGGCTAAGCTAAACCGGAAGCAATTGTATCCTCTGTCAAGCAAGAGCAGCATAGCGGTCGTGTTGCGTCGATTAAAACATTCAGGGACACATCTCCTGTTTTAAACACCCAACGAGCTCCTTAAAGGTTTGTCTACATGCTGTGATACGACTGTGTCTTGTCGGTGGATAATATGTCGGCCGTTTTTATATCTGGTGTTGAAGCTAGCAGGTCAGCTGTGACATGCTCGTCTCCTTGGCATGCTGCATAGCTGTACCACAGTGGCACGTATTTACATGTGTAAGAGCTTTTACATATGTCACTTTACAAAAGGCACATGCAAGGCTCCTTCAAAATCTGTTACTCAGTTGTACAGTGTTTTAGGAACTTGGAAAGGGGTATGATAGATAGATAGATAGATAGATAGATAGATAGATAGGGCATGCAAGGCTATTTATTGTTAATTTCTCTTAAATGGGCTTATAAACTAATGTATTTAATGTAGGCCTGAAAAAAGGTGCAATGCTTAAAGGTCCAGTGTGCAGAATTTAGTTGCATCTAGTGGTCTAATCACAGATGGATAGATAGATAGATAGATAGATAGATAGATAGATGACTTTATTCATCCCCGAAGGGAAATTATGTCGTCATAGCAGTCCGGTATATTTGAATACAATAGAAAATACAATAGAATAAAATACTGAGGTAGAAAAAATAAAAATAAAAACACAGTGCGGTGTGCAGAGTGCAAACACTGCATTGCAATCTCCTCACATCACCCTCACCTTTCTAGTGTAAAAGACAAACAACAATTTAACGACCCTGTTTAGAGTCACAATTTGGTTTGTCTGTTCTGGGCTACGGTAGAAACACGGTGTTTCAATATGGCGGCCTCCATGAAAGAGGACCCACTCCCACTGTAGATATAAATGGATCATTTTTAAGTAACAAAAATAAAAAGATTCTTATTTTCAGTGATTATACATGCATGAAAACACAGTTATGAATATTATGTTCTATGTTTGCCTTATTCTGAAAATAAAGGCCCCAAATCTTACACACTGCACCTTTAAGTCACAACATGACAGTAACCAGACTAAAAATATAGTCTTATGTCATAAAAATATGCCATATCTACATTTTACAACTGTAATTGCACATGAATGTCTCTCTCTGTCCCCCTCTGCAGCCTTTGCCACCATGGCGCCTCTCCTCTTGAAGCACCTGGCTACTTCCCTGACTCGCCAAGTGGCCCAGATGAGCCGGTTAAATCTGACCTTCTCCTCACCAGCAGCTAGTGCTTACAGATGTCTCTGCACCTTCGCGACAGCTCCTCGCACGCTGCTCCTCTCGTCAGCCAGATTCAGCTCCGTTCAGCCCCCCTCGTCCGGCTCCTCCGCTCAGTGTGGACCGTCTCTGTTGGGACAGTGTCAGCATCTTCCCTGCGTCCAGCCCTCTGCGGGGATGAAAACCAAGTCTGCCCTGAAGAAGCGATGCAAAGACTGTTTCTTTGTCAGACGGAGGGGGCATTTGTTTGTGTTCTGCAAGACAAATCCGAGACACAAGCAGAGACAGGGCTAAAATGTTGAAGAAGATTGCTTTGTGATTGTGGATATTTGGAAGAACTGTGCTATAATAAATTGTTTGGCTGAAGAATGTGCCTAGCTCTTTTCACACCTCCTCCATCTTTCCAGAATATATAATTTTTTCATACTGAAGAATTGTTCTGTTGTTCTGTTCTGTTAGTGTGGATTCACACAGGATCAGGGATTGCAGCAACTCGTAGCAGGGTTGTCCGGTGGTGGGGGGGTAAGGGGAACTGAGGTGGGTTGCCGTGGGCGTGTCTGTACGTGCTGAATGTAACCGCTGTGAAACAATCAGGAAATAACTTTTATTTCTCTGATTAACAGCTTTATCGAGGCCCGGCGCTCGCTCACTGTTATTGTTACTCTATGTCTCTCGACCAAATCGCTCTCTTTCTCTCTCTCTCTCTCTCTCTTTCTCTCTCTCTCTAATCATCGGACACAAATCAGATTAAACTTCTTTGTGTCATTATTTTGTGGCTTAAGTTGCGAGTCAGACTCAGATTTTTAGTGTGTAACATTTAGAAAGACCTATAAGGAGTGGCAGAGTAATATATTGTTTATGTATGTGTACACTTAAGAACACTTGTGTGAACATGCGTTCATGTTTCTACAGTAACCCAGACAAACCAAACACTGACTCTAAATAGGGCCTTGCACATCTTTCGTTGTCATTGTAGTTTCTTCCCCACGCTTGGAAGTTGACAGGTAATAGTTGCAATCTGCAACCACACTGCTAGATTATACTACATCTTACAAATGGGTGCTTTAACCATAATTTTCCTCAACGTCCACTACATTTTATATCATAGACATACCTAAAATAAGATAAATCTGAATTAAGTAGCTTCCAAAATTCTCATAATACTTTTCTTTTGTTAAATAACTAAAAGCCTAAATATAGAAAAATAGAAATAAGATAAATGACATTAAAACGTTCATTTGGATCTAATATTTTATCACACAATCTTATGTCAGATTCTTTCTATCAGTCTTCCACAAGAGGGAGCCAAAGTCTATGCTACATCAATACAGGAGCCAACCTGCCATCTAATACACTTAGTTACCCTGACTCCTTTTTTCTAACCACTGCTGCCTAAGATGTCCTTATCACCCTGTGGTTCCTGCCGAGCAGCCTTTATCAGCATCTTCACAATAATACCCCACAAAAGCTGCACAGAATCTTGTTTGTCTGGTTCAGGTTTACATGCTTTTAAGGTCATGTCAGAAACTAGCAGTTCATTCTAAAATCTATAACCACCTTTGTATCATTGTATTATGACTGAAAGGCAGAGAAAGCACAGCACTCACAGCAGTATTGACAGACTGTAATATGCAAGGTGTGCAGCCATTGAAACCTGACTGGTTTGAAAGATGTTTGGCAACAAACACAGAGGCTGTGACTGCCGTCCCACGTGAATAGTTTTTCTAAAGGTTCATGTTTACTGATTGAGGAATAAGGAACAAAAAAGAAACAAACATGCATGTGTGCACTTAGACAATATCATTTCATCTTAATATTTGTTTGATTAACTTCCAGGGAACACAGCAGGATGGTATTAATCCAAGTTTTGCCACAATGCAATGGCATTTCACTGAAATACACGGTCATGGACAAACATACTAGGGGCTTCCTGTGTGGCTCCAAAGATGTTTCCCTTCCCTCCTATGAGTGAATGAAATCCTTCAAAAGAAACTGGAAAGATGGAGTTCCCCTTTGATCAACTTTGGGTCAGTATATAAGCAATATATGTACAGGTGCCTACACATATTTAAATTACCACAATGAGGACACACACATTTTTTGCTGTGGACTTGATAAACCAGTCAGACCGAGGGTACAACGTAGACCGTTCACCTGTGGGTTTGAAACACAACAAAGTCTGTTTATTAAATCAAAAGCTGCTGTCATCTAGGAATAATAGACACAAATTGCTGGGTGGATCAAATGCAGTGGAGGAAGCTCAACTTCAAATGCATACTGAATCTCACAGGAGGCAAATCAGCCCAAACATCTCAAACACACATTCCACAGTCCCAGGGCTCTATCATCAGCATCGTCATCTCCTTATCTGTGCGTGTTACATGAGTGCATGTATTTTAAAGTTTATCTCGGATGGTTAAATATTTCAAATGTTTTCATGTAGGGTGTACAAATATTGCACTTAATAGTTGAAAAGTTGAAGGGATTTACAAATGATAAAGTAGTACAACATGTAAAATCATAATTTGGTGTTTCATTCTGACCTCTTTATTTAAGATTCTCTTTTTTGGTCTGCACCATTTCTAGTTGGTACAGTGAGTTCACGGCGATACCTACTGCATAATTTATTTAGAGATTTACAGTTGTATTTTTAATGAGTTAAACAGGTTGTTTTTATTTGACTGGGCACCGACTTCCATGTGGAAACTCAAACTCATGTGACACAGGCATGCGTGTGTGTGTGGGCGTGTATTTTTTGAGATTTGGTCATTATACTTTCAAAATAAAGCTTAAACACGATGCAACTTATCTAATTCACCAATGTTTGAGTACCTGAAAGTGAAATGTATATTTCAAAATGTAACACATATGATACATTTTGTAGAAATATAGCAAAATTAGGCAAATATGGGATCTGTAAACTGTATATAAAAACTGTATATATAAAGAGGAACTCAGTCACCTTTTCAAATAATTATTTTTGGGTGTGCAAACACTACGATGGAGCACTTTTATTGTTTCAACATAAGCTGTTTTGCCTCATTGCCTGCCACAGTCGCATGAGCTTTATTTTGAAACCGGACGTAGCGTTATTCGTTGTTGTAGGCTGGAGTGAGCGGCTCCTCCCCGCCCAGCAGCATCACTCTCTCCTGCACTCACACAGGAAGGTGGACAGAGGACTGAAGAAGAAGACACACAAAACCTACGCCAAAAACAAAACAGCGAAGACAGCTGCGGAACACTTTGTTTGGTTTGCGTGTCTGTGTCAGGTCGTCAACAATGAAGTCATCCAGCAGTCGTCCCTCCAGGGTGGGTAGAAACCCCTTCATACACGAGCTGAAATTCACCCTGGGAGAGAAATTAAAGGTAAGACACATCAGATAATGACGTATAATGAATTATCTTGTGTTAAATGCCATCTTAAAGTGCTGCCAAATGCCTGTGTGTGTGTGTTGTGAGTGTAGCCTGCTGCTTTTAAACTTTACCCGCCCTGATAGTTAAAGCTGGCAGACACTTGTGGTGATGCGTGTGAACACCTTTGCATTACAAGGGAACACTGGCAAGAAACTCAAGAGAAGTGACGCAATCTTCTGACTATCTAGGAAATGTTGCTCCTCAGTGTTTTCCTGCTTGACAATGGAGAGCAAGGCTCAGCCTTAAGTAGTCCTTGAATGATGACAACAAACTATTTAAAGAGAAATGACATCTGATTAATGCATGTTTAGATTAGTCAGGAGTTTCCTCTAAATCTCAGGCTCACTTCAGATTTTATTGTCAGTACCTCTTCTGGAAAACTGACCGGTTTAACCCCTTTAGAAGATAATCCTGCAGTCTTACATTACGCTCAGATTTTTAGGAGGGGAAACAAAGAGCAAACAGTTTATGATTTCACATGTATCATATTTTGGTCATCAGTTACATCTAACTGCCGTGCTGCCCCATATGCTCCTTTGTATGTGTTATATGAGACTGGTGGTGGTGGTGGTGGTGGTGTCATTATGGGGACAGCCACTACCCTACATTCTCTTCCACGGATCCAGGAGAGTTGAATCTGGATTGACCAAATTTGCATGACAGGTATTTGCATTAGATTTTTAACTACGCACCCTTTTAGACTACGCTGAACCCAAAACACACTCCTGTGCATTCTTTTTCCTTACGTAATCATACAGTTTACCTGTCATACTGAAATGCTGTACAGGACTTGACTTGCTCCCACACTCTCCCCTCTTTCAGTCTTTGTTTATAGCTGTTTCCTTTGACTCATCCAATTGAATGTGTGCATACAGTACACACACACACACACATACAGCCGCACGGTGTTTACACTCAGGTGTTGGCACCGAGGTAAACAAGCTGACACATAATCAAGTTTCATGTGTACTCAAATAGTCCTCATTAGATGGATCGGTTTCCAAGATAGCATAGCAAGAGTGATTAATGGTTTGTGTTTTTTACCATTAAACAACAGATTTTAAGTCACGCTACACTGATGTGTAATCAGGTGAATTATGTCTCTGTCTCACCTGCCTTAAGTATGTAACGCTTTACAGCAACAAGTCACACACCACCAAGTATTTCACTTATTTTTGTGAAACTGGATCATATTTTATGGGGAAAATGTTTGCTGGTTTTCCCTCTGATGTCCTCCGACTGCTGCTTTGAACTATAGCTGCTGTTAGCTAATGTTTGCTCAGTTTCTGCGGACTGTGAGGCACATGTGTTTTGGACCACCGGGATGAGGAGGTTTTCAGACCAAGGGTTGGGAGAATGGGCTGGGTGTCATACCAGAAATGGAGCTGGGCAAACAGGCAATGTAACTGAGCTCAGCAGCCTCCGTGGACATAATAGCAGAGGCAAAAAGACCGAAGAGGACGTTGATGAAGGAAGCTAAGAAGAGAAAAGGAGAGAGTGAGCAAGCAAGAGGCCGTTGGACAAGAGTAAATCTGGGACTAACTTTTAGCCGTTGGCGAGTTCTTGATTTGTTCTAGAGTTGTTGCACTTGATTGATGTTTGGCTGCAAAGTTTTCGACTGGCTAGTTTGTGATCATAAGTAATATAAATATAACAAATGCAAGTGTATAACTGTCCATATTTACAACAGTAAATACCACTTTTTACATAATGTCGCTTTAAAATCAAGGTTAGGATGTGTCCACATAGGGCCTGGTGGGAAGTTCAACCTAATGCTGAAATACAATGGTGTACGTCGGTGGTATAAAGAAGTTAAAGCCTGGTTTGTGCTCTAGGCCAAACATGAATGTGGAAGTGGGAGGTGAGATATTCTGCCACAGCTGTGGCTACATCCTAAATCAACCATTGAAATTGATGGTTTGTTACTGCTAGAGGACGGCACTCTGGCAGAAATGCCTCCTCATCAATCAGCCAATGGATCAATGGCTTCTCATGCTTAGTGATTAGTGGGTTCTTCTGCTGACAGAATGACACACTGCTAATGTGGTCCAACTGGTCTTTTAAAATGAGTAATTTCATTTAGTTTTTTTACACACATCTTAAAATTTTATATATATATATATATATATATATATATATATATATATGTATATGTATATATATGTATATATATGTATATATATGTATATATATATATATATATATATATATATATATATATATATATATATATATATATATATATATATATATATATATATATGTATATATATATATATGTATATATATATATATATATATATATATATATATATATATATATATATATGTATGTGTGTGTGTGTGTGTGTGTGTGTGTGTGTGTTTTTATCAGGAGGTTGTAATGAAGGTGAGATGAACTCCCCTGAAACAAGTTACCCTGAAAGCAAGTCACACAATCAGACAAGAGGAGGAAGTACACTTCCTCTGGTCTGGCCCATTAGGTTTATCTGTTTCTCTATAGCTCCCAGGCCCAGAGGTGCAGGCCTGCTTTCATTCAGAGAAAAACGTACAAAGCACAAGGCTCAGGAAATTGGCCTTTATGTCGGCACCGTTGGTTCCCAACAATTACATTCCACCGAGAACAGTGGTAAACCCCGGCCTTTTGCCTTTTTGGTTTTGCATGCTTTCACTGCAGCAAACCAAGCTTTTAAGTTTGGCTTTGTAAAGACCTTCAAACTACTTCAGTTTGGCTCGCAAAGTGCTGTAACTACAGTGTTTTTCCCACCCAGTGTTGTTCTTGGTGGAAAATTTAATTTTTTTAGTACATGTCTGAGTGTGCAGCAGATTGTAAACAGCTGTTTGTCTGTGCCAGATGACAGCGGCAGTCCGGCGAATGTAAGCTGGAGCATGTGTGTCTGTCTCTGGTTCACACCTACCGCTGCCTGCTTGTAATGTGGCAGTGAGGTGTGTTTTTTCCACTTCACAAACGTGTGGACTAAACAAATATGAGCACTGCCTGAACATAAACTTCTAGGTGTGTGTCTGCTTTTGAGTCTGGGGGTTTGTCATATTCAGACAACCTTGTCCTGCTCGATGCTGATCATCCTGGCACGTGGTCGTCCTGGATATATTTGTTTTGTTAACTTCCAGCAAACATGATCAGCAGGACTGCAGAGCCACTAGGTCAGCAAGTGAAACAGACAGACGGACAGACAGTAGCGCACATTCCAGCTGAGTCACACATTGCTGAATGGTGAACATCATACAGACACCGCTGCCAACTGCTTGCACACCAAATACCTGTGACTTCGGATCGAGCTGCGATGCGCAGACACTGGATTTGGGACTCTTCTCAAACTATCACTGAACATCTCAAATAATTTGAGATAAAATGGATATTTCAGTATTATTTCTCTTTTATAAAGACATTAGAAAAAGAGTCCTGACAAAAACAAATATATCATACCACATGTGAGCATTTGTGTGTAACAGGTTCTACTACCTTAATCCTGTACTCGGTGGACTGGTTATCATCACTTGCTGCATCTTTACACAACAACAAGGCAAACAGGAGGACAGGTTGAGTGCTTCCTGGGCTCCCATGTGGAAATCAGAGCACACTTCCCTTGGCTCATTGAAAACAATTAACTCAGGGCAATTAGCCTTCACTACAGGGTGTATGGAGCAGTTAAAAGTGTGCTGGGCCACATTGCACAGGGGAGTTAGGGTGTTGTGTGGCATGGCTATGGAAAAGTATGTAGACTAATTGTGTGTCAGTGCATATTCATAACTGTTTGTTGTTGAGTAGTGATAATAATAATACATGTTATTTATAGAACAAGACAGTTTACAGGATTTAAAATTATAGTACAGCATTTACTAAGATAGATCTGGTTTTGTGTGTGGTATGTGTCAAACACAAATGGCAAATATTGGATGGATTAAGTAAAATTTTGTACAGACAGTCGTGTTCCACAGAGGCTGAGTCCCACTGATCCCCAGAGGATAAATTCTTTGATGGTCATCTGACTTCTTGTTGACCATCAACAGTTCTACTTGAGGCACTGGTACCACATTTTGTGTAGATATTTATTTATTGAAACATCTCAACAACTATTGGATTGATTGCTGTGGTCGGTGCAGATATTCTTGGTCCCCAGAGGATGACCTGTTAAAGCTTTGATTCTCTGTCTTTTCATTAGGCCTGCACAATTAATTTAAATATTAGCAAAATGCAATATGCAATATCCAAATAAACAAAAGCTTCAACTTTTTTATAAAGGTAAAAATATGTAACAAAGCGGTGTTATAATAAAGTGCTGTAGAGCTACACAGACTCCCTGGCCTACATATGTTGTTGTCCACATGTAAGAAAACACAACACAAACATTTCCCGACAAATATCACATCATTTCTGGTTTTCAGATTTTGTTATCAGTGGTCAATTATGCAAAATACTTCCCACTATTGCGATCATAATATCTGTCAAAATAAAAAAAAGAAATTAACTCATCACTTTTATGTGTCTATATTGAATTGGTAAGTGGGTGAACAGTTGCTTACTTTAAAATGAAAAGACTTGATTCAGTCAAACATGTCAGCTGAGGTTTGTAAAAAAATATTTGTATATGTAAAATAATGTTTCCATACATACACGAGGTGTGCATGTTTAGAAAGAGGAAGCGCCCAGCTGTAGGATGGACTGAGTGACTCCATGCATTAATGGTCCATCACAACTTTAATGGTGCCATATGTACATACAGAAGGTGTGTGTGTGTGTGTGTGTGTGTGTGTGTGTGTGTGTGTGTGTGTGTGTGTGTGTGTGTGTGTGTGTGTGTGTGTGTGTGTGTGTGTGTGTTTGCGTATTTGGAGACAATGGGACACTCAAGTCTCCTGAATATTTAAAATACGACAGAATGGCTTAACAAATCACTGAACCTTACCCTCAGGCCAAAAGACATTTGCTGCTATTTGGTCTACAGAGAGTAGACAGTATTTTCTATGTGCCTTTGTACTTTTTATGATTTCACTTAAAGTGTATATTATCTTTTATAAAACAGATTAAAGTGAAATTATGGTGATGTTTCATCACACTTGAACTCTGTGGGGACTTAAAACAGAGACGTAAGATACGTAGACGTAAAAAAATAAATAAATAATGAGACAAATGAAAAGAAGAATTCCTGAAAAGCTACTCCATCTGTGATTGGCTGTTGCTTTGATTCATGACGTGTGTTTTTCTAGGAGCCGCTAACTGTTTCACTATCTCTGCCTTCTTTGTCCTGATGCACAGACGGAGACTTTGAGATAAAAAGTGGTGTTATGAAAAGAAAAGTCAGCTTAAGTAGTAACAAAAGTAACAGAAATATAAAGAGCACAGTAATAATTGATCGCACTCAGAGGATAAAATGTTTAAGCTACATTTATATCAGAGTAAAGAGGTGTGGTAGAAGTGAGCCCTGCACTGCAGGAGCGTGTTTTTTTATGGCACATTTCAAATCATCAAAGGTGGCTGGACCGCTACTCTCATAAAAAACTAGAAATTGCTCCCCTCTACCCCGCCCCAGCTCATTCTCATGCCACCTCCTGAGAAAATGTCAGCGGATCCTCCCAGATGGTTTCGTTAAGCTCTGATGATGAGTGCACCGTGCATCAGCCATGGGGGTGGTGAGGCACGGAGAGGCGTTAGAGCATCATAAATCACCCACTTTACTGTTTATTTATTAATACAGCCCTGCAGTGTGCACCTGGGCTCTTCCAGAGAGAGGGAAACACACAGGAAAGAGAGGAAAGATGGGACCGGAAGAGGGCGGGGGGTGTTACATATGATTCCCCAGAGTGGTCACAAAAAGCACATCAATGCAAAGTAGGAAGAAAACAGTTAAAGGTAGAGCAGAATTATAAATGAAGGTGCAGCTGTGCAAATAGACACAGGGAGTGAGAGATTGATGGATGGATGGTTAGATGGATAGTTGAGGAGAGGAATTCCTCTGGGATTGGAGATTACTGTAAGGCAGGCTGGGGGGATGATGAGAGGGGGGAACGAGGGAACGCGATAGAAGTGCGGGATGAAGAGATCGACCCGAGGTCGGACAAGGGGGAGGAAAGGGGCTTAAAATGTCACACAGTTTGAATTTACACTGGAGGCCATGACTTTGTGACCTTGTTAGTACACACACACACACACACACACATGCTCTCATTACACAGTAAAAGAAAAAGCATGACAGGTCAGTCAGCTGATTTCTCATCTTTACACTGGTACTCTGGCTTCAGTGGCGAGACTTAAACTGTACTATATGACCTGAAGCTGAACTCGGCCTCGTACACTGTGTTTGCAAGAGTTGCCTTATCTTATTTCCAAGCTTACTGTTTAATAAAAGCCCACTGGTGTTATGCAAAAAGTAAAAGCCATCATCTGATAATATCAAACTGTCAGCTAGCTGCACAAAGCGTACAGAAATATACAGGATGAGCTGCGCCGTGCTTATTAAACACGACAAATAGCAAACATTCGAAGCTAGATTTCAAAGAAACCAAATGCATTTTCTTCTGGCATTTAAAGACTGCAAATTAATAGCCTAACAGTTGTGAAACAAAATAAATGTACATAAATTGTTACATAAATTGTCACATTTAGACACATGCTGGAACTGCCTGGAGGTTACACATTCCTGGCAATGTGTTTCTGCTGCTCTCTCCGCCCTTTTGTGGAGACTGATCCCAGTATCGCAAGCAACTACTGCTACTTCGAAAGAACACCAAAATGGGAAGTTACCAGAAAAAAATCAGATGTCAAAGAAGATGCTTGTTCCTATATGCACATAAAGAGTATATACCAGTACAGTACGTGCATATATGTGACACACCCATGCAGGTTTTATACATGTTTTCCTTGGACGTTAACCCTTTCTTCATGGGTTCAAATCAATCTATGTTTCACAAGTATTTTCTAACAGTGGGTAACTAGTATTCATATACAGTATAAACATGTGTTGAACACATAAGCCTGTGAGCTGGTTCCTAACCAGGAAAGTGTGATTAGATCAAGACTGTTGTGTGATTTATAGATGCTTGTTTGTTCCTTCCTGGAGGCACAGATGGAATGTGCTTCTCATTCTTTTGCCCCTGTAGGACATGCAAGCGTAGTATTCTGCTGTATAGGAATGTACACTATGTTAAAGACTATAGGATAATTATTAGTTGATAGGAATGTTAAACGGTTGGACAGTTTGTGGAAGTGTAAAGGTAACAACAGTGTGTTATATCTCTCTATCTCCTCAGATAGGACTGATGTCTGTCACAGTGTTTCCCGTGCGGCTGCTGCTGGTGTCCTTTTTCATGCTGCTGGCGTGGCCCTTCGCCTTCATAGCCTCCCTGGGACGCTCCGAGTTTGTCATTGGGCCACAGTCATGGTGGAGAAGGTGTGTGGGGTGGATATTTCTGTGTACTGTGGGAGAGTGTTAAAGAGTGTGTGTGTGTGTGTGTGTGTGTGTGTGTGTGTGTGTGTGTGTGTGTGTGTGTGTGTGTGTGTGTGCTATGAAAACATATGGGATTACACAGAAATGTGTATAAATTGTGTGATGAATGGAGCTAAACAAACAAGCCCTTTATCAACCACAATCTTCTATCTGCTGATTGTTTATTAGTGTTGATGTGTGCTAATTAAATTTTATGAATATACAGTGTCCGTAGGATTTATGTGAACTTATTTGAAGTGAGAAAGATCACATTAAAGCAACATGTTGTGTATCAAACACAAATAGATCACTGGCATCAGCTCTGTGTGCGTGTCCTTCATCAGGTTTATAGACCTGTGTCTACGAGTCATCATGCGAGCCATGTGGTTTTGCGGAGGTTTCCATTGGATCAAGGTGAAAGGGGAGCGGGCGGCGCCATCTGAAGCGCCCATCCTCACCGTGGCACCACATTCCTCTTACTTTGATGCCATCCCAGTCACCATGACCATGTGCTCCATAGTCACCAAACTGGAGAGCAGCAGCATTCCTGTCTGGGGCAGTGAGTAATCCACATTTCACCGCCTGTATAACCCACAGATTTACACAAAGAGATAAAATTTACAATGCACTTACAGTTTGTGCCTTAAAAACAAAACATATTTTATATTTAATGCAAACTACTGGCAAAAAATAAAAAGGACTTACAGCTAAATAAACTTTCAAATCAACATGTTTGGTAGAAAGATATTTTTGGTTAGTTTTTATTGAAAACAGACCAGAATATTCAAATATTTGGACATTTGTTCGCTGGGTAGGTATTATCTCTTGCGTTATCATCCAGGAACAGCAGTATACTTTATAAAGTCTTCACAAAAACACAACTCGCTCTTTGGAGTGTGTGGTTGAGTCTTGTAGTTAATAACAAAGCTTATTGAAACGATCAAAGCCAACCAAATGAGAATAAGATCTGCACCAACTAGGTGTGTTCACTGTTTTATCTGGTTTGTGCTTGTTAAATAAATACTGTCTGCGTCTATACTCTCTTTCATACCTCTCTCTGTGTTTTTCTGCAGAGCATGTTCGATTGTCAGTAAACTGTGTTATGGAATTTTCTATCCTTAGGTTACACAAGGTCACGTGTGGGCCTTGAGGTCCTCAGCAGTATTAGTTGTTTGGCTTTGATTGGGAACAGTAGGTGCCAGTCTATCTCAACACTGTGGTGGCCAGGGTCGAAGAGACCTATTGCTGCCTTCTTAGACATAATAGATAGCTGGCTGTTGACGTTCCAATCTGCTTAAACAGACATCTGTGTCTTCAGACTAGAATATGTTGACAATAGCACCTCCATGGGTAAATACATTCTCTTTGACTAATTCTGGGTGTATGGTTTTTGTGGTGTTATCTTGGGGTTTAAAGTCTATCCACCAGGATGAGTTGGGCAGAATGTGAGACCGACTCAGGCACTTCTGATGTACTTTGAGAGTGTCTCTAATTCTCCTTGGCCAAGCGTCAATAAAAATTACAGCATAAGACATCAGAGGCTCCTGAACACTTTCTTCCCTCCTGATCTCACCATTGACCTTTGACTTCAGCAATTTCTCCACAACAGACCGTATGCGAGGGGTAGAAGTGTGTCCTTCACGAGTCATGCTCTGAAACCCCGACCCAACTCAATAAAATCTGTATTTGGGACAGCTCTAAACAACAGTAGTTTCAAATCTGGTTTTCCAAATGAAGATTAAGTTTTATTAAATTAGATTCAGCTTACTGAGACACATAGCACATCCAGGCATTAGGTAGCACATTGATTATAGATTGCTAGACAGCTAAAGACTTCACAAAAAGTACGCTCTGTCCACGTAGTAATTACAGATGGTGAGCCGACACTGAACAGACTTTTACCTCCCTTAACAGTCGACTAATGCTCCTGCTTTATTAGCGTTTCCTCTCGTTGAAAAGTTTTGAAGATGAACTAACTTAAACATTTCTGTTTTCTCTCTTGTCCCGGCATCTTTCTCTTCACCATCATCCATCGTCCACCAGCTCTGATCAGCTACATCAGACCAGTGTTTGTGTTTCGGTCGGATCAGGACTCCAGAAGAAAAACGGTTGAGGAAATCAAGCGGAGAGCCCGGTCTGGAGGGCAATGGCCTCAGGTAACATACATGAACATGCACATAAAGCCAAACTGAAAATACACACAGAGAAACGGAGAAAATAATGTTTGCTCACACCATGTGGGAATTGAAAGGTGAAAGCACAAATACAGCGAGTCACACACAGTTTACACAGATCACGAGTAATTTAAAATAATGAGATGCATCAGTTTGTTTGTGCGTGTGCCTGTATGTGCACCATAACGTATGTTTGTTTGTTCTAGATCATGATATTCCCAGAGGGGACGTGCACCAACAGGTCGGGTCTCATCCTATTCAAAGCAGGTATGTATTCAGTCCCATCTCCTGCTTTAGGCATCAGCCAGGTGAAACCAGGTGGAAGATACTCGTGCGAGCGTGTGTGTTAACTAATGACACTCCCATCAGCCTCAGCTGTACTTTGTGTTTAGTGCTAACATTAGCATGCTAAACTAAGCTGGTGACCACGGTATCTGCTAAACATCCGCACGTTACAACATGTTAGCATCCTAATATTAGCATTTAGCCAAAAGCTCCACTGCACAGCCTCACAGAGCCACTGGTGTGGTTGTTGACTCCGATACTTACACTTCATATACTTGCACTTATTTTAGCACTTATTCTCCAGAGCAGCTGATACAAACGTGGTCCAAACTACAGCTCAGAACAGTATTTGGCTGATGTTCTTGGTAATTTCCAACCACGGGTGTGTTGTTAATAATGAGATTGTGTGTTATCGCTTTGTTCAGTATTCATTTCATTTAGTGTGCCTTGGCTTGTAAATGATTATTTATGCATAGAGTTGACTGCGTAGTTGCCAACTCAAGGTGTAGATGTCTGGTCAAATTAAAATCATGTTGGCACAGCAGGTTTGGGTTCAGTGTCTTGCTTGGGGAGACCTCAACAGGACACATCGCTGTTGCACCCAATCTTTTTTTGGCATGTTTTTCTGATCACATCCCCTGTGTGTGTGTGTGTGTGTGTGTGTGTGTGTGTGTGTGTGTGTTATGCTGTCAGCCATTGTTCCCTGCCTGCTCTGTCTAATCCCCTTTCTTCCAGTCTGTAATTCTGTCATTCCCAGTAAGCCCCGTTGGTCACACTCTGTCCTGCTTTGTTTGAGTGTGTGTGTGTGTGTGTGTGTGTTTGAGTGTGTGTGTGTGTGTTTGAGTGTGTGTGTGTGTGTGTGTGTGTGTGTGTGTGTGTGTGTGTGTGTGTGTGTGTTTGTCCAGCTTGATCTGTCTGTTGTGTATTACCAGTCCTCTCTGGATGTGTCTCCTCTAGTTATGTCTCTTCACTGGCTTCCAGCACAACAGATCAGCAGTGTGTGTCTGTGTGTGTGTGTGTTTTGATATGAATGGTGCCACCTGTGCATGACGCGCTCTGCAGATACCTCCAGTCTTCAAAAGGCCTTTTTAATACAGCCCTCACTTTCATGTGCACCATCCTCCCCCTGTCTGTCCCTTTACTATAGTCACATTACTATTCAGAAAGTGTAGACATTGACCACTCTTATGCTCCTTCATGTTCTTTCACAGTCTCGGGTTCAGATAGAGAAATATGTGCAGCCAATATTGTTCTATTAAAACTCAGTTATATGTTTGATGATGGAGGTTTCTCCTTGGTTACAGCTGCTCAGAGTCAATGTTAGTTCTATTTTCCAGCACAGTATTTTGATCTCTCTCTATATACTGTATGTGTGTGTTTGTTTTACTTTTTAATTGAACTGATTGAAGTTTGTATATTTAACACTGGACAGATTATATCTTCAGTTAAAGCTGCAACCAATAATTAATAATTATCAATTAATCAATAATTCTGTATGAACAGTTGTGAAAATGGTTATGTGTAATGTGAAAGGAATCACATTTAGTGACAAAACCAAAGACGATTATCATGTGGCTCTTCAGTTTTCCTCAGCGTTATGGAGCATTTTAGCGTCTTTCAGCCCATTGTTTTGATTTTATGGTCCACAACTTGGCTGTTTTGGTTCACTGCTCCCATAAACCTCGTCTCCAACTGCAGCAGACAGCTGCTTTCAGCTAATAAACCAACTAGCTAGTAAACACAGTGGAGCATTTACCAGAGATACAGATAAAGAGCCAGATACCTTTTTGAGTTTGTGGAAACTAAAATAAAGCTAAAATAAGAGTGAGTATTGGACTTACATTCATCATGCGAGCACAAACACGACTCCAAATGAATGCATGTTGTTCTGTGTCTGCTAGGTGTTCCGCTTTATTGCCAGAGTAATATTCTTATACAATTTTCATCTATTCAAAGCTCAGAAAGGAGCTTGAATAGGGTTTTGTCCAGTGATAAATACTGCATGTAGCTTCTATCAACTTGTCCTTCATCAGCACGATGTTTGCCAGGGCTCATCTAAACCAGTACACAATGTAGACCAGGACATCGCTCTGTCTCTCTGCTGTATTCAAGCCACTTAAAATCTGTAGAAAAACCCATTGCCAAAAGGATGTAGTACTTATTTTGCCAATTAAATATACATGTAGTACGTGAATAAAAAACAAAGGTAACAGGTAAACACAGTTTCATCTCACCACCTCCCTCCTCTCCTGTCATTCTCAGGTGCTTTCATACCAGGACTCCCAGTTCAACCTGTGGTGCTACGCTACCAAAACAAACTGGTAAACACTCTTTTAATCCTTTCCATACCTGTAACCTTCGACATAGTTCAAGCTCAGCTTGACCCGTAAACACACCGCGTACACAAACCTACACACGCCGGTGATGTAAGGGTTTCTTTCCCGCACGTTAGTATATGTTCCTCTTGTGTTGAATGACTTCATGTTCTAGTAGGATGATATTTCACCCCCCTCTTTCTGTCTCAATCTATCTCTCTCTCTCACACTCACTTACGTACACACACACACACACACACAGAGACACACACAGGTATCATGTCTCTCACTCGGCACCTCTCCTCACTCTCTCATGAATTATACACTTCTTATTACCTAGTTTTTCTTGACTGTTTTCCTAGAAAGCTTTTGTCACTTTTTCCCTTTGGGCCGAGTTTCGTCACTGTGCTGACAGCGTGGCAGCATAGGGCAGAGAAAACCTGAATAAACCACACGGAAACGGAATAACTTGTCCACAGTTTGTATGTTCCTGTCCTGACCACCACCAGAACTGTTTCCATTCAGTCTGTTTCCATCTGTTCATTTAGCTAGAGAGAAACTTTGCAACTGGAAATGGAAACAACAATGAGCAATCTACATCCAGCCAGGACACAAATCATACGAAATACTCATTGTTAGGGAGCCAAAACAAAGCACAAATGTGCAACACCAACAAGCATCTGAATCATCTATTTAAAAAAGTAAAGTAGCAAAATCGATGCAGCAGAACTAGAGACGTCACCTTTTTTTATTCTACACATTCTTCTTCCCTGTCAAATCCTGGTGCATACATCATGCAACTTGACTGCTGAGAGTTCAGGTGGTGTAGCCTCTGTCCACTAGCCTCAAGCAGAAATAAGAAATGGGCTACATAGGTCCTCTCCCTCAGATATTTTCCGCCTTGTAGTCTTCAGCCTCAGTTAATGTTTCCACTTAATCTGTCAGACTTCACACTGCTTCCTCTGCAGCCACAAAATGCTTTCATCTTCCACACACGCAGTAGTACTCCTCAAGACCTGTAAACGTATTTTGATGTGTAAAATCAGTACGTTGAAAGTTACATTATCATGTCACAGAAGTGCAACATTCACAGTGAAAGTGTGAGAGATGTTGGATAAGAGGTGTTGCAGCGTTATCAGCACACATCAGCATGACGGTATTTAGGGTTTAATCAGCGGTTAAGGATGTTTAAAGTGACTTCAGCCATCACACACCTCAGAGAAAAATAACAAACAGCACTTCCAAGAAGTTAGGGGAAGTTGTAGCAAATTGACTTCAAAAGATGTTTGTGCGTTTATATTGAGCCATTTCCTCTTTCTCCTTCCTCTTCACAGGATACTGTCACATGGACGTGGCAAGGCCCCGCTGCGTGAGTGTTTCTATCTTTCTTTTACACACCTACACTCTTGCATGCACCACACACAAACACACACACACACAGCTTCTACTGTGCCTGCTAAGTATGCAGTTCAAACACCAGTGACCTGTTTTCCATTTTGAATGAACGTGCAAAAATGCTACAGGGAAACCTCTGTTATCGTCAGTGCTATCTGCTCAGTCTTTCCTCCGTCCATCATATTATTATTTTCACTTCTTGGTACTGTCTCGTCATGTATAGACAAAGCCAACTCTTCTGTCTTCCAGGTTGAAAATCCTATGGCTCACTCTGTGCCAACCTCATAATTCTATAGAGATCGAGGTGAGTGGTTCAGTGACTATACTGCCCATCTAATGTGATGAATGTAATTCCATATTTATTAAATAGCTACACAGTTACACGACAGGTCAGCAGGACTAAGTTGAAACTGTCTCTTTCCTTAGTATTTGCCTATTTACACTCCGTCAGACGAGGAGAAGGAAAACCCTACCCTGTTTGCCAGTAATGTCAGAAAGCTCATGGCCAAGTAAGTATGTGTTTTGCATCTGCATGTGTGTCTTTAATCAGCGTCAGATTGTCTGCACATACTTGTTTTGAACGTTCGACACACGGATATACATGAAGGTCCTCATAAACCCTTCCCTCCGCCCTAATAGGGCGCTGGAGGCGCCACTCACAGACCTGTCCTTTGATGACCGTGAGATCAGCCTATCACGGGGACCACTGAGCGTATATGACTACAGCAGCCTGCTTGAGTTCAACCTGCTGGTGTCCCGCCTGAGGTGAGTTAAGGGAGACTGGACTGGCCAGTTGGACTAGGTGTACGGTGGGTGTGATCGAAGACTTTGAAGGCGCACTGAAGGTGAAGAAACACTGACACCTATTGGTGGTGTGATGGGAACACATACAGGAAGATATGTCCTGTATCTGTAAGAATAAAGTCGGTTAGTTCAAATGAAATGAAGAAAGGTTTGGTGCTCCATAGCACAAATGTTCTGCCAAGACTGAATATCTTTAAAGATTGACACAGATTTATATGCAGGTGATGCATTAATTAAGAAAACTGTCAGATCTATAAGCATATAATATTTTTTTTAATTAGAGAAGATGAATGATATAAAGAGGAAATACTGTGAGTGTTTATAAAATCATGTTTCATCAGAGTGTGTTTTTTCATTTGATCACATAAATGTTAAAGATACCCAAGAGGAGTCTTCTTTTCATCTTCTTTGCTGATTAGCTCCAATATGGGAGCTATTAAAATAATCTGCATTAGTACCAGGTGGTTAGTATGCACAATCAATAATAACACTGTTTTGATCATGTCCTCAGTATGAAGGAATCTTAGACGACAGTCACATGACACTCGTCATCACGTTTATGAATACATAGAGACAGCTGTCTCGTTTCCACATGTATGCATTTCTTTTTAATTGTAACATTTTATGCAGAAGGACTGAGTTTCATTCAGCCATGTTCATAAAAAATAAGATATTGTGACAAATGGCTCGTTAATTTGTTCATAGTTTGCAGTTTAAGAATATGTCAATTTCATGTATGTGCTATTTTAATGATGATGATCCCGATTTGGCATCTCACAATAATACTCAACCTTATTATCAGTATTATTATATGTAAAATGGAAAGTGCTATTCTTGCAAAAAACATTTGGTCCGTTAACATTAGTTAATTAATTAATTAATTAATTAATTATTAGTTTTTATTATATTTACAACAATCTATTGAGTTGTAAAAACATTTTGATTGGCGGGGTAACAATAGTTCAAGTTAGAGTGCAATAGTAGTTCAATTATATTTTAATAATTATTTTATATTCTGAATACATTATTCATACTTTTTCGTTTATCTGCTTTACTCTTTAAGATGTTGTGGATAGGTGTTTGCGACTTTTACAGACAAACCATGTTTTTCCACACATGTGGGTAAGAGTATGACAAACTAATACATTATTGCATGATGTGACTTCTTTGTATTTTCTCTCGCACCCTGTGCATTAACAGGCTGAGAGCAGGAACTTCAGAGAAAGTGTTGGAGGAGCAGGCCAGAAGAGCCAGAAAGCTGCAGGGAGACAGGCTGGGTTTGGACGACTTTGCCCAGTTTCTCAACCTGCCAGTTACAGACACACTCACACAAGTCTACAGTCTCTTTGACCAGGTAAACACAGACAGAGTCAAGGTCCAACAGAGCTTTTATTTTATTTTTAAATCATTTTAAAATGAGTACAGACAATGAGATTACAAACTGGTAACAAGGACATATAAAACAAATGTAACATAAATTGTAATTGTTGTAATTGTATAAGAACATATAAACATGCAGAACATATGAAAGTAGAGATTTAAACATGATGTTGATGCTAAAGTGTACAGCAAGATTTCCCAAATGTTGGGTGCTCTAGTACAAAAGATGTGGTCACGTGTAGTTACAAATCAGTAAAAGATACAGTTTAAACCACCTCAGATCTCACTGCTTTTTAACCCCCACTCCCTGATTTCCTAGATATTTGTGCAAAGTATCATTTATATACACTAGTTCACAACCTCAAATGCTGAGCTTAAACTTTGCTGGGTCACAATAGAATAGTTAGCAGGTAGATTAAATGCGGCAAGTAGGAGACTTCATATCTGTGATGGGGAGTTGGTGGCATCTTGTAGGTGACATACTATAGATTAAACTGGTCTGACAGGGTCTGAACAGCTCCACCTTGTGGAGAATCTGCAGCTTGCTACAGTGGTGATGATTCTTTGTCCAGTTGATTTCAAGCTCAAGATGATTACAACTTTTTCATATAGGGTTATAATTTTTTCTTTGCTACCTCTGCTCACTAAAATGATTTTGTTCCCAGCATGGAGACGGACAGATAGACATCAGACACTATGTTATCGCTCTGTCTACCGTTCATCGACCATCGGAGTCAATGAAGACCCTCAAATTGGCCTTCAAGGTGAGCACATTTTCCACTGAATGCTGTTCAACCTAAGTTCTAAGTCATTGCGCTAAGAATATATGTTGTTGCGCAGATGTATGAGAACGAGGAGAACGGGGAAGTCATAGAAGAGGATCTCGCCGCCATCTTGGAAATAATGTTGGGAGTGCAAGAGGTGGAACTTTCAGGTCTGTTTTTATCCCTGGATGGACCTAACACAAACAAGATCACATATGGTAAGATCCAATGTTTGTGTGTCATTAAGCATTTTCAACTTCAGCACAAAATGATGTGATACCGTTTGTACATGTAAGACCATTGTGGAGATGATTGACAGCATCTATCAGCGCGTCCCCGCTTCCTCCGTGCTGTCACCATCACGTTTGATTTCTTCTTGGCGTCAGTGGAGAGGATAAGCACCGTCTGTCATTGATTTTTCAGGGTCCTTTACATCCACCATCTGCCTTTTCCAGAAACTGTCAAAGCTTTTCTGTACACTCTTCACTTTTCCATGAAGCAAATTTTCCTTTTAACAAAAAACAATCCAGCAGATTTCCCATCTGCACAAAATGTAAAATGAAAGTATACAGACGAATGGAAGCTGTCAAATTTCTCTGTAATGGTGTTGAATCATAGTAATTATACAAATGCCTATAAGTGGAACAAAAAACAACAACATATTGGTATAAAAATGCTTCACATTGCACCTTAAATTAAGAATAAAAGCTTCATTCCGGTCCTCTCTTAACCAAAAAATAAAAAAAGTTAATTTAATAATGTAAACTAATAACATTTAAGATCATTTTCTATCTTTTTGCCACTTTTCCAGATGACCTTCATCATTTTATAGAGCAGCACCCGTACTTCGTCCAGCAATACCTCGATTTTAAAAACCATCCACGCAGATTCTGCATCGACCGACCCAAGAGCTGCAACGGCAAGAACCACGACAAAGAAGACTGAAGAATGGACTCTTGTCGATCTGATGTAACAGCGTCTCCACATGCTGCAATATGCCCACCACCTCTGTGCCTTAAAGTGCAGGTAGAGAAAAAAGGAATAGACGGAGAGTAACGCAGCAGTAACAAAGGATGGATCAGAATCTCTGCTCCATCGCTAATATCAGTTCTCTCTTCTCCTTTACTTTTTGTCCCCATTATAATATTAAGAAAGATTTTTTTTCAGTTCTGTGCTGAATTATATTATTACATATATATTATTTATTTTAAATTAATTTTAAATTAATTTTCTTATATAGGAAGTATAAATATTTACTTTTTTTTTTTATTTTTTTTTTTTAAACCCTTTTTGACTTTGTGTTGAAGGACAGCGCTGTTGTTGTTGCTCTCAGCAAAAGGATACCAGCACACTGCCCTATCATGCTGCTCTTCATTTACATACTGTACATATAAATTTAATTTCAGGTGAAGGATCAGGATATACACCACGCTGGGTTATCATTATTCATAGTTTATGCCAAACTATGTGCGAATGCTGAGTAAAAGCAGCAAAAATCTGCCACGTATAGCCCAGAGAAATTATTCCTTACTTCAAGCAGCTGTGTCACTGCCACAGATAAACAAACCAAAAACCTTTGCAATAATTTTAGATTAATATATATATTTATCATATGATCCAACTATGTTCATTTTATTCTATTTGGTGATATGATGAGTAATGTTATATTTATTTTGGTGAATTTTAATGCCCATACTTAAAGAGGAGGATTGTTAAGCGTGTTTGTGGCGGCTAATCCTTCCTTTAAACCTCTAACAGATCGCTTTTACACAAATTATATCTTCAGTTTCTTAAGCCTGTGCATTTCTCTGCTGGTTTAAACATTGATATCAGGTTTACGTTGGACTCAAACATTTTGTACCATATGGCTGCGATGTTCCTGTAATGTTTCATTTCTCAATTAAAGGCAGAAATCAAATCTTCTTGGGTTTTATGTTAAAAATAAAATGCTTTCAGGTTTGTGTTGTTGTCACCTACTGTCTTTATCCACTAGGTGGAGCTCCGCTTTCACACATTCACCTCCAAGGTGCTTCGACTTTTTGACTCCCTCAAACTGACTTGCTGTACTTAAAGTCAGCGGTTCTCGAGTTCTCATTGTTGAAATAATGTTTATAGCTCCATTTACTTACTCAGCTGTACGTTCTGTTCATGCTGTCTCTGTTCAAGGTCTTTGAGTTTCCCTTTGATCATTTGGTAATCATCCAGCGTTTCTCCAGGCTGTACCTCTCTGCTGTTGCTTTAATGATGGTTCCTCTTTTCTGAGTCCACATGGTGGTGCTAGCTCCCTAAGCTATACACACCAGAGAGCCCATGCACCACTGCCCACCTGATGGACAGGAAAAGCATTACCTCATCCCTTCCTTTCATTCCTTCAGGTAAAAATAGACTGATTAAGCCTGGGCTTTGATGAGAGAAACCTACAGAGGAGGTGTGGAAGCAGTGAGAGAGGGATAGAGATGGAGGAGAGAGACTAAATGGATCGTTCTGCTCCAAATCCAATTCCTAATAGCTGGAGGGAGGGTGGGTGGGTGGGGGGAGGGAGAAGAAAACAGTCAAAGAAAGAGGAGAGGGAGAGGGGGAGTGGAGATATCACGTCTAACAATTAAGACCTGCCTTCGGGGTCTAAAGAAGAAGCTTTGTTGAGAACATATAAATTGCTCATTGAGCAGTGCCTCTCTGCAGTCTCTCTCAGATACTCCTGCCTCAAAGGAATCTGCCATAAAAGACAGCAGCTGCAGCCCACCACATAGGGGGGCTGGAATCTGTTCACAGTATTTGGGGATCTATCTCCAGCCGTCATTCTGGCCAAGCAAAATCCCCCCTACAGTAAACACAGCCCTGGATCTAATCCCAGTGACTGTAGTTGAGCAAACATAGTACTTCCACTGGAGATCCCATGTGGTTCCTGTACTTTACGGGGTCAAAGATCCAGCTCGGTTCAGTTTGTTTTTGTTGTACAGGCCAAATGGATGAGCCTGTTGTTACTCTGGATAATAGCCTGTTTGCTTTTCTATAAGCCCAGTTGCGGAGCTCTGCAGTGGTGGTTAAAATATTTGAATCAAAGTTTTATCTTGTGTGTTTAATACAGGATTTTGCGATAAGACCATACAATCAAATAAGACAATTTATCAAATCGGACCTGCAGTCTGAAACCTCTACTGCAGTTATTCCCAACTAAGGGTACTTGTACCCCAGGGGGTACTTGGTGGAGGAGTAATCTCTAGAAACACATTTCTGCATATGAATGCAGAATATGTAGGCAAGAGTCCACAATTTTGGTGCCAGAAGCATTCTGAGTTTTCCATTTGTATTCTGAGTAATACTGACCAGCCACGCTTGAGCACACTTTGGTTGCAACAGTCCATGTGGAGAGCTAAAGAGGTGGAATGCAAGGCAGAAAAACAATACTGAAACCTATCGGCTATTGTGACAATTATTTAGCTCTTAAAACAAACAAACAAACAAACAAAAAAAACAGTTTGTTTTTTGCATTTGTATGTAGATATGTTCATAGAGATCAGCAGAAATGTGCCTTTCTTGTCACCCTCATGTATCATATTCTCATTAGACTGTGAAGAAAGTCTTGGCCCCAGTATTCCAGATATCTGTTGTCTACACCGGAAGCCCAGAAATGTTGGCCATTGCCCCCAAAAGCTACATCGTCATCGGATGATAGCCAATTGGTGGAGTAGCAGCTCAGTTACTATAAATTGTGAATAATAAGTGAGTGCATCATGACTAGTTAGTAAGCAAGCAGAGAAGCTAAGCTAACAGTATTGCTAATCAAACAGCTAAAAGTAAATGATAAATGGACTGTACTTATATCACGCCTTTCCAGTCTTCTGACCACTCAAAGCACTTTTACACTACATACCGCATTCACCCATTCATGCACACATTCATACACCGATTGCATCAGCTGCCATGCAAGGTGGTTAAATGGTTCAAATAGTTAGCTAAAATGAATTGAGAAATGGGTGCCTGAGTTCATCTGACAGGGTTGTGTACTTACTACATCTTACAAAAACAGTTTAGAAGAACTAATCCAAGGGACCTTGAAAAATTTTGGATATCCTTGTCTTAAATTTGGATAATCTCCACTTTAATTGACCCAGTAATTCTAGCTCTTTTTTTGGCTTTACTGTTTAATTCCTATTCAGCAGGCATTATTCAATTAAACAGCATTTCAGTGGGTTTTTTGCTGTGACCTGATTCTGTTTAACTATTCACAGCTAGTGTGAAATGTATTTTGGGACTTGGGAGTGATTGATGACACATCTGAGCAAACATGTCTCTTGCCACTCAGCTTCATGTAGTGGTTTCCTCATGCTCATCAGCCCACTGAGTTCATTGACAAAAAAAGGAAAATTGAAAAGGAAATTTGATTTTTTTTTACTGTGACAGCACAGTTTACAGCCAGTCTCCCAGTTTAGGAAATAAATCAGTCATTAGGAAAGAAACACGTCACAAAGTGTTTATTCATTCATTTTCTTTATATTATTTGCAAGAAAATGCCCCCAATTTCATCTGGGATTGACAGATTATGTCAGTGATTTTTTTTTATTCAAAATCATTATACATGCTGGGAATAGAAATTGGGATGAGTAGATTGTTAGGAACACAAATGCAGTACATTCCTCCAAGTTGACGCTCAATGCCCAATACACCTTGAAACAGAAGATGTTGCTCAAAATGTTTCAACTGAAAATAAATTAACAAGTTTTCTGATTGTGCAACTGGACAAAAGAGGTGAGGAGTCTCCACTGTGTTGTCATCAACCAGCTGGATGGACATGGCATAGTACTGGAAAGGCTAAACACATCAGCAACAACATCAGCATGCTCGTAATGACAATGCTAACAGCCGGTAAGGTTTAACAGGTATAACGTCTAACATGTTTTTAGTTTACCGTGTTAAGACACATCACGTCAAGACATCAAATCAAACTAAACCAATGTGTTGGACAAATGACAAGAAAGACCACCATGAATGAAGGCATTAGAGGATTATCAAAGCTGTTCACAATTCATCCTGTGGGGAACACGGATGTCTGTATCACATTTCGTGACAAAAGGTCCAATAGTTGTAAAGACATTTCACTCAAAACCACAAATGTCAGCCTAAGATGCAACACATAAAGGAACATGAATGTCTGTACAAAGTTTCATGGCAATCCATCCAGAAGACATGATGTTAAAATATTTGACCTCATGATGGCGCTATATAAAAAGTAAAGGGATCAGCAAAGTCATTAGGATTCATCCTCTGGGGACCGTGAATGTCTGTACAAAATTTCAAGACAATCCATCTGGTTGCTATTGAGATATTGACTACTCAGGACCTCCTCATCTGTTTATCTTTATCTCTGCTTTTATCAATGGTACACTGTACTTTTATTAAAAGTAGTCAACATTGTGGCTTTTATGTGATTGGTTCAACTTGCTTTGTTCTGGTTGGGTGCAAAGAGCAGCACGACATCTGTGGGCTGCCTGTGGTGGTTTAACACTCTCACTGTATTCTTGTTTGGGCTGTTGGCCTCACACCACAGACTGTACGCCTCTTTTCCCTCATGAGGTGCTCCAAAAACAGAGTGATGTAGGTGTTGAAGAACGCATGCTTGTAACAAATTCTTCTGAGTCACTTTCCATGTTCAACCTGCTCACTTTTTGAACATCCCTCCTCCATGTTATAACTAAACATCAAATGTCAGAAGCAAGGCACTAGAAAAATAATTTCCCAGAAAAGCGAATAGGCATCCTGCTGTATCAGTGGCTTTTTTTATTCCTATTTACATGAATGGGTTTGGAATTTTTTTTTAAAAATGTCCCTTTCAACTCACAGCCAAAGGTAACCAAGTAAAGAGCTGCTGA
The DNA here is from genome assembly GCA_033000465.1 of Sciaenops ocellatus. Lineage (NCBI taxonomy): Eukaryota > Metazoa > Chordata > Actinopteri > Sciaenidae > Sciaenops > Sciaenops ocellatus. The sequence goes on from CP136873.1 coordinate 14,040,141, forward strand.
AAATGGATGTATGAAAGTGCCTGCTCTCTAAGTGCTGCATATTGATGGTCGATGGGTTGCACCAAAGTATAATTCATCCTTTATGGTTTTTCCTCGATGTTGCATATATGTGGCACTGAAACATGCACTTGATCAAGAAACTCTCAGAATAAAAGACTGTGTTGTATGGAGTCCATTAGCCATTGAGGCAAGCAGGGCGCTTGTATTCAGAGATGGAGAGATGTAAAAAGAGCGATATTGTTGCTGAAAGGTTCAAGGCGAGTACCAAGAAAATAAATCAGAACTTGCTGATGCGATTGTTAGTGTGCAAACAGGATGTACAGCCTATCAGGTAGAATACTCAGAGAACAGTTTTCTATAGAGGAGAAACACTTCGACAAGGACAATTACGGTCATGACTGATGTTATATATGGAGATGAGCCACTACAGGTCTGGATACAAACGCGCTGAATGAGGTTGTTGAAGGAACATACTTTTTTTTTTTTCTTTTTTCTTCCATTTACCACAAATCATGCATACTGTACATTACTGCTGACTATTAAGACGTTTGAATAAATATTCCATTCCATTCATTCACATACATTATTAAAAACAAATTAAAGAAAAGTTTTTCTGATTTTTTTGTGAACTTTTACAGTGTGCACAAAAAACCTGAGAGGAAACTGCAACAAAATTCTTGAAATATCGTCATCGGGGTTTTACGCTTTGCTGAGGTGGAAAAATTGGTTTATTGATAAAAGGGAAATGCGACAAAGTGTCAATAAATCATCACGTACATGAAGCATGTGACTTAAACATCTACTGAAGCTTCTCCAGTCGAAAGATAAAAAACTAGCAGCAGATGAAACATCAGATCTCAGATGAAGAGCGTGTAAGATCCTTCAGTTCAAACACATAAAACAAAAATGACATGTTTCCTTGCTCATTGCGCCCAAGTGTGGAGGATGAGCACCGCCAGCTGTTTATCTCGAGGAATCATCTCCTTAACAAGTGGATGGAAATTTTCTTTTGCTGATTTCCTCAAAATTTGGTTAAAATTTGAGCTACATTTGAATGGAAATCTAGTTTCTGACTTTCCTACCCTGTTTAATTTTCTAAAGCAGCTGAGTGCTGTAGTTTTTTTTTTTTAGCAAACATTACTTAAACTGTAATAAATAGAGCATTTGTTGGGGACTATTTTCAGCTTCCACCTGATACACGTTTGGTGTTTTAGTGAGTAATTACAGCAGCGGGATGGTGTCTGTGGGATTGACTCAAAATACAGTACAGTGCTCGTGTTCATGGTAATGAAGGAGCATGTCACTGACAGTGTAGCTCATTGATGTGTCTGAGCTCTATGGCACACAGGAAAAAGATATATTGGGCTTTGGCTCCATAGAAAATTCTGAATGTTTGAATCAATTCATAGTTGGTTTTGGTCTTTAAAGGGATTTTCTGACAATAAATAAAAAGAAGACTTATCCTTTAAACTAAATTGACTTTTTTTAAAATAGCACATTTTCTACAGAAACCACAAAGCTGGATTGATCTGTGAGTTTGGAGAACACATCACACATTGTTTTACAGAGCAGCTCCCCCATCTGAATAAAGGACAATCTTTTTGGTCCATTTAACACGACCTATTGGCCACTTTACTCGCTGTTAGGAGATATGATGTTCCATTCCTGGAAACGTTGAGTGCCAACTGAGTGAGTTACATGATAGGGCTGAATAAAGAAACAAAAAGCTTTTCTTTTTTCATATTTTATTGGTAGCTCTTTGCATCATGCTGTCTTATAATAAGGTTCTTTATCAGGTTTTTATTGACTTGACATCACTGTGAATGCCTCCTATCTTTCTGGTATTGAATATTATATGCAGGTTTTGTAAAGCTGATTAGAAAGCGGATGCAGGTCTAATTTATCATATCCAGTTAGTGGCATCCTATTCCCATACCGGTGCCAAACGGACAGGTCGTCATTTTGCCTGCAGCAGGCTGTCAGTGCGACTGAGGCCTGTGTGTGGTTGAAAATGTTACTGTGTGAACGTCCATCCTGCCTTCAGCATCAGTCCTTTTCACTGCAGCCATAATTACCACTGTCTGAGGGTAACCAACAGTGGCGGATCTCATTATGCCATGATATGGGTCGCGTCTGCATATACAGGCACACATACACTACCTATTTACATATGAATGTATCCAGTTTTACACACACACCCACAAGCAGGCACACACCCGTCTTACCACCCACACACACGCACACACAAACACAGCATTTACATATAAAAGCTTTTAATGTGCAACACACATGTTACATAGTACACACACACAGCAGCCTATTCATACATGCACCTCACACATATGGGCTACTCATAAATTTAGACACTTCCGTCAGAAGGCCCTTGCCAGCCGACAGGGATATGAACCCAATATAGCATCCCAGAGATAAGCCAGTGACTCTGGAAGCAGAACTAATATTATTTGCACGGTGTCGAACGTTTATCTGGCGCCGCCTGCAAAGTGATGGTTCGGTGTCACTTTTGTTTAATAATGATGTGCCAATAGTAATATGCCTGCTGGCTGGAAACCTATTACAGTTCAAAAGATTATCCAAATACAATCTAATTTGGAATATTGCATTTTGACAGCCTGTGACTGGAGGAGGTGGGACGGTAATGCGATATTTTCTTTCCTTTTTAAAAATTCCAATTAACATTTTTAATGCTCAACAAACCAATGGTGACTGCAAATCTGCAGAGGTGTTTGACTGTGCCAAATCTCCTGATGGATTTCAGACAAAGGAGAGTGGGAAAAATAACTTTTGCACAATGCAAACTTTTGATTAGGTGAGTGTCATGTTTGGACTCTCCTGTCAGTTGACTTTAAATTGACATTGTGGAAAAAGAGATAATCTTTAAATATACTGTAGGAGAGGAAATGCTGTCAAACACACAAAAATCCTTATTTTACATTCATCACTCTTATCTGGGATGACAGAGTTGCCTTCTGTTGTCACACTAAGTGGAACAGTCTTACACACTGCCTGCTTTAATATCCCATATTTACATTCACAGCCTGTAAATTAGTATTACGCAAACACTGCTTATCGACATACATTGTTATGACTCTTAAAAGTCTAAATGAAAGGGTTTAGTTTAGCAGAACAAAACATTTAGATCTCCACGTATTGCACAGCATATTTTTCTTAGGACACAATAATGAACCGAAATGCTACCAACCACCAATATCACTTTATTAAGAGCTGTCTTTGCATACCTGCAGCCGTGAATTTAACTACCTTATTATCACCTTCCTCTCATAAATACTTAATCAAGATAGATCAACACAGCAGATGAAATTGTTGAAAAAAAGGGAAGACTTTTTTCTAGTTATTAAGTTATTAAAATTGAAATTAAAGTCCACCTCAGATCATCTGACATTGTTATATATCATCAATATCTAATGTTTAATGTATTCCGGGAGTTATTTTGTGATAAAGTGTTTTAATTTACTTTTTTTTTGTTCACATCCACTTCCCCTCAACTTGTCTCATCTACAGTATGTCCTCGGTTAGTGATTTCCTGCTTTTCAATGAATGATTTTTGACGACCACCAGAGAAGCAGTGAGTTGTTGCTTCAATCTCAGAGGGTGTATGTGCATATTAATATTACGACAGTAGAGTTATAAGGTTTCATCTGACTTTGGAAAGGTTTTAAGATCTTGAGCTTTGAATTTTTAATTTTCAGTACCCGAAACTTTGTCTCACTGTATATCTGTCATTTTTTCTTGTTACATCATGTGTCTGTGTCACACGTCTTATAAAATCGCGACAGTAAACACCTGGTAGGAATGTAAACTTTTATTTATGCACAAATTGTTCACAGGTTTGTTGTTCAGCTTATTGTTCTATACCGTAGAATGACAGGCAGCAACATTTTTATGAAACAAACAAACAGTAATCAAAGATTAACTGAATCTTAATTAGACAAACACAGATCAAGACGAGCATCAGTTGTTTCAAAAACAACATATGTTCAAGTGACAAACAACTCCAATGGCTGTATTAAGTTTGACTTTTGTCCATCGGGAGCAAAGCAGGAAGTCAGTTCACTTTCTGTCAGTATTGTTATCTGTTAATGTTGACCAAATGGTTATTATTGTAACCATGGTGACAAAGGTCTCTCAACCAAGTAGTAATTTTAACCCAAACCATGTTTCCCTAACCTTAACCAAGTTGTTTTGTACCTATTCAAACCATAACCACAGTGAAAAATATCAGAACTGTTTTTAAGTGATGTGTAACAGCTCTGGAGGGCGATTTGAAGGACTTGTTGATGTATAGCAGGTATAATGTTTGCCATGTTTACCATCAGGAGATCATTAAAGTCGTCAGAATTCATCCTGATGGGAACATGAATGTGTGTAGCAGATTTAATCGCAGTCACTCAAGTATTTCACATTCGAAACACTGTTTTGTTCATTCTCATTTAATAAAATGTAAACAACTGCAGCAGCATCAGTTTGAAAAAAGCCACGATGGCATTAACACTGCTTAGTGTAACAGAACGTAGATTCATAATTAATCAACATTCATTTGTTCAATTATATAATAGTCATTTTAATGACATTTCCCGTTCAATTTCTTTAAAACAAGCTGTTCATTCTACATTTCTAATTGATTGAAAGAAATCATCTATAAATATCTTCACTTTTTTTTCCTTTTTTAGCAGATTTTTCTTCTTCTTTTTGATGTGGGAGGACGTGCTCGTGCAATAAGACTTTTGGCTGACGAAACAGGGTGTTGCTTTGCCCACCACATCTTGTTTCATCTTCAGAGCCTCTAACATCAACTAAGCAAAGGTTGATTGGCTGTAAGATGTAGAGAACTTCATCTTGCATGTACAGAAAGTACATCTGAAGGCTGATACTGTCTAAAATGGTACATGTTGTACTTGAATGCTTGAGTACAAAACTGGAAGGACTCTTGCAGTAAAATGGAGTGAAACATTCACTAACTGACATGACTTTCTGCATATTACTATTCATACTGTCAACTTCCTGCATGTGTACAGCATGTGGCCACTATTTCATGGATGGATGTATATTATGCTGCTTGGAAAAAGAATTTGCCCATTGCAAATGCTTAAATTGAGCTGTGGTTGCGGAGGGAAATAACATCCCTTCATGTCGTGATGTGTGAGACATCAGTATGGTCAACCATAACCATTTCTAGATTTCTGATGCGTTCATTGGCAATGTGATTGCCTGCTGTTGCTTCACTTGTAATGGAACTATGTGCATGTTTAGTTCCTTTAAAAGAAAATGCTAATTTCAGCCTGAGGGCATGTAATGACAAATGAGAGTGATAGTGAGACTCCCTTTGGTACCCCTGTCTCAGTTATGGCATTTTTTCCTCTAGACTCCCTGTTCAGTTCTTATGTTCTTCACAATGGTCACATCTGTTTGACTTCGGCTCTTAGATAAACAAATTTACATCAAATTCACCAACATTTCAATATTCTGCTTTTGTGTTTCTGCTCTGTCACACTTAATGTTAAAGACCATTTAAATTGCACCAAGTTAGGATGGTTACTCCTTGGTTGCTCCCCAAATGAATCCAAGCTGCACAGGATTTTGAGGGAAGCACATAAAATACCCCCCAAGAGGTACACAGAACACACATGAGCAGATACAGATCACGGAGATATCAAGAGACACATAAATGCACAAGGCAACAGATGCCATTGTAAGTATGGTAATAAGAAACTAGCAGAGGAGGAGGAGGAGGAGGTGGAAGACAGGAGCGAGTAACAGCAGCAGCAGTATGAATGACTGTCAGATGAAAAACACAACCTCATTGACTTCTGAGAACATGATTGGTGACTGTAATTTGTATAGCACAGCAACAGGAAATCAAAAATATAATCTAATGTAATGTATTGTGCCTTTTCATACTTTTTTGCTGTATTTTTGTCATATCAAACATATTTTTAAGCCCTAAACTGCATTTTTATGGTTTGAAGTCTGCCATATTGGTATTAAAATCATCATTTATGCTTTTTCCAGGACCAATAGAATAACATTTCTCCATTTTTTGATCGCTGCACTTTGATTCTACCTGCTGATTTGATTATTGTTCTAGGATATTAATGACTGTTGTCTGTTAGTACACCACAAGTCAAGGCTAAAGCATCTCAACAACTGTTGGATTGATGGCCATGAAATTTAATACAGATATTCATCGTCCCATTGGGTTGAATTGTAATAACCTTGATGATCACTTAGCAGTGCTGTGTAGCTGCTTTGAAGAGCTGCATGCTTGGCTGTAGACCTTTTAGACAGAACGCAGCACCCTGAAACTCATTATTTTCAACTGCTTGCGCCGTGTCACAATGTTGTTTTGCTGCGTTGGGCAAACCGCAGCGCACAGCTCAGTGCACACATTGTGACTATAGATTGTAACTTGATGTTTAATTGTGTTTTATGCTTTTCTCAGCTGGGTTCCTTTTATAAAAAAATCTTGTATCTCCGTCAGGCTTTCCTGGCCAAATAATGATTAGATTAAAAATAATAGAAATGTGTACTGATTTATTTTTCTCACATGACTAGCAACAGACCCATTTTTGCCTAAAGAGTACCCAACCTCACATGTTGGCTGAGAGACATTCATGCTTCCTGTCTGTTTTCCACAGCAGATGAGATGTTACAGTATCATATCAGCGCAGCAGACTCCCAGGCACCCAGAGATACAGCACCCACACACACAAACACACTCACTGGGATGGATGGGCCTGCCAATCAGCCGAGCAGACTGCAGCCCAATCCTTGGCTGTGTGGTTCTCTCCCACAACGGCGTGACTCACACTCCAAGATTTGCAGTCAGTGGAGCGTATCAGCCTCCATCTTCACAGGAAACACTGCCACAGCTTCCACTTTTCTATCTCATTATGCACTTACATACACTTGCTAATAAACCCAGCACGCTCAAATCAGACATGCAAACATGTGCTCAAAGTGGTGCGAGGAGCATGTTGACAACAAGGACAGAAAATAGTTCCTGTGATGGCACTAACGCTATACACAGTCAAGATGTGTTAATGATTTTGTCACAGGAAGGAAGAAAGAAATTAAGAAAAGAAAGAAAAAGAGAAAAGAAGACATCAAGCATAATGCAGACAAACATGCCCTGCATTACTTACAATTATATCTTTTAATTGATTATTTTAATTATTATAATTTACAATACAAAGCACCACAAAGGTCATGGGAACCTGAAAACAACTGTAATATGGGATTGGAATAAACATCCACAGGTCAGTAAACACAACATATATTGAAGCTAAAAGTGCTGCAAAACAAATGTGGCAGATTACGAGGACAAGTTGTGACCAAGAGTGAGTGTTTGTATGTGTTTGTGTATGTATGAACCGTCTCGATTAGCAAACGTTAGGTAACCTCCTGTTAGTGTATGCGACTTGGGAGACAAGATGAGATGAGTCACACTCAGCTGTGACTCATGTCCCCAAAGTAATACGGTGTACAGACATGAACACAGCTCACATGCACTCACTTCTGCACGTACCCATCGCTACACCTCACACGCCACATCTCTATGGCAAATTACATGAACACATTTTATACTGTACATGTAGTACAGTTATTGCTAACTGTTTATTTACTGATAGTTCTGTACACACTTTTGGGGGATAGAGTTACTCGGTTGTATGTAATATCATACTAATATGACAACTGAGCAATATACATCTTTACTAAATGGATTGGCATATGATCCTGTACAGACATTCATAAAGACAAGGAATCCTGCTAACTTTGGTGATCCCTTGAGTTTTCCTTAAGTGTCTCCAGCAAGTTGACTTTTGTGGTTTTTAGTCTCTACCAATTATATTGATTGCCTCCAGACATTTATCCACTCAGGATAAATTGTAATAACTCTGGTGATTCCTTAACTGCTAGCTCATCTGTTGTCCATCAACAGGTCCAAAATTCACATTCCCATTAGCCTCAGCTAAGTCTAATTTCAGTTTATGAATATCTGTAAAACTGAAGGATGGATTATACTAGAAAAAACTAGCTCATATGACGTATTGAAGTGCTTATAGGTGTTTAAAACCACTTTTGGAAGGCCTGGTGAAAAGCCGGCTGTTATAGAGAACTGAGAGATGTGATATTCAATCATTTGACAAGCATGAGGAGGAATACTGGCAACTTAATCACGTAGACACTTTGTGTTTAGTGCTAATTAGCAAATGTTAGCATGCTCAGGGCTAAACTAAACCATATATAGCATGGTAAACACCATACCAGCTAAACATCCATATGTTAACATGTTAGCATTTAGCGCTGAAGCAATTTTTGACCAAAAAGTCTTGAAAACAGTTGCTACACATGCAGCGGACACATTTTATTGAGGTCGGGTCCAATATTTACTTTCCTTGAACGTCTGTTTTCATAAACCAACTCGTCCTTCCGAGGAAAATATCTGGGTGTAGCTGTTAGACAATTTTTTTCACCGCCCACTCTCCCAGAGTGTCTCTTTTCCTTTTGTGCTGGGAAAGTGGTCTGAGCTCTTTTGTAAGAAACTGCCACCTGTAATTTTATATAGGGGGGGGGGGGCTGTAAATGTTGAGCACTATGTGCAAACCTTTCAAGAACTATTCGATCGAACATAAATATCAAAAATATCACTTACTGTAGCTTTAAAACAGGTTTATATTCTTTCCACGGAGGAACAGAGCCAGGAAATAAAACCCAACACTAACACTAGTCGACCACCTTTTGGTATGCAGATCACAACTTTATTTCAGTCATTTATTTTACTCTAGTGACACTTGATCCTCATTTTTTTTCCTCCATTATCTTCATCATAGCCAGTAACACGATTAAACAATCAAACATTAACAATAACAGTACTGTTAACCAGTAAGGACATCATGATTATTCTATTTTTATTTTTATTTTTATTTTTTTCTAACTTTTACTCTCTATTATTTAAACTAATTTAACTAAACTGGAGGACCTGATCAAACAAGTGGCCTCTAAGGTGCCAGTGCAAATTCCTCACTTCAGTGCTTCACACACTATGACTGTGTATGGCTGTAAACAAAAACTCTGATTGGTGTGAAAATAAAGAGAGGGGAAGTGCTGGGCCAATCAGAAAAGAGTCTTTGTTCGGAGTTGAAAATAGAGCACTTGAAGCCCAACTGTTGCCTGGAAACACAGATTGCAGGCAATTAAGGAGCCAGATTACAGTGGGGAGAAAATAGGTGATATTGTCAATGGAGCACGAATTTGTACATGTGTGTGGGTGTGAGGGTGAGCGGATGAGTGCAAGTGCATGTGACCGTACATGTGTTGAATTATTTGAGGCATTAGAGGAGATATGTGAAAATGTAAATCCAGAACTGTTAATGATTTTTTAGCTTTAACTTTTTCGGCACGTGAGCTCATTTTCTAAATTTTCTGTGATCCGTGTGTCCGTATGTACGTGACTGGAAACGCAGCATATCACCACCTTGTCTTAACTACTTGAAAAAATGGTGCCACTTATATTTTAAAAAAAAATTGATAAAAAAATATTGAGCACAAATACCACAAACAAGAAAACATATAATTTTTCAGTCATTAGGATTCTGCTTTCTTTGAGCATTGAGGTGGACATTTTTAAAATACAACACTGCAAGAACACAGTCTATGGTCAACAACTATACCTTATCCTGCAGTACAAGATATGTTTACTAGACAACAAGTCTTGAGGCCTCATTTATACATTTTAATTTGGATTTATTATTCAAGTTGTGCTTTTAAATCCTGAGAAGTGTATGTCTTAAGCAGGAGTCACACCATAATCATAAGCTTGTTCATGTGAAATTAATCTACTTGAAGGGCTTTTGGTGATGTGATATTGTAGCTGGCAAGCTTCTCTCTATTTTCTCTCTGTTTGTTCTGTTTACTTACTTACTTAAAGTTACTGAGGACAGAAAATAAAGCTCTTCAAGCCAACAAGCTGCTAACAGTCAGCGGTTAGTTACTTTAATAAACTATGATAATTCTCTCTATTTTGGACTTTCCAGCTTCAGCTTTCCGGTGTCCAGACCTTTATGTCTTTACTGTATATCCATGTCACAAAACAACCTCCATTTGAACAATCTGCATTCTAAAATGACACTTGTTTCCTTTAAAAACAATAATAAGACCATTAAATGAGGCCCCAGGACGAGAACAAAAGCCTATACACCATGTAGCTCAGCATGGATCTTTTTTAAGAAGTGGGCTGCACATTTTCCACTTTTGACAGTGTGACGGGTATCTTCTCTTCCTCTATACCTGGCGGCCTAGTGACCACATCCCCTGGAACCCTCCACTTTGACCCAGACTCTCCTCTCCGTTCTCCTTCACCGGGTCTGTGGAACAGCCTCTCCTTGAAGTTGGCCCTGGGGAGGATCCAAACAACAACCCCCATCACAGCCAGAGCTGAGCCGAGACAAGAGAGGCCGATCCCGGCCGCAGTGCTGAGGTGCAGCCCCCTGTTGAAGTTTGTGGCCTGGGCGTCCACAAAAAACAGGTCTCCCTCTCCGAACGACTCAATTTTATGGGGAGTGGAGTAACCGACTGACAGGCTGGCAATACCTGCAGTTAGGATCAGGAGACCCAGGGCCAAGGACACCTGGAGGGAGACAGAGATAGAAAACTCAGGTGGTGATTTGTGCAGCCTGAGTCCTTTTTTACTATAGGAGGTAATCTTTTCTCAGCGCTCTGCACTTCTTGTTAGGAAAGGTCATGTTGTTGTTTGTGATGCAGAAAAAACTCCAAATTACCAAATGGGCAGGGGGCTTACATGCAATGCTTTACCTTTACAAATACCACTACAGCACTGCTTGCAGTTCATCATACAAAGACAACCGTTTGAAATACACTATATGCACTTTGTTACATAAATATATCTCAGAGGGTTTTTACACTGGGGAAGCAGCAGTAGGGCTGGCAGAGACAAGGACAGCAGTACATGGGGAATATGTCTAATTTGGGGGGAAACAAGGGACACAGTAAGCTTCAAAATAGCACTTAATCAATCGCATTGATCGATGCAGTTCCCAAGGAAGAGACTAATAATGAATCCAGTTCAAGTCAGTCAGTCAAACAGCAGTAACATCATTATGGTTACAATACAAGAAACTGTACATAAAACAAAGGATAGTTTTGTTTGGAGTATGTAAGATAGAAGTGTAGGCTACTATAATTGTTTTATAAGTTAAATATTTACTCTATATATTCTATAGACTCTATATATTCATAAGATGTTTGTTTAGCATTCTTAGTCTGAAGTGAAGTGAAGCCTATGCAGAAGTGCCAAAAATTGCCACTTGAGGCTGGCTACAGAAGAAGTCAGTCTCCATAAGTCCCCATGTTAAAACGTCCAACTTCACAGCAGAAATAAACCTGTTTACAGCCTAGTACAAAAAATGGTTTTGGTCTCTATAGCTAATTTCCTCATTGTACTGATTGTACTGAGTCTGAATTTATTTCAACTAACCCGTTCAAATTAAATTAAGGCTTAAAGTTATGCATAATTAACAGCCTGGCCACTTTAACAGGTAGGTGCTGTTACAGATGGCTTGTTTGAGCACCCAGGCGTCATTCGTTCCACCTCAGGTTCACTGAGCTGGGAAGCTGAAGAGGCAGGGCTACCAACATGGCGGCGACCAGCACCACAGATTTTGAGCTTCAAAATAACTCTTTGGAAACCTACAGGTGACATCACGTGTACGCTGTCCATTCTTTATTGCAGCTGTATTAAGACCACTGACAGTCAGTGGTCTTAATACAGCTGCAACATACTTTCACTGAGCAGTTCAGGGACAATTAGATAAAATGGGTTTCAAACGCTTGTGAGGGTAATGAGAAACAAAGGCTGGACTGAAAGACAGAATGACATGAAGAATTACACTTATGGGACATCAGCCGCTATGCTATGCCAGTGAACAGTTAAATTAACTTTCTCTGAGGGTACCTAACCTCCCGTCTCCCCAGAGAATGTTCCTTATGTTTCAAACAAACCTGTAAACATGCATCACTTCCTGTGTGCCTGTACCATTTCTCATGGGACATAACGGATATCAGTGGTGGATTTTTATCTCTAATGTGTTATATTTATCAGTGACTGATATTTATTTATATGAAATATCACAATAGAAATGAAATACAGAATATGCAAGAAATAACAGAGCACTGAGCTGAGCACTGCGTAGAGACACTGACAGACACAGTTGCTACAATGTCTGATATGCATTGTGGATTTATTTATCCTATTTTGAACCCCAGTAAAGTTGTTAAATTGGATATAAAGAGAGCAACATGAGAGGTTTAAATACCCGGGGACAGAGATGAAATGATGGTAAGTAATGTAAACAGACTGTGGCTCGTTTACCTTCCACACAGCTGAGTTCCACCACAGGGCTGACCTCTGGCTCCGGACGAACCCTTGATCCTCCGGGTCTCTCTCCCACATGGAGGACGAGCACTCCTCATAGAAGTGGTGCAGATAGGAACGAACCCCAAATTGAAGACAGCTAGAACCAGCCTGAAGGATGTTGTACATAAAAAGGACCAAATTACGTGATTACCTGATGGTAGAGAGGAAACTTGGACAGATATCATATCATTCCCAGCTGTCGTAATAATTATTGCATTTAATTGATGGTATGTTACGATCTAGATAAAGCCTTGGAAATGTGGGGAAAGCTCCCTTATTAGACTGTAAGTTTTGCTCTTAAAATATCTAAATAAATGTAGAAAGCACCAAAAAATGTTATAATATATATATTTGCTGTGTTTTAAAATCCATTTTACGGATGTGGCTCTAAAGTGTTTACTCCTTTCACATTCCATGTGTATGTAGTCTCCGTATTCAGTCAGTATTTCATTGGTACCCTGGACTCTTGTATCACCCTTGTGGGCTGTAATCCAGTGTTTCCAAATCAGATTAAATGTCCTCTGTACATCTGACTAATGTTGATCATAAGACTCTTTTGGCCGGAATAAAATCAAATAAAACTCGATCGTCACAGGGTAACTGAAGCTCACCTCACTCCCCGAGGATTCTCCTCCTGAGCCGGAGACACAGGCCTCAGAGCACAGCGCCATCACACAGCAGACACCTTGTACACCTACAGTAAAAATTACAGATACTGTGGGCGATACATATTCAGAGTCCTGCACAGATTGATATGTGTACATGTCAGCTGCTAGGCTGTTGTAATACAAACACTGTTTATCTGCTGAATATGGATTTCCCTCAATAAAAGCCTTCCTCCCTTCAGAGACTGGTAATAAATCTTGGCCCGTGTCGTCAGGTTGCCCCAGTTATTGTTGCTGCATGTGAACGATTGACGGCTGCCGTGGCCCTGAGGTGGCTCTATTACCACCCACGGATGAGTCACACATGTGCAAGTGCGTGCACACTCTATTCTTCCTCATACGCATATGCACACATGTCCCTTTGTTGTTATTCTCCTGAGGCTGTTTGATTGATTTCTTTCATTCTCTGCCTTCAAACTGTTTCTCTTAGCGGCCACACATGCCTGATCTCAGTCTGTACTGAACAGTGAGCTCAACCTGACTACAGTTTGAAACACAACCCTGAAAAACAAATCGGCAATCAGCAGAGGAGAACATCCTGCTTGGGTAATGTAAGGTTTTTACCCTCCTCCAAGGCCAAAATGTTGAACCTGACAGGGTGAGTTGTCACCAAACTATGTCCAATTTAACAGCTTAGATTAGATTTTTGTGAGTCCATGTGATTTGTGTTTGTTTACAAGCCTTGGTCTCCATGTAACCGGAACTGTGTGGATATAAATGAAATACAAATGCTAATACTAAAAATGTAAAGTAGAAGTAGAAGTAAACTTCTTATGCCAACAAAATAACTTGTTTGTAATGGAACCAAGCTAAAGAAAAGCATATAAAAAAACAGATAAACAGACTATCCAGAAATTTTAATTTCAATGTCATGAATTAGCCTTAAATTACCTGTTGCAGTCTGTGCTTTTACTTTATTGAGTACAGCCTTTATAAACAGCACTCACAAAGTATTACATTATCTTCTGAAAAGAGAAGAACTGAATGTGGCCAGACTTCAACTTCAAAATTGATTTTTTGTAATATTGACATCCCATTTATTTTTGTCTGGCTTCCTTATAAAGGAAAAGATCTGACCTTTCTGCCTTTATTCACGCTGAATGCCAACACAATTAGAAGAATGAATTCACAAGAAAATGAGTTGGAAAGTCCATAACAAACATCATTTCAATGGAGAACTTTCTAATGATGCTTTTAAATGACTGTGTGGAGCACTGATGATTGACTCCAGTACATTAGTTGAGTATTTCCATTTTATACCACTGAATTTCAGAGGAAGATATTGTACCTTTTAATCCACCATATTTGACGGCTTTCGTTACTGGTTACTTCTTACAGAAATACTTCTTGTAAAATATACCGCGTTGAAATAAAGTAAGAGAGACTTTAATGATCCCACACTGGGGAAATTCACTTGTCACAGCAGCTTTTATACACAAGGTGGATAAAAAATTACTCATAAATCAGAAATAAATAGTAAAAAGTCATGCTGAAGAAAGTCATGCTGGTGTTAAAGAGTCTGACAGCTGTTGGAATTAAAGACTTGTGGTAGCTCTGCTTCTTACATGGTGGGTGGAGCAGTCTGTTGCTAACAGCCCAGTACAGAGCTTCAACATTAAAATGCTGTTAGGCCAGACTATAATGAGTACAAGTATATCATGTTATTGAAATAACACTGTCACTGAGTCACTGAGTGACTCACAGTATAAGTCATGATGAATTTAGTAGTATGTACATGTTAGAGTTGGTCATAATTCAATGTAACTTCTTTTATATGGCTTCTAATTTTCTGTCTGACTTTTGACATCCTCACTGTAAAACACATCCAAAGATGGAAAATAACTAAATTCATTTATTCAAGTACTAAGTACTATTTTAAGGTACTTGTACTTTCTGGTGTGTGCTACTTTCTACTTTATAACTGTAGTGACTCTGCTACAGTTCAAAGAGAAAACCACTGATCTAAAAATGGTAACTTGAGACTTCTGAAATTATTTTTTTTCAGTTCATAAAATGCAACAATTTGTTAAAGAAGACATCAACATAAACATCTATGTGTATTTTTCACATGAAGCACAATTTAGAGAAACATCTAAGAAACAAATAGAAATTTGTGCAACAGTTTTCTTCTTTTTTGCCCCATTAATCATCTCCTCTCAGATTTATCTCACAATCTTTAAACTTCTTACTTTATGTTAAAACTAACTCCATATAACTCCAACAAACACTACTGATGTACTGATGCATCAAGTGTAATTTTGTCCAAATAATAATATGACACTTCTGCAAAACGAATGATTTTACTTTGATATTTCAAGTTACATTTTGATGATAATACTCTGCTGTGCTTTTACTTAAATAGGATTCTTTAACTTGTATTGGAGTAGTTTCACACCCTGGCATTGGTACTTCTGCTGAAGTAATGGATCGGAGTACTTCTCCCATCAAAGTTGCTTATTGCAAGTATTCTTGTAAAATAATTATATGGAGCACTGACTGGTGACAAATGGATAACAGAAAGTATTTTCTATGATCATAAAACACATCGAACTTGGTCTGGTTTTAAATCCTGAGTATTTCAGCCCCATGAACCTACTGAAGCAGAGCGCTGTCCATGGTGCTGGTAAGTTTGCCCCAACTTTCCTGCACACTCACGGGCGAGTAAAATCCAGATTGAGAACCGTTCAAAAACAAATATTTCAGCATTTTATTGCCTTATTTGATCCTCAAGCAGCCCGAAAATTCAACAGCGTTTCTTTACTGCCCCACACTAATGTTGGATATCTGATTTCACATTCGCTTTTTAGTCTACAGATGAGACCAGATATTTAGATACGATTTGGTCACATCGTTTCAAACACAGGCAGAAACAAACAGGCACGGTGGTCATCTGAACTCAGCACAGACAGAAACACTGGCCACCAGTGAGTCATCGCGGCCGTGCAGCCTCAGTCTGTCCATTTCACACTTTTCTCCATCGCACTTCGTCTACAGCGACTCCGTTTTTATCCCCCTCCTCCTCCACCACCACCACCTCTCTGCCATTCAATTGCAGCCTCCTCTTTTCACTCACACCGAGTTTACAACCAGCGAAGGACTCAGTCTTACCCCCCTTGGCCGGAGTGCTCGCTCTTCTCACTGGGGATCCATGTGCGGTCGGACCGGTTGATCTCCAACGCTGCTGCTGATGTCAATCGGCTGAACGGACAAACTGAGCATGCGTGCTGATGGAGAACAACATGTGTAAACTCCAGATAATATATGACATCTGTCTGTTAATCCTGTTACACTGTTAATGAATGAGCAGGTATCAGCGAGATAACACACAGTTTATCTTTAGACTTTATTAACCAAAGAAGGTGTAACTCTTTTTGAACCACAAATGAAACCTAATTTAAATATAATTATGATATCTGACAAAGTTTAGAGGTCCAGAGTGAAGCAAAGTTAACTTTATTCCTCAACTCATCATCTTCATTCACTACACAGTATAATGATCCAAGCAAAATTTTAAAATACTATAGGAAAAGAAAATTAATCAGAAAATATGTTTCTATATACCTCTGGAGATTAAAGTATTAGCCACTCACTACCCGCCTAAAGGAATATTTAATGGTTTTATATGAAAGCCAGATTAAGACTGCCTATATATTTATCGCTGTCTTATAGTCTAGGTCTCGCACTGTTGTCAGTAATTCAGCTGGGATGAGCTGAAATCCCTCCCTCACGGCACATCCTGTACTTGTCTGTCTAAGTTTGTCTATTATGAAGGGCTTTTTGGTGTTTGGCCACAGGTTTAAACTTTCCTTGAATGACCTCATCTTGACCCACATTAGGGACTAAAAATCAGGACATTTAGGTCTCTTCTGCTTTGATTGTGACCACTCTTTTCTGTGTCCCCCAACTTTGTGGCATTACAATACTAAATCACTGGTGTGACCCCTTTAAGCAACATTATGTAGTTTTTCTACCATAAAACAGAATTTTTTAAAATAATTTTGAAGCTACACTGACTTATAATCAGATGAATGGTGTCTCTGTCATTCTCACTCTACACCCCCATATGCTTGTTGATAGAGGTGAAAAGACTGAAGGGGACGTTGATGACAGAGCAAGAGGCCGCCAAACAACAGCAAATCTAAAACACTGACTTTTAGTCAAAAAGGATTGAAAGGCTGAAGGCCAGATGCTGAGCTGGGCTTCTTGCTGTTGGACTAGTAAGTAAGCTGGCTGCTATGTCGTGTGTTGTTGCATTTGATGTTTGGCTGTTAGCAAAGTTGTTGTTGTCGCTATTTTTTTTTATCATAAGTAGCATAATCAACAAATACACGTGTACAGCTGTCTATATTTAAGACAGTGGTATGCACTCTGAAACTGGGGATGGTAAATCACAAAAACATCAATTTCTATTCAATGTTGCTCTAAATCCGCGTATTAACATCATCATTTTAAATTTTCCAAAATCACATATGGGTGTAATTCTCACATGTCATAGCGTATACTTTGTTTGGACTGTCCACATAATGAATGTTTGGCTATAAAATGCTATTTTTAGGAAGAAAATTATAAAGTTTTTTAGTGGCGGGCTATCACATTTTTAATCCTTCTAAATCTGCTCATGGCCTATTAAAATTTAGAAGTGAACATGTAACTGACCGTTATCAGACATGACACGTGGAGTCCCACAGGGTTCACCTTTGGGTCTCATTTTATTCTCAGTCTTTTTTTTAATGCCTTTAACTACTTAAATTTTGCCTTGATTATTTTCTGTTATTGATTGTTCCAATACAAGATAGATTAAGATGGATATTTTTTTTTTACTATCACAACCTTAGTGTGGATTATTATAAAGTCAGTACAACATTCTCTAGAAATAACTTAGAAATACCATAGTATTTTTTTTATATTTCAAAGGTAAATTATTGCCCAAAAAGTATAAAAAAGACAAATCAATCAAGTTGAGAACTCTTTTATTCATTTCTCAATGTCTAAATTCAGCCTGGGAGAAAAACATCCTTCCATCATTGTGCAATATTTCCTCAGTTTCATGGTTGAGTCCTTTGAACTTGTCACAGACAATGAGATAAATATTGTAATGTAAGGTAAGTTTTTGTAAAACGCCTCTGAACTATCTTTCAAATGCCAATCTGACAGGATAGGACTTAAATTGAGAGCTGCATTCACCAGCTGTCAATGACTGATAATGCCTGCGGGAACACAAACTAAAGAAGCAGTTCTGCCTCTGTAAGCAGGAGCTCTCATTAAAGGCAGGCTCTCTTCAAGGCATGGTCTGTAGCCGAAATAACACACACACACACACACACACACACACACACACACACACACACACACACACACACACTCCACATTCAGATACAGTATGTGCCAATATGTGTTCTGTAAATATTTCAATGTTTCATGAGGATGCATTATTTATGCAGACTGTCATAACAGATCCCAAATGAACAGAAAACAAGTACTGTCATTTTCACATATTTATCCGATCTGTGTGTGAAAAGAACATTTGCTACCAGGCAGAATTAGTGTGTGTGTGTGTGTGCGTGTGTGTGTGTGTATGTTTGTGTGTGCATGGGAGCAGTGGTTCATCATCCCTACATATTTGTTATTTGGACACAGTATGGTGAGGCATAAAGGGCAGGATGAGACTGTTTCTAAGGTACCCTGTTGAGAGAAAGACATGGAAAACTGTCCTTGTTTGTTGTTCTCTTTCTCACACACACACACACACACACACACACACACACACACACACACACACACACACAGGTTTTTGTATGACCAAGCTGCACTCTATCAGAAAGAGAAAAAAATTTCCATGGTTACGAGTCCAGCAAGGTCAGACGCAGGAAGTGAGTGCTAGGTGTTGATTGGCTGATAAATAATTACACTTCCCTTTAAGATGATGTGCAAACAGGACTTTTTTTCATCGACTCTATTTAGAAGCCATTGTAAAGCATTATCAGTCATTTCAGCTGCATGCCTTGCTGCCTTTATTACTTCCTTTATTCACCAGCTTGGGAGGGTTATCCTTTGGTGTGATAAATTATGCATTGTGCCCGTCTGGTACCTTAAAAATAACCTGTGCATCAACCCACACCAGTCTATAAAAGCCACTGTCAATATTGTGGAACATCGAAGCCATCATGTTAATTAGTTGTGAAAAGCCTTTCATTTATTGGCTCGTCAAACAGGATGGATAAAACATTTTCCAAAGCCACGATATTTAGGTTTAAACTCATTTTCTCCACCTGTCTAATCCATGTCAAGGTTAGGGTGCTGGCCTTTATCCTGGACGACACTTTTTTGACATGTTGGCAGTTCAGTGCAGTGCTAAATGAGATATTTCAAAAGTTTCCTGTTTTTTGGGTTTTTTTTTTTTTTTACTTCATTTTGAAACACCATTTATGTTTGAATGCTTAAAGGAACAGTTTGCTTCTTTGGCAAATATGTTTATACGGCTTCTTGCTGAGACGTACATGAGAAGCTCGATACTGTCTGTCTCTAGGCAATAAATATTAAGCTTCAGGCAGTTAGTTTAGCTTAGCTTAGCTTAGCTTAGCATAAAGACCGAAAAACTGGGAGTCCTGCCCCTTTCAAAGGTAACAAAATCCACCTACGAGCACCTCTAGAACTCACTCATTGACATGATATATCTTGTTTGTTTAACTAAGCAGGGTTAAACTAAGCTAACCAGCGGCTGGCTTTAGCTACATATTTACTGCATAGACATGAGAGTGATACCAATTTCCTCATCTAACTCTTGGCAAGAAAATGACCAACAAATTCTTTTACTACACTCCCTCTGTCCTTGTTTCTTTTTCTCTCTCATCGTCTCAAACATTTGTGTTTTGTGAGCTTACCTTTTTACAGCTTGATAAAAGTCTATCTATTTTCCTTTTCTTCTCTCTATCTCAAACCCAGGCGTGCCTCATGGATTCACAAAAGACATATTAAAACTCAAAATCATTCTCTCATTCTATCTCGAACACGCAGGCTTTGACTTATCTTTTAATTGCACAGATTGCTTGTTAACTAAAATTCTGTCTCTTTTCTCCCTTGTGTCATATCACTGTTACATTCAAGCATATAGTCAGGATACATCAGTCTATCTCAAATGCAAGCATACCTTTTCAATTGCATAATTAAGTGCTGGGTAAATTCACTCTGCTGTTCTCTATCTCGTTCTTAAAAGCAGGCCGCACAGTTATAGATGCATGCAAGCTGTATTAAAACCTCAAATCTTTTGTTATCTTCAACGTAGCTATGCTTTTAGTGAGAACACGTTTTAATTGCACAATAAAGCCACTGCAAAGCGCAAATTTCCTCTCCCTCTGTGTATTATATGAAGCGGAGCTGCTGCAGCGCTGCAGGCAGGGTGATGGCAGTGCACAGTTCAGAAGGTCACTGGATGTGTTTGTGGGTGCGGGGCCAGGGAATGGCTGCGTTACATCACGCAGAGCGTCAGATAATGGCACATTAACATGAATAATGCATCCCATGTTGACAAGCGGAGGGAAACACACAGAGTCTAAATATTCTATAAGGAGAGGAATTCATAGAATAGAATAGCACTTTGGGAACTAATGGGCCGTCAGGTGTCACATCCCATGATGAAGAGGCAGAGGAGTGTGTGCATGTGTCTGTGAGTTGATGTGCGCCTGCATGACTATACTGCTCGTTATTGTTCAATATGGGCTATAAAACCTTTTCTCAGAAACCCTTTTGAATGTATTCTCATTTTGGGCTTCATGCTTGCTCCACTTGTGCTTGTCAAGAGAGGAAAGTCTGTTTTTAAAAAATATTGTAAGTAGTGCATGTGCAGTATTCACTGTAATTTGATTTCCAGACTGTGTGAAGTGTGGAAGAGGCGTAAAGCAAAGATAAAGCTGTCAGATATGTTCATACTTTTGCAAGACTCAGACAGTTACTTCTATTAAAAAATGTTTCATCATGGTCTGATTGATTTCTTGTCTGTGGTCAGTGATGGAATACCTAAGATTTGTTTTCACTGCTCTAAGTAAAAATCTTACAAGCAAAATGTTCTTAAAGTACAAAAAGTGAAGCTTTCATTCAGGCAGAATGCCCAGATACTTTATATAATGTATTATTATTACTAATATATTATTGTGTAAGCAGCAGTTTGAAGGATAAGGCTGGTGACCATTCTTATTTTTTTTATTGTTAACAAATGCCAAAACAAACAGTGTATAATGATGGGTCAAAAATATACTGACTAACGTCTGGACACTGTATTCTCCAACGAATCAATTACTTAAACACGAGTCAATATTTCTTGGGACTATTTTAAACCGCAAATTGACACACATTTGGTCCTCTAGTGAGAATTTGTGGCAGCGGGATGATGTATGTGGGAGTCAAAATAAATTGTGGTTGTGTTCATGGTAATGAATTAACATCCATCTATCCATTTTCTGTAACCGCTTATCCTCATCAGGGTCACAGTGGGGCTGGAGCCGATCCCAGCTGACTTTTGGCGAGAGGCGGGGTACACCCTGGACAAGTCGCCAGCTCATCACAGGGCACATAGAGACAAACCATTCACACTCACATTCACACCTACGGCCAAATTAGAGGCACCAATTAACCTGTTAACTGCATGTCTTTGGACTGTGGGAGGAAGCCGGAGTGAACCTATCTAGACACAGTGAGAACATGCAAACTCCATACAGAAAGGTCCCAGCCAAGATTTGAACCAGGTGCTTTGAGGTGACAGTGCTGTGATGATTGAACATTGATAGATAAATCTCAGTGGCACAGATGAATAATATCAGACAAAACTTGTTAGTCGGATCAATTCATTGTTGGTTCTGATCTTTCCATGGCATTTGTTGAAGAAGTCAATAGAAAAGGTATAATATCTAGCCTAAAAGTAATGTTCAGACTTGTATATAAAGTTAGCAAAAAAATGGAAATGTTCAAGTGAAGTACCACCAAGCTGTACTTCAATAAAGTAGTTACACATTCCAGTGATGTACAGAGTATCAGTGATCTTTGATTTAAACAGGCCTGGGCCACCCTCCAAATCTTTACATCTTGGATAAAACGTCATAGAGACATTTTTCCACATACTGATTCCAGTAGTCATGAAAGTGATTTGAAATTAGAGTAAAATCATCATTATTAACTGTTCTAGTCATGTTTCAGCTGCAGGGAAAAATGTTTTACATATGCTGTTAGATTCTACATGTTAGAGGATGAAACACACCCAACTAAAACCGTCTTCTATAAGGCCCTGAAGCATGGCTCCTCTTCATCTTTCGCCCCAAGAGGATACATTTCATCATTCATCTACTGATTATCATTTTAATACACTACATCCCATATTCAGATGTGGGGCAGGGGAGAGAATCCACTTACATAATCCTGCTAGGATTGAGGTCTATCTATCTATCTATCTATCTATCTATCTATCTATCTATCTATCTATCTATCTATCTATCTATCTATCTATCTATCTATCTATCTATCTGATTTAATATACAGTATTACACAGTTCACGTCTCATCTCTTGCATCTCAGACAGACTGACCCACTTCTCTCCCTTTACCCAGAACAGACTGTGCCTGGAGGGGAGGCTAGGCACGACATAAGGCCGCTGCAGAGCTGACTGGTTCAGGGGTCCATCTCAATGGGCCCTTTTTCCTCCCCGTCTTCCCTCAAGTCATTACAGTGGCAGATAGCAGACAGAGGGAATGGATGGGTTTCATTCCAACGAGACGCTTCCACTTGTCTGATCATTCAAGGTCATATCGAGCAGATCAATAAGACTACACTGATGTATGGGGAAGTGGATAATGTGTGTGTGTGTGTGTGTGTGTGTGTGTCTGCAAGGGGGGGGGTTACACAGACACACACCTGCACAGGGTCAGACACAGTGTGTTTTCTCAGTTCCCATATCTGACACTAGATGTCAGCGGAATGCAGCACAGGGCTTTGTGTCTGTTTGAGTTTATCAATGCAAGCTCCTTTGTTTCTTTAGTCTTCACACAATAGAATAACAGCATACATATTTGAAGCCATACAATGTGTTTATCTATGACAAACCTTCTACACAGCTGCTTCAGTTAGAGCTTGAGCACATCAATGATTTCCACGTGGTAATGTAAAGAAACAACGCCTGTGGGATGTGTTTAGGCTTTGCTTGATGATTCATGATTTGGTTTATTTTTACTCTATTAGAATAAAAAAACAACACAAAACTAATTGAATAATTTCAAAGGAATCATTTTTCAAAAGTTTTAAGAAGCTAATTTCTAAAATGTCAAATGTGTCTACACAAGAAAAACATCTTGCTTTTAATGCTAACAGAGATTAAAGTAAAATTGTCATGTTTGTCACTGGAAGCATCTTTGCCTTTCTGGTGCGATGGAACAACTACATAAATATTTTAAAGTCATATAATGCCTCTATGCTCCCCATACAGCTGCTTCAAAGATACCTTGAACGCACCAGTGGTTTCCACGAAGCTAAGTGTGTCATCAATATGAAACTTTCATTTAAAATGGTGTCTGCTGTCACATTGCGAGATGTCAAAGTCTCACAGTATAGATCCATGAGTTTCAGTGTAATCACATTACAACCGTAGAATATTCCCTTGTTGGGATAGGGAATCATTATCATATCAATAACACCATTTATCATTGATATAATTAGATAGCTGACTGTATGTCATTCTAAACTGGCACATATAAATTCTATCCTACAGCCCCCCAACCTCGATCCCCGAGAAGTCATTAATGTATCCTAGTGTAATATTATCACATGGCTACATTCCTCTTCTCTATCTAATCTAATTCATCAGTCTAATAGGTCATAATTAATTGCTCCATTATTAATCGAATGATGTCATACCTACATGCCTCGGGGTGAAATGAACTGTCTGTCATCAGGAACAGTGTCTGTGAGTGCCGGGTTCTGGATGTGTGGATGTTTGAGCTTTTGCCTGATGCACGGCACCCAGTGGTGTCAAAAGCTCATCAAACTCAACCATCCACTGACCAAATTTATCACTGTTCTGCGTGACCGTGTGATTACTGCTGATTACCTCGGGTCAAAAGGTTCAAACATCATTGAGGAGGATATTACACCGCAGTGGGACATGAATATTTAACTGTCTCATTCTGGTGATGCTCTCTCTTTGGCTAACTTGAGCCAGAGGAGATGATGATTAGCCTCACAGACAAGGCTAACGACCTAGGATGGATTAGAGTGGATGGCCATTGAATATGCCAATGACATGGAGTGGACAGTCTCATTCAAGTAGAGGAGTCAGGTGTGGAAGCTGGAGAGGGCTTCAGACAGCAAATTAAACCTTTGAACTGAATACTACTTGAGATTTTCATGAAATCAAACCCAATTTTTATTATTTATAGTCTGCATTTTTTCTGAAATAACCATTCAATCTATTTACGTTTGGTTATTACCTCTCAGTATTACATTCAAACTGCCTACCTATGCAGTAGGGATTCACAGGAGAGAATCCACTGTTTTTTTACTGTTCACTCCACTAACACTGGCTCTATTAAATTACTGCAAACTCTAATCCAACATGTCCTACTGCTGCTGCTTGACATTCAACTGGCAAAACATGGGTTGGCTTTTATTGTCAAGCTGTCTCAGGAAATGCAGTGTGTTTGTTTCTGTTCTTAGCAATGATGTTATTCAAAAATAATTCAAGAAAACAAGACAGTGGGTCAGATTTCAATATCGGTCTGGAGCAAGAAGGAGCAGTGAGCTGTTTAATGAAGAGCTGCAGGCTTTTATGGAGATCTCAAATTGACGTCTGTATTAAAGGTCCAGTGTGTAGAATTTAGCGACACCTAGTGGTGAAGTTTCAGATTGCAACCGACTGAATACCCCTCACCTCGCTGTCTTGTTTCACGCACAAAGGAGAAACTACAGTGGCCATGACACTTATGAAAAAGGCTCATTCTAAGATAAACGTAATGATTTTTATTTTCAGGTGATTATACACGAATGAAAACATAGTTATGAATATTATATTCCTTAAATGTTACACACTGAACCATTAAAACAATGTGAGTTTGTTTGTCTGCACTCTAACACACCATGCTCTTCTGCTTTAAATAAGTCTGGGACCTGTAGTATTAAACCAACAGGTGTCATCAAATAAACCAGGGCTGAAATTTTAAGGGTTATAACTTTAATGTTTGTTCTTTAATATCTCAATGGGAACAATTCTAGAAAAATAGAGCTGAGAATCTCACTTTTAAGCGTTTTTATTAGCTCTTTTTTTCACATTTTCATATTTGCAAATTAGCCCTTACTTCCTTAAATGATGATTCAGCGCCAGCGCTGGTTGCGTTTATAGCTCATAAAATTTCAATGTATATTACAGCAACTTCTGGCAAAGCACTTTGTCTTGCTGTGGGACTAGAGAGACACTAACAAGCCAAAACAAATACACAGATCTGCATCATAAAAACACACTGCTGGGAAAAGTTAGAATGATATCAGGCATACATTACCCCAGTAAAAACTACCTCAGAGAGATGTATAGGGACATTTTCATGCACACACACACACACACACACACACACACACACACAAACAGAAATGCATATTTTAACCACCTTGCCAGTGCTGGCACTGTATCATTGTCAACCATCTGCCCCTTTGTTTCAAGCAGCATTGTAACCTTTCCCAGAGTGTGTGTGTGTGTGTGTGTGTGTGTGTGTGTATTTCTGCAAAGTCGGTGTGTGTTATCACTGGCGTGCACACATGCTTGTATATCCAGTGTGTGTTCTGGCTGCCAAACGTCCATTTGGTTGGGGAGTATTGCCAAGGTGAGGTGGAGGTCAATTCTACACAGCTGAATCATTGAACAGCACTGAGCTGAGATGCCGCCAAGCCTGGCAAAGCAGAGCATAACACAATGTCATCATCTGGGTACAAAAAATCTCAGTGAGGATTGTGCTTCTAAATGTTAAGGGTGAGTAAAGATTCACACCATGACACGTTCGTTTTACATAAATGCGGCTTATTTACTTTCCAGACGGTGTAGTTCTCAGGCTGAGCTCGATATGAATTAAAAAAGATATTTCCTTGTCTGTTTTCACACAAAGTTGGCGGTCAAGGCTGTTTTTTTTTTTTCTTTTCTGTGTGGGGCCAAAGATGCTCAGTCCCCACTGAGCGTTCCTGCTTTCATCCTTGAGTCTGATCAATAATGGATGGAACTCCCACAGCCTCGCAGGCAGGGATTGCTTGGAAAAAAACTTGGAAAACCAGCCGCAATTCTGCCAGCCCCGGAGCGTCGCGCCGGAGACAGGGCCGCGCTTGGCCGCCAATTAGCACCAACATTTTACAGTCGCTTGCTGGGTGTGACTGTTTGGAGACACACTCAGAAACACACATACACACACACAAACGCATGCAAGCACACACTGACAGACACCTCTGGAGAGCCGCTGACCTACTCCCCTAACCACTTTATTGATCTGTGGGCCAAAGATGTGAAAGCCTATTGAGGTCATCATTAATGATTCATCATATCCAGAAAATGTCAAATGTGGCTTGGGAGCGTAAACACGAATGCGTCAGATGTTATGGACTAATAAACATGTGAGAGCTTTGAAGAAATTCTCCATGCATCTATATGAATCATACATGTGAGAAGAGAGGATACTAAGTATAGAGACAGCTATCAGATGGGGTGATGCAACCATTTCATCACAATTTGCTCTGATGCTGTCACTCACTTTTCCTGGGACTCCCACAGAGAGCTATATGTTATTCTGAATAATCTTCCTGTTGGTCCTGTCTCTGTCTTGTGTGTTGGCCTCCAGCGTTGTACAGGAGATGGAAATCAATGAGACCAGTGAAAGAAGAGCATGTGCGTGTTAAAGTATGAGGTCTTTGCTTATTTGATGCTTTTACTTCATGTTGTTCATAGTTGTCCTCTGATAAATATTCTAGCACACACACACATAGACAGACAGCCATGTATATATACAATGCATTAGCTATTCCACTGAGACCCACACACATGCATGCTATCCCACAGGGAGAGATCGAGTGTGGCAGCCATCCACTCTGAGACATGCAATCGCTGTGGATTTTGAGACCTTTTCTACAGCCATATATATATTTATATATATATATATATATACACACACACACAAACTACACTTAAATACCACATTAACTTAGATGCCTCTTGTCTACGGCCTTGTGCTGTGAGGGCTCCCTGCAGTTCTTGGAATGACGTGATAAAACTCACAGTTGTTTTCCCATTGGCTCTGTAATTTGGGGCTCTCCCTCCATGGTCTTGCAGACAGGGACTCCCCGGTCCAGTACAGAGGTCCATTCAGAAATCTGATGGTTAGGATTTATGGGTCAGGCCAAGCACAGGCTGCCCTTGTGTGGGAGCCCCAGACAACACCCGAGCAGGGGATATAAATTTGACTTTATGAGGGGAACTCGTTAGCTCTAAAAATCTAGATTTCCATTTAAGGAAGAACATCGTTACATCCTTCTTTTTTTTACTTTTTCTTTTTTGAGTTCACTTTGTCCAACAAAATCACAATCACTTGTCAATTTATGACATACTGTGTTGATTTCACCAGAGCACAGACAACAGATGAGTTTTGAGACGTAATATTAGACTGCAGTTCTGACATATTGAGCACCAAATATTTGATACAGCAGCAGACAAAACAGAAACAAAAATTCAATAGTACCACAAAGTAGCATTTTTCCGAAATCCAAATTTAGACTAAAACATATTTCAAGACATATAAAATACTCTGCTTTGAATAATAACTTGTGCATAATTTGTTTTTTCTACCAAAAAGTTGAATCGTCTCATTAAAAATCCCTAAAACTACTCCTTGTCTCTCATTGGAAAATCATTTGTATGACAGTGTACATATTTTTCATTCCAAACATTTTTTAAAGGTTTCATTTTATCGTGCACGAAATCACACACGTCCCGGGTGTGACAATTTCATCCAGTAAGTAGTGGAACCATGCAAAGAAGCTTAGCAACGCACCTGAAAAGGCAGTGAAGAAGAAGACTGCAGGCTAGAAAACATGGATGTAAACAATTGTCTGCAAATAATTTATGAGTAAATAAATCCATTCAAAGAGTTTGTTAGATCGCAAGGATACACAGAATGTGTTCAGGTGAGAAATGTAAACAGAACTTGTGTTTGTTTCCAAGAAAACTCCACACAGCAGCTTTAAGTTAGTGAAATGTCCTTTCTCAGTGCTTTGCACTGGAGGTTTCTACATTGTATGTGTAAGTCACATACAGGGCAACAATTGGCTTCCGAATGAACTACATGTGAGCGCAAAATCACACAGATGATGAATGGGAAAACAGCCGTCTGGTGTCAAACTCTGCACAAGGACGGTCAAACACATTTTTGAAGTGGCGGGGTCACTTAAACACATTATAATATTGCAGTATAGAGACTGTAGCATATAACACACTGTGCTAAGAGACAGCGTGGGTCATTCACCAGACATTAGCAGACCCTTTTCTGTAATTTTGTCCCTTTCTGTCCTCGCCACTCCACAGTGTGAGCTCTTATTAGACCAGGCCCATATCTCTAACTGAACAATGACTTCATGTCTCTGCAGTTAATTATCTGTCTGATCCATACCATAGAGAGGAATGAATGAACTCCAACTCTGTGTTCCATACATAGGCCACACTAATGTTCTTTCCATATAGGCAGGCACCAGCAGAGTCATGAGACAGAGCTATTAGACCAATGTAATGAGTTTACGTATGAGTAATGGCCGCACACTTACTTGCACAGAGAGCTCTCTGCACATTGTTTCTAAATCAGCTCCTCTCTTGATTCGAGTGCGGCAAATCTTGCGACTAATTTTGCAGGTTGGGGAATGATGATGAGCAAACAGCTTCAGCGCGTAGATCGGTGCGTCACACCATGTTTGCAGGTGTAACCGATGCATGCTATACAGTACAATAGGTGTGGTGCAGTCATGTACACACCACTGCTGTACGGTATATAAATCCAAAGAGGCTCTCAGTTTCAGTAAGATCTCCTTTGTCTGATCTAATACTTACATTCACGTCCGCTATATTGGCCAGAAATGCTGTAATGGCCCCAGCTGTGATGCAGTGTATGTGCTAGTCCTGCATCAGTGCTTTTAAACACCTCAGCCATCATTCTGCAGCACTGGTGTTTATTTAAATGGATTTGGCCTGCTTAGGCTGTAAAGAGAGAGGGCATAAAACACTGAGGGCTAGTGAATTACCAGCAATAAAGCTGCGAGCCGAGCCTGTTGACGGAGCTAAGCCGAGGTGGGCCAAACTAGGCCATGCAGGACTACCAAATCCCCAAGCTTTCCTCTAACAACAGCCTGAATTCTTACTAATTGTCTCTCCTTGTCATCCCTGTTTACTCAAGCCTCACCACTTTCCTTGCCATAATGGATTCAGGGGCTTGACAAGCCATGTTTGATTGATTTCTCTCCCTGACCACTCAGTGGAAGGACTCCTGGCTGCGTGCCAGCTGTACAGTGGGCTGTCCCTGGTGTGTGTGTGTGTGTCTGCGCTAGCACACACATTCTGATGTGTGCGTGCACAGATGGAGCCACTATAGCATAACCGCCACGCTATAACTCTACAGTAGGATACTGCGGTGTACAGCGCTCTGCCCGGAGGGTGTCATTAACATTTAGAAACAGCCCCGGCATCAGTCACACTGCCTCTGCTTAGGTGTGTTTAACCTTTCTATATGGAGGGATACAGCAGCCAGAACAGAGGGGATTTAACAAAGAAATAGACTTGCTAGAATGGAGAGAAGTATTAAAATGTAAAGTGAAGTTTAACGGAGGGCAATACAAAGGGACAGCATATTTCCATATTTATGTTTTGGGTGTGTATGACTGAAAGTCAAAGCAAAGTCGCACAGGTTTGATTTATATCCTGTAAGAGTGGAAAAAGTTGGACTCGAGCACTTACCAAATTTAAACTTTTCTGTTCTATTGAGTGTGACTCTGTGCTGTTTCAGGTTTTATGTGTGCCAGGGCTAAGCAGTTCTTATGATGGATGTGCGGGGCTGTCATCTCCGGATCGCCTCAGTTAAGATGATAGATCCGAGCCCTCAGAGAGGTCGATGAAAGTTCACGGCTCTGGAATTTAAACTTCCACTGTGCTTCCCCTCAAGTCAGACATTCTGCTGATGAAGATGATGACGAATCAAACGATGTTTGCTCGAGTCACACTAAAGGACGGGCACGTGTCCAGTTGGCACAACGGGTAGAGCTGATGGATTAAATCATTGTTTCTGTCGAACATCTGCAAGAAATGGCTGTGTGTGAGTGTTTGTGAGAGAGCAAAGAGAGAGAGTTATTCTCATTATCGCTGAATAACTAAGCAAGCCCTGGCCTGCCAATTATGGAGTGTGACTGTCAAAGTTGTTAACATATCTATGCGCAGATGTTGTGGCAAATCATACTGATACTGAGTTGACTAAATCCACATATTATTTGGCTTTCAGGTAACATTTAGCTTCATATTCAATCTTTAAAAGCAGCTATAATTAGATTCCATCAAGCACATTTCCATGGATCAGTATGTAATCTTGACACCGTTTATGTCAGATATGCCTAACGTAGAAGGCATGTGTTGTAAGTAAATGCCTCAAAATGTCATGCAATTACAGTATATTGTGGCTCAGAGTGTGCATCACAATTACAGAGCACTACAAACAGCACAACATATGCTGCATATGATCTAAATCCAGTAATCTAATGGTAAATTATGAAGCACGGCTA
Organism: Sciaenops ocellatus; assembly: GCA_033000465.1. Classification (NCBI taxonomy): domain Eukaryota; kingdom Metazoa; phylum Chordata; class Actinopteri; family Sciaenidae; genus Sciaenops; species Sciaenops ocellatus. The sequence goes on from CP136873.1 coordinate 14,071,092, forward strand.
AATAAAAGGGGAGCATTAGCCATAGCTGTCAGCTTACACTGATTGATAGGCCGCACAAGACGTGGCAGACAGGGTGAAGTATTGAGTGTAGGGAGCTGTGAGTGTGTGTGTGTTTGTGTGAGTGTGTGTGTGTGTAATTGCATGCAGACGTGTATTACAACTATTATCGGAGAGGTAAATCACTTTATGAGGTAAGCTTATGTTATGATGGATGTAATGCAGCACACACTGTTCAGTATGTCAAATACAGAAGAAGGTGCGTATATAAAATTGTAATTAGGGGATAATCCTTTCATGTGTCTAATGATATTAAGTGATATATATCCGACCGCAGTCGAGTTATTCCTGGGCTCAGTTATGTGAAGATCCTCCAATACCTGTACCTTGTTTAGAACAGGCTTACAGTAAAGTCCATTAAAAATAGAGCTGTGTTCTTTCATTTGAACAAGATGAACATGACCATTAGATGATAGATTATAATATTTCAAATGTGTGAAGTTGAGGACTTGAGTGATTCACCCTCTGTTCTTTGTCACAGCTCTGTCATGTTGAGCTAGATTAAACAGGAATGATTTGAATTTTGCTCAGCTTTCTTGCTGAGAGTTAGATAAGAGTGGATACCACTCCTATATTTGTATGGTTAGTGAAGGCATGCGCATCAAGGTCCACGCCTTCTGCTGCCATCTGGCTCCATAAGGTGGAGGCTCCAGGAAGTTCTTTCAGTCCCGTGGGTCATTGCCCGGCCACCAGATGCCCACTGACAAGCTTTCCTCCCATGTCTAGCTCCAGGAGGGAGGCCCCATTTTCCCCTTTCCAGGTGAGGTGCTGCAGCTCCTTCTTGGCAGATTCATATCGAGTCTTTGAATCACTTTTAGTCTGGTCCTTCCCTCAGGACCAGTTTGCCTTGAGAGCCACATCTTCCAGGGACACAGTGACACACAAACCCCTCCACCATGTTAAGGCGGTGATTCTTGGAGGGGGTAGCAGGAGACCTGAAGGTAGACGGAAAACACACTGGAGGGATTATCTATCTGGTCTGGGAACACCTTGTGGATCCCCCAGGAGGAGCTGGAAAACTGGGGAGAGTGATGTCTGGACTATTTTGCTTAGTAGCATCTCTGCTGATTGTCTCCAAGCGGCAACCTCCATGGCTGGGAAGTGAAGCCAATGTGGAAGTACTAAAGACAGGCTGCAGAAGTGAGTCAGTCTCCATAAGCACCCATGTTAAAATGTCAAACTTCACAGCAGAAATAAACATGTTTACAGCCTGGTACAAAAAACGGTTTTGGTCTCTATAACTGATTTCCCCGTTCATGACAACTGCGCTGGGTGAATCTTTTTTAACTCACCTGTTCAAATGATTTTAAGGCTTAAAGTTGTGCATAATTAACGCTGTGGCCACTTTGATTGACAGGTAAGTGCCGTTACAGATGACTTCTTTGAGCACCCAGGCATCATTCGGGCCGCCTCAGGTCCGCTGATGATCCTTGCTTTGCTGATATTGAGATTAGCCAGGAGGCAGAATAAGTAGCACAGCCAACATGGCGGCGGCCAGCAGTGCATATTTTCGAAACCGCGCTTCGGAAACCTACGGGTGACATCACTCATGTCCATTCTCTGTCCATTCTTTATACTCTCATTGGTTGTCTCCCCTGTAATTCCCAAAATGTCGAATACCTTCACAGTTGAGAATTGTACTGATAGCCAATCAATGTTCTAGTAAGAACAAAATGATTTAAATGATTTAAAATCATGTGAGACGTAACAATCTAAAGATTTGAAATCATCCTTTTAGCTGGACTGACATTAGGCCTCATCCCCTTTCTAAAAGGGAAAAAGGACCCCTGTGTGAAAAACATCTTTAGCTTTAATTAAAGATGCATCTTTGGTAGAACAGCTGAATGGACTTCAGAACCGAGTGATGGACGACCTCCAGGTTTCAAACCACCAACCAGCAGTTTTGATATCTCTTCTCTCTACCTCTATCGTGGCAACCAGTCTGGCTGGTCCAGTTCCCAAAATGGCTGCAGAAGATAAGACGGAGAGGTGGAGAGATCTCCACTCCAAAAACAAATCAAAGAGTGAGAACAAGGACACTTGGAGCCGAAGCCTGTCCAAACAGAACTGGAGAGGAAACACAGGAACATTGAGGTCTGACAGGAAGAGGAGGAGGATGAAGAAGACGGAGAGTTGGCAGATTGCGGTACTGGCCTCTGCATTCTGTCACTGTCAATCTAATGGTTGCTTTACTGCCATTGCCAGCGCTACAAAACATGAAGTTTGTATGATGTGGTTAAAAATAATAATCCCTTTCTCTGCAGTGTGAACAATCAAAATAAAGGATATTTTCCTTCATAAATGGCCCTCTTCTTTTATTGATTTTGCTGTGTTGACATTTGAGATGACTGCAACAAACTTGAAGGTGTATTCGAGGCCACCAGAGGACCACAATTCTACCGCTTTAAATGGATATTTCCCATGTGAATTGCTTGTCTTTTATGACTTAGTTCCAACCGCACGACAACGTCTCAGCATGTCACAAGTTTAAAACAAAAAAGTGCATTTTATCCGCACACACCAAGAGGATAGTGAACACGGCATTCAAAGCCCAGCCTGAGATTTTTCATGATGTGCTCAAAGAAAAAAAAAAAAAAAGTAGAAACACAATGAGATGCACGCTGTAGTTTGAAGAGCCAAACCAAGACAGGCAGTCCCGAGGGGTTTGATTACAAATGCTGCAAGCTTTTTTCGCCATCACAAACAAACAAGAATCTGTTCAAAGAGGGAGTCTAACTCAAAGTAAGACACTAACTTTCATCTTTTGGAGTTTGATTGAGCAAAAAGGTAAATGCTTTGGTTCTGAAATCACTTTTTTATTGTACTTTACTTATTTTTGCTTTGACATAACGGATAAATTGTGCTAATTGAGGAAGGCGAAAAAACTCCAAATCAAAACTTGCTGTTTGTTTAAAAACCAGGTGACTGCTGCAGTCGAAATGTGGCGAAATGTTTCTGCGGTTTATTTCTGTCACAGGATACAGAGAAACACACGAAACACGTTAGATTTAAATCCATATGTGCGATTAACGAGTTTAATCAAGTGTGGATCTCTTTGAATCTCCACAGAATTTGCAGGAATGTGAAGGAACTACGTGTGGACGAGAGATGGGATCACAACTCGTATCACACCCAAAGTGTGTGTGCACGTGGGTGTGTGTGTGTGTGTGTGTGTGTGTGTGTGTGTGACCTTAGCACCAAGACAGCTCTGATTATTCGTGGATATGGAGTAAATAGGAATAATTTTCCCTCTGATGAGCTATCGCTTTAATCTGTCAGACGCCTGCCTTCACACTTCTGCAAGATAGTAAGATGACATCATTTCTGGGCACACACACACACACATACACACGTGCTAAAGGTAAATACGTTGAAATTTCTCAGAAACACTCAGGTCAAACGCTCTTGATATATTCACTGCCTGCCTGAGCCTCACTGTTTTGAATTACTTGTATGGTAATTTTGGAGAAACTATACATTTAAAAGAGCCCATTTCTATGGCTATGAAGAGATACGGGCGGTTTAGGTCAGAATAGCTCATGCACCCATTTTATCCATCAAACACCCACCAAGTGAGCCATTCAAATCTATACAGCCTCGCCTGCTCCTCTATTCAGTGCTCATTTAGCGATAGAAAGATGGGAGGAGATGAAGGGAAAAGCGAGCCGTCAGACAGCCAAATGGTGTGGGCCGGGCAAAATCATACACACACACACACACGCCACAGTATATCCAAAAGGAGGTAGATCATTTGAAAGAATATTACAGCTGCAACTTAAAGCTGGAGCCACGCCAGCAGCCAAAAAAGACTTGAATTTCACTCTTAATCTGTTACTCACTCGCTTTCTCCCTCCTACCAACACATTTTTTCTTTCCTTTCCAATCTCACTCACTCTCCCACCTCATCATCTAATCCAGCCTGAGGGTAGAGGAGTGTGTGTGTATGTATGTGTGTGTGTGTGTGTGTGTGTGTATGTGTGAAAGATGAGCCGGTCTTAGCCTCGCTCTAACCCCTAGCTCCCTACACACACACACACACACACACACACACACACAAACGCGCACGCTCATATGAAAATACAAGTCTGTTGGCATGCATGCACTTACTGTACACAGGCATCCACCTACACAGAAAGCAACTTTACTCACACGGACGTGTTGACACACACATAAACACATACACACACACACCGTTGGCATGGCTGGCTAGGTGAGGGCATGCTTCGCTTGTGATTAGAAGGGCAGGGGTTATGATCTAGGCGCCGAGGTGCGACGCTGCATGTATTATACATTGAACAATGATTCTTTGGAGAAAATGGTAATCCAAACATAGATGAAATATTCATGCCGCATGGCTGTGTGGTTCACCTCTTTTTGCTCTTTAACCAGATAAGATCCATGCGGGGTTAAAGCAGAGGTAAATGAGACAGAGAGAGGAGGGGAGAGGGTGCAGAGAGCAGAGGAAAAAGGAGAAGTAATGTAGTGAAGCATGAAATCATGGCTGGCTTGTGTAATTTAGCTCTGGGATGGAGCTCACTGGCTAGAATTTCATTCCCCTTAGGCCTGCTTTTAACACACACTTCCACGCGCACACACACACAAGTGCACAGTACAGCATATACAGTAAAACAACAACAAATATATTGGAAATAACTAACGTGTTGTATTCCACTAATCTTCACAAGGCCTTTTTCGATCTATTCATCCCTCCTTGGGAAATAATGCTTACACATTTCTTTACGCTTATCTTTACACTCTCCTCCGGTGTGCTACATTGATTACTGTCACATTCAACAAAACAAAATGCACCGTTTTCCTCTCTTCTGTCTATTGACAGTCTATTGTTGGTGTCTCTGTGTTTGCCACAGAGAAAGCTGTCCACTGTCCTTGTGAGCAAACTGAAGTGAAAAACAAGAGATCAGTGTTCAGGGTTTTACGGGACTCGATGGATGTCTAGTAAAAGGGCCACAAGATGATCAAGTGGAAAGCATGGCAGGAATTCAGGTTTCAAGGTAGATGAGTTCCACCAGAGAGAGACGGCTGGTAAACCTTCATATCAGGAAGGGTCAGGAGGTGGGTACATGTGTGAGCATGTGTGTGTGTGTGTGTGTGCGTGTTGTATCTCAGCATATTCAGAAGGAGAGGGGGTGGTGCAAGGGGGTCGGCTTCCCATCCATAACATTTAACATTTAAGGGAACCGCAGAGATCTGATATTACGCTGATGCTGATAAGTATGACAGCATGGCAGCAAAATATTACCGCATTGCTGAGGACACACATATACACACACACGCACACACACACATAGGCCAGGCATCTGTAAGAAATATTATTCACCTGCTCACAAAACAAACACACAAAGACAGTCATCACACACAGACCCTCAATCACACACACACAGCATCTATAAAACACCCTATTAGGCCTCATCCCATCATATCTGAGCCCACCTCATCACTGACCTCACACTATAAAACTTTAACACACCTTGGTGTTCGTGAACACACTCCACAGTGTCATTACAGCCGCTCTAATAGGGTTGTGCGTGTGTGTCGGCTCCTCTGGGTTTATTTGCTATGTGTTTCCTCTACAGATGGAGGCTTTACAAGCCCAGGAGCCTGTTATTGGCCTCCTGTCACTGTCCCAGTGAGCTGTGTTAAATCTATAACCAGCTGACAGCTGAGCAGATATTGGAGGACTCTCCATGAACAATAGCACAGCAAGAGAAACACTGTTGCTATCACTGGGAGGAAAAAAAAGACAAGGCTTTACAAGCTACTCAGCAGACAATGCTGATGATGATTATTATCGCGAGCTGCTTTGCTGCTGTGCTGCACTGATAGATACCAGGTGTGTGTGTGTGTGTGTGTGTGTGTGTGTGTGTGTGTGTGTGTGTTTCTGTACAAGTGTGTAGACCAATGCTTCTGTTCATGTGTCAAAAAACACTGGTAACAATAATGTGACCTGACTAATACCACACTTATGTACATACTTTTCACTCTCCACGTTAGCCTCTGCATCACAGTTAATCTATGCGTGTACGCAGCCACCGATTCACAATGTTTCCTGCAACACACAATGAGCACAGATGCATTAGCGGTTGGGGCCATGCACATTACGGAGGATAATTGCCTATGCATATTTCCTCATGTGCGCTCCCTCCTCTCCCTGACGAGCAGCGGATTGGATTCGAGCGCCAGTTGCAGAACCATTAATAGAAATTAAGTGCCAGGGAGAGCTACTGGAGAGAGACCAGTGGAGCCGGAATGGAGTTTATGTGAAAGATAAATACATTTCTACAGAAGAGTGCCTCCGTTTATTGGTTGGGAAATGCACTGTGATATGATAGAGGGGCAACAAATGAGTATGGAATAGAACGATATGGCTGAGAGAGAAGAGAATGTTGTGGAATTAGAGGCCTGACTTGAATAAGAAATGCTGCAAATAAAGTTAGGTTGCAGCTTGAGTTTTACATTTGTGATCACAGCGGTGAGTTCAGAAACCTCAAAGTGATACACTTAGATGTGACAGCCACACATTTACCGACAATGCTCTAATTTATCAACAAGCAACTGGAAGATAAATGGAGCACCGCTGCCATCCACTCACTCCAAGCTGCTCTCTCTGTCCTGAGAATGTCGAGTTATTATCCGTCATCCCTCGAGTGTCTCTCCCTCTTGGCTGGCTGGTGTCAGACAGATTACATACTCATCACACACATGCATGCAAGCGAACACGCATGCGCACACATTCAGTTAAGCTAATGAAAATTCAGCCTCATCCTGGGCTGTCTAATGGGCCCTAATAACAGAATCACTGGGGGCCTCGCGCGTGTCAGGCAGATTACACTACGCGCATGGACTAGACGGACAGGTCCTTGGCAGCGACACACCCACACTGACACATCCAAACACACCATGCTCATCCTCAAGTAGAGCTGGATTCAAGAGGTGCAAACACCTCTCTGACCACTAGGAGGCAAGGGTGAGCTTTGCCAAGCAGCCACTGTAGAGCCACTGAAGCCCCGCATAACAGGCTGAAATGTAGGATCTTCAATTACACACATGACTTATCCCATTGTCACGTTGTTCTACTGAGCAACAGATCATGTTATGCATACTTACTGTATATTATCTCTTATTGTCAGCACATTGCTCTAATAAAGTTTCATTATTAAAATGTTCTGTATATTCCTGATTATGCTACTTCCCTAGAAAGCATGGATGAATTACTGAAGGGGCCTACTGAGCTTTGGCCCAGGAGCCCAAGGCATGAGGGAGGTTCCTGGGCCAGGACCTGTGTTTGAAATTACTGTTAACATTTGTTGTTGATCAGTGACAGAGTTCAGATAGAAGTGAGGATATCATGACAACCTGTTCTTTAACTCCTGATCAGTGTCTTGTAATATTCAGAACATGCCAACCAAACCGAGTCCAATATTTGTTTTTTGTTTTTTTCTATAATATTTGGTATAGTTTGCTGTAGTATTTATTAAAATATCTGTAAAATATCTGTCTCTAAAATATCAGTGTGGATCTTCTGTGGTAGAAATCTTTAGACAGGAATCAGACTGCCTCTCTTCGTCTGAAGTGTGAGCTAAATACTAAAAATCTGCAGTTTTTCAACCGACAGCAGGACCTGAGTGCTCTGGTTCACCACACAAAACAATTAAAAACACAGAAAGACAAAACTACAAAGAGACAAAAAATGGTCGCAAACACATGCAAAACTATTAAAAAGAGATCCAAAACAACTACAAAGACATGCAAAAGGACTACAAAGAGATGGAAATTACCCAAAAGAGACACAAAATGACAACAAAGAGACAAAACTGTCACGCACCACACCACTGCCACGCCATTTGTAGAAGCTGCAGAGGCTTTTACATGTTGCTCACGGGCCCATTGTCTCATGATCCATCTATGCTAAAAAGCAAAAGAAAACTCCATTAAACACGAGTGAGCCCAGGGTCAAATGTAGACACAGCAGCTCATTTGATCAAACGAAAAGTCCGAGGCACAGGAGACTGAATTATGATTGCCATTCTGGGGGCTTCAAGCTCTGAGGCTGATCCCATGTCAAGAGAAGCCAGGGGAAACTTTCACGTGTCGACTTAGACGGGGGAGAATAGCGAGAGGCTACCAGGTCTGCATATGAACTCCACCTGAACTCCAAATAACTTTCCCTGTGGTCATTTAAAGTCATCGAGGGAGTGAGAAGAGGGGGGAGGGGAGGGAGGGAGGGAGGGTTGTGGGTCTGAGGACGGGACAGACAACTGAGAGAATAGATGAGGGAAGAGTGGCAAAGATGTGACAGGGTGAACAAATGTGCATCATTCCAGCTGGACTGAGGTACAAGAGAGAGGACAAGTAGAGGACGAGAAAGAGGGATTGAGACTGAGAGAAAGACGCCAAGGGAGTAATAAGCACACAAGCCTTCCATTAAATACTCCTCAAGCTCTCTTTCTTGCTCGGCTTGACCCTCTATAGTTCAAGATTTTGGCATAAAGTGCACATAAAGTGCAACTCAACAAGTTCTAAACCAAAGGTGTATATATTCTATTGATCCATGTATCTAATGCTGTGTTTCCACTGCTCGACTCAGCTCGCTCTTTTTGGTTTTCCATTGTCAAAAGTTGTGGATAGTATCTGATTTCTTGTGATTAGAGTGAAAACACTTCAGTCCACTCTCCTGTTTTTTCTTTCGCCTTTTGTCTTGCTGCATTCAACTTTTCCGAAACAAAGTTTGTCTCCTACTGCACTCATTCATTTTTCCATGACCGCTTATCCGCATCAGGGTCGTGAGGGACTACAGCTAATCCCAGCTGACATTGAATGAGAGGTACACCCTGGACAAGTCGCCAGTTAATCACGGGGCTGACACATAGAAACAAACAACCGTACACACTCACATTCATACGTATGAACAATGTAGAGTCACCTGTTAACCTATTAACCTGCATGTCTTTGAGTGGTACCCGGAGAGAACCCATGCAGACACGGGTAATGTGCCAAAAATGAATTGAATCAAGAGGAGCCGAGCTGTACCATGCAGTGGAAAAACGGCTTATTAAACATATGGATTTCTACATGTGCTCTGATTTCCCAATTGTACTATTATTATTAATATGTATTGATTCAATCCAGCTCAATAAGAATAAATGAACCCATATAACAGAATAAAAGACTTGGGGAAATGTAAATGAAGAAAGTGAGAGGAAGCAGAGTTGAGACTGGAGGGTTGTAAAGATAAAACAGTTGGAAGTAAATGTAATGTTCTCTACTTCTTCAACAACTATCAACATGTGAAGAAAAGGGAGATGCTTTGGAATTGCATGAAGCTTTTAGTTTATTGCAACTTAATTTAGGTAGTTTGGGCCATCATTTCTATCAGATATGATGATACTGTGCTCGGAAACAGGGTGAAATCGATCACCCCCAGAAGTAGTGCACTCTTTATGTAGCAAGATGGTAAGTAAGGGTGTGAAGGGTTGGGGTAGTGAGACGTAACCTTAACCAAGTACTTTAGTTTCGTAACTCTAACCATAGTTTAACTACCACAACCACAGTCTTTTCTAATCCTTCGCCATATAATAGTTGCCATGTGCAAATATCGTGGCAAGCAATGTTTTTTAATATTGTGTCCTGGTGTTGGATTAGGGTTGCACTGGTAAAACAAAGGATCACACAATCAGACAAGTTGTAAACAATCCAAGAGTTAATATATAATATTATCTTAATCACTTTGTTTGGCGCTAAAACCAAAGGTTAAACCTAATATGTGGCTAACAGTCCCTCACTGCACAGGAAAACCATCTGTGTGTACTACAGAAAGTGGTAATTTTACCGTTCACCATCGTTTTCTCTTCCAAATAAGTTTGGCTTACTAGGAGGTATGTTTATGACAGTTTAACTGTTCGTGTTTTATGCTCCATTGAACTCATTTTTAGGACTGTTGCCACATTCCCAGATCTCAGCAGCTGACGTGGTGAGCACATTAACCAAAAATATGAACATGTGACATTAAAAAAAACAAGAACAATCCTTTCAAGATCCTCTTAAGAAATATTACATGAAACATGCATACACTGATGGCAAAACAGCCAACTGTTCATCAGGAGTGACACAGCATACACACACACACACACACACACACACACACACTCATGGCACAGCCATCAGAAACAATTTGGGGTTCAGTATCCTGCCAAAGGACATTTGGACTTGACTGGTGGAGCCGGGAATCGAAGCAGCAACCCTCCAGTTACTAGGAGACCCCCTCTACCACCTGAGCTACAACCTCCCCAATCTATGAGCAGGTTTCATTTCAAAAGTTTAACTGCTAGACACAAGATGTCTTGTACTTCACTAAAAAGTCTCTTCTCGGTGTACGTGTGCTGGAGTGTTCAAGTTTCCATGTCACACTTGTGTAAGTAACGTGATTGGCTCTAGACGAGTTGTGATGTCACAAACTCCACGACTTAAAGTCAGATCTAAGGTGAACACAGAGAGAAACTTTCCTCCTTCAGCAGATGAATGTGCAAACAGCCTTCTGGTGTCAAACTCTGCACATCTATCATTCTGCACGGTGGAGCTCAAACATCCAAGAAGGAGTCTTTAAGTGTGAGGAGGCCACTTAACCCCAACTGCTGCACAAATACTCAACTGAAAGACAATATGCTACTGAGCCTGGATGAATAAAATAAGAAGGAAAAAATACACTGATGAAGGCCAAAATCATGATCATATTTTGTCCACATCTCAAAATAAATATAGCAAAAAAAAAAGCATCCTTGCTGTTGAGTCTGACTCCCCTCTGTCAAAAGATAGACATTTCAAACGACCCTCTGTCCATCTCCCTTCTCCCTACAACACCCCCAACCACCCACTCATCCACTTACGGCACCACCCCGCCCACGCCATGCCCCCCCATCCTGTTAGTAAGCTTGGACATGCTTCCCAGCCCGCTGCCCACACATTTCTCAGCTCCTCTTCATTTTGGACACTCATACATTTATGGAGTGATTCGGTGCAGTTCTCCCTCCAAGGCATCCAGGATTACTGCACATACTGAACTGTGGCGAGCAGAGGGGGTTTGGTGTGTGGAGGGCATGAGGGTGGGGAGGAAGAGGGGGGATGTGGGGAGGGCGGTCAGTTGAAAGAGGGGAGGAGGACAGGGGGATGTTTAAGTGAGGGATGAAAAGACAAATGGATTCAGTGGTGGAGTAGTATCCAAAAAAATGAAAGAAAAATGATAAGAGAGAAGAATCGAGATTGTTTTTTGACAGTGCAGGAACACTTCATTTGTCCCACAGAGTGTGTGTGTGTGTGTGTGTGTGTGAATGTACAGTATATAGACATCCCTACAAAATGTGTGTGTGTGGGTGAGCCTTGTTTGAGATGTCACCAGTAATTTAAGGCCCTCTTTTGGTGCAACACCCACTTTTCTCATGTGATAAAACACTGTCTATATCACCTGTGAGCCTGTGGTCTTTTCATAAGAGTACATCTGGGTGTCTGCGTGTGTGTATGTGTGTGTGAATGAGTGAGAGAGGGTGTGTATGTTGTACTCTAATTAGCACCTAAACACACAGGAGAGTGCTGTAGGCAGACAGCAGATAAATCAGACAGGGCTATAAGATCGTAACACACTAACAGTAGATATCAGCTGCACTGCAGCTTTAACACACTTGATAAATTGACAATACAGCAGTAAGCTATAAGCAGCTGGCTCCTTTCCCAATTCCAAAGCATTGGATTGTGGGGACAATTTTGTGTTTGCACTGCAGCTTTCTTTGTCCCAACTACAAAGATGCAATAAGTAATGAGACATGCACCAGGAAGGGTTTTTTTCCACATTCATTTGCTAATACATGCCCACTGCATTTCTATATGTTTCCCTCCAATTACCAGCATTACTCAAAGTCAGAGCCTCTCCCAGCACATTTTTCATCTTTCACTTTCCTCACTCTCATCCATTAATTTGAATATCCCAACCCCAACCGAGCGGTTCTAGGCAAACACAACGGCGGCGGCAGAAACAAGCTTGCTCCCTGATGTGTGTTGTTCCTCTCTTTTCCACTCCGTCTTTGTGTGTCTCCCTGCCTCTCTGCTGCTATAAGCACTGCAGGCGTGAAGGAGAGAGATCCCAGCAGTACAGTATGGTCTGGCACTGGTGTGTCCCCGCCCCAGGGGAGTCTGGGAGAATGAGTCCCAGCGGAGGTTTGTTTAAATGCTAGAGGGAGTGTTTGCCCCAGACTACCCTCTCTCGCACTAATGGATATGTCTGTGTTATTGATAGTAGGACTGCAGGAAAAATGTGTATAAGCTTTTTTATGCATTCATTATACTCTGGCCATATAGGGTGACGTCTCATTGCCCTTGTAGGTGAGATCTTTGTGTTGGAGAAAAACGGTTGTGGCATAAAAGAGATGTTGGATTGTGATCTATGTTGAAGTTTCTGTAAGTTAGATATTTATGAAACATAAACCCATATTATCAGCCTTAAACAGACAGTTGGGTTGCATCAGAGGAGTTTCAAATCCCCTTTAAGACTGACCAAATGTAACTGAATAAAACTGTAAGTTTCAGGTATGAACAGGAAGGAAAAGATGAAGAGCGTGATCCCAAGCCTTGGTCTCTACATCAACACCACATCAGCCACTAAAAAGAGGACACTAAAGATACTCTAATCAAAAAACTTATATGTATGACATGAAAAGGGTCACTCGCTCAAAAGCCACATATTTATTCACTCTTTGCAACTGATTTGGTTCAGTTTCACCGCTCTCATCAGTGTTCAGCAGCGGCAGGCAGCTTTTTTCAGCAAAAAAAACTCACTGTACTCTACCTGTCAAAGGCCAAACAAGAGACAGATGAAGTCAGCAGCAAACTGGTGAACATAGTGGAGCCAGATATTTCCCTCTGGGTTAGTGGAGACCATAACAGAGCTAAGATGACAGTAAACATTGGACTTACATTCACCAGGTGGTCAGAAACACAACTCTAAATGAATGTGACTATCTTATAAGCGACTTTATTGGGTTAATGTTGCGTTTACTGCTTGATGTGCTTAATTCCCCCAAGTGGAAAAAAAACAATGAATGCAGGTTAAGTTTACAGGTAAGTTTATTAAACAATTACTGGCAATTTGCGTCAGTTGACAAACCCATAACCAGAAATCTACAGGTCTTGCGGTGGCTTCGTGTGCTGGGGGGGGGGAACTCCTGGTATTTAGACTATCAAGACAGCTGTGAGGTTGTGGTATGTTTATGTGCTGTACTGTCAGACCCATAGCACAAACTGTAAAAAAAAAAAAAAGAAAAGATGTGATGTGCTTCACTTTTTATGCTCTATAATTAGGCTATAGTAGAAAATGTACTTTTCTGACATGAAAAGACAGATGTTGGAGAATCCAACCAGTACACAGTAATAAAATCATGAAACTGTATGAAGGCATTGTGTTTATGGTTCAAGTTAAAAGCTGAAACTGAAAGTGTCTCGTGCTTTAGTGACACATTGCTTCTTGTTCGTGCTGTTTGTTTTCCCACAAGACTGCTGTAAATGCACGCTCTTTATACTGTACCTGACATTTATGTTGAACAGCCTTCATCTCTCTGTCTGCATAGTTCAAATCACTTTCATCTCTCTGGTTTCATAGTGGCAATAGGCAAGATAAAGAAAGCACAATGAGAAAGAGAGACAGACAGTGAGAAAGAAAGAGAGAACATCCTGTAAGTGAGAGTTTACCCAAGAACAATGCTGTCTGCCTTCAGCTGAGGCTGTCTGCAGGAGACATTATGTCATGTGTTACGCCTGCGAAGGCGAGAAACTGTTGTAGTCAATATCTTGCTGCGTGCATCTTGCGCTCGTTTTTTTTTTCTCTCTCTCTCTCTCTCTTGCCGTGAGGGAAGAACCTCAGGACTTGTGGATAGTCTTGGGCTCTTTTCAGACACAATACATATTCACATAGACCTCCTCAGCGGCAGCTCATGATCGCTGCTGGCAAGGTTAGCTCTGTTTATGAAACCATCAATTACACATATTTAATTTAGTAAGAGAAGAAACGCCGCCACACTGACTGAATCCAGACCGAGTGTCCCCCTGAGCACTGGGATAAATAGAGCAAGGGAAGAGGAGGAGGAGATAGAGAGAGAGTGTGAGAGAGAGAGAGAGAGAGAGAGAGAGAGAGAGACAGACTTCATTAATTCTGTCGTCCATCTAATTGGAGCCCTGTTGGACCCTACAGCTAAAAATGAAGTCCGAAACGAGTTCTAATGAGAAAAAAGACGTGAGGGGGAAAAAGTTGGAGCTACTCATAGATAGAGAACAACCTTGGGCAAAATCAAGTCTTCATGTACAATACAGACCCTTGGGATGCCCCCAACTCCCTCGGCTGGACGCTGATTAAAATTGGACGGTATTCATTCAAAATAATGAGACTAGAGGCCTACCTGAACTTTCTAATCAGACAAACTGATGTTGTGAAGCAGAAAATGTGAAGGGTTTACATCAAAAATTCACCATCACGGTGTGATTTGCATTAAAAGTCTAAGAGCAGGAAAAAAAAAAAAAAATGTTGCTCACTTCAGTCCAGCGAATTATGTTCAAGAAATGTTCATATTTTTAGATACTTACTCGCTGTTGCAGACACTTCAGCCCTGATGAAGAGCCCTCAAGCAAGAGACTTTGAAGCATTTGGTTCTTCAGCTGACCTTCCTTTAGAGGAGAGTAAGGGATTCAAGAGGAGTGAAGAGAAACATAGTATTTCATGAGAATAAACTGGAGATACATTTCAAGATAAATATTTGTAGATCAATTCAACTGAAATCATTGTTACATAAGATAAAGAGAGACAAAAAACATGCTTTTTTGGGGTAATTACATTCCCCTGGATGCGTATCAGAGCCCCACCCCAAGGTCCCAGTCATAACAAAAGTGGCATCATAGGCGACTCTGGTTATAATGGCATCAGTGCATCAAGCCTTTGTCTTTCATTATGGCTGTGATCAAAACCAAAAGCCAGACCACAAATTAGAGGAAACTGAACTGAACAAGGAAAACAAGCACGGCCAAATAAACAAGAGAACTGTGTGAAGGAGTGGATGAGAAGACATTAAAGTAGAATAGAGTAGAAGAGAGTAGAGAGAGGTGGAGGGTGGTAGAATAGAGTAATGAGAAGTCAAATAGAAATGAGTAGGGACAGGTACAGTGAAGTAAAGAGGGGTAATGGAGTGGAGTAGATGGAAGAGGACTTGAGTATCGAGGGCTAGAGTATTCTAATGTAATGAGGAGTGAAGTTAAGTACAGAGGAGTATAATTGAGAGGTAGGGTTAGAGGGGTTAACCTACCCCAACCCTAACCCTAAGTATATGGGGTACAGTAGAGAGCAGAATACAGAGTGAAGAGGAGTAGAGCAGAAATTATTAGAGGAATATACAGAGGAATGGAATACAACAGAGGACAGGAGAGGAAAGTAAACAGAGTATGGAGGAATAAAGAGGAGTCGAGTAAAGTCAAGAGTAGAGTTAAGTTGAATACAGAGGACTAGAGTAGACAGAAGTAGAGTAAAGTACATGGGAATATAGTAGCTAAACACAGTGGAACATGGGTAGAGTAGAGTACTATTGTACTCAGGTACAATAGAAAGGAGGTATGTACAGAAAAATAGAGTTCAACATGCTATGGTACAGAGGACTAGAGTAAATTACAGAGGAATAGAAAAGGATATAGTGGAGCAGTAGGGTCGAGTACAGAGGACTAGCATAGGATGGTAGAGTACAGTAGAGAGTGGAGTAGAGTAGAAAGAAATAGAATAGAATAAAGTACATAACTGAAAATTATAGTTTAGCAGTCGTTTAGCACAGTATAGTTTAGTTGGGATCAGTAGAGTAGAGTAGAGCATAGTAGAGTTTCGTGCAGTATAGTATCGTAGGGATGAGTAGGAAAAAGTAGAGTAGGGATGAGTAGAGCAGAGTAAAGTTTAGAATAGAGTTAACTAACTAAACTAGAATAACAGAGTATAAGAAGGAGCAGAGCAGCAAAGAAGCAAGGAGTGAATAGTGGATAAGAATCGGAAAGTAAAGAGGAGAGAGTACAACAAAGTAACTTAAAGAGCAGTAGAGTAGAACGTAGTAGAATATAGAGTAGAAAAGTAAAGAACAGAGTACAGTATAGTGCCGTGGATTAGAGTATGTGTAGAGTAAAGAGGAGAGGATTAAAACTGTAATGTACAGACCAGTAGAGTACTGTACAGTAGAGATAAATAAAGTAGAGAGTAGAATACTAAGGGGTCAAGTAGAATGAGGAGGTTTAAAGTGCAGTATAATAGAAGCAAAGTCCAGAGAAATAAAACAGAGAATATAGTGAAGAGAGAGGTGGAAGTACAGAGCTGAAAGTAAAGTACAGTTGGTTAAGTGTGATAAAGAGGAATGATGCTGAAGTTACTGGAGTAAAGTGAAGAGCAGTAGAGTAGAGTACTGTACAGTAGAGAGGGGTAAGTGCATAGCAGTAGTGTCTATTAAAGTGCAGTTCAGCAGATCACAGCACAGGAGATCAGATCAGAAGCAGGTTGTGTTTTCACAGTGCACTGTGTAAATGTGCTGCATGCAGCCGGCTGCACAAACTGTGTCTTGTACAGGATGTTCAGTTCATTTGTTTGTGTGATGTGACAGCGGGGTGGAGCGAGGTCTGGCTTCTGCTGACTGTCAGCAGGTTACCGGCACACTGGGAACCGTCCTCCACACCGAAGCACCAAATCGGAGTCCTCACAGTGAAAATGATTAGTCTAATCGAATTCATCACTGAGTGTCGCCTCATCTCCATCTCCAGTCCCATTCACAGAGACACACACACACACACACACACACCCTGTGTCCTATGCTGTGAGTCCCCCTTCCCAGGAAAAGACACACTGTTCAGTGGCATTCCTACAGCAATCCAATTAGGTTTGATTTCAATTCAATTACTGGCCTGTTAGGGGAGTAGAGTGGAGATCCATTGAATGAACTTTACTCGGAAATTCCATTAATACTGAGAAAGTCATTCAAGTCCATAATCTGGATGAGAACAGGGTAGTAGAAGAGAGAAAGGCTGATATTAACCCTCACTATTTCCCTCAGAATGAAGTGCAGCAGTAACCGTCCACAGTCTGCCGCAGTGGCGCTTCTCGTCAAACAGGGAAATCATTAAGGCTCTGGTTCAACAGCAAACTGCAGAGTCTCACACAGGAAGACATCTGCTACATGTGAGACCACAAACAGCAAACTGTCAACAACTATCTACCCCCACAACCTTCCTCACTATGTACGTGTCTATGTCTGTGTGCGTGTGTGCATGTGCAGTTCAGCACATGTGTGTGCAGGCCTGTGACTGCAAGAACAACAGATAAGCATTAACGCATCTCTGTGGCAGCGTGTGCAACCATAAATTACTACCTCCTGAAGATAAGAAGCCGCTATCACTTTGAGCCCACTGCAAAAAATGTCCATGGGGAAAAGTTGTTGTTCCTCATGTTTTAAGTTGCAGCTTTTATGTCTAAAAATGACTTTAAAAATGAGTAAAACGTCATGGCAGAGGTATGTTCTTTCCCTGTAATTACCTAGGAATTTTCCAGGAAAGAACTTTATAATTTGGTACTTATTAGAAGATAAATAGAGACAAAGTCTGTTGAGTTTATCAGCAGCTGATTTGAAGGAATGTCCTCCTAAAGATGTGCTGTCAAGTAAACCCAAATAAATGTTTGTCCATTCTTCAATAATTTGTTTATATTTCACATTTTTGCATGTTGAGCTGACCCGCTTCGTGCTGCCTGAAAGAGCTTCTGGGTTACGCTAGAAATTAAATGGAAGTAATCATTTGGAAATTATCTATTTAGTGCCAAACTTTTTCAGATAATATTAGGACTTTACAAAAAAAACAAAAAAACAGCAACTCTCCATGATAAATACGTTTAGCTGTACCTGCCACTCTCTATGCACACCTAAGCTTTTGTGATTAGCTTTAGACGTGAATGTTTTGGGTTTGTTTGTTTAAAGGTAGCTACCACAAAGGTTTAGCTGTACCTTTTCCAAATTTCTTTCATCTTTTAAGCCCTACATGTGCTTCATCTTGTAAAGGTATGTTAATTATACTGAAACGGAGCAGAATCAGGTAGATTGGACATGTATGGTGAAGGAATTGAAGCTTAAAATCAAGATATAGAGAAGAGAAGGCAGTGTTTTTTTTCATGAAGATAAGGATTTAGAGGATTTTAGCATCAAACCTCAACTAAATGAATTGTTTCGGTGGATATTTTTTGCAGCACACAGTATGGTAATATACCTTGGAGCATAAAGGAAGTTCCCAGACAGGAGAGCAGACAGTTTCTGTCACAGATAAGAGCTGATGCAGATCTAAGACAATGGGCTGTTTATGGCACCGTATCTTTATCCAGAAGAGGAAGAATGACTTCCCTAACTTTTTAATATCATGGTTTTAAAAAAAGGAGAATATCGTTTGTGTGGCAAGCAGCAGCTCTGAACCTGTCTTTGTGGCTCTTTCTTTCTTTTCATCTCATATTCAAACATACACACACAAACCTCCCATTGACTGCTCTTATATTTGAGTTTATCCATTATCCATAACCATCAGCATCAATCACTCACCCCATAACAGCTCCCCATCCACGGCCACACACAGGCACAGGTACACACTCGCAAACACCAAAACTCAGATACACTTCACTGCTGGCGAATAGACTATCAATGTGCTTTTTACTGGCGTGTCTGAGGCGCTGACACCTCTGCACTCGGTCTATTGATTTTGTTGTCTTATCCTAATGAGCCTTGCGTCATCCATCACTGCTCTGCTGGTAGCACTCAGGCAGCCTGGATGACTGGAAGGACTGAATTAAGAAGGGACAGGGACTATCACCTTGCCACTAGGTATATATCAATAAGAGTTTCCTGACTACCATTTTTGAAAGGAATTAAGAGTAATAAAAAAACGGGTTGCACATGTGAGGGTTTGGAATAGGATAAGTGCATTCTGACATGATTTCAGGCCCCTCAGCTGATGACTTCTGACCCCACAGGCTCTTGCCTTTAACACTTGCTTTCTAGTGTCATGAAAGTGCTTTCAGGTTGCGTCTGCGTGTGTATGTGCAGGTATGAGTGTGTATGTCGTATAGGTGCTGACTATAGCGATGATGGGGATGTTAGAAGACAGCTAGCACCCATTACTTACTTACACCTTTTGGTATACAGACGGGAGATGAAACACTTCCACGCCCTGTAGCTCCTGCTCTGCATCCATCCGTTCATCCACGCAGACGTTATGGAGGATGTCTCCATGCTTTATGTCATCTCTGCGTCTCCAAATGGTGTTTTGATGTTCTGCACCCTGTGTTGATGCATTTAGAAACAGTCAGCCTCTATTATCATTTGTGTTGCTGAAGGAAACATCATCTTTTATGTCAATCTTAATGTCAGTGTTTGAATAGAATAAACAACCCTGCACTGGTCAATCATGATCACTCTTTGAGTAGCAGTACTCTATAATTTATTTTGAAGCCCACTACAAATCAGATATATTCAGTGAGGTCTTTATACAGCTTATACAATGTGTCCTATGTCCTACATCTTCTATGTGTCTTGCATTTCATGTCTTTTAATCAATTCAGTTCCAAGAACACTGCATGTTCTTCTTTGTGCTTGGTGGATCCAAAATATTACATCAAATCAACCATATACCAAATACATATTACATCATAACCTGCATCTTTTATCCTGCATGTTTGCATGGACCTGTAAAACACAAGGTCCGGTCCAAACACCACACATCTGTTTACTTCTTGCCTATTCCAACATCCTAAATACTACACTCTTTCTCTTTTCCACATGCTGTCTCCTGTAACACACTTCCTGCATCATGTATTATAGATAGGGCTTTCGACACTGTTGAATATAGAGCCTACTGTAGAATTTATCATTCATACTATATCCCAAGTCTCTAACTCTACACTTTAAAACATTGCTGTGTGCTCTGAATATGTTATCAACACAGTGAAATGTGCAAAAACCTTGTAACATCCAACATCTTATGTTGCAGCTTACATTATATGTTCAGCTTCATACATCCTGTTGTGTCCTTCATTAAATGTTTTTTGTTTTGCATTCTTCAAAGTGTGGTCATGAACATCCGTCACTCTACATCTTGAATCAATACGCTGTGGTCAATGTTCAATACAATGATTTTATGTTATAACATTCCTCATCTTGCATCACACAACTTGTGTTGCAACATACATCCAATTTACAGTTTTGTACAGCTTGTGATGTCTTATATAGATCTTAGACCTCACACTGTAAAATTATACATCTTATGTGCGGCTTCATACCTCCGGCCTTATGTCCTGTGTCCTACACAGATCCAGTAAAGGATTTTCTATATCATCCACTCTACATACGCTCTCATCCACAGGTTCTGCACTCTATGTCCTACATTACACACCTTGCACCCTATATCTATTCTTCATCCTGCATCTGTGAGTTACAACCTACATCCTGCTTTCTACATATTACATCCTGTTTTTAATATTACAAGCTGAACCTACATCTACCTACATCTTTTGCCCTACTTCCTACATCTGCATGCAGTCAGTATACATAGGATAGGCAGTATTTGAAGCGAAGAATTGGATGCAGATGTCTTCGCTTGGCTATTGCTACCATAACACATGCTATCACTCAAGGCTTCAAATGTTCTCCAAAATAGAACCAATCCTTGATGAGAGAATAATTGTGTAGGAAAAAAAAAGACCAAAAATACCCTGTCTTCAGGGGGCACTTTGGTGAAAATTACTGCTCTAATCTTATTAAACTCTGAGTGTTGCCACTATTTACTGGTTTTAAAGACGATAAGCTACTTATGAAGTGGTGTGGAGTGAAGTGAAACTGTGTTGTGAGAATATCTCTCGATGTCACTCACCATACATAAGCAAGCCCCATGCCACGCTAGCACATTACACACCAACACAAGCCAAATACTATAGTTTACAGTGTGTATAAAAAGATTACACACAGGCTGTGCTGTCATGTGACTCCTGTTTGCCACAAAAACAGTTTGTGACTTCCCCGTAACATTAGCACCCTAAGGATAACACACATACAAATGCCAACACACACATCCAAGGAACACAAACGCATGCATGCACAAACACTTACGCACAGACACACACACACAGACATACAGACACCAAAGAACCCAGCAGGCTTTGGGAGTCATGCCCTGACCTCTGGTTCCCAGTCAAAGGGGTGCTGTTCGCCAGTATACAACAGCACCACTGATCCCCTGTGTTCCTCTTGTAAATTTTGCTCTTTCTCCTCGATGCTCAGAAGAGTCCTGTGTTGTTTTGTGAAAAGGAGGAGGAGGAGAAGGGAGGAGTGGCGAGGCAAGAGAACAGAGGAGTGAAGCCACTGTCTGTGTGAGACTGCTAAATCACTGTGTCTGCATGAAGGCTGGGATTGTGCATGTGTTTCTTTGTGTGTGCGTGCGTGCATGTGGTTTGTGACCCTCTACAGTACATGTGCGCATAAAAAGAACAGAGAACAAGGGACCTTTAGTCTGGGATGAAAACATAGACCAATGTTACAGGCCAAATAAGATTAACTGGTCTAATGGACACACTTATTTTCATTATTCTGCATCGTTGCTACAGCCCGGAGAGAACAGGCTCGTTTCTACCAGCAGCCCAGCGGCAATGACGTTCCGATAAAGGAGTCTTCACTCCATCCACTTCTAATTTTCAAGAATTCATTCATTCATCCTCCCATTTTGCCATATTAACATGTTACCTCAACAGGATATTCCATCTGTCTTTATAATTTATTAATTTAAAGTATGCACAAAAGCTACTCATATCATTCGTGACAGTATGGTTTGCTGTGATACGTCCATGAAATTTAATACAATCCTTTCCTTATTACAGATTGGAATGTAGATCAGTGCAATTCAGCTTAATGAGTATAAATAAATCAGTGATATAGAGGGAGGAGCCACTTACGTACCCCTCCTCTCCCTCTTTAATCTAGCCCTCCTCATTAACACAGGCGTAAATATGTAAATGAGATGAGACAGCATGGAAATATACAAGCCTATTACACAATTAACATGACTGCTTGATTAAGTAATATAGAGACTTTATAATATCGCTGCATGCACGCTTGTATATATGCTCGCACATTAAAACTCATTTATTGTGTGAGTAATTGTCTGCACTGCAACCTCTACAACATACACTTCCAGTCACAGTTATTTTTTATTCACTTCAGAGATCTTTCTCTTTCATTTTTTTGTTTTAAATACTTAACGATCTATTATTCAACCTTGAACCAGCCCCAAATCAAGATGTCATCCTGTATATCCCAGAGCAAGACGAGCAATGTGATGCAAACTCATTGAGATTAACAACATAACCATATAACGTTACATCTAATCCCATTCTCCTCCTGATTACCTAAGAACCAGATACCATCTAAATCTGCCCAATAATTGCAATGCAGATGATGATCAAGCGAGATGGAGAGAGAGTGACAGTGAGGGGTATCGCCAGTTTGACATGATTACAGCACCGGCCTCCAGGGACCCATATCTTGATTTAGATTAAACCACGCTCGTCAAATGGAAAGCACCCATCTTTAATATGGCCGTATATCAGCCACCGCATAAAAATCTGAGGTTCCATCAAGTCCATGAACAGTCCATGAGGGGGTTGATTAAATGAAGAAAGACGGAATGAGGAAAAAATCTAAATACAGTGTTGATCAGAGGAAGAACGTGAAGTGACACCCAGCAAATATGTTGACGCTGAAAATAAATTGATACGACAGCCTGCAGCAGAAAAAAAATGGACCAGAAAAACTGCAGCTGTAAAATTGCGTAAACATGGCACCTAAATGGACAACAATAGTCATCCATAGCTGTGTGTGCATCATTTCATAACATCAGAATATAACATGTGACTGATATCAAGTACCTGATATCAAGTTTGAGTACTTTTGAAAGGGTCAGTTAGCCGCACAGACAGTATTACTAGATTAGTTTTCTCGCCAGCTGGGCTAATTTTTATTTAATTGGGTGGATGAAATTTGCTTTTGGTGGCTTGTGATCATTTGGGCCATCAAAAGGTTTTAGAGATGGATACGAGTGAGATGGCTACTAACTTTCCAGTCATTTAAGACTGGCAGGGAACTTTAACAGGCTCAACACTGATAACTTGATTGACAAAACCAAATATCATTACAATTTGTTACAACTTATTGAATAATAGAGGCTGGAGGTGTGTCTTGGGACGAAACACTTTATTTTTCATCTCGCCCAGGTATTGAGATATCCCCTGTAAATATGTGTCTTGCATTAGTTGTTTGATTTTGACAGCTGGACTTAGCCCGGATTGTCCAAAGGTAACAAAATCATCCCACCACTAACTCTAAAGCTTACTAAAACAACAAGTTGCTGTTTCATGGGGGTGATGTACTGGACTATATCTTGGCCAAAACACTTGCTTTAAGATGAAACATCTTTCTATTGTCTTTGTGTACATCCAAAACAAATATAAAAATGTTTTCTTTTGTGAAAAGCATAATTCAAGATTTCTACTTCCAATTCCCAATTTCAAATAAACTTTTGTTTGAGGTGCTTGAAACACTGACATCAACATTTGTTTGTTTGCAGTGTTGTGTTACAGACCTTGTTGTGAAAGTTCCAATGGAAGTACTTTCTTCTGAACAAATAGTCCCTATGAAAACACATAATCTAATATAATAATCAAACATAATCATATTTAATTCCTTTCATGTACATTGCATTGGAGCAGAGGCAGCACTAGGGCAAATAAAAATAATACTATTTGCATGGGTATAACAAACATAGAAAAGTATGGAAACATGTTGTGATTTAGGTGAACTGACCCTTTAATATGAATTTTACTACGTTATAAACATGGAAATTGTGTACTCATTGGGGTTGGAGCTATACTTGTCAAATAAAGCTACAGTAAGAGGCTGGCGTTTGTCACCACCAGCTCATACACGTCTATCAAGATTTGACATGAACTGTGACTGACGACGAAACACCAAAGCAGACACAACACTGAGGAAGAAAGCTGACAGAAAACGGCACAGACAGCGCGATTTTCCTCAAGGGACAACTTCATGAAAGAAAAAGATGGATGACGATCACATGAAAATGTTCTTTCACATGCAACACATTAGCAGCGCGTCTACAGAGAAGCGACTGTGGCCTGCGCAAGAAATTCCTGCTATTAGAAAACAATGCTGCGTACTGTGTGCACAAAGAAAAAAAATGCGCTTTCTAAATGGAGGACACTGAAGGGTTGGACAACATATACTGTATATCTCACGCCATGCTAACTGGCCTGAAGATTTGGATTAGCCTGTGACAGAGTTTATGTGGAAGTCCCAGTATAGTTTGTACTGGTGGCATGAAAACGCCTACACTACCCAGACAACAGTCATGCTACAGCAGTATTAAGACAGAGAGCTGCTTTTCCACCTCTCCTTCAACATCTGTCTTTCTCTCTTTCAGTCTTTTCTCTCTATCTTGCACTCTGTTGCTCTCTCTTAAGAAAAAAAAACCAACATGTTTTAGAAGGTGTCAGGCAATCAATATAGTGATGAGGGCTGTTGTTTTGAGGCCTGATATACTACACGCACACCAGCACAAGAGTAATGACTACTATCCACAGGCACTGTAACAGTCATGAATTATACTTTATTGGCTGCACTTTGTCAGATATATGACTCTCCTGCCTCCTCATATGTATTCTGCAGCTGACAAGATTTGATACATACATGAGCATGCACACACACACACACACACACAGGTAGAAAACACTGATCACAGACCATTCTATAAACTCCCCAACCATGTCCCGAGGCCCTCAAAGAAAAAAAGAAAAAAAACACAGATGAAAGCTTTTAAAAATAACAGAACAAGACATTTTCAAATCAATACGTGTTTCTCTTTTTTTCACCCCCCATCTTGAATAGTGCTTGATGACCCACGCCATTAGAGTAGACTGTGAGGTGCGTCTGCGACGTGCTCGATACGTTGAGCGGCATGAACAATGCTGGAGCTGATTGTAAGAGGCTGTATGCTCCTGGGGGGGTTAATAAAGGGGATTGTTCTGTGTTGTATTTTCTCTTTACTCATTTATGTTCAGCTAGGTGGAGGTCAGACGTAGTGTCCCTGAAGCCATACAGTAGGGTGTATGTTTTCAACAGGATGAAACTCAGTAGCCTTGACCAGAGAACAAGGAGAACACAGACTCTTCGCTTCACTGACTAAATCAATCTTTAATACACCATGCTGCTGCCCTCTCAGAAACAGTAAGAAATGCAGAAACCATACACCATGTGCCACATACGTGTGTGTCTGCGTGTGCCCACGTGTGCGTTATAAAGTAGCACACACACCACATAAATGTTAAAGCGTGGTGCTGTACAGCGGGTTCAAAGGTTGAAATGGGCCCATGCCTCTCTCTCCATACCAAAGAAAGAGTTATAGCCGCCCGGTCAGCAGCATGAAAAATGCACACACTCTCATTGTGATACACTCACACATGAACAAACACCTGGTTGCAGAGCCTGTAGATACTTTACAGGTCTTCCATTTGGCCACAAGCTCCTCGATCGCACAAAGCACCTCAAACTCCATGCGCAGCTTGAATATCCGATCGTTCCAAGAAGCAAGTTCATTCATTTTGCCTGCTTGGCTGAGAGAGTTGGCTAATGACATGACAGAGGAGCTCCATGCAAATAGCCAACATCTGTCACAGCGCTAGCTCCACTCCATATATTTATTTGCTGATCCTACTTAATATTTCTGCATATTACTGGCTGTTTGTTGGAGGCGGACAGTGATGCATGTTCCTGCATGACGCCGTACAAAAGAAAGCAATCTCCTGCAACCCTCACATCCACTCCTGCTGCTTCTTCTAAATGCATATTTTGTGCTGGCTTTGCAGCCCGCTGAAGGTCAGAGGAAAGTAAGGCCCCTTTATTGTGGAAATAGGAGAAACACATTTGGTGGAGCTAATGTGTGCTGCATTTATCACCAACACAATAAGGAAGGCTAGATAATATATCTCATGCAATGTGGAGGGAATACATTACATGTAGGTGTTGTGATGGCTGAATCTGGGTGTTATCTGCGGGGGGTTATTTCGGTTTATCTTGTATCACGGTGACATTCAGATTCTGAATATCCAAGGTGCCCGCTGACTTAGTTTAAACTCATTTCATCATGTTAATGCAAATGTTTCTATACATACACTAAAACTTTAATAACTCAGATGCCTGTCTCTTATCTTTAAAATAGGAGCCGGTCAGATATCAAATCCTCCTGAGACAACCTATTTGGCATTTAGCTGTCAGTACCTCATCACCTTACTCTGTCTTTCCCCAACTTCTTCTTTTTTTTCTTACTGCATATGGGGGTGGGGTCAAACGTTGACATGGCTTTTTTTTTCCTGTCTCTGATCCAGTGTCAACCTTCAGAAGTGATCCCTCACCGACACAGGGCTGTCTCAGGTGCCCCCAGCGCTGACTGGCAGGCCTTGGAAGTGGAGAACTGCTTTAGCCCAACGTTCAGTCAGGCTGCTTGCTCGCTGACACATTCAGACAGATACATCACTGAGGGCCAATGACAGCTCGTTATTGCTGGAGATGATAGAAGCTCACCACGGGGATTTGTATCAAAGCAGGAATGTTTGTGTGCGTGCGTGTGTGTGTGTGTGTGTGTGTGTGTGTGTGTGTGTGTGTGTGTGTGTGTGCACGCGTAGAAGAATTAGATGAGAGGTGAAGACACGGGGTACGAGGACTGCCAGCGGTTTTCTAACTTGAATATGGGGAAAAGGGTCCATACTTTGAGCTTGAAGGAATTCAGAAAGCACAAACATCCAACCAGCTTTTAAACTCGAAGATGTCATCGCTCCTTTTTGGCAATTTGAGTCCTTGGCAATCCTAATATTATAAATCAAGGAAAGGAGTCGAGTTTCTATCTCTGTTTGTTTGATGGTTATACTACAAAAATCAAATTTGCCTAATAGTGGAAACTACGAAAATCTAATCACTTGTTCCTTGGCTAAAGTCCAAAGTGTCCATTCACTTTTGTGGACATGTGTTCATATCTAATAAAAGACAATCAAATTAACAAACCAGGGTGAAAATAGAACCACACAGCTGAAAATAATCCACAAAAAATGAAGAAAATATGTTTTTAAGCTTATTTGAAGGGAAAAACCTGAAAGATTACATCAATGTAATACTGTATCTTCTCCAATATTCCTTATCTGCTGTACATGTGTGCAAAGTAGCACCATAAATCTACTGTATGTGCATCAGTGAAGACAATTTACTGATAATTAGATTTAATGAATGTTTAAAGGGGCTATAATCGATATTTTTTTATTAACACTAAATCAAATATGTAATGTGAAAGTAGCCGCTCTTAGTGACCTTTTAACCCTAACCCACACAGAGAGAGAATTATCACTAGACTCTGCAGCTCCTTTCAGCTTTCCAGAGCATTTCAGCATTTTTTAAGTCATTGCTTTAGTTTTCTGGCACGAAATTCTACTGTTTAGGTTCTCTGTCACCACGCTCATAGTACCTTTTTCAGCTGGCAGCTGCGTTCAGAGAAAAAGCTTAAAAAAAAACAACCTGTAAGCTACCTGCTCAGCCCCAAACAGATGACAGGCAAAGTTAGCGACTAGCTGGTAAACACATTTAGCAGTTAAAGAGTCTTTAAGAGTTTTTTAGGAGGTGGAGTCCAAAGACAGAGCTGCAAGAAAAGCGAATGTGGAAGTTACGTTTACCAGCTGAACAGAGACACAAGCCTAACTGATTGATAATGTCGCTAAATTACAGCTAGATGTGCAAAGAGGCAACTGTTTGCTAACTAGTTTGCAAACTTGTTCCCCACTGACCCCATGGCCAAGAAACAAGTTATTACAGGTCTAGAGAGATTTTTTATTTTGCTGGGACTTGGACGAGAATAAGGATACCATTCACTTAAATGCTAAATATGAAGCTAGAGCCAGTTAGCTTAGCATAAAAAACAAAAGCAGGGGACAACAGATTGCCTTGCTCTGTCCAAAGAGAAACAAAATCTGCCTGCCAACACTTCGAAAGCTCACTAATTAACACATTATACCTAATTGTGCTGAAACTGTTTCTTGGCCAGGGCAGTGACTTCCTGTTAGTGATGTTTAGAGCCAGCAAACAATTTTACCTGTGGACAAAACCAGACTAACTGTTCTTCCAGCGTTTATGCAATGTTCTCCTCTAACTCTTGGCAAAAAGTCTCAAAAGTCAAATCAACCCTTTCATCAATTTGTGCTGTTTGTTTTACAGAGGTGTTATAAAAAACCTCAAGGAGTCACATAGTGGACTTTTTCTTTTCAAAGTATCATGTCATTGTTAATGTACTTTCATGCCTCAGTGTGGTTGTCTCTATAAGGTGTGTCTGTATCCTGTTTAGCAATCTTGTTTCAATTTGACGACACCATGTTTATGTGATGTATGCTGTATATTTTGGTGTGTGTGTGTGTGTGTGGATCTGTGTGTGTGGGTCTATGTGTGTAGGACACATCATCATCATCGTGCCATAAAACAGTCAATCCCAGCAACAATCAGCCCTTTTCATGCGAAGGCCAAGGCAAAATGAAGCTTTCATGCTCAGACAGTGAGGGCTATTGATCTTAGCTATGTAATCTGAAATGACTTCTGTGTTATTATTTCTCTTGTACTCTGTGACCCAGATAGAGCATGAAATGGCTGTGTGTGTGTGTGTCTTAGGGGATGATGTGCCTCTTTTTATATCTGACCTCAGTTATGCAACACAGGTTATTCAACATGTTAAGCCAATGGGAGGGTTACACCCTGGATTGTGTGCGTCGCTGTGTTCGTGTGATTAGTAGCGTGTGTTCATCAAAAATGTGCTTTTTCCTGCGTCGCTTCTTTGCATTTTTTATTTTTTAAGAATAATTTTTCGCTTACCAGTTTAGGATCAAAAGTGGTGAACAGCCGAGGACAGCGGAGGAGTGATGAGTCATGTTCTATCTGAATCTGTGATACATATATAACCACTGTGAGAGAGAGACACACACACACACACACAGACACACACAGAGAGAGAGAGTCCTGCTGTTACATTAAGTGAATGATGTGACAGTAACCAGATCCTCCATGGATTAGCCTCTTTCTTTCTATAATAACTTCTGCTCTCTTCGCAGCCAGACCAAAGCTCAAGCTGAAATTGTGTCAGAGATATGCTGCAAGAATGTAACAGTTATATCATATTCAGATCTCATTTTCATGAATGAGCATCAGTTTGTTATGTTCAGTCGCCAGTTCCTATTTCACAATAACGATTTAATCTACATCCAGGTATTTCAAATGCTTTTGTAACACCAAACATAGAATCTGCTTTGTGTGGATCTGGGCAGTTTGCATAAGCAGCAACAGCCACCACGGCTGAACCAAAAGAGAAAAGAACAAAACCCTTTGAAAGTCAAACAAGTGGTAAGAATTTGCTTTAAATTCTCTTGATTAAGTGTTGCTAATTAGGATTCCCTATAGTTTAGGCTTAATCTGTGCTGAGGTCTACTCACTGCCTGTTTATTCAGCACAGTTTCTGTGAAAATCAACTGCTGGAGGCTCTTTTGGCTCAGAGGTCCATGGGCATCAGCTCAGTCAGCCAGGATCAATATGAGCTCTCGGTAATAACTGTGAGATGAGTGGAAATGACCAAGCATCGTCTGGACAAATTCTTTAGCTTTACTGTCTGATGCGTCAGAGATTAGTGCTTATAAATCACTGAATGCATACTGTATCATACACTCACTGATACAAGGGATACTGATCATCTTCCAGCTGTCACTTTTATATTTATCACAGTTTACCACACGTAAAAACTCCTCATCATATTCTTTACAGCATCATCTCCCTAATGGATCTGAGCGTGCTCACTGTCAGCTCAGATCATGTCATAATCACAGCAGGAAAAACTATTTTTGGTCATAATATTATGACCTTCAATTAAGGCCCAGTTGGCTGCAGTTTTATTCTCAGTACACGAGGTGAAAATAGAATTATTTTTATAAATTAGTCCTTTAAGCATGTTAATGACTTTTTTTTTTTTATTAGCGCCCATAATTTTACAATGTTTTTAGGACATTATTATGTCTATTATGCTGCTGCTTGACCTCAAGTGCTTGTTAATTCACAGTGCATCATGCTGCTGCCAGTGTTGGTGTTCTATATCTATTACGGTCTGTTCAGGCCCACTGCGTTTAGGATCAGGTCTAATTATCCTTGAGTTGTTTCGGGTCAGGTCTGACTGTGCCTGGGTCTCTTCTGGATAAGTTTTTTTTGTAAATCAATTTAAAGCAGAGCTCCATTGATTTCACACAACAAGTCTAAGAGTATTACTGCATATGTGAAAAGTTGTATAAAGCATTTTGTGGCTCCACGGGACGCTGTGTGAAGTCAGATAAATTGATAAAGTGATGTCACTTCAGTCAGCATCGGTTCGGTCTGAAGAATACAAGTTTGAAACTGAAAAAAAAAGAAGTGAGCTTACCAGGCCTCTGCAACCCACTCCACATCTCTGCTCAAGGCTACTGGCTCCAGGCTACATTAGCTACTGCTAGCATATTACAAATGAATCTCCAACTGAACTGTTGGCAGTCAGATTGCATTGTGAGTACGAAAAGGAATAAAAATGATATCTCTGGTTCTGCTGCACTGTAGTAGAATCTGACATTGTTGTAGGAGTGCAATGCTAAATGGCTCTTTTAAGCGCAATGGGTCCAGGTAGGTTTTCCACCCATGAAGACCTTTACTGGACATTGATTTAGTACTAATCTATATAATACTCGACACCTTGATTTTGTTGATTGGTCAACACTCTTCAACACGAGCGAGTCCTAAGCATCCAAACCTCTGATGGTTACACACGCCCGTCACACACTATGTCGCATGAGGGTTTGGCTGAAGTCATATGTGAGTCATTAAGGTCACAAGGCAGTCATGAAACTGTGGCCACATGAAATGCTGTAAGGTGTGAATTGTTGCGAAACTGCCTGCAATGTCTGCCTGTAGCTGATAATTTGTGAAACAGCTATGACCTGGATGGCCGAAAATCCTCACGGCTGGACTTCACTGGATGTTCCCATGACCTATTTTATACAGGAGCGCACTTATGTAATAGTCCTGCAATCACAACAAGATATACAGTGGCTTAAATCTGATCCTCAACATCAGATTGATGATTCAAATATTCTTCTTAGTTAGTGAAACATTTCTTCTTCACTGTTCACTTGGTGAGATGTGTTGAAATTTAAAGTCAGAGTTTCCCAAGAGGCCAATCACCACCTTGATTATAGGGGCCGTGGTGATGCTAGCGCCACATGCGTAGCCACATCACCATCACACCTGTAATCAGAGTAAAGAAATCCCTCGTGGGTGTTGCTGCAATAATGATGCATGACTTCATTTCTGAACTTCATCACTTGAACGGTGCGTGTGACTCGATTCCTCCATGTGAGAATGTTGGGCATCCTTTGGGAAATGGGACTGTCAAGCATGCAGAAATCATGGCTTTAACTATAAATACTGCTGATGTCCCATATTTCAGGTGAACAAACAACAGTCAGCTTACAGTGCTGGTTTCAGCTCTGTACTTATCAGATTAGTCAAGTTTAAGTCTCTCAGATGGGAACTGAGTCCCATCATCCCTTTCAGAGTTTGTTTTTGTGTGCGCAATTTCAATCACACAGGGACTAGACCACCATATGTGTGTGTATGTGTGTGTGTGTTCATGTACTGTACGTCTGTAATGCTCATCAGTATTCATCTGCCAGAAATATGCATTTTTAGAATGGGCAGTCGTCTGGCTGTGAAAGTAAGATAACACGAATATTGCACCTTTTTGAGAAGGACTGAAAGGGGACAAATCTTTAAGCACTTGACCCTCTGCCCCGCTAAAGAAAATAGCTAAGTATGTAATTTAAAAGTGTGAAACGTGATTGCATGTTTTTTAGCGGTAAAACCACTTGCAAAACCATTTTGAGATTTTCCCTGTGCCTAGATAAGGAGACTTTGAAGAAGCAATTTCATGTGATGTTAGTCCAAATCCATTCCCCCGGAGCCTTTAAGCTGGGGCTGAAATCTCGCTGGTGTGAGGAGTTTGTGTCTTACTGATCGGCTAAGCCCCGTGCCTCTTTAGCTGCCACTATTCACCGCAGCACTCCCTTATTGGAGCACACTTCAGCCTCACACAAGTCAGACGTCAGGGCGGAAAATGGCAGTGGGACAGGTTCAGAGTTAACTGTGAGGCTCTGAAAAGTGAGGCAAGGTCTTGTGTGATAAATTAGTCAAAGAGGCAAGGGGAGACTCAAAACAGAGGGATTGCTTTTATCCATTAGCTGCAATTGAATCAGAATGCATAAAGGAGGAGAGGTGGAGGAGAGTGAATACAACAAAAATCAATCAGCATCAGAAGCGAGTACATATTCCATATGGTCCAATAACATTTGTTGCTCCCTCACTCTGAATTGCACTCAGCTGTGTGCATATCTCTTCAGAGAAGTCTCCCATAGTTTTAATTACCAGCTTGTCTGCCGCCAAGAACTTTAAGAAGAACTTTATCTCCAGCTTTCATCGCACACTCTGTGATTCTCTCCAAACTCGCCTCCTCTGCTCTCCTTTGCCTCTTCGTCATGTTTTTTTAATCTCTATTTTTTTTCCTCTTGTCTTTCTTTCTGATGACATGACACAAATAAGAAAAAAAAAAAGAGAGAGAAAGCTGTGAAGGGAGTTGAAGCGTGCGAAAAGATTGCAGGGAAATTGCAGGAGAAACAAACAGCAACAACCCACGACAGCAGCAGCAGCAGCAGCAGCGGCAGAATGGCTGAATGTCATCTGCAGCAGCAACAGTAGCGCATGAGCTGAGCATTCCAGATTATATTTACATTGTTAAAAGATGAGAAGAAGAAGAAGAAGAAGAAGAAGAAGAAGAGAGATTTCAAATGACATTACATGTTGTTTGTCTTTGCTTCCGAGCTGACAGGACAGAGAGGGAGGTCAGATGGTTAAGTGAGGTTAGAGTGTGTGTGTGCGAGAGAGAGAGAGAGAGAGAGAGAGAGAGAGTCATCCACAGACACAAATGCCAGCACATCCGCCTCAGGGAGGAAACATAACGGTAAACCTGATGAACTCATGTTATCTAATCCCTACTGGAGTACACACTCTCTCTCTCTCTCTCTCTTTCTCTCTCTTGCTGGCTCTTCTTAAACAGAGCCTTGGCATGCTACACTCAATAAGAACGCTTTTCAGCAGTACAACACCACGCTGATGAATCTTTCATTTCTATCTCCACCCAGTGATCATGACACTCCGGCTGAGGCAAAGACTTGAGCATTAGTGTCAATAATTGATGTTATCCAAAGCAACACAGTCTCCAATAAGGATGCGGTTATGAGAGCTTCCAAGCGGGTAAGAGGAATTACCTGGTGTAACCGATTAGTCACTGGTGCATACACACCTATAGGGTGATGCTTAGTTAAGAAATAAATAAATAAATAAAAAGTTTCAACCCCGAGCTATTGCCAGCTCCATGCTAGTGTTGTTTCTGTTTGGCCTCGTTTCCATCTTTCAAAAAAGTACACAAAACACTGCTCCTGAGCACTTGTGAGTGAGTGTGTGTGTTTTTAGTTCTCCTAATCTTTCGTTTGCACGGTCAAAACACTGAAGTTCAGTAATTGGATGGACATGTGTACCATAACTCAAGCCACGTTTACCTCACCACCATGTGCCCTCAGGCAAGGTCTGAGCATAGATAAGCAAAACTGTCTGCAGAACTCTGTACTCATCTGCGGCACTGGGGCTTTTAATGTGAAATCCAATAGTTTCAGGGTCAACTGATCTCTGACAGCATGTCTGGATGTATTATTCAATGCCAGTGGAGGTTTGGGCAGCAGGAGGATGGACACAGGATTACAGACAGGCCAGCCTGTACATACAAAAAAAACAAAAAAAAAAAAACAATCCAAGTGCAAAGATGCTGAAGTACACAGACAAAAACAACTGTTTTTTCTTCTTCACTGTGGTGGCACGTTATGCAACAGAGTGAAACTTGGAGTCAGTCCGCAGAGTCGTGGCTTCAAGCTAAAGCTGCCAAAAACAGAAAGAAAGAAAAAAAAAAATCAAAGATGGTGTCTGACCCCAGCAGGGTCACACTAAAGTTCTGCTGAACAGATCCTGTTAAGCTCACACATAAGGTCTCAACATTTTATTTTTATTGCTGTCATGTTCAATCAGTTCCCTTGAGAATTGGGTCACCCTCCTCCTTCTTCTTCTCCTCCCGTCTCTCCATCTCCATCTCCATCCTTCACTCCAAGCTTCCGCACACACCCCCCGTGCACAAAGGGGTCCTTCCTGAGACGTAAACCATGCTGTTAATTAAAAGATTCCTCAATGGGCATCTGTGCAGTAATCTGTGTTCACTGCATCCCAGTCGCGCATGGATCATTTGACTAACGCACAACTACCCATGCATTAATGAATGTATAATCATCCATATACAAAACTGCTCTTGGAAAAGGGAGATGGAAGAAAAGGGGGGGTTAAAAGATTGATTGTTAATAGTTTTATGACTGATAAACAAAGCAATCGATCAATCTGTGTGTAGCCGGAGAGGCACTTACATGGGTTCCTGGACGGTTGGGAATAATTTGTCGTCTCGCGGTGTTAACCCTTCCAAGCGTGGAGGATGTGGATTAATTGTGAGATGGGTGAGAGGGATGGGCGGATTTCTCCACCATGCAGAAATGATTAACGCTGCAGTTAGGCTGTGCCACAAACATAACAGCTGCAGTAAACGTCTGAACGGATATGAATGATTTTGTCTGTGCATGTGTGTGTGTGTGCATACGTGTGCAATTATGAGCGTGTTACATGAAGATGCTGCAGAGAAGAAGTGATACAGGGTGTGTGAATCTGAATTTTTACTCACGAAAGTAAGGACACATCTTATTATCTTAAAAACTCACAGCTCTATTACCTTTATTGATTGCAGAGAAGGTTCAAAAACACACACACAGACACACACACTTTCATGGAAAGACTCATATTTTTCACAAATGATTATTGCACGCTGTTTGGGTAGGCCTGAAACTGTCCCAATAGAGGCCAGATCATGCGACCATCTGCAACATCCCATCTGGGATAGTCTATCATAAATGTTGATTTGGCCAAGAACACTCACTCTCTAAACATAGTGCACTTTGCCAAAGAGAACAGTTGCCAAGACGAGGGAAAACATTCGCACAGTTTTCACAGCTAATTGTAAAACATCATCATTAGGAGAAGACCAGTATGCCAAATCAGTCAAATCAGCATCGAACAACAAGCAGAACTTTTGTCGGCAGGAGACACGAAGAGAACGTGATTTCTTTTTTAACGTGTGCTCACAGATGACTAATTTATGCCAAGAAGAGTCACTGCCAAAATTAGTACTGAAGTTACAGGTTGTTGTAGCTACTGCTGTAAATTAAGAAGGAGAGGTCATCAGCTGTGCTTTGGTGTTGAGATGCCTTAGAATACTGATGTGTGTGTGGAGGTGTGTGCTGTGGTTCTCCCTGAATCTGAGGCAGCGATGTGTGTGTGTTTACCTCTTTATTTACTAAGGCAACACTCATTGCTGTACACAATAAGCACCTGGACTGTGCCTGGGACTGCCCTCAGGATGCATTCAGCAAGGGAAGGAGAGCTCAGTTGAACTTTAGCAGTGGCATTTGTATAAGGTCACCAAGCTCAGAAAGTGTAATGTAGTGTCCTTAATCCCAAAATGTTTACTTCAACTACGTTTTAGCAGATGCAGACTAAATCGGCACCTGAAAAACAGGCCTTAGTAAATCTGACTGTGAATTCATTCTTTCATATTAATATCATTTGATTATCAGATTCATTACATTCATTCTTATCTCCTGTGATGCTACACTGAAAGTTGTTTCAGAAAGAACTGACCAGGTTTGGTTGCTAACAGTCAGGTTTTTTGCAGCTTATAGTGAAAAACAACAGTGAAAGTTGTCCATGGCCATGGATAATTGAATCCAATGTCCCTTTTGAACCAACAGTTCCAGGAACTAAATTGAGAGACTAAACTAGGAAGTAAATGTCCCTGCACATTATTATTGCTTGCATTTCAAAAACTGAAGATCAAAGATTGGCCTGCTAATAGATTAAAACATATTTTTTTTCTCACACAATGAAGCAAAGGTAGAAAGAAAAGTAACAATCAGCAGTCGAACATTTTATGGTTATTTATTTCTGCTTCAGTATGTAATTGCATTTGAACAAAATAACTAATGAAGTGTTATTTTTCTAGTTAACCTGCTTTGTTCTTTCAGTTTATATCCTTCTCTCTTTTTATCTTGCTCTTTTTAGATTTGTTGGGAAGTCAAACTACATAAAACTTTGTTTTTATATTCAGGCTTCAGTTGCTTTGAGTTACAGGTGGGTGCCGTTATAGATGGCTTGTTTGAGCAACCAGGTGTCATTCAGCCTGCCTCAAGTCCGCCAATGATCCACGTCTTTGCCAATCATTAGAGTAGCTAGGAAGTGGAAAAAAGCAGGACTGCCAACATGGCAGTGGCAAAAGCTACAGATTCTGAGCTTCAAAACAGCTCTTTAGAAACCTGTGGGTGATTTCACGTATACACTGTCCATTATTTATCCATTATCCATTATTTATACTGTGAGTGATTAAAACACAGCTAACACAGGCAATGTGAATAAGCTGCTTGGCTTTAATACAGTTTTGTAATGATTTTAGAAAGATATAAATTGGAATAATGTTGTGTAATTATTGGTATTTTCTTTATCATTATTATTTGGCATCATGTTTCGGTCTACACTCTACAGTGAAAAGACAGACAGAAGGGAAGAGAGAGGAGGGTATACGTTTATTTGGCTATGGGGCAGTCTGATTACTGGCATCTTTTCAACATGTTAAAACAGTATTCTGTGGTAAAAATAGTCTAAGCTCAAGATTTATAGCCCTTTTCAGACAATTGAACTTGCTCAGGTCTTCCCCTTGTACTGAATGACCACTGGTGTGATCACAAGACCACGCAAAGATGATGAATCAGCAAGTTCCAAAAACAGCGTGTGAAACCTCTGGGAAAAGCTCCAGAAAAATGAACCTTGAGATTAAAGGCATAGCTCTGGTTTTTTGAAGTGGGGTTGTATGAGGTACTCATGCATAGTCAGTGCGTTAGCTACAGTAGTCAGCATGCTCCCAGTTTGAACAGACAGAAGAAGTCCCGGTAAGGAAGTAGAGCAAAGCACTGCTGCACTACTTGTTTTAGCCACATAAAAAATACATCAACATCTGTTTGAATGTACACTATAGTGAGCATGTTTTCACTGCATTTCCTTGCAGTCAGACAGCCCTTTACCATGGCGCTACATTGCCTTAACCATAATACTTGCGGATTCCTACGCCAAAACCCAACATGCTCACTATAGCGTACATTTAAATGGATATTGATCTTTTCACGTGACCCTTTTTTATGTGGCTAAAACATGTTTTTCTGCTGCCCCTGTCCACAGCAGTGCTTTGCTCTACTTCCATGCTGGGACTTCTGCCTGCTTCTCCAAACCTGAAGTGCGCTGACCACCGTCTACTGTAGGTAACACACAAGTACCGCATGCAACCACAGGTCAAAAAAAGCAAAACTATCCCTTTACCTGACAGATATGATTCCCAAGGCCGAGACTGAACCTCCACAATCATATTAACCGCATTGTTTAAAATCATGTTCTGTTCATTTGTTTAATTTTAATTAGAAATTCTTGTTGGTGGACAAATTATTTCTTTTCCTCCTGATATTTACTCATAGCAGTCAGTATCGTCTGATATATTTTCAAATGAAAACTGTAAAATAAATTTTTTTTTTCTATCAGATAATGCATTATCAAACCAATTTAAACCAAATTAATCTACATTGTGAAGCCTATGTTACCCAAATAGTGACTCTCCTGCCATGAGGAAATTTGCATTTAAATTGGACAACATCCTTTCATGTGCACAAGGGCGGCTGGGCAGCAGAGAGTAATGTTACTCCAAGAGGAAAAAAATGACATGTGCATGCACACCCACCGGCAACCAGCGTAGTAATCCCAATATTTTGGTCATGAATGTTAACAGTAGGCGTGGCCGTGTTGCCAGCAGCCAATGATGTGAACTCGGGACAACATGACACCAAACTGTCTGTGCCACTTCTCACCACACTACAGGCCAGATCCCAGCAGCAGGTGAGGCATCTAACAGGGGCAAGGACTGTTGACAGTGAGTCAAAGTGACAGACAGATCACACTTTACATCAGCAGCAATCCCAAACCACAGAGCACCAGTCCTCTGCACCGACACCTTCAGTTTCACTCTGGTGTCATCACCCTGCTTTCCCTGCCTCGCCTCACCTAAACTCAACCCTCACCCTCCCAACACAGCCTCAGCACACAACAGAGGGGGGCCAAGGGGCACATTCAAGAAGAACAGCACTTTACAGCAACAATGTTCAAATGTTCATGAATT
Source organism: Sciaenops ocellatus (assembly GCA_033000465.1). Taxonomy (NCBI): domain Eukaryota; kingdom Metazoa; phylum Chordata; class Actinopteri; family Sciaenidae; genus Sciaenops; species Sciaenops ocellatus. Next base: position 14,109,813 of record CP136873.1, read on the forward strand.
TCAAACGCTAGGACACCCGGGGCAACTTCTATTGATCGTTCACAATCAATGCCTTTTATTTCTTTTGTGTTTAAAAAACAGTATTAGGGATACACATTAGGTAGGAGACTAATTAAACGTTCCAGCAAAATGATCTCGGACTAATCACTGGTCCGACCGCAGCCTCTTGTCATGAATACTTCATCTGAAATAGTTTGTATTCATAAAATCGTCCTAATGACCTCAACTGACTTCACACTGCAGTAATGGGAGCCTCTGGGGTTGGCTTTACTTTCTGCTTCAGCGTGTGTGTTTGTTTGTTTGCAGTATATTGCATGCTTTTGTATACATACACAAAGAAAAAGTATTCATCTTAATACGTCTTGTCATAAAATCATTTGAAACATCAAAAGACTTTTTTGTTTCTCCTACACTGGTGTGCTTTATTTTGTCTTGTTTGATGACACGCACACTAGAAAAACATTCCCAGTTTATTGTGTGTTGTTAATACATTCACATGTATGATGCAGGAGAGTAAAACACAAAAACACAATGTATTCGTCACATTATCTTGCACCTGTCCTAGTTGGCAATACCAATAAAATCTGTTCAAAACAGAGCCAGTGCACTGGAGGTGACACATTCTACACCATTTCACACATCAAATCAACAGCATAAGCCCGGAAGTATCACACTTTGTCAGACTTCACATCTTTCACATTTTGCAATGGTTGATTCAGATAAACAACAGGCTTCTACACAACCTTGAACAACTGTTCTCCTCTCTTATCTGTAGTCTGTCACCCCTTGAAGCTCAAAAGGTAACAAGGAAAATCAAAGTAAAAAAAAATCACAACTGAACATGATGCTAAAAACTTGCTATGATAGATATTGTTTTGCATTATGCTTGGGAGTTTGGGTGACTGGTGTATGCGCAAGCTTGCCTCTACCCATTTGCAGTAGTAAACATAACACAGTACTGCCCAGATTATGCTTTTTATATTACCAACATAATAATTAAATGTTTTAATGAATGCATCTGCCAAGTCTGAAAACATTTCATACTGAAAATCTGCAAAACCTTCACTGACATATTTTATATTATAACATTTTCTTTAGCTAAAAAGACATATTTTCCTCACTATTACTTCTTCTGGATGCGTAAATAAGCAACTATTTGCTAACAAGTTCACCACATCAATGTGAAATGTGAGGCAAACATGTCGGAGTTGTGTTTACGGCTTGTTTCTGCCGTCCCAAAGCGACCAGTTAATGTGGGAAGAGTTCGGAAGGGATGTGTGGTACTGGTCAAATATTGTAAAAGGCAATAAAATCGATAAGGCTGTGTTTAGCTTAAGGTGAGCTTGAAACTTCAGCATAAACTATATCTTACATACTTTTATCCTGCAGCCATATTTGATCAGCTGCATTGTACAGATCGGTGTGATTTATTTACACCTGAGATGAAAATGTTTGGAGGGGCTGTCTTTTCAGAGATGCGCACACGTAATGACACAATGAACCTAAGGTGCAGCAGATTTTTCTGCGACTAAGCCACACATTTAGCTTTTGATTAACGCTTGAGAGTGATAGATGGGTAAATTGTCCCTGGCGTATGTCTCCGTAGCCTCCCCGCCTACTGTCTTTCCAATCATCTCACCCTCCTTCCCCTCGCACTCTCTCCCACCCCTTTCACCAGCAGCAGTAGGGAAACTGGGGATGTGAACACACACCTCTTTGCCAAGCCTCACAGCTCCCCTGGCACTACGCTGCAACATAACACCTTCCAAACCCTTCTCTTCCTCCTCCTCCTCCTCCTCCTCCCTCCCTCGCACTGTTCCCCTTTTCCTCTCTCAGCACGGCAGAACAGCATGTTTGATTTTACAGGAGCTAACTCTGCTAGGGTTTGACCTTTACAGGGTTTTCAAGGCCAATACTGATATTTTTGGACCTAAACTGCTGATAGCAAAAAGTTAAGTATTTTCAGTGGCTCCTTCAACGCTTGTGGAGGGTGGAAAAAACTGTGAAATGGCATCAGACCATGAGAAAAGAAAATGCTCCATTAAAACTAATGACATTCCTGTAGTTGACTGAGCAGCATAATCACTATTCAAGGCATGGTGTGACACTTCTGTGGTTTATTGCAACTTTGATCATACTTTTGAAGTGTTGTTCATCATTTCCATCTATGACTTCCAGATAAAACAGAGACGTGTATGACAACTTGTTAAACTGGTTAATTAAGATAGGATGGTCAAAGCAAAGTAATGTCCTGGTTAAATATAAGAATAAAAAGAGACAAGATGAGAACTCACAAGAAGTTAATGTTAGCCACTTCAGTGCTACATGTGCCTACAGAAGTAATGGGACACCCTAACTGATCCTAATTGATATGGGTTAATTACTGCTTGGCAGTGAAGAAACACCTCTATCACTTTTGATAGCATTGTCCTCAACATATTGTTGAGATCTTGCAGAAGGTGACATTGTTAAATGAGCTAATTTTTAGCCAGATGAATTTGGAGGGAAAACTTAAAGTTTTACTCACTGTATAATGAACGCTCCTCGCACAGGAAAGCTGCCTGTGCACAGCTGCAAGAAATATGGTGCGTCAAAGTTAAATCAGGATTTTGAAAAAAGCAAAAGATGTAAGGGAAAATTAAAAAGGACAGTTTGCTTAATACAATTTCCCTTTATTTTCCCGGTACTTTGCTTAAAATCTGCTTTTGCTTCTTGGCCCATCACACTTCCTCTAGCTACATCTGGGAGGAACTTCTAACATCAGAACAATGACGATATCTTCGATATCTGACAGGCCAATATCAGCCCAGGATATTGGTCCACGGCAAAAGTCTTCAAGCCAACAACCCTGACAGGATGTACTCTCTCACTCATTTTTTTTCTCTTACTCTTTTCTCTCTCCCCCCTGCACCTCACCAGCTGCCTCCAACACAGTAATGACAGTTTTATCAGTTTAACCACGTTTGCCATCTCCAGGACTGGGCTGCTCTCCAGCCCTGTCTGCTGTGTGCTCAACCCTGCTCAGCTAAAACCAGACACTAACAAGAGCCCCCTTGTATATCCATTATGCAGATCTACCATAGATCCTACCGCCTGCGTCCACGTGCTGCTGTACTGTATATGTGTTGAAACCTGTCCAGGTTTAACATATGGAACCTGCCTGCCAACACCTATTTCACTGACACCTAGTCTCTTCCAACTACAACCTGACTGTGATGTGTTCTGGGCCGTGGAAGCTAGGTAGGGATTTAAATTAAAAAGAAAAAAATCACGATATAAATCATACAAATGAGAAGCACATTTGCCAGTTGTGCCTGATTGATTTTCAAGAAAATTCCAAGAAAGAGGTCTGACCGAATTGCGTCATTGTAACAGAAAATTAACACTGCCTTCACACTGTGGTTGCCTTAAAACCCACTGTAAACCGTTTGCGCTTAGAGTAGGAGGTCGAATACCAAGTATAGTTCAGGTCAATAAAGTCTAAACTCTAATACCGTCTTATTACGTCTTGAAGTCATCACTAGATCTGAACCAGCATTCACACCGCAGTTCTAAATCTAACTTCCCTCCCACCTAAAGATAGACTCCGGCTCTCTTTATAGAGGGCTGAGCTGCAGAATTGCATATTCTATTTCAGACGTCCCAGGCTCACATCATTGTTTGTTTTAGCAGGCTAACCTTCCCCATGTATTTATAGGTGTCAAGGCCAGGAGAAAGACCACAGTAGCTCCATAAATAAGCTGCCCGGGCCTCCAGTGAGCCTCCCAACCAACAAAAGCCCAGTCATTTCACAGGCCATTACCTGGAGCCGCCTTGTAGGGAGGCTGGCCCGGCCTCCGAGGCAAGGGAGGGTCGCACGGCTTTGAGGGCGAGTTGACCTGGTGGGAGGATTGAAGATGTTTGGATTAATAATAAATATGGTGATATGTTTTCTGTGACTGGAGCCTATGAAAATGTGATGGGAGTAAATGGAAAATAACCAACTACGATGCGCTGCATCTAAGACTGTTCTGCGGCGTGGCTCACACCATTTTCACCGTCATCCCTCATGTCTTTCATCCCCTTACCTTTGCTTTCATCCATACAGGCTGCCTCTCTCTCCCTCTCTCTCTCTTTCTCTGAACCTTTGGCCCCAGGATGCTGTTGGAACCTCACCCAGATGCCCTCTGGCTCTTAAAAATAGATTAACTAAAAACATCACACACTTGCAAAGACACACCAAATCCACCCATGACGTCATACGTCAACAGAGTGTGTGTGTGTGTACGATGTGTGTGTCACTGCTTATCTCTGCCTCCACAGACGCTGTGTAGAAAGCCAGTCAGCAGAGGCCACAGCCAGCGCGCTCCACAGCCTCTCTGGCAGCCAGACCTCGCTGCGCTGAGGAAACTGCACCCTGCAACACAAACAACCCATCAGCCACAGCAGCGCTTCAGTGCCGACTGCTAATCCCGGTACCTCCCTGCAAGGTACAGCACTGCAACACCCACACAGCTTTAGGAAATGGATGTCATCCTCCCCCTGGCTTTAATAAGGCTTTGCAGAGTGATGAAATATTCAAAAGCATTGTTTCGCAGGGCCATTCGACAGTGGCATTTGTCCTAAATATTGCTGTGCTCATTTGCTGGGTGGCGACAGTGATGATTCCATAAAACATATGAATGGAGAGAGTTGTCATGTGTATGTCGCTGAACACTGAAGGCTCATGATCTTAAATCAGAGGGGAGCACTGCTGACTGGCACAGTGGGGGTTCCAGTGGAGCGACTACAACTGCTAATTTGTTTCAGAATGGCCCTTTACGATTTCAAGGGCACCATAACTGTTAGATGAAGAGATGTTTTTTATTTTTTTCCGATTGTGTCGAAGCAGCGTGCAGTATGCGTGGTAAGGTAAGATAGCCAGTTTGAAAGCCATATCTTTGCCTATTCTGGTAATGTCTTTAGGAATATCTATCTTAGCTTTCTATGACTGCACAGTTAATATTATTGCCAGTGTTTTAGATTCATGTATGACAAAGAAGACTTATATCACATGTGTCCTTGTAGGGCACATTCCTTCAACCTCAATATTTGCTGTGAAAAGAAGACGAAGAAGAAGACACCATAGCACACATCCTCCACACCACCCTATATCACCTGGAGAAGATGGGGAGCTATGTGATTTTGCTGTTCATTGACTACAGTTCAGCATTTAACACCATAGTTCATTCCAGATTGGTCGCAAAGCTCAAGGACCTGGGACTAAGCACCATGTGGACACACCTCATCCACCCTCATCCTCAACATTGGAGCACCCCAAGGCTGTGTTTGAAGCCCCCCACTGTACTCCCTATACACACTGTGTAGCCACTTTTGACTCCAACACCATTGTCAAGTTTGCTGACAGCACAGCTGTGGTAGGCCTGAAAGCAATGAAAAGGTCTGAAGGAAGTAGAGAAACTGACCTATAGGTGTCAAGACAACCTTCTCCTGAACATCAGCAAGACTATGAAGATGATATTGGACTTCGGGAAGAAGCAGGGTAGGAACTACGTCCCCTGTAACATCAACGAGCTTCATGTGAGAAAAGCAAGACAGTTTCACCTCAAGCGCTTGAGGAAATTCCTGAGAAATACTGAGGAATTTCTACTCCTGCACCATCAAGAACGTTCTGATGGAAATCATCACTGCCTGGTACTGAAACAGCACCAAACAAGACCTCAAGTCCGTGCAAAGAGTGGTTTGTTTGGCTGAATGTACAATAGGTGGTGCTCTAGCCATCCTAAAAGACATATACATCAGACGTTGCAGGAAGCATCTCAAGGATCACAAGGATTGCATAACCTGTATGATTATATGTGACAATTAAACTTGAGCTTTAACCTGACGAATCTAATTAAAAGCAGGGCGAAGAATGACAAAAACAAGACACTGAGAGAAAACCCTGAATGTTTCACAGGTTCCAGAGCTGATGGCTGAGCAAAGAGGTAGCCATTGGTCATCCTGGTGAGGTGTATCTCCTGAGGGTTTTATAATAAACTCATTTGCATATTATTCCTAAGGGTGTATATGTAAGCTCAGTTCTTTTTTTTTTTTGCTACAGTTTGGGCTGTATCGCATTACAAAGTAACACATTTTAGTACATTATAGTGATTTTTAGTAACAAGTAAGAAAAGGACACTGATTTCTGCCCTAGCTCAAAGTGAATACCTTTCTCAGTATATAGTAATCGCTTGGCTGACCCGGTGGCAGGCCATGGCACAGGCCTACATGTGCTGTCAGGGACACAGGACTGCTAATGCCGCCCATGGATCGTTTATATATTACTCGAAAATCCCAATCCTATGGTTCGCCAACTAGCAGAGTGTGATGAAAAACCAATTGATATTTCAGATAACTTGATATTATCCATTTTTTTAACATTTCACCAAAGAAAATGTGAAGAAAATCCAGAGAAAAGACTAAAAAATGTGTCTTATTATATATTAAATATTACGTTATGACTAATCTGGATGAATCACCTGGCAATTTCTCAGACGAAAACATCAAAGTGAGAAATTAGTGACCCACAGTGATCAGAAAGTATTTTTCTGGCTGAAATAATTTGGCTTGTGGCATAAAATCTTCTTGTGGCTGTCATTTCTTTGTGAACATACATTGAATAGGATAAGGCTTGACGGAGAAGACGGGAAGGTGATAGTATTCTAACACACACACACACACACACATATGGCTTCAGAAATGCCAATACGCTCCACACTTTTCTTTATAGAGCGAAACAACAGCCATTAGAAGATGTAATGGATTAGCCACGGGTAGAGTGAAGGGAGACAGAGAAGTGAGGGAAGAGGGGACAAACCAAGATCGAAATGATGGAGATTGGCAGATGGGTAAAATGGATTGGATAGACCGCTCTACGGATGAGAAGACAGGGCGGAGAGCTGATGCAGACCGCCGCTGCGAGAGATAATGGAAACTGATTACAGAAAAAATCAACAAGGTTTTCTCTCATTCCAGGAGCACTGCTCGAAAACGTGGCAGTAATATGATTGGCGAGGTCCCAGATCCTGGTTAAAACTGATTGTCACTGAATTTGGTCCACAGCATCAACAAGTTCTAAATATAGAAAGAAAAAAACAAAACAACACAGCAAGGTGACAGATACAAATGTGAGCTAGAGATCCGACTGACAGGAACTGCGGTTGTCTTTAGGAGTGCTTCTGTGCTGCCTTCTCCTCAGAAACTGCTCTTCTGTTTACTCCGTGCCTCCCTGGCTTATGTTCATCTGAAGGAGCAGAGGAGCTGCGGGAGACAAACAGGATGTCTGTGGGAGGACGAATAAGAGGGGGTAAATCTGACGAGGAAGTTTGTGCATGTGCCTGCGCCTGTGTGTGAGTGTGTGTTAATCCCAGGAAGGACTTCCTCTGAATCGGAGCTGCTTGGGAGTTCTGTGGGAGTTCCAGACGTTTACACGGGAAAAAGCAGAGGAAGAGAGAAAGAGAATAAAAGAAAGAGAGCAAAAGAGAGAGAGAGAGGAACAGGAGAGTGAGAGGGATCAAGGGCAGTAGCACTATTGAATCCCACACATACACACACACAGAGAGGAAAACCACCCACAGAGAGAGGTTGCGATAACAGCGGCAGTACTGGCGTCATTATGAGTTGATGATGATGAACACGGGCCCACCTCAATGACACACAGCCTGAACCCACTCAAACGCTTTGCCTCAATCAAAGCTCCTCCAAACCTCTGACTGAACAAACACACCATCTGACCTGGACCGAACAGTGTGCGCAATTAACCCTCAGCGTTTGTTTTCATCTACTGGGTGTGCCAGGTGGGTGGGGGTCGTGGCACAGTACGATACATCCAAGTTAGAAAATTACAATACCAGTTGTGTCAGTGAAATGTGTTGAGACGAAGGTAAAAGAAAGCAAACAAATACTGATTACAACAAAATGTTTCACCACACTGAAACATTATTAGAATACCAAAGCTCAAGAACTATGGGATAGATGTTTATGAATTTTGGTACCTATGGGCTATGTATGCTGCCCAGAGGACGAATCCCAAAAACTTTGGTGATGCCCTGACTGTCCATCTAGCGCCACCAGCAGGTTGACATTTGTGGTTTAGAGCAAAACACTGTTACATGTAAAAAACAAGCCTTGCTCTTCAGTAGCTGCTAAAAAGAAGCTCAGATATCAGCATATTTGACATATAATAGGAGGATCAGTTATTCAGGTGTTCTCTGTCCAGTCCTGTTGTAATACAACTTTTACATTTACATTTAGTCATTTAGCAGACACTTTTGACCAAAGTGACTTACAAAAAAGGGAAGCAATCAAGGTACAGTGCAACAAGGACATGTCAGTGCAGCAATAAGATTTAGCATGTCCAGTTGCTGGTAGTGCTAGGAGAGAGGAGGTACTCTCTGAAGAGCTGGGTCTTCAGGACAACAGACGAGAAATGTTTGGATTGCCCTGAGCATACCGGTGGCAGAGCCAGGCGTCGCTCATTAGAGGAGCACAAGGTAAAATATGCCTGTGTAAGGGCATTCAAGTGAGTGAGACCTTGCTAACTCATGATGTTCTTTATTTGTGCTTGATATAATAAATCACTATAATGCACATGTATGGCAGGGGTTGGGTCGCCCAGAGGTTTGCAAAATAAAACTGATGGGTCACAAGATGATTACCATGATAGCAAAAAAGACATTTTAGAGTTTTGCCTCTTTGGGATTAGAAAGTCTATTAAAGGGACACCAGTTTTACATGTAAACGTCAGTTTTACTCAGCTTGAAGAGTACCGCTGTTACTACTAATGTCTTCTGTGGCTCCGGACGGAGCTCTCTAAGATATGACAAAATAACCCTGATGATGTCATCATGATATCATCAGTGCTTTCATGAGTTAGGCTTAAGGCTTTAATGTGTTTGACAGATAACTAAACGTGGAGGTTGAAAAATTAGGACATTTAACTAATCAGGGAAGACTCATCCTGATTCATACTAGGGATTGAAAGTTTTGCAAGTCTCCTAACTTTTTGAAAGTGTGATACTAATTCCCAGGAGTTTCATTCGAAAACCAGCAATCTGAGAAGGGAACATCACTCATTGGTTCTCACAGCTCAAAGTCATAAAGAACGTGTGATGTAGGTTTGAAAGAGGGCTACAACTAGATATACATCATAAGAGTGTGTCCTATTTAATGCAGATAAAAAAGAAAAGAAAACCTTTAAAAGTTTAGATTATTTCATCCTCCTCTGCATCCTTGAACTGGAACCAAATCTATGAATAATTTACCCAGATGTGTCATGCTGAACATATCACTTCTTCACCAGGAAGTCTTTAGAGGTTACGTAACTGGAAGAACCCACAGCTTGTCCTCTAATTAGACAGGGGGAAAAGTTTGGCCTGTAAAACGCTGCGTAATATATATTCCAAACTCCCTCGTGAATCCTGCCTCTCAATTTCCTCATGACCATGTGTCAGGCAGAGCTCTGGATACCACACACATACCCACTCCATCATATGTGTGCTTACTCATCATCACGCCGCCACATCACAGAGGACTCATGCACAATACACTTGTCTGCCGTCCAAATGTGGAGAAACCACAGCAAGGAGACCAAAGAGACCAGAGAGGCCGACCCCCCCTAACATTACAAACGGCTCCCCCCTTTTTCTAACTCGACCTCCTGAGTCATAAACTATCGCTGCCTCAGAAGTTCGGGTTCAGAAACTAAACCTCAGTCTGTAACCCCCGCTTGAAAGAACAGTGTCTCCACTCTGAATGCGTCTGTCAAGGCAAAGACAATGATAAAGAAAAACACTAATTTAACACTTATCCTTGGCACGCAGGGTGAAAAAAAGAACGACATTCGATGCCGGAACGAGCGCTGAATGTAAGAGCTGCGTGGTCGTGAGATGTCAAGAACTATGACAAGGTTAATCAACGGCGCTACATTCTCTCCCAAAACGTTTCAGGGCCTGCGTGAACAACATTTTATAAAACCAATTATCTCTTTTGAATAAAGGGTGTTCGCCTATCAAGAGTGAGCCCACTTAAACAGGGTCAAATACAATTCGCTATCACGCCACTTTCAAACAACATATCAAATTGTTGTCACTTCCATTTACGACAGTAATGTGTACCTAGTAAATTGCACTACTGCCTCTGACTGCTGACAACAGCTAATTGTAAATGTCAGAGTTATTCATGCGCGTCTCACCATGGTACATGATTAAAAATCACCTATAGTTCTTTTCAAATGTGTGATAGCGAACATCTCATATAAAAGCTGTAAACATATATTTGAAGGGGACATAGTGTGTCTGGGAAGAATCCCTCATTAAGTGGTGTAGTAATGGCAGAATGCTGCATGGAGACTGGTGAGGATTCAACGGTGAGACAATGAGAACAAAGTTGTTCTCCAGTTAATCATTCTTCTCATTTTGTAGAAAGTGTTAGCCTTGCTACGGGCAAACAGACTCAAAGAGAGGAAACACACAAGATTTGTATTTAAATTTTATATTTTCTATCGCTCCCGGTCACCCAATATCTTTGTCCTGACCATGACTCTGTGTGTGTGTGTCCATGTGTGACAATGATTTGTTTTCTCTCCTGACCGTGATTACAGGTTGTCAGCCATGCTTTTACTAGAGCTGATGGGTAATTTCACTCTTTAACATGGTTTAGAGTTGACGGCTAGATTGGCATACATGGACAGACACACACACACACATACACAACACATATGCACATGCCGTATACGCATGCACACATACTTGAGCACCCAAGGGTACGCACACAGCACACACACACACACACACAAGCTCACATACACACTGATAGACAAACAAATCAAGTGCCATGTCTATTAGAGTGGACTAATCAACAAGGCCTACATGTTCTGTCACAACTCACACAACAACATTATGGATAATTTGTGTCTATAACATTGCGTGCAATTATTCCTGCATACATTCCTGCGTGCATGGCGTTTAATGAGGCAAGCTAATTAAATATGGAAATTAATGAGATACAAAGGAAATAGGGAAAAGCACAGTCCTGATGCATTTGAAGGAGTTGCTAAAAGCCTTTTATTACATTAGGGACTGGGAGGAAAATATGCCTTCCTCTAAGGAGACTATTAACAAACACAGTGATTAGCCCAAGTCAGAAAACAGCAAACTACTATACTGTGTGTTATTCTCAATACAGTTCATTCTAAACATGAAATATTAAAAAGTAAACCGCTGTAGCGCTCTTATGTTTCTCATTCATACATTCTTTCATTTGTGTTTTTTGATCATGAATCTTGTTGTAGATGGAAAATCAACATGAATCACCTTAATCACACAGTTTTCTTGTAAACAGAAAAAAAAAGACGTTTCTTGCAGCGACGCTTAGCGATGTCGTCGAGTAGATTCATTGCTAGCTGTGCATTGAATCAAAAACGTATGCGGTGTGAACTGCTATTCTACGTCCGCTTCTTTTCACACACCATTTCCTTCTGCGAGTGTCGCATGAGATGATGAGAAACTCACCACCCCCAAATCAAAGAGGCCTTTCACTGAGAGACATCACATCATGCTGTAAGTAGTGTGTACCCCGCTAGGAAAGCATTCTTATGTGTGAACGTGGGTGTGTGTGTGTGTGTGTGTGTGCGTGTGTGTGTGTGTGTGTGACTTTGCATGGGCCCTCCAGATACATGGGGTCAGACACAGTTTACAGACGGGCCGACTCCATCCCAAAAACACACACACGCCATGGGACACAAGCCGGCCCGAGGGTGTATAAGCTCAGCAAAAGGGGGTAACGGGAGGGCAGCTGGAGGCTAAAGTTCATCTAAAATTGCATCATCCCTTGGGTAGGGACGCTGGAAGTCAATCGGAGGTGGGCGTGCTGAGAGAAGGTCTCTGTATATAATGACGTCATACAAATGCTGCATGACATTTGTGACTTTTGCACTAATTAATACTTATTAACAACAGACAGCAACCAGGTTTATTCTACTGTATGATCCTATCATACAGTGTCACTATACAGCGGCAGTAATTACAGCCAACTCACACACTCAAACTGTAACTGACTGAGATGAACTCTCTCCGGGAGTCTGACTGAAAACTCAAACATGTCCGTAAGTAATAGCTTCAACCTGCTGCGAGTTGCATCACTTTTTTTACATAGGTATATTGATAATTAATGAATAAAAAAACAATGTGAAACCTATTTCCCATGATAAATACTGGTGTAATACACCTGTATATCTCAGTAAAAACTGCATTATGTTATTTTTTTATGCCTGATATTATGGGTTGCCCAAAGTTCACCGTCCCAAAGCCCATACGTGACTCATGAGCACGGGTCAAAGCAAACAAAGCAGATCATCTTCGTCTCCCAGGTCTTTACCTTCGATAAATCCCAAAGGCATCGACTCTTGTTCTTTTCTGCGAAAACAATCTCTATCTATCATCTCTTTAACCTCTGACCTCTCTTCCACCTGATGTCACCGTTGATGTCACTCCTTCACGTTCTTGCTTCTTTTTTATTCTCTCCTCTCCTCACCTCTCCCTGGAAAGAAAAGTGATGGAGGAAAGAAGTGAAGAGGAGGAGGTGGAGGAGGTTGGAGGGGTTTAGCAAGTCGGCGCAGGCCTGTCCCATAAGGCTTACCTCATCTTTCTTTCCGTTCCCATCCCTCCCACCTCTTTCTCTCTGTCTTTATTTATACTTCACTTTTTTTCCATTCCTATCCCATTCTAGTTTCTTTCCCTCGAAGGAGAACTCTTGGCTGAGTAGCTGATAGCAGCGATGTAGCAGTACTTAAGAATAATGCCTGACATCTAGGCTTAAGTCTGGGTTACTCCAGCTTTCTAATGGAATCACCACAATTAGTGGACATGGTCACGGGGCAAAGCAAATTTGAGTTCAACTGTGGTGAACTTTGACCCACAAATTTGCACCATTGACCAATGTTAAGCCATGTTGACAATGCTCTCCTCTGAGGGAACAAGAGCCACAGAATCCAAAATGGAGGAAGCCATTATAGCACATCAGCTGTGTGTCACCGTCTAATTTTATTTGACCTCCTCTGTCAGGGTATAAACTGCTACACCACAAAGATATAGTTACATACAGTCACAAGACAGGAGTCAGTGGTACAAATACATTCTTTGCTTGAATGGCGTGAATCCTGGTATTGACTGAACGAATGAGCTTGTTGACCAAAGTTCAGGTGACATACTAGCGCTTTCATATCCTGGCTTACTAGCGTGTTAGCGGTTAGTTTGCCAAATACAGTAGCCCTGTGAGACAAGACAAGACAAGTCTATAGAACCAAATATTTTGTGAGGCCACACAGATCAGATTTATTTTGTCTTGCCAATTTCTGGTGTGACAACACATTTAGAAAAAAATCATTTATATTTGTCTTCCCCTTGCTGACTCAATCCTTAATTTTTGCACTCTAAGAAGTGGTAAATCTCAGTTCAGGTAGTGCAGGTTTCTCCTACACTACATTCCTAGGTGACATTAATAACAATGATAGTGAGAGGAGAACTGCTTGGATAAGTTTAGCTGTGGTTGCACCTCTCCGAGAAGCTTCATTATCAGTCTTCAAAGAAAATGTCAACTACAAACAAAAAAAAAACATCATTAGTCTCTTTTTCTTTCTGTGGCAGAAAAAAAAAACATAATCATTAGTGGTGTTTCTCTATCTCTCTCACTTTCACCATGCCTGCAAGACAGCTTTTCTTCTCAGCTGCTACTGTAAAAGGTGCGTTAAAAACCTCTCCCTGAGTCACAAACACACACAAACACACGCACACATACACACGCTAACTGATTAAAACCATCACAAACTACTCACATTTGCATAGATAGCAAAAACAAGTGATATGAAAGGAAAAGTTATTGCTGCTATAGCTTTCACCCTGACAAAACACAGAACGCTATATATGCTAATTAGCCATTTAATATGAATGTCTAATTAATGGTATGCAAATGAGACACTGCCATTATTGGACCTGTTTGATATGGGGATGGACGCGGTATTGAAAATCCTTGGGAAAACAGACATTCGAAGCTGTCGCTCAACACACACAGGAAATCAATTTGGTTAATTGTCAAATATGCAAACATGTAAACTGAAGTCATGCATTGCCATGGCCGAGGCACCTAACCATTGTCCCTGGAGCATGAATGTGAGCGTGGGAGCAGGAACACACACACAGCCGTGAGCACAAACACACAAGCACACACTCCTCTTATCTCATCAGCCCTTTAATGTCGTTGGTATTCAGTGCTCTGTCCTCTGACACAATGCATGCCACTAATTACCAATTCCCATGATAAGAGCATTGCCCATAGAATACATGATGGAAGATGAAGGGTCTGCCTGCTAGGCCACAGCCATTGAACATTCAGACTACACACCACTTTGAAAATTGGCTTTCAATCAACATAGCGAGGACTGCTTAATTCTGCCACAGTTAGGAACCTGCGCTGTCGTCCCACAATGGCCTTCTGAAACAGCTGCCATCCAGCCTGCACAGACAGCTAATGGCAAAGGACAAATACCTGACAGTCTCCTTCATAAAAGTGTGAGGGCAAAACATTTTCATTCCCCCTGCGCAAGGATGTCTGGCTGCGCTCTGGACTGTATCACCTTGCAAAACACCATAAAGCATTCATCAACAAGCCCAAAACAGAGAAAGTCACCGCATTGTTGGCATTCTCCTCCACTCACTGTGACTAAAATGAAGATAAAATGCAGGAAGAGTAGACACCACACTAAAGATTTGTTTTCTTTCCTCCTCTTCTTCTTCTTTTTTTTTTTTTTTTTTTTTTTTGCAGTGAAAGTTAATTGAATTTGTATGTTAATGAGGGCTGTGCATAGCTAACGAGCTCAGTGTGCGACCCATTAACACGTTGAATGATTGTTATGCCCCGGGCAAGAATCACCTATAGGAGCTCAAACACGAAGACAAAGAGCCAATCTGAATACATTATGGATTCATTTACATGTTCATCTACATTACATACATGTTACACTGATATTTGTCCCTCAGTTCAGTCATCGAGAGCTGACTTAAAAGATCTTGGGTGGGATGAGAGGACAGAAAGAAACGGAACTAAATACACAAAGAGGAAAAGAGAGACCAGAAAAGCAGAGTGGTCATTCAGAAATCCACAGAATATTTTGCTTCTTACTCATTGAGTGTTTTAGCTCAATGACGACGAGTTCTCACCTTGTAAGAGATGAGGAATTGGTGTGATTCAGTCGCCCCCCTCATCACCATGACAATGTGTGAAGCACAGTGAGATCTCTCAGATTCATCATTACGATGAAAGCAACACATCTTTAAATAGCTGCTCGCTGAAGAAAAACAAACGCATTTCTGTCTATGCGTAATCGCAGCCACTTATTACGACTACTGCCCTAATAAATACAAGGAAGTCTAGTAGCAGAGGAGTTATTTTGTTATCTAACATGTCATCACTGCCTCACTTTTTAGTAGCTGGCAAAAACAGGCTTAGATGTTGGCATATCTGACATTTAACAAGAGGACTATGCATTTGAGTTATTAGATGAATCCAGCCATGCAATCCTTTCACTGAAGGTGGAGTACCGTAGTAAAGGCATTACTAACTAATGATGTTCTTTAGCCACACTAGCATAGCTCTGAGGTCAGTCCACCACGTGATCCAGACTGAAAAATCTCATGAACTATTGAATGGATTTTCATGTCCACCAAAGGATGTCCCTTTGGACTTTGGTGACGTCACCTCGAGCACCATCATCAGGTCAAAATTACAATTTGTTCAACGCATGCAAAACTGATAACACTCCCATCAAACTCAGCTGAACTTAGCATTCAGTGCTAATTTGCAGGCGCTAATAATCCAAACTAAGATGGCAAACATCCCTAAATTTAGCTCAGAGCACTGCTTTACTGTTGCACAAAAGTACACTTTTTCATGTCGGGGAAAAAAGGTCACTTTACTGGGGGAGATAAACAAGTCATTTTTCATCAGCCTTTCACTTGTTCTGCCATTGTGTTTGCCACCGAATGATTTTATTTGAAATGAAAGAGAAAACAGCGTCTACAGTGTAGCTGTTTCGTTTGTAAAGGAATGTGGTAGACAGAATTGAATGTGCACCATGTCATTTTTTGTGCTTCAAATATGCAGCGTATCCTTGTATCACCGTATTCCCATGTAGTGTATTCACAATGAAAAGATAAACCGATAACGTGCAGGCAATATACAGAAACATTATCTCTCACTCTCTGTTCAATCTGCCCTCATCCACTCTCTTGTGTGATGACTTGATTGGGATTTGACTCCTGCTATTGGACTGTTGCGTAAGGCCACTGCAGCAGTTGGATTGCAAAGTGTGAATATGAGCATCTTCATAGTTGCTGTACAGCAGATAATAAGGCTTCCTCTGAATAAGTCTAGACATCTTTGCTCCCCTGGGGTCTTATTCATATCGCAGAGACATAGGCAGGCTAATCACCACAGGCTTTCATAATGCACACACTCAAAGCACATCAAAAGGAATGGAGTACATGGAAAGTTCAGATCAACCTGGATGTATCATTCATTCCACTCCCTCTCTCTCACACTCTCCTCCCTCGCCGCCTCAGCTGTTATATAAATTTGCTGTGCATCCACCGACTCTGCCTCCCTCCCTCCTTCCCAGCTCTTGCTTTTCCAGCTTAATGGCCGTCTGTGTATGTATTGACACAACTCCTCAAAGCCACACAGCAGTGGAGGGGCAGTGAAGTCCAGCTAGGGGGTCAGCTTAATGATAAGGTTAATGAGGGTGGCCGGGACTCAGGCATGCCTCCGTGAGTTAGGAGAGAAGAGGAGAGGAAATGTTAGGAGAGGAAAGGAGTGGGAAAGAATGGAAAGGGAAGGAAAGAAAAGGAGAGGGAAAAGAGCAAAGAAAAGAAAAGTAAGAAACAGAGTAAAGGAACAGAAATTGTGGGAGAGAAGAGGAGTGGCCAGAAAAGTAGAGGAAAGGAAACAGGGGGACAGGACATATAAGGAAAGAAGTGATAGGGATGATAGGAAAGGGAAGGGAAGGAGACAAGACCATGGGGAAGAAGGAAATGGGGACAGTACAGGAGAGGAAAGGAAAGAAGAGGACAGGTAAGGACAGGGAGTGGAAGGTGATGATAGGAGAGAGAGGAGAAGAGGACAGGGAAGGAGAAAAGACAAACAAAGGAAAGGAAATGAGAGGAAAGATGAGAGGGTAAGGAAGGAAAGGAAAGGAAAAGAAGAAGAAGAAGGAGAGAAGAGAGGAGGACGGGGAATAATGGACAAGGAGATGTGGTGACGGAAAGAATCAACAACAAGGAGAGAGGAGAGGAAAGAAGACAACAAGATAGGAAAGGGAATAAGAGAAGAAGAGAGGAAACAAGTGCAAAGAAAAAGACTGTAAAATGAAGGAAAGGAAACGCATGGGGAGGAGAGGAAAGGAAATGAAAGAAGTGGTCACACGCAGACTTAATCATTCACCAACAATAAATACCCCCACTATGCCTCTCTGCACTCTGCTTGTGGTTTGTTTTACTGGATGGACAATAGAAGGGACATAATGAGCACATGTGTCACTTAATCATCAGCCCAGTTGCTGGTAAAGAAGCTGTCATGCTTCCAGAAAGATGCTGGCAGTCATGCACACACACACAAATGCACGCACGCACGCACGCACTCACTCTGCATATGCTCCTCCTCTTACAGAGCATATGCTCCTGCCCAGACAGCCCTGTAGGTGTAAATCCTCAGCTGACAGACATGTTGTAGGTGTCCAGGCAGAGATTAGCCCATTTCCTTCTTCAGTCTGGAAAAAATCCTGAATCAGCTTTAGAATACTGCTGACGCTCATCTCTAATAGCCTAATCTGCTCTAAACTCTCATTCTGTGCACGTATGTGTCTGAGAGTCTAAACCGCCTCTTTTTTTTTTTTTTTAGATTAACCTCAAGGTGTCACTGAGGAGTGGCGGCAGCCAGTATCTCAACAACAATTTTCCAGATTGTTTTTGGTCCAGTCCTGATCAGACTGATGAAAAGCACTCAGGGATTTTCTGTTTTTTCTTTTCCATTTATATTCAGGTGGCGCTCTTGACCGGTGTGACATCAAATGTGCACAACTGGAGGATAAGCTCAGAAAAGTTACAAGCAAACAAAAAGTGCAAATGGCAAAGTTCAGGACACGAGCGCCCTCATCATATTCCACAATCGAGAAAATGCAGACAGAAGGAAATAGTGCTGAATAAAACCAAAGTAGAAAATCTTTATTTCTTAATGAAAGCAAACAGAGGCGATCTTGAAAAGATTTTGTAGCCTGTTTTAAGCGGAGTACACATTAACAACAAATTAAGAATGTCCAGTTTCATGTAACAAATGGCTAACGTGCTCACTGCCTGTGGCTGTCCTTCCTTATCTGACTGCCAAGATGAGTCATGACCTCAAGTGCCACAGACACTCGACAACATGTGTACGCCTCAGACAGATTTTATGAACTCGCTGTTGCTCCTTTGACTGTATCACCGGACAAAGATAAATTACTTAAAGTCATGACTGTAATGTTTTCTAAAGCATAGTATTGAACTCTCAGTTATGCCCTTAGATAGAAATTACTCCTCCTTTATCTGTAAGTTTACACCACTGACAAAGTCAGTTTCCCAGATGACTCAATTGGGAAAGTACCCACACTGATAAACAACAGTATGATGATGTTACTGACAACTGATGTAGGGGGGGGGATAAGACAGTGAATCATTATTCATTTCTACAGCGTCATTTCTGTTGCTCTTTTCCAAACATTTGCTTTACTGTCCATCTGTCATGTGATGTCTTTCAACACTTACAATACAGCATTTTCTCTCTCCATGCTAATTGGCCCAAAAGGGCCTTCTACAATTACAGGTCAAATCAAGGTGACATATTGGTTGCTGATTGGCCCAGAGGGGAATTGCATCACATATTGGGGATGACATGTTTGCTGTTGCCGCAGTCATGTATGTGACTCATATACCTCAAGGAATTTGAGCCGTATATGAGTGTAAATGCTGAAAGCATGAAATCAGGTTCTCATAGTTAGTGTAGAATTTCTCCAGGAGGTTCATGAGATTTCTCACCCAGGCACGTTGAACTGACCTTGTTTTTGGTATATCATATCAGTGTTGTCAAGAGACGTCGTAGCTGTGGTTCTGATGGGGTTTTTTTTCAAATTAGAATGTAAGATAAGGGATTACACGGACATTGTGTGAAACAATTTCATCATTATCAGAAAAGCTTCCACATTAAAGATAGTTTTACAAACTGATAAAAAAAAAATAAAGTTAAACTGAAATTTGACTCCCCACTTTTTGTGTAATCGTCTAAACTTTAAGCCACGGAGAGGGCGTTTCCAATGGCAGTGGTTGCGACCGATAGCTATCCTGGCAGGTGATATGTTGACACATATCCACAGTGTGCTACTGACTGGAGAACAGCATACTGTATGGCCTTACAAATGATACAAGGCATTTTCCCTTTACTCCTTTTACTGTACAGCAATCAACATTTTGGAGGACCTATCCAGCTGTTAAGTTTCTAGAAAGTGGAAGCTAGCTAGCTAGGCCAACTAGCTAGCTCGCCTGGCCCTTTGAGGCTGGTTACAGAACGAGTCAGTCTCCATAAGCCCCCATGTTAAAATGCCCAACTTCACAGCAGAAATAAACATACAGTATTTATAGCCTGGTGCAAAAAATGGTTTGGTCTTATATTCATGGCAGTTGTACTTTAGATGATTTCTTATATGTATAATTAAGAGCATGGCTGCTTTGATTGCCAGGTGCATACCATCACAAGTGCCTTGTTTGAGCAACCAGGCTTTATTCAGCCCACCTGAGCTCCACCCACAATCGAGGTCTTTGCCCATTTTTCTATTAGCCGAGAGGCTGCAGAGACAAAACTGCCAAGACTGTGAGCTTCACAACATCTATGTTTTATATCGTCTATACTTTTGCACTGTTTGCCAATGGAAGATATTTTTTGTTTATGTTCTTTCAACGTCTGCTGAGTTATTGTCAGACGCACTGTCAGAGTTGTATTTGTGACACTTTATACAAAGGAGGGGTCTGGCTAACGCTAGCTGTCAGATGTGTTGACAACAAATAACCAGTCTGTCAAAACTCACAGCAAGGTGTAGTCCTCTAATCACAGCATATCGTACGTTAACCCCCGATTCAAGTGACAACTCCATGTCGACTCCACGTACAATCCATAAATTGGGACTGAGTGATATAACAAAATATCTTTAGTCTCCACCCACACAGAAGAATTAATTCCTATTTCCTTCTATTTTAATTTCTTGGTAATGAGTAAATTTAACAAAGATAAATGATCTAGTAATTTGTTGTAATTTCAATTTTACTCTAACCAGTCACCCCAATTTCAGCTTGTGAGCTGCTCAGTGGCCAGAAATGAAATGTACCAGGAAGTCACTTGGTGTGAATGTGTGAAACGGCCTTGCTAAAAATACAACATGCATGTCGAAGTAGTTTCTGTTACATAAATTTACTTGAAAAACCTTTGATTGGACCGTTTGCCATGCTACCAAATGTGTTCACAAGCCTGACTGACCAACCTCAATGCCCAGGCGCTCTGGATTACACACATCACTAGTCTGCTGGCTCCACAGCTCTAGTCAGGGCCTAGAGAGAGGAGATAATTAAGTGTGTAGGTACATAGACCCGTATACAGTGACACTTCATATGAGCAAACATAAAGCCTGATCAAACATGTCAACATGGTGATACAGGATGCTGAATGGCTTTCTATCTGTGATCTTCTGTGTGTGTGAAAGCTCTGCGTACCATGACGCTTTGTGCTTTGTACGTGTTAATGGGACTCGCTGATCAAATATCCTCTGATCGCTCAGAAGGATATGAGAGTGATGCAAAGTCGATTGACCCCCATACATCATAGTATACACTGGCATCTTTGTCTGCAGGGAGCTAATATATATAAATTAGTTTTAACACAATTTAATTATAGCAGACTGCGACTTTTAACAAGTACCACTACACTGGGAGCTGCTCAGGACAACTACAACCCTTTTCCAGCACCCATAAGTTTAAGTGAACTTTGAATTTTCCACAGTTTAAACTATAATGATGCTGCAGCTGCATATTTTTCAATTTTTCAAAAGAGGATGACCGTTTTTTTTTTTAAACACAGCTGGTGTTTCTAAGAAATGGGCTGTTATCTTTAATGGTGTGCTAATGGCTGGAGGACGTCAAAGCCCTCTAAAGCCTGCAAACATCGATACAAGATGTTAGTTTCCTTTTTGTCCACATAGTGTTGGTTATGTAATTTCTTTCCTGTGAAAACTTTTCAAAATGTAAAGTAAAAGGTATGCTAACTCTCTGCCATCTAGAGAGTGGAAGTTGCTTGCTAATATTAGCACTGATTATAGAAAGAAGGGAGTTAGCAACGTCTCTTTAATGGGTCCAGTTGTGACAGCAAATGGCCAGGCTGCTAAAATTCACAGCTAAGCTTGAATTAGTGTGTAATCACCTGAGAATAAGAATTGCTGCCAGGTTGATGGTTGTACAGGAGCCCAATGAATGAACAAACTGGCTCTAGACGGGGTGTTCTGCACACATTTTGCAGCCACTCCTTCACGCTTGGAGAGTGACGGCAAGTGCAGTCTGTTGCAATCCACAACTACACCTCTAGATGGCACTAAATCCTACTCCTTGGTCCTTTAAGTGATATTTTTTGGTGCTTGCCCACAACTTTGTCAGTCCGAAACAAAGATTCACCCCTCTTGCATAACGCTAATGTAGCAGGCGCTATCATGGAAGAAAAATAACTAAACTTCTTCTTCTTCTTTCCCAAATAAGCACACAAGCCACAAAAAAACATCAAGGACAAACTGATTTCTTCACGAAAAATGTATTTTAATTTTAATTTCAGTTTGATATGAAGCAACTGGGGTGCCTACATGATAGCTGTTCATGTCGAAGACATCATTCGAATTTTACCTGCAGTTTCTGGGTCAAAAGTACAGGACCATGAGAAATAGGAAAAGAAGGTCAGGGTTTGAGAAAAATAAAGGAAGAAATCATATATCCTTCCTGGTTTGGAACCTCAGCAGCACTGTGCTTGTCCACGACTGTCAGCAACAGGATATGTCAACATAAACCTGTTGTGTGAAGTCGATCGTGCCTCATCACACTGGTGCTGAACAGTAAGAGCTAGATGAGTGTGCTGGATAAATATTTATGGATCCATGACTGGGCCGGGGGTGTGAGAGTTTAATGTGGGAGGAAACAAAGTAAAAAATAATTAGCCTTGTGTTCCCAGTCAAATAAAAGGCTATATAAGGGTATATTAATGTTGATAAACTACATTCTCAGGGATTATTTCACTCAAGCCTGCATCTGATAGGATCAATTTTAACTGCTGTATAGCCAGAGAGGAGGTAATTCAGCTTGACCCAGGCATCCAGAGTACTTGGAGTGGGTTCAAAACCTTCAGAGGGACAAAGAGAGAAGCATAACAACACAGCATAACACAGCCTAAACACAGGGAGAGAGATAGATGAGGAAAGACGGAGAGAGAGAAGGAGGTGATGAATGGTGTTGTTTTTCTCTGTAAGGAGGATAACTGTATCCTCCTCTGGGAGCAGCGGAGCTGGAGAGTGTCTGTGAGCGCCAGTCATGTGTCTCGGAGACAGCCAATGGAAATGTGTGGATTTGGTTCATACGCGAGTTTACTGGGTCAGAGTCAGAGCAGTGGAGGAGGCAGCAGCCAATAAGAATGCATAGCACCGTCTGGAGGATTAGCCAATGAGGTTGGAGTCTGGTGTCTGGTACCAGTTGATGTCTGACAGTTAGACAGACTGTATCTAATTACCACAGCCGAGGCTCAGCATGGGTCTGTGTGCACGTGTGTGTGTGTGTGTGTGTGCGTGTGTGTGTGTGGGTGTAACTGAGGAGAGAGGGAGTGAAAATTAGAATTAGAAAGGAGGAAGGTGGTTTGGAGGTTTTGGCAAAAGTTGAAAACAAGGCATCATATCTGGAGAGCTGCCACGTGAAAATAAAACTGTGCCAAAAGACGGTGTGAATATAAATATACAAGCGCTGAATTCAGAATTAACTTATTAAATTAGCCATATTAGGCAGTGATACATCCCATTGCTCTACATGCCTATTATTAAATAAACTAATTTCTGGTACACTGTGTGAACAAAGGAAACATGTGTAACAACTGGGTGTGTGTGTGTTAAAGTGTGTGGATTTCTGTATATCTCTCCATTTCCTGTATGAATGAATAGCCCTGAAAAGACAGTCCAGTTTCCCACAGTGTAATGGTCTATTATTGTCTCTAACACATTGTTCTTCTTGCTGTGGGCAGCTTCACCCCTTTCAGCCACTCTATTAGTGACTGGACAAGACAGAGACTGCCAGGTGTTAATGGCACACACACACACACACACACACACACGGATACTGTACGCACATACGGCATATGCATACACAAACTCATGAGCTCAGCCTCAGCCAGAGGTGAGCGGGGGTGACAGACAAGGGCAGCTGGTTGGAGGGTTTTTCCTGTTTTTCCTGTTTTGACTGCTTTTGTCTGGGCACAAAATGCTTTACACACACACACGCACGCACACACACACACACACACACAACTACTGTGTGCTACTGTCACACAATGGCGTTACGTGGAGGCTGCACTGGCCTGTTTTTCCCCTCTGCTCACTTGCAAGTTTTTGATATGTGGTTTCTTAACTCCTCAGGAAATGATGCCATATCAAGATAGAACAAGCTCACTTTAAGACCCTGAAGTGAAAACGCTTACTTAAAGGAATAGCTGTAAATATGCAAATTCCCTTTCAAGCTAAAAGTCAGATTGAGAAGACTGATACCACTTTACATGTCTGCCTCAGCCAGCAGCTAGTTAGCTTAGCCAGCCCAATCTGTCAAGTTAATACAAATTAACATGTTATATTTCATTTGTTTAAACCGAAAAAGTGTAAAAATGGCACAGTCTGGAGGGTTATGTGCAGGAGACAGCTAAAGACGTCAGGACAAATGCTAGCTTTGGTATTAGCTTGTCTAGAAAGACAAGCTAGTAGCAAAGTAACAGTGAAGAAGCCCAAAACCACAACTCCCTACAGCAAAGGATAAAACACAATAACACTGTTAGTCAGCCTGCCAAGAATCTTTATTTATTTCATCAAAATATGAGTTGAACAATGCCAGAATTTTAAATAAATAGGAGAGGAACAAACCAAGAACTTGTAGCAAGCTGACCTTCCTCCAAACTCAGACATTATATTCATTGATGCAGACATAACTTCTGGCTAATCAAGTTTTTTAGGATTCCTTTCATATGAACTGTGCTTACGTTCCATTTTCTGTATTTCAGTCAACGCACTTTCCTTCAAATTCTTCCATGTGTGGGTGAATCTGTTCAGATGTTGACATAACTCAACGCCACTTTAATAAATAGGCAACAACGTCTTTTTTAATAATCAATTTCTAGTGAAATGTATTAATCATTAACAAAATCTCATAAAACAATATTGTTAAACAAACAGCCGTTGTGGTCGATTAGATAACAGCTCAGACAGCCAACAGTGGTCAGCCGGCAGTAAACATGCCATCAGATTAACTTGTAGCAGCTTGTTGAGAGTGTCTCATTTCCTTTGTGTCTTTGTGCTAAGCTAAGCTAACCGGCTGCTGGCTGAAGACAGATATGAGAGTGGTAGCAATCTTCTCATCTAACTGTCAGTGAGAAGAATCGTTTGAGTCCATTTCCCAACTAATAAACCTTAATTTATGAAAAGCTAAATTGACATCTCCAGGCAGTTTTTATAATAACTGGTGTACAACTTGGAGGGGTGCAATCAAACGAGAAAGAAAAATTAAAGACCATATGTGAGTGCACATTCATGTGAATATGAGCATGTGTTCATTTGTGCGCTCTGACTTTGATCACTGACAGTGTATAGAAGTATCATATCCTCGCGTGACAATGCTCAATTTGTTGTGGGGAAGTGTAATTAAAACAAGCTTGTCTTTTGCATATGCTGGCCAGCATTGGCATCATCTCGGAAGGGTTCGAATCCATCTGGCCAAAGACCTTCATTTTAACTCATCTCCCCTCTCTGCTTCTCTCTTCCTCTCTCTAGGATCTCTTTCTTCCTAAATAAAAAAAACTTGGCCCATTACACTAAGCAGCAAAAAAAAACCTGATCGAGGATCAGTATTAGAGAGATGAAATAATAATCCGGTGTTATCCAGTCTGCAGAGAGCATCAGTACTGGTTGTGCTCCAACCCGGCGAAGAGCTGTTGTTGTTATTCTTTGATCAGACCAGCAGGAATAACAATCTATAATTCATAATGCTCAGTCTAGTCTGGGAACACTAGGCACTGCACCTTTAATTATTGATCAAACAGAACAGATTTAATATCAATCACTGAAGCATAGGCAGAAGTGAGCAAAGTAGGAGAAATGGAGGAATCTCTCGGGCGATGCCGTCTAACCCTCTAATGAAAACAAAAAAGAAATACAGTACAGTTAATACTGTGGTGGTGTGCAAACAGGATCTCAGGCTTAGCTTGAACACTGATTCACTGAGACCACAACTCACATGATACACGCTCTTTGAAGGCTGATGCTGATAGTTTGAGAGCGGAAGCTGCCAA
The DNA here is from genome assembly GCA_033000465.1 of Sciaenops ocellatus. Taxonomy (NCBI): domain Eukaryota; kingdom Metazoa; phylum Chordata; class Actinopteri; family Sciaenidae; genus Sciaenops; species Sciaenops ocellatus. The sequence goes on from CP136873.1 coordinate 14,135,526, forward strand.
TACTCTCAATACTTTTACAAATCATCCTACATTATTCAATATTTCACATGAATGTGATTCCAAGAGAGGTGGAAAAACCACAGAGCAACATACTATCCACTGAGAACACATATACTACTTCTACTACTACTGATACTACCTCTCATTTCATGAGTAAAGGTAAAAATATTTTATTCTAACTTTATGGGCGACAGAGTATACAAGTACCTGAGGTGGGGGACTCGAGTCAGACTCAAGTCACAAATTTTAGGACTTGACATGTACTAACATTGAGAAAGGACTTGACTTGACTTTGAGTTTACTAGGAAGCAGCATACCAGCAGAGGCCAACACACAAGGCAGCTATCATGGAGGGGATAAGTCCAAAAATAATAACATTTGGATTGTAGGATTATGTTGTCAATGACAGTAGAACAGCGGTATGCAAGATCTTAAGCTTAAAAATCCTTGACATGAACACCACAACATCCAAGTTCATCCACAAAGGAAGATATATGAGTGTCCTTTTAGCTAACTTATTGGGTGGTCAAATGCTAGCTAGAAAGTTAAATTTAAGCTATGTTAGACTTGGCTTTAAATCTATCATGCATATTAAATCATTGTTAATGTAAGACAGTTGGGAGACTAAATCAGGGCCTTATAACCAGTTAAACTATGCAGGCACAGCTGTGTGCTCATGACTAAATGGTTACAGGTGTAAAGTTAACCATAGTCTTCTCACGACTTGCCTTTGTACCCCTTTCTTCTATGATTCCCCCTACTTGACTACTTAAGTATTATTACTAATCCTTTACTACTTTACTACTACTTCTACTTCCACTATCCATACTACTAATTAGTACTACTGCACGGACTGTCTGTACTACAACCTTCATGTCTACTTTTATAGAATCCATAAGAAAGTGTCTTGTTAAGATCAATTATTCCATAAATAACATATAAAATCTGTAATGTAAACCTTCATTTTAGCCAGCAGCATTGCCTCAACTCTAAATTGAGACATCAGGAGGGAGAATAGCAAGGCGAAATGGCTTTAGTCCATTGAGTGGGAGAAATGTGCAGCTGAAGTATACTGATTACACTGGGCCCGTAAGGGGCTTGCAGCTGTAGAAGCAATTGAACACACACATACATACACACACACACACACACACACACACACACACACACACACACACACACACACACACACACTGTGAAACCCCAACGTACTTGCAGCTTCCTGCCTTTTACTGTCTATTGTTATATTTAGTGACATAGTGCTCACAGACCGCTTTCAACACTCAGGGTGCAATTAGAAATGGACAGACGTTTTCTTACACTCACACACATTTTGACACACACACACAAACACAGGAGAATTCCTGCAGTGTGAAGGGGCCCTAGCCTTCCACTCACTACAGGAATGCAAGGAGAGAGAGAGAGAGAGAGAGAGAGAGAGAGAGAGAGAGTTAGAGAGAACGACTGGGACTTTCCCCAGGATCTCAGAAAAAGGAGGGAGAGAGGAAGCAGACAGTGGGAGCGACGGAGGACAGGAACAAATACAGGAGGAGGGAAAATGGATGGGTTGTCTTGTGTATGGACTCGTTTCTGTTTCCCACAGTGGAAATGACCTAGTTATTACTGCATACTGTGTGAAAAAGGCCTTACAGCATGAAACACAAGAAGACGATAAAAAACATGAGAAATGTATCAGAGAGAATGTGTGACAACTTTCCGTCTGTTGTACTGAAAAGCTCGGGAGGTCGTAGGAAGAAATGTGTCTCACTCTCAATCTCTGCCTGTCTCTCTCCCTCTCTGTCTGTATGTCTCTCTGTCAAGGTTAATGGTGTGTCTCCAGAGCTTACTGCAGTTGCCACCGGTGTTCCCATTGATCCCACACACAGCCACAAACGCCGCTCCCCATATGGCACCGCTAAGGGTGTGTGCGTGTGTGTGATAGGGATCAGTAGTCTTGATTGTGACTCAGTTTGTGGCATGCGTGTATGAGTGAGTGTGTGTGGTCTTTTCGGTGAGGCAGCTGCTGGCATTCAGGGTTGTATGTGTGTGTGCATGTGTGTGTGTGTGTGTGTGTGTGTGTGTGTGTGTGTATGCATGTAATAGTAGAAGAAAACCTCTCTGACATTAGCAAACTTGCCATGTCATCTCAATCCAGGGAGGCCTCACTGTGATAAAAGAACAAGGAATCCTTTCACCCCAGTGTGTGTGTGTGTGTGTGTGTGTGTGTGTGTGTGTGTATGAGTTTGTGTCCACATTAGTGCATAAACATCAGTACATCTGTGTGTTTTAAGTATGTGTATGTGCGCATATTTGTGTGTCTATGTATGTGCACATCTACTGTACATCCAGGTGTTTTTGAGTGTGTGTGTGTGCGCAGGTATGTCTAAGTGTGCTTTTGCCTTGTCTGTATGAAAGTACGTGTGTGTGCCTTCAGTGAGGGTGGTCTCCACCTGTGGATTACACTGTATAGGCCTGTATGCAGTTGCAGAGAGCGGGGTGGGGGCTTCGTTTTTCTCCAGAACACACAGTTCCCGCTCTAAATAAAAGTTCAAACACTCTCTACGTTTAAGCTAACCCATAGCGGCTAAGAGATTAGAGAAGGACATGGAGATACTGAAAGGATGGGAAAGCCCCACATTCTGCACATACTAAAATATCTATTTTAATCCTGTTTGACAACTCTGATTATAAATCAACTGATTCACGCAGGAATGTGTGGGTTAGTGGTTTGTCTCTTGGGTGTTCTGCAACAACACAATAAGAGAATTGGATACTGTTTCCATTAATTCCAGTTAAAGTTGATCACCCACATTGTGCTTCTCACATCACATGCTCATTAGTGTCTTTCCCTGGCCCCACTGGCACGTCCCATAGACTCTACATTGTCATGAGGTCATAGACAAAGAGGAGACTTTTCTAGGCTCTATGTAAGTTTAGCTATGCAAATACTAAATCTGATTTAATGGCCTAATTTTCACAATACAGAGTAATAATCAAGGTCTTCCAAAGATTTGTGCCCAAACCCACCAAAACCAAACTGGACCCGTCTCTTATAAAAAAGCTGCCCTGTGCCTGCATACAATCCATCCACCTTGCCAAGGACGTTTCTAAAATACATCCAGGTTTTCTGTTATTCGTCTCTTGCTGATTGAAATGACGCATTCAGAATCAGTTGTGCAGCATCAAGCATAATAAAGATTACTTCGATTACATGTTTACCCTTTTGAACTCTCATAATGATTGCTCGTTCGCAGCCACGGCTAACGTTAGCATTGCTAATATGCAATCATATGCGCTTTCTGAGACGAATCTGACCTCTGCTCTCTGACCCTTCACCTCCTGACCAGGGGCACTCGCTCAGGCAGGTCATTTGGTACCACCGTGATGCACTTTATTACACACACACACAGCACTTACATCATGATCAGCCCTGTCTGATCACAGCTGGGTCTTCTCAGATCCACTTGGGTATTAGACATCTGACTGACCTCATAAATTGTAGATCTGATCTGAGATCTGTTTTTGGAGCCAAAGGGGACTGTTTTATGTCACAGTACAGGGATTTGTCACTGAGACAAACTGGTAGCAAGGCTGAGTTTCTGTATCCAACTCTATTAATACATCCGTGATGTTCTGTTAATGTCCCCGCTGTTACTCTATACGTTGCAGATTCATAGATCCCTTCCTCATCAAATGTTTGCAATGCGTATTTTAAATTGTACACATGCATCCATGTTTGCTAGCTTGTAGTCTTTTTCTTGTGTGCCTTTGTTGGCACGTTTCCATGTTCTTACTTTAGGTACAGAAGCACTGTCAGAACCTCAATGGTGCAGTAGTTGTTGAATCTTAAAAAACTTTAAATCTTTTTCACAGTCTTAACCCAGGGTCTACTTATTATGATTTATTACTTTAACTTGCTTTTACCAGAGCTTTCTAGCTTTGTTAAGTGGACCTTGAGTTTTAGTGTTTTGCCAAACTACTTTTCAGAGGTCAAAAATGAACTTTTACACTCTTTTATGTTCATTAAAAATTATACAAGATTTATTTTTTCTCTTTACCAGCCAGTACAGATACCAATTTAGCTCAGACGGCAAAAATTCGGATATCACATTTCAGCTTTTCATAAAGGATGATGACAGAGGGCCACTAGGAAAAATTACACTGAGCAATAAAAGCTACAGAAACAGAGACTAACTAAGAAATATGCAAAGCTTTGAGTAGAGTTTGACAGAGACCAGCCAAACATTGTTATAATAATGCAATCATCCCTGATGGCGGTGTATATATTTTGTCATTATTTTATATTATTTTCATCATAAAACATGTCAAACTCTGTCAGATATAAGTATGGTGTGGGAGCATTAACCTTGCCTTAAGAGTGGCTAATCCACCTATAAGAACTGCATCAGTAATAAAGCAGTACTGGGAATTTATTGACACTGAAACTGTAACATTAAAGACTGAAAAATGTCAAACCAGAAATATCAGTATTGGCCTTCAAATACCCATATCAGTCTATCCCCAGCTGGCGTGTGAGAGAGAAAAAGAGGGAGACTGCAAACCACATCTTAGCCTGCCAAAAATCACATTTCCCCTCTACAGTATAGCTGGTTTACATTAAATCTCACACATGCATGGCGAAGCCCGAGTCCACCCACTTCACATTTCATTACCAAGAAAAGCTCAAACTGTTATACAAGCCTCTCCAATGCAGCAGAAATCTCTAATGCGATTTAATCAGAACTTTGATGAAAAAGACCTGTAAAAAGTGGTAGTAAGGTGGTGGGAAGAAGGTATAGAAGGGGGGCGAACCGCTATAAATTCATCCCGTGGGATTAGGAGCTATGGAAACCGGAGAATCTGGGGTCAAACATGGCCCCTACATACGTGATCTATTGGCCAGAGCAGTACAATAGTAATGGCAAGGGAATAGCCACATATCACATGTCCCTACTGCTGTATTACAGTATGCTCGCTTAATGAAACTAGACTTTAGAGCACAAACTCTCTCTGAAGCTTCTGTAGGTTTTCTATTGGCACACTTAGTGATGTGAATGTTTTAAGAAAGTTTATTCCATGTTTGAGATTCAAACTGTTTGCTGTACTTAGGAGACCTTTCAGATACAGTTTTGTACTGAGCTATGTTAAAGATCCTATGTATATGACCAAAAATATGTTAAGATACAAACAATAAATTCAACAGTGACTGCTGAACATCTCATTGCCAAACCACTCTGCGATAACCCTGATGATGTCATTGGGGAAATAACCCTAGATGATGTTATCAAGGCTGTCTCAGATTGGGGTGGAGACTTATTTTAGCATGGAATTTGAAGTTTGAAAGAAGTGGACCATTGCCAGGGAGGCAGAGTTTAACAAATGACACTATTGAGTTGCATTATGGGAATTGTAGGATCATGTGTTTTTGGACTTTGACTGAAACAAACATGTCTTAAACATGTCTCTCACAAGTGTCCCCAACGTAAAGCCACCCTCCACCAAATGATGTGTCCCACTGACTTCACTTGGATGTCTGACGTCACTGTTTCCATGTATGTCTGTGTTCACTTTAAAGATGGAGCCAATTGCATATGCAACTTCCACAGTTGCGATGTGGAAACTTGAATCCATTGGTGCACATCCACTGAGAATGGACTTCCCAACTTGAAACTAGCTGTAAATGAATGATTAGCTGTTGCCATGCTAATGCTAATGCTAAGTGAGAGTGTGTTTGGAGTTTGTAAAAGATGACTGGATTTACTGAGAAGAGTTCATCTGATGTATCACTACAGAGCAGACTGACATGGACACTGTGTGTGACCAAGTAAACAGACAAATGTCGTAATTTAAAACACACTTAACTTAAAAATCATGACAAAGATTACACAAAAGTTACTACAATCACGTCATCAAATATAACTAAAACTAATATAAATTTAGTCAAAGGACTAAAACTAAATAATAAAGTGCCAGAATTAGTGCCTAAAACATGTCTGGGGAGCGTCTTTAATGAAGGTTCAACACTAAATCGCTGTAGTAGCCCTTAAAGGGTTCCCTTAATTCAAACTAGGAGCCCTAAACAGCCCTGAATCAAAAATAAAGAAGAGGTGTCTGTGTACCTTTGGCCTCAGTGTGTATATCCTTTGGAGTGATCCAGGGAAAACGCTCTCTTGTTCTGTCTTCTGTCTCTTTCTGGTGTGGATTTATTCATATACTATATTGACATGTGTTTTAATCAGAGGCACAACTGCCAAAACAGTGAGCGAAAACCTAATATTTCAAAAACCAGCATACACCAGCTAATACTGTACTGCCATATTTCAAACTGTATTAAGATGATAAAGTCTCTCTCTCTTTCAAACCCCATATGGATCAGTTTAAACACACCCTGGTTTGGCCCACTTTCAGAATGTCACAGGACATTTATCTTTATTCCCTTCTTCCTCTTCATACTACCTTATAGAGGAATGGCTTTTACAGATGTGCTCTCTGCACACTCATCTACCCCTCGCGCACTCTCTCTCTCTCTCTCTCTCTCTCTCTCTCTCTTACACTTTACTTACATGGTTTTCTGCCCTGTGCCTCGTACTGTGCCTGTGTACACTTATAGAGCTTTCCATCTGGAAAATATATCCTTTCCCTCGATGTATAGAAGCACAGGAGGAGAGGAGTTTCATCTTTGCTTTCCTTATCCTTTCATCTCTTCTGCTTTTCTTCCTCTCCTAATCAGAGATATAGTAGAGGGTACAGCACCTAAAACCTATTTACCAACATTTGAGTTTAGCAGAATACCCAGCTATGATATGAGAAAGAAGAAAATAGTGTGTAGTGAGATGTATTAATATAGGCATAAGTAAAAGCATGAATTTATCTTCTGATAGAGTAATTTAATGCTATTCAAACATGGTAAATAATAATATGAACATGTAAATGAAAGAATATATGTTATCAATGTTATAGCTTAGAGGGAAATGGAAAGCACAATATTTTCTATAAAGTAAAGTTAAAAATAAAATAAAATAAAATAAAGTTAGTACTGTTTTTGCTGCAATCTCTGCCAGCGGGTTGTGACTCAACCTGTAGCCAGTTCATGTAAGCTCACTCAGCCTCACAGAAAGTGATGTGTTTTGATCCAGCAGAGGAGCAGTTTGTGGAAAATAAATATAATCACCTTCAGAAATGTGGGCTTCATCAACAGAAAACATAAAAAAGATGCTCAGTAATGAAAATGCTGCTTGACTGATTGGCGATATCTGATGCAAAAGCACCACTCAGCAATAGAGAGAGTCAGCGGAAGTTACTGTTTTGTATTTCTGTATGTCATTCACAGTGTGGGATGGAGTCCCACAGATGACTATAAAGATAATATATGTTAAATACATCTACTATCTTTGTCCACAATGATCTACCCATCTTTATCAACAGCTTCCCCTAAAATAAAATACAGTCAATAGTAAGATGACACTAACAGGATGAGTGCAGTCTTTACTGATCTTAGTAGGCATCTTATTTCAACTCTGTTGTACATTCTGTTTAAGATTGCCACAACATTGACAACAGGGATGTTCCTATTGACTAATTTTCCTGTTGCTGCAGCCCCGGGTTGTGGACTGACTGTTCGATGCAACAATCACCCACTAATGTACTTTTATAAAATACTAATAATTAGTTTACCCAACTAGTATTTCTAGCAAGCATAGCCACGTTTATTTGACTGGTTGACTAATCACACATGTACCTAATTGACAGTGCTTATTTTTCACACTATATTTAGCTTATGTCAAACTGCCTGTACTTGTTGGCTGGGAAGTGCAGAAGTCGTCTTTATCGCACAATTAGCATTTCACTAGCAACACTAAATAATTAGTTTAAGTAGTTATTTAAATAAATAGTTTAGAGTGAAAATAAAAAAATAATAATAATTTTTAACACCTAACACAACATTTGTGGTAAACCTATTAAGTATGTGTCTAACAGACTGTATATTTTATTCTATGATCATGTTTGGACTAGTACACCCTAGCTTTTAGGTTTAGCACACACCAATGGTAACACATTCTTACCACCCTCCAAGCTAGAAGCTAATCTTATATTCTGTTACACACACAAATATAATTCAGGCAGTGCAACAAGGACCTAATGACAAATGTCTACGACATGAAAGCACATGCTTGGAGATGCATGTGAGAAGAAGTCAGAGCAGCTGAATTGTGTTTTATTGGCGGTCGTACGCCTCATGATTATCTTTCAGTACTGCGGGTCACACAGTCTTTTCTTCATCAGTTACATCGCTGCCCATACTCAACCTGAACGCCCCTGCTTTTGCTTCCAAACTAAAAACAAGAGAAGAACACAAAACTCTGAAGAGCCTCTGTGTCAAGTCTCGTTAGTTTGCCAATATTCGACCTTGATCAGTGTCTAGACGCGCCGTGACATACAAACAAAACCTGAGTGCTTCTCCTGAGTGCGCTGTATCGGATGCAATGACCCTGCCTGCCTCCAGTCCACTTATATAAGGAAAGATTACACAAGCAAAAAAAGCACCGCAAGGAGCAGACGAATATAGCTCTGTGAATCTCCGTGTATATTTGATCAAGCGTGTGAGCTACAGTGTATGTGAAAGGAGCAGTGGAGTGTGTTTGAAAGAAAGAAGGATGTGCATGAGTCTATATGTCAGAGAGGGGTGGAGGCAGACAGACGGCAATGGAGGGGATGGAGGCAGGGGGTAGCACACATTCTCTGTGGTTTGGGAGAAAGAAAGCAATTTATCATCTCAGCACGGCTTGGTTGTATAAACTGTTTGGGCTGCTGGAAATTTACATTTTATACAATTACTTTGGCAGTATTGTTTCTTTATGATAGTCACAGCAGTCAAGTTAATGCACCGAATTAGTGTGAGAACAAAAAAGGGAGTTGGGAGGAACATGAGACAGGGAGAAGAAGAAGAGGAGGAGGTGCAGAAAGTGGAGGTGTGGGTTTGACTTAAACAGCAGAAGGACTGCCGGAGCTGCTTCCACACTTCAAGGGCTTTAGTGACAGTGAAGCTGCTCTATTCAGCACCGTCAGCAGTTTTCCTCACGCATGTGTGTGTGTGTGGTACATGTGTGCCTATCCACAGGGAATGAAAACTCACCGTGTTGTTCTTCCATAAAGCAAGGACACTTTCCTACATAGGCGCAAAGGACAAGTACACACATACTATACAGCCACATACTAGTACAGTATGGGTGAGCTTATCCGATGTACTGATATGGGCCTTTTAGGAAAAGTCAGATATCAGCCACTCATTTTCATTCACCTTTTAGTGTACATGATGGAATATATTTAATATTTGATGGATTATTATTCAATACTTTGTTGGTTTAATTAATTCTCATGTGACATTTTGATCGGATTCCACAAAAGTATGCATGAATATGTAACTCTCAGTTTCTCATTACATACATAATTAAAAACATTTCTACTGGAAAATTATTAACTACAGCAGCAAAAATAATTACTTACATTACTTGTTACTTTACTTTTATTATTCAGTCTAGCTGCATCCAAACACAGTCTAAAGCCCAAAGCTTCATCTTCTGTATTTAAAGGTTCAGTGTGTCCGATTTTGAAGGCTCTATTTACAGGATATGGAAGATATCAATACGCATAACCTTGTTTCTATTAGTGTATAATCACCTGAAAATAAGAACTGTTATGCTTTTGTTACCTTAGAATGAGCCTTTTATATCTACAGATGTCAGGTGTTAGAGTTAGATGAACAAGGAAATTAGTTATAGAGACTAAAACCGTTTTTTGTTTTTTTTTGTACCAGGCTGTAAACATGTTTATTTCTGCTGTGAAGTTGGACAATATAAGGGCTTATGGAGATTGGCTCATTCTGTAGCCAGCCTCAAGTTTTTTTTGGCACTTTTGCATTGGTTTCACTTCACAGACATGGAGGTTGCCACTTGGTTGCAACCAGCAACTACACAAGTTAGATGCCACTAAATCCTACACACTGGTCCTTTAACTTGTGTAGAGATATAAAACTCTGTAATTTAACAAGTTTGGAGGTACCATCAACAGCTAACGGCTGACCGTATGCAGGACTCCAGAGAAGTCAGTTATCAAATTAATATTATATTAGATTTTTAGTGGAATTAGTAACAGCAATGTAAAAGAAATCACTATATTGTTGCTTCTTCTTTTTTTTCTTCTTTGTATTCATTTAAATCTTTTTAGCGTGATTATTTAAATCTGTTGGCTTCCACATTGGTTTAACTTTACCACACGATGTACAATTCACAAAGAGACAAACAACTAGCAGGAGAAAATCCTCACTGTGTGCTGTGTTGTCAGACGCACACTGACTGTTACTAAACGATAGCAAAGGAGCCATAAAAGAACACTTTGTATCATTCAGGAAGCTATGATGAGTGAAGTAAAATGAACGTCAAAACACACACTTGAGTCCATAGTACGGTGGCACGGTGGCAACCAGCAGTAAAGTGCAGCCATCCCTGGCTGGCACATAGGACACCCATTCACTCTGTGACAGGGTGTCACACCACATGATTTATGACGGGTAATTATGGTTATGGGGGTGACATCATATCCTACTCGCAGGCTGCCGCATGTATCCATGCTGTGTATATGTGTCTGCGCATATGTGTGTGTGTGTGTGTGTGTGTGTGTGTGTGTTCGTGACTAATTAGTTATGCTGTCTGGATCCAGCAGCGACTGTCTTTGTTTTTTCTACAGAACGGAAGACAAGGCATGTCACAACAACATATCTCGCAGTTCCTCCAGACGTGCAGCAATGGACACGCGCGCTCAAACGCACAAACACACAACATTTTTTGCACATATGGGGCCACAAAAGATTGTCTCTACCTCGCTTTCATGTTCAAATTTGAATGTTTTGTTCAATCCGAGAAAAGACTGGACTTTTTTCACCTCGGGGTGGGCCGAAAGTAACAAGAGAACGGGAACGATCACTCACATTTCTTGACAGATAACCATCAGTTTACCAGAGTCTGAAATTGGCAGCAGTGCGAAGTGTACAATTAGAAATCATTACTTTGCACCTAACTGCTGCTGACAGGCATGGGCACGACAAATGAGAAAATGGAAAGATTGTAACACATTTTCTCTCTGCTGTACACATCTGCTAATTTGCTTGCCAGTTCTAAATAAATGCATTCATTTAGAAATGGTTTGACAAACCGTGCCTGCCTCCGGATTAGAGACAGTGAGGCTGCTGCGGAAATTGTTATATATTTACAGGAGGCTTTGCACAGTTAAATTAAATCCATCACCATCCTGGAAGGTAGTTTTTAACACATATATTTAATTTTATTCCCAATCTTGACAGGGCGCTTTCATGTTGTTTGAGGAGTTTGAAGGCTAACAAACTCTTCGCTGGTCAGTTACTGGAGTTAATGTGCAGAGGTCACTGTGGGACACGAGACTGTCCTTAATAAGCCAGTTTGGAGGAAACAAAATAATGTGGAAAAAAAAAGGAAAACACATTAGACTCACTCCCCTCTTGAGTCATCATAATGAGTAACATTTCCTTTTTTTGCTGTTGAGTGGACTCATTTCAGCATTCACTCAGAAGTAGAGCCATATAGCCACGGGGGCCTCATTTAGGAATGGGCTTCAAACGTCCATATTTTAACTTTAAACTGCTATTAAGGCAACGGCAAAAAAATAAAAACTGCCTCTTCCTCTCAAAAGTCACCACAGATCAGCATTTAGATACCGTGTAAAAGATATCGCTTTGCTCTCTGACCCTGCAAATTATCTGAACAAAAGCGACCTTTTGTAGCGTTTCACCCTTGGCTCAAACACAGATGAAAACTTCACAAACTCTCTGGCCCTCGCTGTTGTTTTTTTTTTTTTTTTCTTGTTTTTTTCACTTAAACAACGCACCCACTGGCCTGAATTTAAATACCCGAGGTCATAAAGAAATATCATTCATATAGTACAGCTGGGGTGATTAAATCTTCTTTTCCATCCCTGTATTAGCATTGGTAAGTTAAATATTTAATTAATTTATTTTTTTTTTTTAATTATAATTACAACATAAACTGTAACTCTACTGTACCTGATCTCGTCCGATCCATCTCTAAGTGGGCAATATGGCTCCTGATATAAAGGCGGCAGTTTGGTTGTGGGTGACTGTCTTCTCTCCTGCTCCCTTGCCTTTGTACTCACAGAAATGCTTTGCTCTTTCCCCTCCTCTGCTGCCTGAGCATCAGACTGTGCCTCCTGCAATGCTCCCGTCGAGCTGCGTAATTTTGTGGACGGCACAAACAGTGAACAATTATTGGTGCGTGTAACACCTCACTTGAAGTGGGACTCCTAAGCCATCACAAGGCATAAACAGAGTATTATTGAAAGTGAAGCACACAAGTACACGGTATCTTATTTAACTAAATGTTATTGCGTGATGTTGATCTGATTATTGTATTGAAAGAAAGAAACATTACATATTCATTGGAGTGAATTTAAAAGAAGGCAGTGGGCAGTCTCTCGCCATGGGGGGGAATAATAACTTAGAGCTGAACACTGAAACCTGCAGGAAACATGGAGGACTAACTTCTGAAAGAAACTGCCTGCTCATCATCCCTTACAGATGAGCGGCTCAATAGTGAACTCAGCCGAGTCTGTAATGTTTTGATAGTCCACCATCATCCCTCAAATAGCATGAGAACATCTCCTAAAGCCCACCAGAGGATTTTCTTCCTGAGGACCCCGCAGGTTGCTCGGATCCTCACAACCAATTCTTCGGTTTAGTAATCAAAAGCATCTTCACATCCTCCATTCCTGTCTGCCTCTGCTCTAAGCCTCGCTGTATTGCTGCTCAGTGGGCAGCCAGCTGAAGGAAAGGACAAGAGAGATTGTCATCACGTCTCCTATTGCTGTGTTTCATGAAAAAAAAAAAAAAACTTTCATCTGAGAGACAGCACTGATCCACTGAGAGCGAAACAAACCACAACACCTGAACAGTTTGCTCAGGTGTTAGTCTGTCTGTCTCCGTCTGGTATTGACAGCCTTCCAACCACCTCAGGCCCCTATGGAGCTGCAGTCCTACTACTGGAAGCTGCTTAGCATATCCCAGTTATTAGTAGTCTGCTTTCACACCTTCCCTGCTTCCTGCTTAATTGCTACCTGTATCTGAGTGTATATCTATCAGGTTTTATGTATATCTTCCACCAACAAAAAGACACATCTCTGCAAAGTAACAAAGGAAAAGTCACCACGTGTTTTTGTATCTACATTTTTCCCCATTTGTTTCTAACACATTTGTTCTCTCCTCAGTTTGGTACGCCCAATTTACCTGTCCTGTGAAAACCATTATCTCCAATTTGTACATTGAAAGATATACAGTATGAACAAAAGGGATTATTTCAGCCATTAATAATTCTTAAAATATACATGTGGATATTATAATGATGTAAAATAAACTTCAAAAGGATAACCTATCCTTTAAGATAAATAAACCTTTTAAAAACCTGCTGGATTACCTACAAATGTATTGTCCCAAAGCTGTAAACACTGCTGTTTTTCTGAGTTTGTGGAAAGTTGACGTGTTGGAGATGTGTGGTTTTCACCGAGGACGATGATAAGTGTTGTTCGGGGGAAAGATTCAGACAGCCACATGCCACCTCCAATACACAAGCAGTCACCTGCTGCTTCTTTTCACCTGCAGGCAAAGAGCTTAACCAGGTTCATGCTACCTATGTGACAAGGGCACGATCCCTCACTGGCTTCCCACCCACGAGCCAAGCTGAATGTACCGCTGTAGGGGGACTGAACACACAAGCCTTTCTGTTTATAACAACACCTGGAAGTCTATTATGGTGTGATACAAATGTGTGTGTGTGTTTTTTTTTAAATTAAACTAAATTGAATCAGCAAAACTAGTCACAGTACCTCAATTTGATTGCATTATTCATTTCTGCTGTCCTCCATGTTGGCTCCGGCTCAGACAAGCTGAGCGCTGAAATTATGACAACTGTCCAAGGAGATGATGTAATTTAGGTTGTGTCACAGTAACAATGACACATTCCAATTTGAGCATTTAAATTCAAGCTGCATGTAGGTCGCCTGTCTCGGGATGCAGTTTTGTATCTCGGATCCATATGATCCAGATCACAACTGGAAGAGCACCACGTCCGGGTCACGTCTGAGGAGATAAATACAAACATGATTCAGCCAGTGTCACTTTACACGGGGTTCAGCCTATTGTGTATAAACCAGACTGTACACTGCCACGTAAGCTTTTAGAAATCATGATCTAAGCCTCAGTGTTCTCAGATCTTTTCAAGCATACTACAGTACAACACCTACCACTATGACTCAGAATTCCTCTATCATGCTAAACTGTTTCAGCACAGTGCTTAACAATGAGTTCTCTATGTGGAGTACACAGTGTGCCATGATGTCTGAATGCACACTGAGGCCCAAGTCTGGAATTAGGTGGAGTGATACTGTCTCTTGTGTGTCCTACAGCACTCATCACGTATTGTGTGGACCTGCTGTTATTTGCCACTGATTTCTCTTCTCCTTGCACCCATGTCAACTAGATAAACTGTTATGAACCTGATGTACTCGCAAACAAGGTGATTCAGACCCTGATGCAGTAAGGGACTGTATGAAAATGATTAGGGAGGGAAGATGTGGTGAGAAAAAAAAAGGGGGTTATGTATTTTTTACTTTTTGCTGAAGGGAAGGTGGTCTGAACTGTTCTGGTAGCACAAGGGAGGCAATTTATTTATTTATTTCTCCTCATCTTGCAAGATAAAAAAAAACAGAAACTGAATACATTAAATCTTTATGGATGCAAGTAATTAAACAGTCATCCTTACCTTTACAAAAAAGTTTAAATATGTATATAAAATTAGTCCATAATATTATTCAAGGTCAGTTTGACACATTGGGCCCAGTTCACTCATTTCATCACCGTCCAATGAAAACCATGTATCTCCACTTTTGATGATTTTGACCTTTTTCTATGTATGAAATGTGCATATTCTCCTTCGTTCTGTCAGCATTTAGAATATTATTGATCAATGAAAAGATGTTTTGTTACACCATGTATGTAGGACCAATAGAACGAGGATGGCTGTGGATAAATAACGTTTTGAGTTTTGAGGACAGACGACGAACTCTGTGATCTCTGAACCGAGGCAGGCTGATGACTGCACATCAGTGTCAGATGGCCATTAACCTGCTGGATTATGCTGATTTAAAATAGTAATACAGCTTTGATTAGGCCAATGTGCCATGTGAAAACATGTAGGACAGCTTATTGATAGTTTGCCAACTGAGGTGGACATAAACAGGAGAGTCGAGGCTCAGAACCACCCACGCATTGTTAGAACCATTTATAAAAAAAAGACATCCATATCCACCTTCACTCACAATCCACATAAATCCAGTTAACATATTAAACGCTTCACTGATGACTTGGTTTTCATCGGACAGCAACGATGGTTATAGTAACTGTTTGCTTGGCATCTTGTCATTAACAAATACAGTTTTCACATCATTTTATGATGTTTGCCATAAATTTGTAAATTGTTAATTCAGTTTTTTATGTAAAATTGGTGATGATGTGAATATTAAAAAGATATTGTGGCTTAAATTGTGATAGACCAACTTAAATTGTTTGTACTTTGTCTCTTTTAGCTATTAACGATAGACAAACTCAGTAGGGTTTTATTGTTTTGATAACTTTGGGGGAGAGTACGGCAGTTTTCTTCTGGTAGAAAGATCTAAAGAATATAATATCAACTCTGGAGAGGTTCATGTTAACCCCTCCCTCCCTCCCTAGCCTGATAATTTTTGTACAGTCCCTAAATCAGCATCACCATTAATCACCAAGTGTGCTTCAAGCAAAGAAAACACCAGGATTTATTTTAGCTAGCTCAGTTATTGACAGACATACTGATTTATGACATGTCATGGTGTGTACATGAGCTTCAGTACTGTTTATGAAAAGCAGTCCACTGTTAAAGAGCCACACTCATGTGTTTACAACTGTTGCAGTGCCATGACTTGTCAATTTGTGTCACTCCACAGTTTATCTACTGATGGAAGTTTAATGGGGGCACTACCCTGTTTATCCAGCACGGAGCCCCCCGGGCAAACATGTCCTATGCCCCCACCGAATTGCCAGAAATCATTTAACCCTGTCCTGCAACTGCCTACTCTATTGGATTGTACTGTAATGTGCGTTGTGCATCTGTCCTCTCAAGCCTCCACCCATCAGATAGGTTAGGCAAACAAACTGTAATCATTGCACCATGCACAATTGTTTTAACGACACACACACACACACTCACACATCATTCCAGACAGCCGCTGTCCAGCCCTTGCCGTGCTGAACCTGGCAGTCAGCAGCCGCTCCAAACAGCATTTAATTGTCACAATGATTAACTGGACAAAAGTTTGCGCTGGGTTTTCTGGTTTTGGCTGCAGTTGCCTGTCAGAAGTTACCTTATAGAACAGCTTTGGTATCAGACGTCCTCGGATCTCCCACAAACTACATTTACAGCACGTTTTATACCGTAATAAAAGCACGCAGTCTCCCCTCTGAGAGAAAATGTTTCTTTAATAACTTCGAAGCCAGAGGAACTGTTATCTTTAAGATGCGAACCATCTCTATAAAAATAAGCCTGTGACACGAAAAATAAAAAAAGAACACATGGAGGTTTTTCTTCAAAATAAAAGCACTATAGCACATTTTTAACAGTAGAAAGGTGGTCTACAGCCTACCTGCCAAAATCCTGCTTGTTTCCAACACTTGCTCGGTCCACTTATCCGAACTTTACGCATCAACATCCCGGATTCAACTCCTTTTCCTTTGTCTCCACTCAAAACGCTGACACACTTTTGGATAGCTTTAAAGTTTAATCTCACCCCTTAAACTTTTTTTTCACCTCCAGACTTCTATCAGATAGATTATTTTCTAACTATCTTTGTGTTTGATTCGCCCCTCCAAGCTGCAAAGACGGCAGGAGCGCAAACTGGCTGAAATCAATGACACAAAGTTGGGCTGCATGCCATGTCAGCGGTGTTTGTATATTTCTTTGTCTGTGCATGCCTTATGACTTTGTGTCCCGCCTTCAACTTCACCGGCAGCGTGCGAAAAAAAAAAATAACACAATAAAGCTTCTATAGACTGTTATTCCTTTAGGGACTGTGAGTGCGTCTGTGATGTTCAAAGTGAGTTTATATCGACTTAATAGTATTTCTATCTCCTCTTCTATCAATATAATGTTCTATATTATTCCTATGATATTCCTGCAGGGACTTACTGTGTATCAGCTCAGCAGTGAGCAGTGATCTCTTCTCACTTCATGGTATGTTTATCTTATATGTTACCACTGTAATATTCCTGGAGACTCTGGTGTGATACTTGTGTAGTAACAGTAAATATTTTTGCTGTTCTCACATAGCCTGGTGGGAATACACTGAAACATAGGACAGGAACCTTTATAGCAATGGCATGAGATGATATAAAAACATTTAAAATGAAAGAAACAGGGTCATGTCTGCTGAATATACACACATAGTAACTTCCACAAGAGGCATAAGCGGAATATATGGTGATATGGTTTAATTAAAGTCACTATTGTTGAACACAGTGAAAGAAGATCATTGCAATGATAAATAAAATACTCAAAAATGTGAAAAATGTGATTAAAGTTGGAGCTATCAAGAGTAAAGGCGCTCGTCCTGTGACTGATGTATTATTATGTATGATGTTGTTGATTGTTAGAGGTGCAGATGAACTGTTGCTTTAGTTTAACTCAGAGTCACAACATAAATACAGGGGTTTGTGAGACGATTAATGGACAGAAAGTTAAAGCAGTAATAACTGGAAACA
Organism: Sciaenops ocellatus; assembly: GCA_033000465.1. Lineage (NCBI taxonomy): Eukaryota > Metazoa > Chordata > Actinopteri > Sciaenidae > Sciaenops > Sciaenops ocellatus. Next base: position 14,153,410 of record CP136873.1, read on the forward strand.
CTCATGTAAAGTACACGTACCTTAAATTTGTACTTAAGTTTACTTGTTTAGATTCCCATACTGTATTGTAAACAGTAAGTAAGTGTACAGTAACTAAATGAATGTATTTAGTTACTTTCATTACTGGTGGATCAAAAGGAACAAATTTGTTTCATATCAAACTGTAAACAGCCCTGTGAGTTTAAATATATATATTTGTCATAATTACAGCACACTCATAAAACTGTACTCTTGTTTTTGGTCTGTATTTTTTTGTATTTGTCATATTGACTTGATCTTTCAGTCCACACAGGAAACAAACAAGCTGTTCAGCCATAAGGGTCAAGTGTCCAGGCACCTCCAGTCCTCTCATGAATACAACTGTTTACACTCATGCATGTGTCTGTATGTGGGCCAGTATGTCAATGTGTGTGTGAGGAGAGTATCGACATCTTTATTTTATCTCTCAGTATCCATCAGACTCTGGAGGTGATTGGATTTTCTTTTTTTTTGTCTAAAAACAGGGACACACCTCACAACACCATTCCCCGTGTGATGTCAAGCTTATTGCAGACATCTGGGGGCCAGCATCTCGTCTTTGGGATGGTGTGTGTAATGACCATGCCTTATCTTTCTCATTACCCAGCCCGACATGTCAGAGGAAAGCTGGAGACGACCCTGCTCTCCTGACAGAGAGAGAGATGGAAATAATTACCAATGTCTCTTGTGGAATAGGGCGTAAATTGATACACACTAAATACTGTACCTTAGGGGTCTCTCTCTTTTTTTTTTTTTTTTTTTTCTGTCTCTTCTTCTCGTCAGATGTACCAGACAAATGAATGCATCCAGAAGGAATTAATTGGATTTGGGAGCAGTCTCCTGCACGATCCACCAGGACAGACAAACACCCCCCTCTGCACCCTCACCTCCCTCCTTCCTATTGGCACACACACCCACCCACAGACAGACAGGCACACACCGCCTCCTCATCCTCCTTTATTCCAGTCATGCCTTGCAGAGATGTCTGACGCCCCCCCACACACACACCTACCCCACCCCAATGGATCAGTCTGTGTCCCTTATCCCTAACACACACACACAGAGCGGCATAGTGGATTGCAGCCTCTCTTGGATACAGTGTTTCCATGGCAGCCACGTTTTCTGCACGTGTGGAATCAGACGGAGTAAGAGAGGGAGAAAAAGACCACTCCTATCAATTCACTGCGTGGCTATTGATTCACAGTCTGCAGCTGCACACTCACCTACAGCAGACACACACACACGTGCATATTAGCGTGCACTTATGCACAAACAGAGCGTAAACATCTGACATCTGATTGGATCTTCTGAATGAGGCTCAGCTACGGAATGTGATAATGAAGGCTCACCTTTTCTTGAGCATGCTTTCACCTTTGAGAAGGGTGCTTCAGTATGTGTGACTGCTCCGTTTATCCCCTCATATTTCCTCACGGTGCTACATAAAAACTGTTAGGTAACCAGTTGATGGCACTTACTTAAGCTCTTTTGGGGGGAAAAAACCACAAGAGAAGAACACTTTTGCACTTTTCAGTTCCAGCTGATTTTATTTCCTTCTTGGAAGAAAAGAAAAAACAAATAAAAAAACGACAATCTGTACAGAGGTCTGAGAGGCAGTGATTGACCCAAACATTGGCTGGTTTTGAGCTATAAACATCAAATGATATTGGCATGATTGGACAAAACATGATCATACACAGCATATTGCACAAATGAAAACAGAAAGAGGACGATAGAAAAGATGTCTTGAAGGTAAAAAAAAAAAAAAAAGAAAGAAAGAAAAGAAAGAAGAAGAAAGAAAGAAAGAAAGAAAGAAGAAAGAAAAAGAAACTCCTGGACCACAATCATCTTCAACATAAGGATGTCCAAAGATGGCTGTCCTAGTGCCTGTCGTTGATCATCATCATACATAAAACACACAATCTTTGCTTATAGTACAGTCAGTTTACATAAATATCTTCATGTTATTATTCTTTTAAAAATCTTAAACACAACAGCTATAGCTACATATACCTGAATCTGAAATACAAATGCTATTTGCCATGCCATAATATAGGAAAACAATTAGCCTGCTATACTTAGCCAACAGGTACAGAAAGGTTAAATACTATTTTTTGATGCAATTTGCGCAATAACAGATGAAGCACTTCATACATCTCCCTCCCTCCGAAGTCTAGGCAAAGTGGAATGAGTGTGAAATTCCATCCAGTGGTTGAAATAAAACTTATCTTGATAAAAAGCACACAGAGGTATTAGCTCTATCCAAACAGTGACTCTCTGGGATCTTTCACTTATATACTTTAGGTCTATGTGTACTGGAAACAGTCCCCACTCAGACTGGGAGCCTCAGTGGCGCTTTGTTTACTTGGCTGGTGAAACTGGAGTCACTGTGCCATTAAGAAGCATGTGGGTAAATACTGTAAACACTGTGTGAGGTCAGATTGTGCCAAACAACCCCCCCTCTGCACGTCTAAACACCAATGTAGATCCAAACAACAATGTTGTAGGCTACCCACTCGCTGGAAAAAAAAAAACCCTTTCTATAGATTTTGTACAAAAATACAAGTAGAAAATCATGACACACTCAAATCTCCTTAAAAGTGAGAGACGTCAGACATTTTAAATAAGATACACTTCTAGCCCTTCCGCGCTGGATACAGACAGGTGTATGTGCACAAACACAAACGAGACCTGTACGAGGACAATACTTCTATGTATAAAAAAGTTTGGCCGGTATAAATACATCAATATAAAAAACGTCATCTGACACAGAGGAACTACAAAGTTGAAGCACTAGGCAGAAAGGATGCGCGTCGGGGAACATTGGTCCTGAATTGTGCACTGAGTGTTTTAAAAAGGTTTCAGAAAAGGGTTTCTGAAGTTTTGAGTCAGTCTTTGTTTTAAATCCTGCCGTTGAAAGAGAAGCTGGTGATAGTGAATTGTGTCCTATGGTCACACAAAATTGCGTACTTACGCAGCAATGAACATTTTTTACGCATTTAACAACAACAAAATCCTCCTTATCTCGGAGGGCATGCGTGTTGATATTGAAACTAGTTTGAGTTTGGAAAAAAACTACACCTGAATAGCAACTTGATGGTCAATGTGAATTGGCTATATCATAAACAAAAACCCAAACATGACGAGCTCTCCAGTAAATGCCCCTTCTCCCGACCCCGAAAAATAACATTAAGATTCAAAGTTCAGTCTCAGTCCTCATCCTGTGCGGATTGGGTTGAACATTTGAGCTGAAGTCCGTGTGTTTCACTGCTCTCTGCTTACATTCACTCCTCCTCCGTGTCCAAATGCAAACTAAGCATTTCCCCCCCGTCTGCGCGTTCCCGTCAAGCACATCGAGCGCTGTCCAAGTCTGTGAGCGGCGCGTCCCTGGGCTTCAACGCGCACAGGCCACCTTTTCTTTCCTGTTTTCACTCTCCCTTATTTAGTGAAAGAATGGCGGAAATATTGTGGTCTGGATGCACACGCCTGTCAGGGAGGGGGGTGAACAGTTCAAAACGTGGGGGGACGTCGCGGTTCCTCTCCACCGTGGTCCTTTTTTTCAGTAGGTGAACACCAGGTTGGAGATGGTGGACTCCAGCCAGTCTCCTGAGATCATCTCGCTGACCTCTGGGGTGCAGTAGTCAGGGAAGTCGAAGTGAGATCCCGCCCCGCACTCCCCGAAGCTCCAGTCCAAGTCCCGGTCTAGCTCTGCGTCAGAGAAGCCCATCCCGCCCAGGGACATGCTCTCAAAGCCGGGGCTCGGGTTCAGGTCGAGCCGCTCGTCCTCAAACTCTTCATCTGATGATGAGGATGACACAGATGAGGAAGAGTGAGAAGCTGATGGTGTTGGAGAGGAGGCGCGAGCGTACCTGAGGCGCGCGGTGTGTGATGACTCGCTGGCCGCCGGGCTCTGCTCCTCGTACAGGCTGAGCGGGTCGCTGGACTCCGCCGAGCTACTCAGGGTGGGACTGGCCGGGACTCCCACGGAGGGAGGCCCGCTCTCCAGGCTGCCCGCCCCGCCGAACATGTGGCCGCGCCTCGCCTCTCCGGTGCGTTTCTCCGGGATCTGTCTCGCGCCAGACACTGACCTGGATTTGAAGAGCGCCTGGTGGTCGCCGGGAGACGCGTAGTCCTGCCCCGGAGCGCTCTTAATGCCCCCCTGCTTGTGCGTCCTGCTCACTCCTTTGGACGCGGGGCTTCTTTTCACACCGGCTTTGGCGCTGCGCTCCCCGCTCTTCTCCCCGCGGTCCGCCTGCTTGCTCGCTCCGCTTCCCGACTTGACTTTCTTCCTTGGCCGGTACTTGTAGTCTGGGTAGTCTGCCATGTGTTTGAGTCTGAGCCGCTCCGCCTCGCGGATAAACGGGATCTTGTCTGTGTCTTTCAGCAGCTTCCAGCGCTTCCCCAGCCGTTTGGAGATCTCCGCGTTGTGCATGTCCGGCGACTGCTCCATAATCTTCCTCCTCTCAATCTGTGACCAGACCATGAACGCGTTCATGGGTCTCTTGATGTGCCCCGTCGGAGTTTTGCACCACGCCAAGTCGCTCCGCTCACCGGAGGAAGGGGACTCGGGGGTCGGAGACGCATCCATCTCCAAGTCCATTTCTCCCGTGTCCGTGGAGTCCCCGCCGGGGGAATGAGCGTGGGCGCTCTCTGTCTGGCTCAGGTGCTGCACCATCGTTTCCTCCAAGTGTCTGAAACACTGTGCTGTGCAGTGCTTTGACAAAGTTCAAGTGCGTAAAAATGAGCGTTCACGATAAAATATTCCTCACTTCTTCTTCTTCTTCTTCTTCTTCTTCTTCTTCTTCTTCTTAATTCAGGCGCTTTAAAAGCCAGACAGCTCTAAAAAAAAAAAAAGTTCATCCAAGTCTCTTCGTTTCAGTTCAGCCCGTTCTGGAGACGTCTGATCTCTCAACTTTTGTTTCTCAGCGGAAACAAAAAAAAAATAAATCCCGAAACTAACTGCAACTTTCAACTGCCTGTGCGGCTGAAAACTCGTCCTGCAAGGTTCAAAACGCGCCGCTGTGGGCAACAGCAGTGCAAGTCCCTTATGTGAACCTGGCTGTCTGCAGCGCAGCTTGTCTGTGCGGTTGAGGAACCATGTGGTTGAATGGAGCGGCTGCGCTTTCTCATAGTCTCCCTGTTTCCTGAGCGCTCTGTAATATTACTGTAAACACAACAACGAGAACCTCGCCGTTTTATAGCCTCATCGCGAGATATAAAAGCCAATCAGCGTCTGTCTCCATCCTGATTTTTCAACTAAGCCACTCCCACCTGGCTTACCATTGGCTGAATAAAAAAAACGGGTAATAATAATAATAATGTGCAATGAGGATCGGTGTGTCTGACCTCATTCCTGTCAGACTCCACTGGAAGAAAGACGAACTTGGTGTATGTGTGTATGTGTGTGTGTGTGTGTGTGTGTGTGTGTGTGTGTGTGTGTGTGTGTTTTAGAGGAACACAGTGTCCTTTCCCCTGCTGCAAGGGGAAGCTTGCAAGGATATACTTAGAACTTCATTACTTTCATGTGGATGAGTATTGACTAAATTTAGATCATGTGTAATGGAGGGGGGGCAAGGAAATGCTGAGAAAACACAAAAGCAGCCACAACATGTTGTGTTAGTCAGACTGCACTGTGGTGAGGGATGTAGCGGAGAGTAAACCTACCCAAACATAGCTCACCCAACCTGTTATTTACAAATCATTACAACACCAGCTCACGTCATTACATCACTGCAGCGGGCAGTATAAACAGATGCAAGTGAGGTGTTTTTATTTACACCCTGCATCAGTGCATTATGGTAAACCAGAGAGCTGAAAACCGATCATTATGAATATTATGAAAGTGTGTAGACAGAAATAACAAAGTCACACTCACTCCAGCAGCTTCCCTGCTCTACAATGCACAGATTCCTCCTTCTCCTCCTCCTCCTCCCCCTCTTCCACAGCCCCATTATGTTAACATGTCCATGTCATGTAGGATCACATTACAGCCTGTGTCGCTAGATGTCAGGCTAGAGCCAAAGGGAGCTGATGAGGTGTACATTGTGTGTGTGTGTGTATATATGTATATATGTATGTGAACATGCACAGTAGATTCATCTCCATCCTGTAATCGTCTCCTTTGAGCTAACCATCATTAAATCATACAGCTGGCAGCGAAAGCGCCCATTTGATTTGTGTTTTTTTGGTGGAAAAATGGGTGAGCTCTGTCCTTCAGAGAAATCAGCCAAAGTTTTTATTGTCTGCTTTTCATGTACTTTAAAAATAACATCTGATATGCTCTTATGATGTGTATTCTTAATTTATGACAAGATCTATGTCAGGCTAAAACAGTCATAAACTCTTTAAAAATTCACAACTCACCCTCTGTACCCCCCTCGGTGCTTACATAAATCAAACACATAAATAATAATGAGCTGCTTCATCAGTCTATATCTTTAGCTGCCCCAATTACAAGTATACACCTGCCACTGGATTAGTTTGCTATCTCTCTCTATCTTCTCTACACACACACACACACACACACACACACACACACACACACACACAGCAGCAGCAGCATGCAGGTTTGTTTAAACAGGTGTAGCAGGTATACCTGTAATCTTATCTGATGTGTGAGAAGCAGCTGTCAGGTAGCTTTCCACTCTGTCACTGGCAGATGTGAGGCTCTGGCAGCGCTGGGACGCCGAGCCCCATCACGCCGGGCCTATCGCTCTGTCATCTTCAGAGCTACCAGAGCCATGTGTTTACCCCAAATACACCGGCGCTTTGTCTCGGCTCTGTTGACGCCTAAAGGGATAGTGTCATTATGAGAGAGTGCTATGGGAGGCTGGGGCTATTACAGCGACTTGTTAAAAGTGTGCACGATGTGAGCTAGAGTTGGACTGTTGTGGGCTGTTTTTTTGTGCTGTTGTGCTGATGTTGATATTTTTGGGTTACATTTTGAGTATTTTCATGAATAAAAACATAAAAAAAGTGAGTGAAAAACCGGTGAAATAACATTTTGCTAACCTTGGGACACTAAAACACTCCATTAAAAGCTGTAGTAGTGAAATTATTTTAGGGGCTTTAAAAAATAACATTAAAAACACATTTACAAGAGCTGCAGCGAGGTTAGAGCCTCCATTATTTCAGAGCTGACTGACGCCGTGTTTTAATATGCGATTTTTAATAAAACATAAACATTAACCCGATATGTCAGGCTAACCCTAGAGCAAACTGCAGGCTAAATGAGCATACAGCATGTGACTGAGTGTGCGTAAGTCTGCCTCTTTGCAGGGAGTTGGGTTTATTATAACCAAGACTGTAAAAAAAATAAAAAGGAGAGCACAGTCGTCACAGTGTGTCGTAAAAGGCGAGGGGTGAAATTAAGAATCCAATAACAGAGAGCAAAGAGATGGAAATGGAAGATGCAGGGAGTGAGCTGTACTGAAGAGAAAGTGTGTGTGTGAGTGTGTGTGCCTCTGCGTGCAGTCAAACACAGCTACTCATTACCATGTACTTGCCTTTTTCAACGGCCTAGGAATGACGTGCCACTTTGACCTGCCTGCTCGTCATCCGGGGTCAAACACAATGAGGCCTTTGTGTGTGTGTGTGTGTGTGTGTGTGTGTGTGTGTGTGTGTGTGTGTGTCTGTGTGTGTCAAGCCCTAACTGAATTGGAGCTTTTCCAGGGATTGAAAGTTTGAAAACCAGTTGGAAGTCCCCTCCACCCCGCAGTTAAACATAAAAACTGAAGACTAAGCACTGATTTGCATACACACACACTCCCTTTCTCTTGTGACTCATCGACAGGCAGTTTGTGTCCTGTCTGTGTTTTGTGTGGTTGTGGCAGACAGTGCATGTGGCCATCTCACAATATCACCCACCTACTGCTGTCAGGGCCTTACACAACAACACGAGCAGAGCGGTTATTTTTAAGTTGCCATGGAACTTACAGTAACTAATACTTCCTTGTATTTGTGTTGTTTCCTCAACTTTGACCGTCAATGCTAAAAACAAATACACAGAGAGATAAGTGCTATTCAAATGGTAAGTGGACAAAATAATCTGATGTTAGAGCTTTCAGTTGACCTCTTTTGTAGTTTTTGAGGCCTTCACTTGGAGTTCTTGTTGCTGTGTTTACACTCGCACTGCCTTCAACCGATGAGCAGGAGTTTTTGCCGTCCACTACTTCTTTACGTTTGATATTCGAGCTTATATTTGGAGATGCAGAGGCAGAAAAAGTTGTTAAAGAAGGAGAAGCAGTTACTTAGTTTATCCTTACATTCTCCTTTCCTTGATCCCTATGTCCTTCCCGGCTTCGATCACGTTATAAAATCCTGGAGATACACAGAGACAGAGAGAGCAGCACAGAGGAAGAGCGGGTGAGTGTCACGTGGATGCAAACATAAAAAGAGAGAGTGTCCTTGAAGGTGCAATAATGTACAAACCAGAGGTGAAATACAAGAGCGAGTGCGAGACAAGTGAGAAGAATTAAAAGTGTTTGTGCTGAGAAGAGAATGGAACGATTTGGAAGTCCTCAAGTCCTCACTCGCTTTCCCCTCCATCGCTGCTGTAATCCAGAGGATTTGGTCATGATGGGATACAGAACAAAATAGCGATGGGAGTCAGATGAAGGGAAACTTATAAATGAATGTGCACAAAACGGAGGTGTGGTCAGGCCGGCGACGCCACGCCCCGGGAACTCCCAGCATCCCTCGCCCGGATAGTGATGACGCAGCAGGTCAGATGATTGCTGTGTCACAGCAATGCAGACAAACTCACGTGAACACACACAAACGCGTAAACACACACAAACTCACGGTGAGACAGAGCCAGCTAAGTACCAGTGTACCGCTACAGGACCCAGACGTGCTGCAGAGTCAAATTGAGAGCACAGACACACAGAGACAGACATACACACACACCAAACTCACTCACAAACGTACACACACCCGCTCACACACACTCAGCCACTCGCACAGCTGCACTCTACTACACTCAGACACTCTGATACAACGATCGGTTTTTTGGGGGCATTGTCTAAAAGCCAGAGGAGTGGGAAGGAGCGGAGAATGAGAGCAGAGGAGAAGGAGGGGGAAAGGAAAGGAAAGGAAAGGAGAGCAGAATCAAGAGATGGAGAAGTCGTCAACAGAGCTTTCTGCTCTTTTGCAAAATTCGGTCGTCCTTGCGCTCGTTGGTTTCCATCAAAGGGCATTTGACATATGACAAGTGGAGGACGGACACTTTCGATGTGCAGCATTTTCGCTGGAGGACCTGGATCCGTATGGAGCAGCGTCGAGATGGATATACTGCAAAAGAAGACAGAAGAGACAGTTTTGTTTCTTTCGATTCTTTTGCGGGAGAGAAGTCGCATCAGAGTTTGGAGTTTGCTGGGTCGCTGTGGTTTTTGCAGAAACGTCGATGGCTGCAGACGCGGAAGAATCGGATCTGGGAAAGAGACATAAAAGCATCATGAAGAAGTTAGGTAGCGAGCGGCGAAAGAGGCAGGCAAGAGTGTGGAGAGTGTATGTCTAGGAAGAGGCAACATTGCATGTAAATTTTCCCCAAAAAGACCTCTCTGTACTCGTGCTGCATATCACTGAGGAGATGCAGACAACTGCAGCGCCTATCTACCTCCGATCTCTTGCATTTTCGCTCTGCCTCTCCCTGTCTCCATATACATCTACGTATTAGAGCCACATGCAAGCAACATACACTGACTAAGCTTTCGATGGTGCACAGACACCCCATATCACCCCGCACCACCACTCCTCCTCCTCCTCCTCCTCCTCCTCCTCCTCCTTCTCCTTCTCCTGTTGCAGGCGCATCCTCCTCCAGGCAGGTCATGCGGGCTGGTCCTGTCCTCATGTAGCCCAGGGAGCATGTCCTCAACTCGGGCAGCCGTTGTGGGGGTCGACGAGGACCAGGCGTGGAGCTCTGATGCTCTCTGCAGCTCCAGACAGGCTCCAGACGCACTGACCTACATCAGCCTCAGTCAGACTGGGAGAGAGATGGAGAGAGAGTGAGAGTGAGAGAGAGAGAGAGAGAGAGAGAGAGAGCGAGAGAGAGGGGCATGAGGGTGGGGGGGTGCAGAGAGAGAGAGAGAGATAGAGAGAGAGAGAGAGAGAGAGAGAGAGAGAGAGAAGGAATGATTGAGAAACTGGAGAGCAGGCACACGGATGGAGAGGCTCGGTTTGCAAACGTTTACCAAAAAGAAGTGCAAGACAGTGGTGCGATGCGGGAGAGGGAGGGGGGAGGGGGAGGAGAGAGAAAGAGGGAGAGAATTAAATGAAACTCTCAACCCTCCTTTCACACTAATAACGCTTTAAAAAATCCCTTTTTGTCCTCATCATTTTTGCTAATCTTTATCCTCGCCTCACTTTACCCCTTTTGCCTCTCATCCCTCCCCATGTAGCCTTCCTCATCCTCTCCCTCGCTTCCTCTGTCTCTGCCTCTCTCTCTCTCTCTCTCTAGCTTCATTTTCATCATATACCATCCGAAACGTCTCACTGTGGGAGGATTAGTCCGTCTCTGGCTGCCTGCTTATCTGTCTGCTCTGGCTTTCAGCTGCAGTGAGGGAGGAGGACGCAGAGGAGAGGAGGAGGTGGAGGAGGAGGAGGTGTGTGTGTGTGTGTGTGTGTGTGTGTGTGTGGTGGAGAGGAGGGGAGGGTTTGGCATCTCTTGCTCAGTTGTTGTGGCTATATCAGCTCGACTCAGCTTATTGTGAGTGTGTTTTTTTGCTGGAGCGGTGCAGCAGAGGCTCTGCAGTGCGGCAGGGTGTAGAAACAGAACATTTTGTACTCCTGTGTGTGTGTGTGTGTGTGTGTGTGTGTGTGTGTGTGTGTTCAGGCAGGTGTGGATATGTGTGTGTATGTGTGTGCCTAAAGTAATTCGGCGCGCATTTTCTTCCAGACTGACTGTGTCCATTCCTGCAATGCTCCGGCGGTGTGTGTTGACCTGGGTTGTGTGTGATCATTACTCCCCAGTGCCAGCATCGACACTAAACATGGATCAATACCAATATTGAAGCAGATAGATCAGGCTAACGTTAGCGTGTTCCCCTGGGACCCCATGTGGCAGTGCACGTCAGTCTCTAAAGCAACATACCTCAGTCACACTAACAATGTCTTTATCCTGAGGTGAACATCTATAGGCCCTGGGGAGCTAGAAAAAAAGGCAAGTATATTAGATGGTACAGTAAAATCCAGCTGGGTCAATGTATCCTAGTAAGGTCAGCGACTCACAAAGAGATTTGAAAATTGAAGATGGTCCAGGCATTTAAAGGGTTAGTTTAGTTTTCTTCTCTAAAGCCTACCTGATTTATTGGGAGCTGTCAGTCCTTGCAGTTCATCTACGAAGGACTAACCTCTGTGTTATGGCAGTGGACATATTAACAGAAGTGATTCGCCAAGATTGAAGAGATCAGGGGCAATCAAACTAAACATCAGTGGAGAAAATCCTCTGTTGGCACCTCTGCACAGTTTTCAGTCACACAAGAAAGTCTCAAAATAGCATTTTTTAAAAAGAAATCACCCACAATTGCCACATAAAAGTTTATTTGTTGCTTTAATAAGACCTAAAATCACTGTTTCCTGAGTGAAGAAAATCTGGACACAAAGAAATATAAAAATGACAAGTTGTGGTTTTACAGGGAGGTAAAAACTGAGGTTGCCAGGCAACCAGCAGAGACTTAAGGAAGTGATTTCACCTGGCAATAGAAATAGTTACAGCATGTAACTCCCCCATAAAAAACACACTTTGTCATTACAAGAGATAGTGAGCTTAAGAAGTGTGGGCACATTTATTTTTCAGCTTTAGACAGAGCCAGGCTCACTGTTTCCAATCTTTATGCTAGGTTAAGCTAAGCTAATCACCTCCTGGCTTTTATCTGCACACTCTGCACAGACATAAGAGAGGTACTGATCATCTAACTTTTGGCAAGAAATATGTCCAGCTAGTTTGTTACATTCAGCGAGTTTGTTACACCTCAGTCATATCTGCATTTCTAAGAGTAAAATGTAATTAATATCAATGGAATTGCTGTTGTAAAGTCGCTAACTGTGGCAAAGTACATTTCAACTTTGCTGAACTCTGAAACTATTGGATCAGCTGTGCTGCACTATTTCATATAGCCTCTCTCTGCTAAATGAGAATCTGCTAAATGAAAGACATCTTTTTGAACTTGAGAGAGCTAGGCTAGCCGTTTCACCCTGCTTCCGGTGTTTATGTTAAGCTAGGTTAATCACCCCCTGGCTATAGCTCCATACTTAGCGCACAGACATAGAGTGGTATCGATCTTCTTGGCAAGGAAGCAGAGAAGTATTTCCCAAAATGTCTAACTATTCCAACTCACTGATTTTGTTCAAATTCAACTTTGCTAAAGTTTGACCCACAATTTCTTTTATAACTTCTCCAAACTCTGACTAATAGCAAACTGTTCTTGATAGTGCTTGATCTATGACACAATTTTGTGAACCGAATAACACAAAATGGATATTGGAAACAGCTGTTGATAAAGCTGAACTGTCAAGCTTCCTTTTATCTAACATGGAGAAGTCCAAGAAGTCCTTTAAGTGCCAGAATAATGGAAAGTTTGAATATCTATAATTCCATGACAACTGAGCAAACACCATCTGTTTTTAAAGAACCCGTCAAAAGGCATAAACGTGGACATTCAAATAATTAAATCCCAACAGAGTTTTCCTCTTTGTATCCATGTTGCCAAAAACATAACTAGCCACAACCAGCTGTAGCCACTGCACAACCTGCAAGAAGCCACTACGTCACCAAGCTCCCACAAACATCCATTTTGTGAGTAGGCGCAAAAACGTTTGCTGTGCCACATTCTGGTGTTATCAAGCACGAATTATACCCCAAAATGTTCTCCCATTGGATTATTGATGCTGAAAATTACCAAGAAAATTCTTGTGTGCCTTTTAGGAAAATTCGATTTGGAAATGAATGACTCGTTTGAATTACTAAACAGCAACATGTAACCTCAATCCACTCAAAACCAAACAATGGTGCAATTTCTTCTGGGATGAATTGAAAGAGCGCCCGGTTCATTCCATATGAAATGTAAACCATCCACTTAAAAAACCAAGAGCGGCTTTAAAAACAGCAGCAGGCCATACTGTAGTTTGTGTGTCTGTCCTGGATGGTGAGGAGCGTGTTGCTCATTTCACATGACACACTCGCCCTGTTGCTTGATTAGGGATAAAACTCTGAGCTGCTGTAGCCAACTTTCAAAGTCAGTCCAGATAGGGGCAGATAGAGATGTCACTGTCTAGATCTCTTTCCCATTACTGCTGGAGAAGGTTATGAGGTCCAGATGCAAAGAAAAGTGGGTCACCACACTAAACATGTGCCAGACCCTATACTTCCCCATATGTACAGGGACCCACTGCTTACACTAGTGCACATATGTACACTTGCCAAGTCAGACCATTTTCTTCCCCATCTCCCAAAATAGCACAGAGCAGACTCAGAGTGAGTGTGTATGTGTTTGCCTGGTTCCATCTGGTGTATATCTTACATCTGCACATACGTCCCTGCATGTATGCATGGGTCCCTTACACTCAGAATTTTATCATAACTGCGGGGCATGTTTCCCATCAGCTTTCAAGTTTGCCTGTTTTCCCTCAGTCTTTTGTCTTAATGTCCTTCTCGTATGACATCCAAACTAGTAGCTGCCTTAAACCCCCAGACCCTTTCATGCTGTGCCTCTGCCATTGCAAACAACAGCCATTTGACAGCGGTGGAGGAGCGCGGTTTGGCCCACAGATCTTTTTAATGGGGAGTTTACAGGCGAACAAGCTGTTTTTTTTCCACTAAGGGGAATTTAGACTTTCTGTACTCCAGAGGTCATGAGGAATCTGTTGGGATGGGGCCAGCCCCATTTCAGGGGGGTTCAGCATGCAAAACTCTAGAAAAGGAGCTACAGTATATCATCAGAATGGCTCAAATAGCCTCAGGCGGAGTACTATTTATGAGCACAGATGTATTTAAGGCCAAGAGTGCTCCGTCAAAGCGCTCATAGAGTTTTCCAAGTATTGCCCAGTGTGACCTTTTTCTCAGAACAAAAATGCTGCACTACCCGCTCGAAATCCATGACACACTTTTTTTCGCCCCATCCTGTTGCCTTCAGCTTTTTGTATTTGCTTAACACTTTACAAGTAGTGACAAATTATGTTGCTGAAAGCGCTAAGGAATAACAGCAATATCTCAATGAACCCAGAGCATGTAAACACTTGGGTGCAGACAAACACACACCACTGGGCCGGCTGGGAAGAGTAATATGATTGGACTGGACAGCGAGTGTCAACCCATGGGGCAAATCAGCTGTGTTATGATGCGTAATCGGCTGTCTGGGGAGGTGTGTGTGTGTGGGGGTGTGTTTGTGTGTATGTCACACTGCCACACACACGGGTCATTCGATAGCAATGCCCAGAGTGTATTGCATTGATTAGTGTCTGAGTGTTGGTCACATCTTGTGCTGGCGATGTAGGAGTGTTGCTGCCATGACAGGGGAACCTTTACAGAGGCCTGTTGTTGATTTCTTTATGCTCATCTCCCCTCCTCTGTGTGTGTGTGTGTGTGTGTGTGTCCAGTGTCATCTCGAGTAGCTACAAGCCACTCTTCAATGGAAGTAATTACACTACCACAATGCTACATGTTTGTTGAAAATAGCTACATACATGCTATACAGAGCAGTAGCTTAACACATGGAAGCTATTTCACAGGGTTTAATGAAATATGTGTAGGACTTAGCAACATCTAGTGGTGTAGTAGCTGATTTCAACCCCTTGCCTCACCCTCTCCTTCCTAGCATGTGGAAGAAACTATGGTGGTTGCAAAACACATGAAGAAATTTGAAAAGCCCTATCTAGCGCCAGTGTTTAATTTGTCTGTTCTGGGCTACTCTAGAAACATGGCAATCCAACCTAGTTCCAACCTCCGTGGCTATAAAGTGAAGCCAATATGGAAGAGCCAAAAACTGCTGTTCCTTTAACATCCACTTGAGGCAGGCTACAGAACGAGTCAGTCGCCATAAGCCCCCATATTAAAATGCGCAACTTCACAGCAGAAATAAACATGTTTATAGTCTAGTACAAAAAACGGTTTTAGTCTCTGTAGTTAATTTTCACATCTGGGACAACCATAATGAGGGTGATTTGTGATATAACTCACCTGTTCAAATTATACATAAGCTTAAAGTTATGCATAATTAAGAGTGTGGCCTCTTTGATTGACGCTTGTAAAGTCATAGGTGGCTTGTTTGAGGAACCAGGCTTCATTCAGCCCGCCTCAACGCTCCACGTCTCTGCCAATGTTTGGATTAGCCGGGAGGATTGCCAAGATGGCAACGGCCAGAGCCAGCACACTCTGAGCTTCACAATGGCTCAAAAACCTACAGGTGATGTCACAGAGACCATGTCCATGTTTTAAACAATTTCCAGGTCTGGCCCATGGATTAAGATGGACAGTGCATGCAGTGATTTTCTAAAATCAGCTAGCTAACTAATGTTACCTTAGCTGTCTGTCTCTGTTTGAGCTCTTTGACACAGTAGGCCACAGCTCACGCACATGTTGATGCACGCACATCCAAACCACGGCTGTATAAAGAAAATTAAACAGATTGCAGGTCGTTTTGAGTAGGGAGGCTCGCGACTGAATATTTCTCGCTCTGCTTTTGGCCTATTTTCAAAAAGCCCTGCTTTAAAGCGTTGAAGAAAGGGCAGATTTCTGCTCATTAATTTGACCACTGCAGTGCTGTATGTGAGGTGCTGAAATCAAACAATTGCCAACATGAGCAAAGCAGTGGGGAGCGAGTGTATCTGTTTGTTACACAACACTGAGTCAACGGTGTGGAGCTGTATGTACAGTAATAGCAGACTGTTGGCACACAGAGAAAACAGGTGGAATAAACACTTTTCTGATGACAATCTAAGTGTGTGTTTGCTTGAAAGAGAAAGAGCCAGCCAGTTCACATTGGCCCAGACTGACCGAACAATAATAATAATACCATAACGACGCAGAGGCCTCCAGGGATTCCACGAATAGAAACTTTTGAGAAGAGAGGAGGAGGAGACGGGGAGAAGAAAGATCAGACGAGAGAAAGAAAATGGGTTGTCTGTGTTTGTCACCCACATATAAGTGTGTGTATATGTGTGTGTGTGTGTGTGTTCATTGCTTCAGAACAGCACATTCTGGTTTTTGCCTCCGCACTTTACACTTGCTGAATGTTTTCTGCGTGTCAGACTCTTCTCCCCAGGCTCTTTGTTGCTTTTATAGCCCAGGCGGTCTTATCTAACCAGGCCTCCTGAGAAAACCAGAGACAGAGAGAGAGAGACTGGAGTGTAGGGAGGCTGCAGACTTTAGAGAGCATGCAAGGGAAGTGGAAGAACTGAAAGTCATATCAACAGAGCTGCTTCGCACTGCAAAAACATCCATCCTAATGAGTCACATAGTCTACCATGAGTCTTAAAATATCAGCTTATCTTTAGAAAAAGCAACAATCTTGACAAGTGAGCAAGTCTAGTGCAGAGTTTGGTTTAATGAAATGCTCCCTTTTCCCCTCAGCATATTGGTGCTTGTTTGTAGAAAATTGCTGGAAGAAGAAGCAGGGCTGCTTTTTTAACAAGCGGGAACAGGTTCATGAGGGAAAATTAGTCCAACATATTAAAAGAAGGGGAATTCGAGGATGTGGCAATTTCTCTGCATTAAAGAGCAAACTGTCGCGCTTATATGGACTTGGAAACTGAGCAATGGGCTCGAAGCTAACTCCCCAACTGTGTGGCTGCCAATCACAGCAGTAAGTCATTAAAAAAAAAAAAAAAAAAAAAAAGAAGCTGCTTATGCAAAATGGCCTGGTCACATACAGGTGAGAGTGGAGCCCAGAGGCAGACCTTCAGATGAAGATGTTGTTAAATCTACTGTAAAAGCCAGCAGTAAATCAATCTTTCTACTTTGGAAAACGCTTGTCAGCAATCATAATTTAACAACACAAGTATTGGCACGCACATTAGAGATTACTTACAGTAAACACATGATTTGATTGGTATCTGTGTGATTATATATGACAAACTGAATTTGAACCTGATCATCCAATCCAAGGGCTGGTTTGAAGTACAGTATGATGTACGGTTATTGCCTTAAGTCGAATACATGCTTTTCATGTCCACATCATCCAAGGTTCTGTGCAATGTAAACTTAATCATCTGGCCACATCTGCAAGGTTCTGCATAGACTATTGACGTACAGTCCAAAATTTATGACCATGCCATGATAAACGTGTGTGAACATGTAGACATAATGTTTGTGGATGTAAGTTGTGTGCAGCTTAATAGTGATTTATTTTGTTCACAGATTCAGATGATTTTATACAGCTGAAAAGTGAAATATAAACCTGTCTTATGACATAAATACTGTATATTCTCTATCTCTTTAATCATCATGTGATTGTGACCCTGTTTGGGAACCGCGGCTCCAAACATGAACTGCTCTTGTTTTCAACATTTTTTTTAAAACCATTATCTTTCCAGCTGATTATGAGTGCTCATAACACACACACACACACACAGTAAAGATGGTTCAGTGTCAAGGCTCAGTGAAATTAATGCTGGACAGCCGGTGTCCGGAGCTTCATCAAATAAAACTGCAGAGCGCCTCCAAAAAATCTGGCTCAACTGTTGACACAGTGCAGGGGAACGCTATCCAGCGACTCGCTGCAATCAGAAACATGCAAACACACAAATCAAATATAAAACCTTGTAGAGGTCAGAACTCAGCAACACTTATAACGTCATTGTTTAATTACAATAAATTTGGTCTTTATTTTTGCCTTCTCTATACACCTTATAACTTTATTTATAACTTTATTTGGAAGGTATTCTCGAAATTTCAGATAAATCTACTACTGATAATATTTTGTAAAGTCATTCTTTTGCACTGTGTTAAATGTAACTATTTGCGTTGCCTGGAAAGTGTCAAGAGAGTGGAAAAGTTACTGCTGCTGTGATAAATTTACAGAATTAAAAAAATCCCGCCTCAGAGGTTGGGAGCTTCTTGGTGTCTGATAAGCTTTCAAACTGAACCTTCTGCTTCATATGTCTCTTCTAACTCGCACCTATAGCAACACATCCAGACCAACACGGCCCCTAATGTCAGTCTGAATGTGGCCTACTAAAATACTGTTGCATGGCTGTTGAATGATCGTTTTGTTTTGTTTTGATGTCAGTGTGACCAGCG
Organism: Sciaenops ocellatus; assembly: GCA_033000465.1. Lineage (NCBI taxonomy): Eukaryota > Metazoa > Chordata > Actinopteri > Sciaenidae > Sciaenops > Sciaenops ocellatus. The sequence continues at coordinate 14,171,657 of CP136873.1, forward strand.
TTTTGCTTCTGTAGTGGAATTATCTCCCTCACTGCCTGAAATTTCCCCTTGCTTGAAGAAAAATTAGATTAGGACTGGCTGCCTGTTTAGGATGGACATGTTTTGGCAGTGTTAGGCAGCGTCTGTGTGTGTGTGTTGTTTGGGACAGTGAGTTCACGCAGGAGTAATGAGACAGCTATCACATGCAGACAGCTCTAAATATCTGCATGTTTCCTGCTCCTTGCACATTTAATGCCACACTACTGTACCACAGTGTTGCCTCAGCATCACATTACTGGAGCGTGATGTTCCCTGCTCCAGGGCCAAACTCTCTGACTCCCTGTGTGTGTGTGTGTGTGTGTGTGTGTGTGTGTGTGTGTGTGTGTGTGTCTGTTCTCCAAATCTGTTTGCAAACTGCTGAGTACAAGCCAGGGAGTGGGTTCACACTGGATTAGCTCTGAGTTGGCTAAACACCAGATAGCAGAGATAACAGTGTTTGTGTGTGTAGGTGTGTAGGTGTGTGTGTGTGTGTGTGTGTGTGTGTGTGTTGTGGAAGGGAGGGGGGCAGCTGATATCAGCAGGAACAGGGGAAAACACTGATAAGGCTTTTTCAGGATCTGCAGTTCTAATGGTCATGACGGTTAGATGCTAACGAACAGAGCTGTTGTTTATTGACCTTTATTGTGAAACATTGTTTACAGAAAGCAAAGAAGAAGGAAGCAGAGGATAAGGAAGAAAAGTGGAAAAAGAGGAGGGAAATAAAGAGAGTAGGAAGTATGAAATAAATGAGGGAACGATGGGTAAGTGAGAAAAAAGGAAAAAAAAACAAGGAAACAACAGAAAAACAGGAAAGAGGAAAGAGTGAAAAAGGAAGGGCTAGAAAAGGAGCAAATAGGAAGGGAAAAGAAACTGAGGCCCTGAACCTGACAACCGAAAACAGGAAAAAGAAGGAAGGAAAGAAATAAGTACAGTATAAAAAGAAATAATTAAATAATCAAGGAAGGAAGAAAAAATGAAGGAGGAAAAGAAATGGAGCGCAAAAAGAAAGGAAGAAAGAAAGAAATAAAGACACTCAACAGGAAACAGATTCTCAGTTCCTTCACAAATTTTTCCTCTTTTTCTTCCTCCCACCAGCTGTAGAAAAACCCAGTGGGAGGAAGCCGTCATCTTCACTTTCCCTCCTTTGTCCTTCCTCTCTTTCACCTTTCCTCCATCTTTTCTCCCCAGAATTAAACCCATCAAGATGAGGCTTTATCTCCCCTTTTCGTAGGAGGGGAAGGTGAATCTATAAAGGCTTCGCCTGTTCCCCAGTCGATCGATTGATGTTGAAGTGTTTAACTCACAAAGGGCTGCATAAACGGCTCAGCAGCTCGCGGTTTATGCAGAACGCCAGGCAAATCTTTTACAGGACTCCATTGATGTTGCTTGTTTTACCTGAGAAATAAGACGCTAATCCCCTTGATGTGCACCAAACGGAGAGGAGGTGATATCTGCGGGGGCGAGAGGGGCGGACCTCCTGTCTGTCACCTCCACGTACAACAAACAAAGCTGTCTTTGCTTCGCCTCACAGCCGAGTGGCATGAACCACAAAATGCAATGCCAGTAGATTTCCTATAAACCTTCAGTATTGGAACAGGAAAAACATCATTTTCAGAAAGACAACATATAACAAAACCAATGGAGCTGTTAAACATCCTTATTGACATATGAATTATGTGCAGGATTTATGGCAGTACAACCTTAAACAAACAGGAACACCGCTAAGAGGATTAGCTGCCTCTATGGCCTTTTACACTGCATGCTATGTACACTATGTCACACGGCATTAAGTTAGCTTTAATAGGAATCTGCTGCATTAGGTCACGGCACAAAATCAGTTTCAGGGGCAGACTCTGAAAAGGTTTTTTCATCTGAGGAACCTTTCCAAGTACCATTTTTGGAACTCATGGTAAAGTTTGGTTCCTTGGGTAGATCCTTGTCCCCTCAAAAAAATAAAAATAAAAAAGGCTTTGCTCTAGTTGTAGTACTTTCCGATGGTCTATGAACTATTGGAGCAGAGTTTGCAGAGTCACTCAGGAATCAAACACAAACACAAAGCATTGATTAGCCTGGCTTCAGACGTCTGAATCACAATCAACACACTCCTCCAATTAGTTTAGCGACTTCTTCTTCTGTGCGTGTGTTGTGTGCTTTTTCGCTGGAGAAAAAGTCGACCAATCATCTTCCTACAGAGCTGCATCCATGAAAAACAGCGAGTAAGAAGGGAAACTAGCCTGGTTAAGTGAACTTTATGCAATGTATGATTTTCTACAGTACATTAACAAAGTAACATGTAACTTTTAACCAGGATCAGGATATTTAGGAAGGATTACATGAAAGAGTGCATTAGAATGGACTTTAAATTAAGTTTTTTTTTAATTTGTTGTATTTTAATCACAAGAAGAACAAAAGTTGTTCCCTCTGGAATCACAAAATAATTGTTTTATAAGAGTAAACACAGGGGAAATGATTCATACACACTTACAGCTTCCTGTAAGATCCGGGTAGTGACTTGGCTTTTTGTGCCATTTACACAAAATCCGGTTTGTTTTCCTCTTAAAGTTTTCCTATGAAGTTGTAAACCTCCAGCACCGTGGAGCTGTTTTTCTATGAGTGGGTATTGCATGAGCATGTACGCAAGTGACGTAATACACACTACAGCATAAGTACACACACAATGCATTTTGGTGAGTAGCACTGAATGTAAGTGTAACTTTTGTTTTTGGCTCCTTTGGGTAATGTTGATAAAAATGTGTCATCCTCTCAGCAGCAGGAAGCAAGAGACAGAAAAATGACAGCATTAGTCTTTTGTTCAAACGGCTTAAAAAGAGCTGTCTTCTGATTCAGTAGCAAAAAGGAAGTAGTGTGATGTTGTTGCACATCCAGAAAATTCTTAGGGAGCAGGTCAGGGTGGATGTTGGATGTTTCTTCCAATCATCTTCCCCAAACCTTATGTAGTTTCAGTTGTCTCAGCTTGACAAAAAAGTACGTCTCTTGTGTCGTCGCTGACAAAAATCAGATAAACATCCAGCAGGCAACGACTTATTTTGTGATTCAGTTCTTTTATAATGTTTTAAATCTTTAGAAACTGTAGCACTACTGGCTTCCAAGGGTAGCTGAAATTGTACTTTATGTCTTTGTCACCTTCAGACACATCCACACACACACACACACACACACACGCTCATATTTATGTGTGAGAGGGGTAAAAGAGAACGCTTCAGTCTTCACCAAATCCCTAAAAGCTGTCATTGACTTCAAACACTTTGAATTCTTCACAGTGGTGTGCTTCTGCCGAGCGACAGAGCTGTCTGTCTTTACTTTTCTATAGGATCCTTTTGATACGGCCTCTGCAGTCCAGACCGTGAGCTCTATAAGGTAAACCGGGGCGCTTTCAATTCATCTGAAATGAGCCCAGAATCCAGAAGTGTACTTTAAACACAAAAATACACAGCTTAAGGCTGCGGAGTGATATTAATGCCTACTTATAAACTTTTATAGTATTCCTTAAGATGTAAAAACACATAATGGTAAATGCTGAATGTTCATATGTGCTGTATGTACAGTACATATCAATCTACAGAATGATCATTTACCAATTTAAACAGCGCATTAATTTTCATGAAGCATGTGTAATTTATGAGTGGTGTGGGATTGCATGTATCTATCGGTGTCAGAGTGACATGTGTGGGGTGATAATCTATTCTGTGACCCAAATTTATGTGTTGAAAGGCTACAAAACCCCACTCCAGCCCTCCCGTCCGATTTCACAGCTCATCACTGTCAGTAAGATATACTGCGTGTGTGTGAGGCAGAGAGTATGATAAAAGGAATGTGTTCTCCATCTTATCCAGAGGAGATGTTTTGAAAGGAACTCTGTTATTAATAAATGCATGAGAGCCAACAGAAAAAGGAACATTCTGCGGCTTTGCAAAAATAAAAAGAGAAGGGAAGAAGAAAAACAAAAAAAAAACGCTCCTTGTTAGCATTCTCTCAGACGCTGCTTGCGCTAGGAGCTACGTCCTCAATGAGAGACATATTATCTCTGGTCAGCTTTCCTATCTATTATTCACAGCTCTGTGAGAAACACTGGTGGCGAGATCAACAGCAGTCACTTACAATATATCCCCGAGCAACGCCGTCCTATTCATGTGCAAAAGAAACCTTAATAACCACGATAGTGGAGAGGCTGCAAAGTTGGCAAAAGCTTGTGGAAGAACAGGGCTTTGATTTTCAGGGCTGGTATGGATTCAACGCAAGGTAGATTAAGCAAAAAAAAAAAAAAAAAAATTGTGTTTTTGATGTATTATTCAAAAGCAGGTAATGTATGGGCGTTGTATATTGGAGAAGTTCAATAAAAGGGAATCTTGTTTGTCCTTTGGGGAGGAATATTGTCTTTCTTTTTTGTCAATTTTAATCTACAGCTGAGTTTACAGACAACAAACAACTTCTGCAGCTTATTGCTTTATTGAAATCTCCCAACATGCAGGACACAGAGGCACGCACGCCATATATGCATACGCGAGTGTCCGCAGATTGAGGATTCACGTCTGAAATGTTAATAAATTCAAGGGGAAATTGCTTTGTGTTTATCTGTAATATGACAAAACACCTTGACTTTGATCCCTGGCGCATGTTATAAGCTCACAAACACATAAATGCCATTTCAAATGCTAATTCCCCATTGTGTATGGGCTTATTAGATAATATGTGAACGCAATATGTTCCTTCCATGTGGACAATGAAACGTGTGACTCGATGCTGACAAACTCATCTTTTTGTCATATTGAATATCATATTATAAGCAACCGGCCATCTTCTAAGGACGCAATCACTTTTTTTGTGTAAATAAAGGATGTGCTGTATTCATGTTTGATATGCTGCAGATAAAAATGTCAATAAAGTCACAGTTTGGAGTAAAAAAAAAACCAAACAAATAGATGAACTGTTGGTTTGTGTACAGCTTCCACCTTATGTGCTTTTTAAAGCTGCATTTCTAAATCTGGTTCTATGGTAACATGTTTGGCTTTCAGTGCTGTCCTGGCAGGCAGAGAATATTTAACAAGCCAAATAGCCTTGCATTTTTTTTTTTTTTTTTTTTTTTTTTGCTTTTTAGGTACTCGGCTGCTGTCTGTTGCTATGCAACCATATCCTCCAAATTGTCAGGTTCAGGGCCACATTCCCCTCCTTTTCCACCCCCTTTTCCTAAAAAAAAAAAAAAAAACTGCAGAGGGAAAGGTACTTTGTACATGAACTGAGGCGTGCACGGTGCAGCACCACCCTCAGGATTCCTCATTTAAATAAATCCCAATTTCAATATTTGAGTTTTCCTCACACTATTTTCAAGAGCCGGTTGTATTTTTTTATTTTTTTTTTTAACCAGCTCACCTTTGTTCAGCGCACACCCAGTTCATTCTGCATTCATTCAATTGAGCCGTGCGATTTCTCCTCTTGTTCTCCCTCCTCTTTTCCGCTGTGTTCTTTTCATCAAAGATCACTCTCCCTGGCTGTGCTCGTCTTTGTCTCTCACACTCACACCCACACACACACACACACACTCTCTTTCTACCCCGTGCACATACTGTATGTCTGTGAGGCAGACTGTCTCTATAATTGGGTTATTCTTCTCTTCACCGGTCTGATGCACTGAGACACACATGCTCTCGTGCACACGCAGAGACACACACACATACGAAGTGGGCACACACACACAAGTTTTCGTACAGATTGTTGCTGAGGTAGGAGAAGCGCACCCATGCATGTGTTTTATTTAGTCCTATAAGGGAATGTAAGGCCTGCGATGTGATTGGACCCACAAGTTGATATCAGAAACGACAACACAGCTGCGGAGCAACTCTAATCGATGCGCAGCCTGTTCTGCATGCACAGCATCGCCTTTACCGGAGTGTGTTCAGCTCTGATCATGCAGTGGAACTTTGAAACCTTTCCAAACAAATCAACCCAATTTATCTGACAGCATATCGTGACCATGTACAGTATATGTGTTTCCTCCAGAGCCGGGGAACACAAATACATATGGACAGATGCACATGGGAATATAGTGATGATGAAAGGGCACATTTTCACAAGGTATAGTGAAGAGGGCACTTGCATGCAACCCCTACCTCCCTACTCCTCTTCCTCCCCTCTCTGTGTCGCTCTCTCACAAACCTGTATCTCAGTGAGGTGACCCTGCTTTAATGTGTGTTGAAAAGGTCGCTCCGGTCCTGTCCACTGATTCAGAAAGGCCCTCCTAGGCCTGTATGCATGGCTGCGCTTCAGTGTAATACCTCCAGACACTGGGGACATTCACTGTTTACACCACTGACACCCATCTCACACACACGTACACACACACACACAAGTGGAAAAAAAACAACACAAAACACAAAATCAAAGGCAATAGCACGCCTGAGTGGGTGTCAAACCTAACCGCTCGGGGATTTGAACCTGTTTGAAATCATCCTGACACAGTAAACTGCACTGTGTGATGGTCCATCCTTTTACACTTGTGTTGGCGGTTAATGAGGAAAAAGAAAGGAAAATAGGGCAACTGCAACGCAGCCAAAATGTTATACAGGGTGCCAACAAAGTGTTCACATTATGGCAAGAAAAAACAGAAGAGAAAATCCCAGCGAGCATTTGATGGATGGCAGCATACTGTACAGGGAGGTGGCCAAGTCCAACCCATTAGCTTTGTGTGATGTTCATACAGCTGAAAATGAATTGAAAATTCATATCACCAGGACATCTAGCTCCAGATTTGAGAAAACAATGCAGGCAGCAGCAGCTATGGACACCTACAAACTTACATGGATTTACTGTTCACTGGCACATCAGCATCTATAATTATGTTGCACACTGTAGTCTGTCTTTGAAATCCTGCTTTGATTTACCCCTCTCCCGTGTTTCAATAAATGTGGTATAGAGTGCACATGCCACGTCCGTGTCCTGTGGCTTTGATGGTGGCTGTACAGTGCAGTGAGAGCATTAGTATGTATTAGCTGGCAGATGGGCTTCAGTGCTCCCCTGGTGCTCCCTGTAATGATGAGCCATGTTCCTGTTTATCAGACAGGACACACTCAACTTCTCCCCTCATCTGCTTTTGTCTCAATCACCCAAACGCTTGTGTCTTTCTCTCGCTCTATGCCACACACACACACTGTCTCTCTTTCAGTCTGCTGTCCCTCCGGTAAGTATCGTCCCCCCAAAGGAATATCTCCATCTTTACCTTCAAAGACAATCATCGAGTATACGTGCGCTCGCGCAGCCGTCAGATGCCGCTTCGGTCGTATGACAGCTTTGCAGAGCGCTGAGGGGAAACCGGGACTGCACTAACAACACGGTGCGCTGCGTTAATTATCGCCCCCTCTTGATGCGTTGTGCCAATTTCTGTCCCCTAAGGTAAAGTACAGTTGTGTAACACAGATGGTTGACTTGTAGGGGGAAATACAGTGGAGATAACTATGATAGCTTTACTGACTTTGATATGATGTTACTTTGCTGGACCAGACGCATCAAGCTAGATATTGACTAATGACACATTTCAGTCGATAATCGTCATAATGATCATTATAGTTGAATTGTTTCAGGTTTATATCTGAAACACTACTGGAACACAGCATTTGAAGGTCTTCATGGGTTTTTGAGGCAGGTTTTCGTTGCCGGTTTTCCAAACACAGAAGTGTCATATCAGTGGATATATATATTGTTTATGAGCAAACTTTACACCTAATCCTAACATGATCTCATACTGAATTCTGATTGGCCTGTGGGTTTCCGTGAAAGTCATGTATAAGGACCCTTTAAGCAGAATTCAGATCAACAGTTAAAAGTGAGATTAAAGACAGACTATATTATATTTTGTATTCAAAATCAAAAGCAACCAAACGCACCCTTCCTCATATCAATACACTCAGGGGTTTCGGTGACACAACCAAACTTGGTCTGGTATGACCAGTTGCATTACCTGGCTCATGTTATCCAATGTTAGCAGACTTTATATTACTTTGGAGATTACGGAGTCAGTTTACTGACAAAATGTGCATGCACTTTATTACATTGAAGGATCTATCTTAATGTTATAATTACAATTTGTTGGCACAGTCACGGGGCCTGCTTTAACTGGCATAGATACCAAAGCTTGTTAAGTACAAGTACACATACAGTAGAACAGATATTCTGCTTTGTGCTATAGTAGCAGTAAACTTTAACAGCATCTGTTATATCTGTTATTAGTGTAGCAATACTCTTTGAGGTGATTTAGAAAATGCTTTCCATCATTTTAAACTTCACATTGTCTGTTTTTTAAATGTTTATTCTTTGGTATATCAACACGCATAAATTAACGTTGAAAACAGCTTCAGGCAGTTTACGTGTGATACATTTCATGTTTCAAAAGTTGGCCTTGCATTTCCCTGCAGACGGATGTCCAGTACAGTAAGAGTGTATCTATTCATGCATACATGCATACATGCATGTGCGCGTGTCATAAGCGTTTATTCCCTCATCTCACACAAAATGGTACACCAACATCTAGTGCAAACGTGCACACCCCCCCCCCACATACATTTTCTCACCCTTCACCCTCTTGACCCCTATGAGCAAACTACTCCGCAGGTTTACCACCCTTCCCCCTCTCTGAGCAATGGGTAAACACCCCGGCTTTGAGTGATTATCCAGAGAATATCCTGACATGCTTCCCCAGGCTACGCTTTAAGACAACCCATAGTGCTTCTGAACCCGTATAGCCCATACCTTCCTTCCATAACACACGCACCACCCTCAGGCTTCTTACTTCTAACCACCAGCCTTGCTTTTTACAGGAACAAGGAAGTGGCCTGGTAAACAAGTGTGTAATGTCACTACGGCAGTCGATGCAGGCAATTGTAGACAGTGGGAATACAGAGACAGTTGATTATGACAGCAGAGCTAAATTAGCATCATACTAGGACAGATGGTGGATGTAGCTGCGGGTTTAAACATATGGACATGCAAACTCGCAACGATTGGCCATCAATTCAAACACAACCTGTGCCACGCTTCCAGCTTGTACACAAGGGCCTACACACAGATACGCACACAAACACACACATAAAACCACATAACACACACACACACACAGTCGCCGTCTGTCACTTCAGTTACGAGTGCCTTAGGGCTCGAGAAATGTTGGGTGGACAGATGATGCAATAATGTCATATTATGGATCAGAGTAATAAATGTAGGCCGTATAGGCTGATATCTCTGTTTCTACTGTGTAAAACACCCGCCAAGAGAGTATTAGCAGCCGCGTTAGTGGAATTACATATCATATATGTGTGACAGTAATCTTGAACAATCTGAAAAATGAAATGGGAGAAATGTGATTCCCCTTTGAAGCTCGGAGACTAGTTCCATTTTTGTAATTGTTGAGATCTTTCCTTCCCCTGTCTCTACCCTTTTCCCATTCTTCTTCCTCAACTCTCCTTCTCTCTTTTGATAAAGTGTAATTGAGGGGAAGTGATCGTAATCTATGGGTGCCTCAATGATTGACACAAACGCATTTAACCCAACCCCAACCCTATACCATTTCGTACTTTCTCATAGACACACACACACCATTAAACACACAGGACCTATATATGTCACAGCGATTGAGCACTCACTCTCCACCTTCAACATACAGAAGAGAAAAAAGCGAGGTGGAATCGAAAGCGAGGCGGTCGTTGCGGGGGGTGTGACGCGTTTGGCATCTTTACATAGAGCGGCTAAATGGCAAGGATGCTGTGGATTGGCGTGTGCATTCGCAGCAGCTCCAGCTTGGGCCTCATGACGAGGAGCTGGAGATGATGTCTTAGCCTTAGGCCTAGAAGATGGGGTGGCACTCAGGCCCAGTGGTGAAGTTCCTCAACATCTCATCACACACTTCCACACAGCTGTGGAAGAGATCTGACAGCGCTTCAGGTATCGGAATATGTCAGAATAGGCTTGACATGGACATGACAAGAAGTAGGTGTTGGCTGAATGATGAAAGGGAACCGGGGATGTAGGGAGGGATAAACCAAGAAAAACTGGGTTTACTCAGTGTGAGTGTTTACTTTTTATTCACGGGAATAGATTTTATCAGCCTTTAAAGTGCTTTCATAAAACCTCATGACCTAAATTCACACAATACATCAAAGTATGAGGCCTTAACGGCAAAGGGAAGTGGTATTAATATCTGATGCATGCTATATGAAGATGGGCTTTCTTGCTAAATAGATTTTTATCCATACGATGATGACTGAATGGAGGTTGCAGTTCATTTCTTTTTTATTTAAAGGTTCTGTTTACCTAAGTCACAAAATACATAGATACCATTATTCATTAGAGATGTAGGTTTTGAGAAAAACATCTCGATTGACGTCAGTTTGCTTTAAAAGAAGTGCTTGTCGGATCATCGAGCAGCATCGGAAACTCGCCTTTATGATATGAAATTGGATGAAAATATATGTACAAGGGGCCAATTCATTGTGTTTTTTAGTTCCTAAAAGTGTTTCGTTTGACCTACTGGAGTTTCTAATGGCTCTTGTGACAGAAACAGACCTGGGATCGAATCATTTGTCAAGTAGCAAAGAATTTCCGCTGTCACAGAAAGTCACAATGAGGAGCTCAGAAGGACAGAAAACGCTTACAGCGAGAGAAGCTCATTCTGATCAGTTCTGACAGAAGAGTACTGTATATATGTGTATGTAGACTGATAGACAAGCTACACAAAGGTGAAAGTTATGTTCTGCTTTGATGGAAGTATTTCATGTTTTTTACTCTTACCTAAGATCTTTTGTGTCTTGGAAGAGGGAGTGTCGTCTTATTATCATATTCGCTTCAGCCTGTGTTCGTTTCAACCATACCACTGAGGAGTTAGTACTCAAAGTGTTGCATAAAAACACATTTTCCAGAAACAATATCGCCGTGACTCAGGATAATACACAGGCCTAGTTTTCAACAGTTTTCTTTGGGAATATCATTAATATAGTTTTAATAAAAAATAAAGGGTTGAAGAGTGAAATGACCCTGCTCTACATATGAATTGGAAAATATTCAGCACATCTGCAAGTGTGAAGGAGAGCAGCAGATACAAAAGGTCAGAAAACATAACTTTTAAGAAGTAACAATGCATGAATAACAGCGCTCGCCTAAATTCTCATTCCACATCACCTCTAAAACTGCCAGATTACTAAATCTGAATCTCATTGTAAATGCAATGACCACAACTGCACCAACATATATGCTATACTGTATATATTAAAGTTTAATGAGCATGCATTACCAGTTTGCACTGCATCAAGAGATCAAACAGACCCCCACACACACACTTGCACAAATTTGGCAGGCCGCCCTGACCATGTGTGGGAAATATAAATAAAGAGATTGAGGAATCAAGGTATAAATGAGGCCCGACACTTCTTTCTCTCACAATCCATTTCCCCATTACGAAGGGGGACCTGGGCACCAAATGATCTCCCTCCATCTTTCCACTGGCTCAGAATAAAAGTAGACACCAGCAACAATACTCATTTACCTTCCGTCTCTCTCATACAAACAAAGATGCAGGCCGCCGTTGACCTCCCACATGAATTTGGAGCTCACTCAGCTACTGAGGAAAATGAAAGATAACTCGCTTGAACCCAGTGGACAGTTTCCAATTTCATTTCAGACAGAGTTGGATATCATAAACACATCCAGCCTGTTTATGAAACCAAATCCTCAGAAAAAATGTTGAAATAGAGCGAAAGTACCGGAAAAAACAGGAAAATGTGTCGGTGAGAGGCAGGAGAGCCGTGGCCTGGCAGCACTCACCCTTACAGATTATGGCTTGACATTTGGAGTCAGAGCCAGTGAAATGTCAGACGGGTTATGACAGGAATGGTGATAGGCAGATTATGACTGACCTCTGACCTGGAAGTTCTGAAAGGTCACAGCTCACTCAACCGTCTGTGAGATGATGTGCTTTCAGATCACGAAAAAAGGTAAACGAGCCAAACAAGGATACAGAGCAAAGTTTGCCAACATCAACATTTCAGAGCAGAGGTTTTTTTTTTCTTCCAAGTGGAGCTGTATTCATGGAAATAGTTACTGTTGCAACGCCAGTCAAGCATTTTGCTCTTGCATGGCACATTTGCGGTTTAGAGTGATAACAGCAGCAGGTTTACCAGACAGAATTCAGTCATTTTTAAAACAATGGGTCCTTAGTTTTGAAAAGAGTTAAACACATGCAAGCTTCTCTTTTCTGGCCGATGAACATCAATTTTGTCATCTGTTACTAAGAGATTTTATTAGCCGCTAGCTATAGTTAATCTAAGGTTAGCGTTATGTCTTGGTTGAAAGCACGTTCTTTACTGTACTAAAATGACCAAATCTGAGCAAGTTAACAAAGTCCTGTGGGCAGAATACCCTGCTTCTGAAATGCTCCTGGTGGGGTTTGAAGTCGTGTGGAGAACAGACAAAAACAGTGTCACGGCCGAGATGTGACGGAGACGCGTCAATTGGGGTTCCACAGTAATAGTACTCGAAAGCTTTTCGGGTAAGGAATAACCATTACATTTGGTGAATGTAACGCTATCTCAAAAAATGAGTTTGGGTGTGGTTGTTGGAGTGTAAAGCACGAACCTCAAGTATGACCTAATGTTATACTTGAAGGCCATACTACTAATGTAATACAGCCTTGGAAGTAACGCTGGTGTAGATTCAAGTTTAAGAAAAAGAAACACAAGGTTTGCCGTCCCTACGGTTCTAAAGCTATGATTGGAAAGTCACTATTCGAGGGAGGGCATTAGTGTATGGTCAATTGATTCCTGCTTAAATAACATAAAAGCATGACGTGCCAAACAAACAACCAAGGGAGCCTTTAACCACTTTAGGTTCAGCAGAGTTCAATTTACAGGCCTTCTCTCCCTCAGCGCCATGATGCTAACCAGATTACCCTCTGCCATTACGTCAGCCTCCAACAATCAATATGTACCATTAGTGCTAATCACTCTTTAATTAGTGATATATTCAATGGCCTCTTTTTTGCCTTGTGTGTACTTGTTCTTGTGTGCCTTTAGTCAGAGTTTGCCTGGTATCCGCCCACAGTGAACACTTCCAAACGCTCAGCACCCTTATCATTGCAAAGCAGTATAACGCTCTATCAGATTATGCTTTAAAGAGATCTGAGCGCTACCTGTTTCACCTGGGGCAGTCCCTCGCCTTCATCTATAAAGCAAATTAACAAAACCCACAGCGCTCTCTCATGCAACTAAGAGATCCCCTTTCTTGTGGCGCTGGATTTCCCTTCACAAGACACTGAAACAACAAGGATCAACTCGAAAGCTCACTGAGAATAAAAGGAGTGTGTTCTGGCTTCTCTTATTGCTCATACAGCAAGGCATTAGGAATGCCTTTTATACACTATGAATGATCCTCGGCACAGATCGAGAAGGGAGAAACCATTCGCCTTTGGGCATAAAGACGGTGAGCTTTGATTATTGATTCACTGTCTCTCTTCTTTACACATAAGGTACTATTTCGACCTGAAAGAACTCGCAAGCTTAAAAAAGAAGAGAGAGAATAGAAGAAAGGGGGTGAGTCCTTCGAGGGAAACACACATCAGGGGATTTAAACCCAAGCTGAACAGTTTGGTGGAGTACAGGATGAAAAAAAAAGAGAAAGAAAAGACAACAGATCAACTTGAAGCTCCTGTTGTTTTATAGCTGCACGAGGTGTTCATTCATTCATTTAAATTTGCCAACTTAATCATTCTGTTTCTGTTAAAAAACACACAAATGTTGCAGGGTAATTTTACATGAGTGTGCCTCTCCTTAATTTATTATGTCTTTGAAGAGGTGGTAATGGTCTTTTTTTTGATGCCATGTTTGTGCATTTACATAATATGTTATGGCAGAAGATGAGAAAAATTAGCTGTTTTTTCTTTTAACGTCCGAGGCTAAAAATATACAAGATGTTGCAACATGACGGCAACACTCGCTGTTTTCGACTGCCAGTTTAAGCTGCCCTCAAGTACAGGCCTCGGATCAGTTTTCCATCTAAAAAACAAACATCCCAAACCTCTTAGAGGAGCCGAAATTCAAAACTGACCAGATATCAGAGTCTGTGTGTGTCTATCCCCTTCAATTGTTTGCGGTGAAAGCAGTCGGTGAGGAGATTAAAGTGCTCGAGAGCTCCCGTTCGATTCGACAAACCACTCGAAAACAAGAAGACGCTCGCCAATTCCCCCGCTCCCCCCTTTTTCTTTTCTTTTTAACGCAGAGATTAAAATACATTGTGATTTGTGTAAGACGAGTTTTCATCCCCATGAAAAATACAAAATATCTCCTCAGACTGTGGGATGAACAAAGGCGAGGCTACATTATTACGAGACTTTAACAGCGCTACAAAAGGCCGCGTTGTCCCGGCTCTAGAAAGAGAAAACGTCTAAATTAGATTTGCTCGGGCAGAGATATTGTGTGTTCTTATGGTGGCCTTGCTTGTGTTTATTTCCTCTGCTGATGGTTCTATTCACTGCGACTCAAGGTCACTGTCTTTATCTGCCTCTTTCGCGGAGGATTATTTGGTATTTCTTCTTGACAGTGCTGTGTGTGTGTGTGTGTGTGTGTGTGTGTGTGTGTGTGTGTGTGTGTGTGTGTGTGTGTGCGGGCTGGTCACTTGTTTCTTCTCTTTCTGTTCCTCTCACACAAACACAGTTACAGAGGTATCAACAGGGGCTAAATGTGAGTGGAGAGCAAACCGTGTTGCTGAGCAGAACTGTCTATTATATTGGGTGGGTGCGTGTGTGTGCGTGTGTGCGGGGGGGTGGACGTCAGTGCAAAACCTATTAGTATGTCTGAGCCTGCATCTCCAAATCTTGTTACTCTGAACTGATGCAACAGGAATGCAATACAAACTCTCCTCTCCCTCCTCTCCCTCCCTCCCCCCCATCTCTCTCTCTCGCCCACTTACTCGCTACCTGCACTTCTATTGCAGCTCTTCTTCCTCGCCCCCTGGACACACTCTTTCTCTCTCTATCGCTCCAATTCCCCACTGAGAATCCCCTCTTCTCCCTCTCTTTCTCTCAATCAAAATCACTGTCTCTGGGCGCTTTCTAATCTTTCTTTCTGCCTTTTTTTCCCCTCTCCCCTCCTCTTCTTCTTCGTATAACGAAATATTTCTCCTCTTTGAAATTGTTTTGTGCTGTCTAGAGTTCTACACCACCTTGTAAATCACTCCTTTAAGCTAAAAATAGAGTTTGCTTCTTTGATGTCATGTCTTTTATCCCATTATTTTTCTCTACAATTTCATTTCATTCTCTATCCTTTTATCCTGTGGCCACCTTCCTGTTATATTCCTTGAGTATGATTACTATTGACTACTAAACATCCAAAATGTAGCATGCTCAAGAAAAGTATAGCCCGGCTCTCAGTACAACTGAGAAATATTGTATCTATACACCCACTCACTGGATTTATCCACATGTTGGTACATCGATGGGAAATCAAATCAAAACTGGAAAAGTTTTATGAGCAAGTTGCCTTCAAGAAAAAAGAAAACAGATACATCTTTTCCTTGCAGGTGCTCTTTATATGAAGTGACCACAGACCGGCCAGGTATGTAAACATGACCTTCCTGAGTGAAGTTTACGGATGTCACATTAAAGGATTTCTGGGAAACTTGAAACTATAAAAAAGAGGAAGAAAGAAAAGACAGTTATCTCTGGTTGGCACATACACAGTTCAGCTTTAAAATGGTTAAAAGGAGCTCTAAGTCTATGTCAATACATTTCTGCACGTTTTCCTTCAAAGTCTGGTTCATGTGCTCTACTTCCATGACAACATGTCATTAATTTTAATTGTTTGTACCTGATCCTGTAACCTGTACCTTGTTTGAACCTGTTTGAAATAACCTAAACGATTGAATAAGTGTTTTATGATCTGGCAGGATGTCGTACAACCATTACAGAAATGAGATGAGAAAAACTAAAATTAGCATGTTGTGACCTGTTATTTCGATAGTTAAGCTATATTTAAGTTTAGGCAACCAGAACTCCTTGGTTATCTCCCACTGATACACACTCCACAAGTGGAACAGTGCAGTAAACAACTCTTCTGTGCTTCTGTTTTTATGGGAATCAAAACGAGTGCGTTGCTTGCCTGGTTGCCTTTAGCATTGCATCAGAGGACATTTACATAAAAACACTGTTGTTCATCCTGACAAACTGCTTTTTTTCTCTTCTTCTTCTACTGTTGTTGCCGTTTGCCATAGATTTGTTGACAGCACCGTCAGTGTTGAAGAGCAACTCCCGCATGGACAAAAAGAGGAGAGGGGATGGTGCATGGTTTGGTGTACAGGCCCTGCTGAGCTGTGTATTCTTCTACGATATTGTAGATATTGTATTTGAGTGTTTGTTTCATTACAGCGTGGTTACGCAGGAATAAATGCACCAGTTAAACCGGGGTGACTTCAGTGATCCGTTAACAAAAAGAGCTCTAGATGTATGTGGGCTGTTATCTTTAGCCTATACGTCAAGTCACAATGGTGTCAAAATCACGTCAGTGACATATATCCATCTTCCCAGTGGGAAAACCAGTCAGCGTGAATCCCCGTGCACCTACAACAGACTCTTCTCTTTGTCTGGAGAATCTCCCCACCTCAGGGATTTTTCTAATACTTTGTATTCCCAACATGGATTGTCACTGTTTCCTTAAAGCACATGAATCCCCCACAGAGGGAGCATCCGCCCGACCCACATCCCCCTGTCACCACCCCGAGGATGCTGCTCTCTCTCCCTGGGGAGCGCGGGACTCGTCTCCCCTGGAGTTGGATAAGTTATGGAATGCGCCATCCCCTCCCCTCAATAATAATTCATGGGTTGCGTTGGCACCGGCGAGGCCTATATCTTTTTTTATCGACACGTATCTAATATCCGTCCGCTCTGAAATGTATGTTTCCATTGTTAAGACCTGGCTTTTCTTTGTGATGAACTACTTCATCATGTTAGCAGAGGCTGTGATTAAATGTGTGTTGTTTTATGACGATGGTGTAATTGAGGGAGGGTGTAATAAAAGTTGCCGGGGGCTTTTTTTTTTTTTTTTTTTTCAGCTAGTGAATGTAGAAAAGGCTAAATAAGAGGTGGGCTGCTGAAAATATAGAGGGTTTCTCCTTACAACTCCCCCGGCACGCCTGCAATGCTGCGGTTCACAGATTTGAAAACAGAGCAGGTATCACACAGAACAGCCGTGAATTGTGTCCCGTCTGGGGATTTGGTGAAATAACCCGACTCCAGAAGTCATAAATCTGGCTGAAATTGGTCTTATATGCGGCCAAATAAAGCATTCTAGTGCCAGCGCCCTGCGCATTAGAATGTCTGCTCACCCTTGGTTGGAGAGTTGGGGAGGGGGGGGCAGACAAACATGCAACATATAATTTGGGATATGCATTATACATGCTCTGTGAGCAAGAAATCATGTCACATAGGAGCACAAGGCGTGTACTGACAGACTCTGGCAGGAAGTGTAAAGTCGCACACACACATGCAGACATCAGAAACTAAACAATAGCAAGGAGGTAAATCATTTACCTAACATTGCCCTTGAGAGAGTGTAAAATCATTTATATGAGGCCTAGACAAAACCTAATGCACAACATCGAAAGAGAAAGCTGCACTCACACACTCTTGTCACTGTCAAACTCCACCGCATATCACAGAGGCCAGGAGTTATCGGCTTGTTATTGAGTTAACACAGCTCTGCTACGCGCGGCTATCAGATCCACTCTGACGAAAGTGAAATAGAGGCAGCGCTTGTGAATGAGTGCTGAGGAATGACATTTTCTCCGAATTGGGAAAATATTATTATACTGAGTCAAGAATTTCCTCATTACGGAAAGATTTTCCGCTTCGGTGTTGCTCAGCCTTGCACATACGCATCTCCACCTCTGCCTTTGACTTGGTTGTATGTGAGTGTGTGTGTAGGCAGTCGAGCCTGTCTTCAATTATTCACCTATGACGGCTTTTCAACTCAAGACGATCCCCCGGCTCTCCCCCCCTCATGTCGTGCTCTGCTCAGCCCAACTTTCTCTCTCATCCTTTTTTCTCCTTTACTTCTCTTTTCCGTCTCTTTTCACCCCATGTCTGCCTGCCTTTCATGCCTCAAACCTTTCATCCTTTCCTGCAAACCACCACCACCCCTCACCCGCCACCATCCTTCCCTCTTTACATCTCTCCCAATTCTGAGGTATCCCATCTATACTTGTGCTTGACAAGTAATGGGTGTGTCTCTCCTCCTTTTCTCGCCCTCCTCCTTCTACACTCCAAACTCCGCTCCGCCATCGCTCTTCCCAACACACAATCTCCTCTCATGTCAGGGAAACCTGTAGGCATTCGAGTGCTACTTTTGATCATTGCTTTTACTGGGAACTCTCATCGCCTTGCTCTGCCTTGGGGTGGCAAGGAGAGGCAGAGAGTGAAAGAATGAAAGGCAGAACAGTAAAGTTATGTCAAGCCTGGCTGACATGTGCAGCCAGGCAGCCGCTGAGCAAAGTTGGCACATGCACCTCTCAGCTATGAACAGTAAATAAACCTCCTGTTAGAGCCTTTGTATATAACACAACATGGGATGACATACACACTCTCTGTTATCGTGGTGACACACTTTCACAGGTATTCAGGTGTAATTGAAGAGAAGATAATAAGAAAGAAGAAACAGGGGAAGTGTAAACATTGTCATCCCACACAGAATCCATATCAGGCAGAACAGTAGCAGCCCTTGTTTTATTTTGTAATTAGTTTCTCCTCCATCCAATAAGTGCACGTTTGATAATGCTCAGAGCATTTCTTCTGCAGTCACAAAACCTTATTTTTGGTGTGATGCGATTAGTGTTTGGTACATGGAGAAACAGTAATTCAATAGCAGTAAATGAGATGTATCATTGTGTGTCTGATTAAACCAGATAGCTCTTTAAAAAACATGATAATATCCCGCCTGCTCATTCAAAAAGCAACTCCGTGGTGAGTCTTGTAAAGAGGAAAAGTAACAGGAACTTTTTAGGCATGCTGTATACATGTAAACATAACCCGAAGGATATATTTTGATGCTTCCATTTCTTATTTTACGTGCATTACTTCAATGATGAAGTGTTTTGGGCTCTAAGTGCTGCCCATGGGGTGAACATTTTAGTATCTTTCAGCTTATTGTTTCGGTTTTGTGCCCCACTCTATTGTTTTGATTCACTTTCATTGCTCTCATTAAACTTGTTTCCAGCTGCATCACACAGCTGTTTTCAGCAAAAAAAAAAAAAAAAAAAAAAAAAATCACTGTACACAACTTGGCCAACACCAGCACTTAGCATGTAGCAGCTAAAGAGCCAGATATTTCCCTCATGGACTTTATATTTGTCAGGTGGCCAGAAACACAACTTCAAATGAGCGCTGGATGTGAAGCATGTTCACCATATTCAATTTATAAGGATATAATATGTCAAGTTTGTTTTATAGTGCGTGTCATGAATCCAAAAAAGCCACCAAATTCTCAAGACCTTTCATGGATATGGATTGCAGACTAGAGATTTGCAAACAGTGATGGCACAGCAGTCAGACGCTGACAAGTTAGCATTTTAACACAGTGGCTGACTGTTAACACAGTTCTCTCGCAACTATACTGTGGCTGTTGTACATAATCACTACAGAATTACTGCTAAGAACAATTTTACAATCGTACGTGTAGACTACTTAAGTTAACGCAGTGAATTCAGAGATTTTGCCACGCTTGTAATGCCAACAATAAAAATTGTCATTATTTATTTAATGCTATTAAATGTTTGCCATTTTTCAGACTAAAACACAAAAAGGCACCATGGGAAAAACCACAGAGGGAATCTTAAGCATGTTACAACCTATTTCACATTGCATTTCTATGATTGCATGATATATTTATTATCATAAAATGCATTTGCCTTAAGCAAGTGTAAAAACTTTATTTTATGGGAGCTTTATTGTTTCCATTCAGTCTGTTTAATTCAGTACCTCATAAAAGACTTGGAGGAAAACCCAGCTACTGACGTTATCATTTGTAATGATCTCATTTATGTGCAAAAGGGTGTAAATTAAATATACAAAATGATCTCTCTCAGTTATCAAAAGAGTAACGATTAAACACTTAACACACAGGAAATAGAGAATTTTTGTGAATATGAAATTCACTTGTTCTCATTCACATGTTTCTTAATTTAATTCAAAAGGAAAAGAAGGTGCGAGAGATGTATAGCGCGAGATAAAAGAGTTCCCTGAGCCTGGCCAGCAGTGTGGAGAGTAAAGGTTCACACAGCTCCAGTCACAGAGGCATTAAAATCTAACAGAGGTGTTAAACTTTGGACGACCTGCAGGACATGCTGCATAAAACAGCAGTAAATTATACCAATGAGGAGAAGTGCAGACTGTTGGAAATAAAAAGTTATGGATGTGGCTGAGAGTGTGAGGTGAAAGTGCACACATATAGCCAACACACACACACACACACACACACTGTCCTCCTCTGTCTGTCAGGTAGAATAAAAGGTTACGAGTCTGTCTAAGGACATAGTGATTGCCACACCCTGAGCCTCTTTATCACATTCCTGGAGCAGACTCTGCATCGCCGTCACACTTCACAAGACATTCAAAGTTCCGACAATAGAACATAAGAAGTATACTCGCTCATCATGAACTGCAATATTACATTGAAAAATGCACAGAGCCTTGACTGCCGGCATTGTTGGATGTCTCTTCAACATCTGTTAATACGACTTATAACGACATGAAAAGGATGTACATGAGGCAGCTGACAAAGGCCCGAGCAGAACACTACACCTCACAGGAGAGACATACATAAAGCCTTATATCACTGATGAATGGAATGTATAGTATTGTCAAATAAAGGTGTCGTATATAATGGTATCAAATAGATAGACTAACCAGCTTCTGATGGAATTTCATTGGGAATAATAATCTATTCAGTCAAAGAATGATAGCAGTGTGTCCTGGTAGACCATTATCCCCCTTTCCCTCATTCACCCCATGTTTCGTAACACAACTGTCAGCTATAAAATGAAGGTAAAATCACATACAGAGATGTAAATCAGCTTTTTGGAAAGAGCTGGTCTGTGGGCTCAAGTTGGCCTCTTCTTAGAAAAATGAAAATATGAATCTACTGAACACCCTGATGGTCAACAAGGAAGGATGGTGTTCATTCCTCCAGTAGAGATCAGAGATAATTTAATGTCAAGGAGTACTGAAGCTTTACCTCAAGAATCAGGATTTGTCACAGCATTTTACATTATACATACACTACCTTCCGGGCTATCATTGGTTTCCATTTATCTCAGAGTTGAATCACGCTTGAAATACATAATCCCTCATAATAAACTTAATTCATCACAGTTTTTGTCAAAGTTCCATTATTTTTGTGAGGTACTGCAATTCAGGTTGGGACGATTTTGACAAGATACACTTGGTGGTGATGGCGTCAAGGGCACTGCTAAGTCAAAGATTTGTTGGGAAATTATATCCAATAAGCAAAGAAATAAACAGGGGTGTTAGCCATTTCTTGCATTAAAAAGTCAGCCAGCATCCTTTAATAAACCGACAGAGCATTTTCATATCATTGTAGCAACAGTGGAAATCAATGACTGCCTTATAATTTAATCCAAAACCGTATAATTTGATTTATAAAACGTAACATAACAGGTTCTTTACCTTAAAGATCGACTTTCAACCACAGGAAATCATAAAGAGGCTGTCTGTCTGTTAGCACCTCTTTAACAAAAATCTGTTAAAGAGCATTGACAAGAAAACAATGAGAGTCACTCCGGCTGGCGGCAGAAACAGTTACACGGCTGACTTCATGTGTTTGGTTTTTTTTTCTTTTGCTTTTTTTTCCTCCTCCCCTACTATTCTTCCTTGATCACCTCTCCTGTCCTGAGTGAGCCATTTAGCTGTCGGACTCTCTGAGCTGTCAGAGTCCCCGCTCATCTACCCCTCCACAAGACTGAAAGGCACTTATTTGCTGCCTCCTCCCCTCCTTTAGTCTCCTTCTGTATTCCAGTCTCTATCAACTCGCTACCTCTCACCTCCCACGAATTGCGAAGTTCACGACGCAGCCAACCTGTTGTTTTTGTTCGACGAATGCCCGTCATTCACCCTTGCAATCAAAATTAATGAGCAAAGACTCAAAGACCTGGGAACGCAATCAGCAGACAAATAGTGACACTTTCATAGTATGCACACACACACACACACACACACACACACACACACACACACACACACACACACACACACACACACACACACACACACACACACACACACACACACACACAGAGCCTAAAGTTTTATGGGTGAGTGGTTTTACAAGCTTAAATGGATTCTTAAGTACAGGGTATCTACCTATTGAGACCAGAACTACATCTGTCACTCTGTCATTACTGAGCACACACACACGTCATAGCTGAGTGTGTGTGCACAATTTGTGACCATGATGAATTTTCTCCACCCTCCCTCCTTCCTCATGTCTTCCCCTAACTCTTCCACTCCTCTCCCGTTTCTTTCATACATCTCTTTCCACCTCATCCCTCCGTCCCTGACCATACAGAGTTCACTGTTGGTGTGGCTGCTGTGTGTTTTGGCAGGTCACACTGAGCCCCTCCGGTCCAACCAGAGTCGGCTCAGCGTGGGCTGGAAAACCTCACAGTGCTCGCTGTAGGCCATCTCTCTCTCTCACACACACACACACACACATACACACACACACGCACACACACAAAGCAAAGCACACACTCATGTAATCCACACACTTCTTGTTTTCATAACACAGCTTCAAAAGAGTAGGTTCTAGGCTGACCCCTGACAGCTGTCATTCTTCACTGTGCCACTTTGGCAAAGGATCATGGGAGATGCGGTTTTTCCAGGAGCGCCATATAAACCCGCACTCAGGGTCGAATTGCATTGAGAGCAGAAGAGGTGAATTATGTGTAATACTTCAACCTGAACTTCTGTGGGCTATGGCCAATGTCAAGACGAGTCCTTGCACATAGTATGAACCTTGTGCTGTGGTGGTGAAAAATACCATCATTTTACATGCATAATAATCGGCCATTTCAACATACAATATAAGCATAGTATGTACGTTTTCCTATAGTGTTCCTCAAGGTCTCAATGCAGTATTCTGGAGGGACTCTGAGCATTTATAAATATAAATTCTGCACCAAATCTGTGTAACAAATCAACCAATGACAGTATAAAGAATGGACAGAGCCTGAGTGACGTCACCCGTAGTTTTCCGAAGCGCTGTTCTGAAGCCGAAAATATGCAGTGCTGGACACTGCCATGTTGGATGTACTGCTTCTTCCGCCTCCCGGCTAATCTAATAAAGATGTGGATCATGAAGCCTGGGTCCTCTAATAAGCCTTCTGTAACAGCACCTACCTATCAATCAAGCAGTCACACTGTTAATTATGCATAACTTTAAACCTTAATATCATCTGAATGGGTGAGTTAAAAAATGTCCCCCCCGCACAGTTAATTGGAAAAGGAAATTAGCTGTGAACCAGGCTGTAAACATGTTTATTTTGCTGTGAAGTTGGGCATTTTAATATGACTGCTTATGGAAATTGACTCACTTCAGCCTGCCTCCAGTGGCCGCTCGAGGAATTACAGTTTTTACCACATGCCAGCACCGGAGGTTGCCACTTGAAATCAACCCAAAACCTACTGAAACATAACATGAGCATGAGAATGGCCAATATGCTTTTATAATAATGTACTAAGTCCTTGAATATGCGCGCTTCAGGTTCAGATTTGCAGCTTTCACATGATGTATACAACTTCTGTGTGGCATATGTTGACCTGTTATCTCCCTCCTAATGATCCTCTGACGAAAGACAAAACAGATTTAATATAGGGACGGATGGACTGGAAAAGGTTAAAGGATTTAGCGGCATCTAGTGGTGAGGCTGCAGGTTGCAACCAAGTGAATACCCTTTGCCTCACCCTCAACTACCAAGCTTGTACGACAATCTACAGTGGCTGAGAAAAGCCACACTCTAGATCCAGTGTTTGTTTTATTTATTATTTATTATTGTATGTAGCTCTCCAGAGTCCAGAGTTGCACTGAAAATATATATTGTTAACATGATGTTGAATTATAGCTTTTTGTTTGATTTGAGTCGTTTGCTTCACACAGTGATAGTTGATACAATGACAATGCTGCTTCAATATATATAAAATAATTTTAATGTATAACTAAATTATAATGCAGCTTAAAACATGATGATGCTGTGGACCTGAATATGAGGAAATGTTCTCTGTCTGGACCTCCTGAAATTATAATCACGCTACTACCCCTGCACTAGAGACTACTTATGCATGGGCTGCTGTTCTAAATAAAACTTCTTCATTTTGGTAATAACTAGTAAAAACAAACACTAAAGGTTCTATATCAAATTTAGTTGGATTGCAGTTGGACCTTAATGTGTTTCTCCATCATGTTCCTGCCAGACACTTACATAAAATATCAAAATATCCAGTTTTTCTACTAGACATTTATTTTTGTCAGCGTGGGAGGGCGTATGACACCAAGTTTACACCATCATGAAAAAAACAACAGCTCCTAACTGAAACCTTGGATAGAAATATATGTCACGAGTTCTTACAAAGTTTATAGAAACTGATCAAAATGCTACCTTACTGTACAGTTCAGGGAAAAGTGTTTCCCTCTACGACTCAGCATCATATTGATCAGTTCTACAGTAAAGTATCTGTAATCAAGTGAACTGCCAACTGTCGAGGAAGGAGGGGTGCAGACAGCACAGATTGCCTGATTTTGGATGAGACGTCCAGCACTAAATTGTGATTCACTCTCCGGAGATAAAGACGGACTCTCTGGCTGTCTGTTTGTCTGGCATCTTTAATGTGACAGACAGATGAGTCATAACTGTGTCCCAGAGCTGACAGGCTGTTGAGATGAAAAAGTGGAGATGTGGAACAAGAGGTTGGATGAGAGGGGAGGACAGGAGGAGATTGGGGGGGAGGAAGGAAGGAAGAAGACGCCTGTCTGGTTCCTTCTGCAGACGGGTCGAAGAGAAAATGAAGTGAAAATGAATTTTGCACCTTGTCATCTTATTTCGGATCCAAATACAGAACATTTCATGGCAAAAATCACATTTTCCTCAGTGTTTGTACCTTGAAACTCCAATACTTCACAGTGCTCATTGGAAGACTGGATGCTTTTTGTAGTTATTACATCACGTATCAGTAGATGTACTTGAAAAATTCAAACCAATAACCCCATCAAATTTTTTGAATAACCCCTTCTGTCCCTCCAGTGCTATAAAACTTTCAATTTCACTTCAGTGTGACATCAAATGCAACAGTAGGAACAAAAAAATTCACAATTTCCTTTCCCTTTCCTCCATGTCCTGAAACTCTGAACATACAGTAGACGAGTAGAGTTACAGTATGAACATATTCTCTAATAAATATGTAGTGGGAGAAGTACTCATACATCATTTATTTACGTAGAAGTAGCAATATCACAATGTACTGTACTCCAGTGAAAGGTCAGTAAAATGTATCTAATGTATCAAAAGTAGGTATATATTAAATAAAATGACTTATTTCCAAGTATTACATCTATCACGTATTTTGATTAATATTACAGATGCATTAGTGTGTACACAGCTGGTTGACTTGGAGACGATTTGAACTACTGTGTGTACTGTTGGATAGTGTAAGAGCTATTTATAACTGAGAAAAAGAAACACAAGCAAGAAAAATACAAACATTTCTACCTGGATTTATTTTGCCTGATACAATTCATTACTATGGTGTATCAGCGGCTTTTGATTTCAGTTTGATTGTTATTGTGGACAAATAGCCACTAAAGGTAGATTAATCTATGACAATACATGGTATTAAAAAAAAAAACAACTGTTGTTTGTTTCATGTATTTAAAATCTGAACCTGGAAAACACCTAACTCAAGCTGCCAGATCAATCTAGTGGAGTAGAAGTATAAAGTAGAATACTTACGTAAAGTACCTCAAAATGTGACTTATTGTACTGCACAGTCCACCACTGTATATACAGTATGTCTGTCACCACCTTTGATTTTATAGTCCTGAATATCTGTCAGGAGCATGTTTCCAATTTTTCTTGCCCCCCCCCCCCCACACCCACTCATGAAAGTGTTTGTAAGGATGCCTATAGGCTTTTTTTCTGCCTCCAGGTCTCTAACATTACATACAATCCAATCTGTACACGACTACACGTGTATGTATATTATGCCACTGTCTCTGTTGTATCTTCATTTGATTTCACAACCATTGTTTGGGACGTTTACCTCGTTATGTTTCTGGCTTTTCTGCATGAGCGTGCATATGTGTGAACATGATTATGTGCACTCGTGTGTGTCTGTTGTTACTAATCTCAGTGGATATGCGAGTGTGGATGTGTGTATGTGTGTGTGTGTGTGTGTGTGTGTTTCGTTCCTAGCCCCAGGGCCAGCCGCACTGAGGTGTCCCCTAAGCCCTCCCCCCCCGATTTCCCCCGTCTACCTCCTCCCTTTCCCTCCTTCTCCTCCTCCTCCCCAGTTGCCCCTCCTTTTGCCCTCTTTAGCCACGACACAATTAATGTAGATGATGCATTCGCTGTCTCATTGTCTCCTTCATTCTGTGGATGGATATCGAGATGACAGCGACTTTGGGGAAACTACTGACGTAAAGCTTTTAGCGAGGCTGGAGGGTGTTTAGGTGCAGAACGTGTAAATGCAAAGACGTGAATGTAAGTGTGTCGGTGTGTGTGAGAGAGAGACTGTATGAGCAAGTTTGCCTTTTGGCACATCCCTATATACAGGAGTGTGTGCGTTTGAAAGTGTTTTATGTGTACCTACGTGTGTGTGTGTGTGTGTGTGCACGTGTCTGTTTATGGTGTGTGCATTTGTGTGTATATAAGTCTGTGTGTGTGTGAATATGACAACACTTGGTCCTTCCTTCACGTGTTTGTGTCTGCATATGTGTGTGTGTAACCATGTGCATGTGTCACATTGTAATCCGCCACCTGGAGAGTGCAGAAAGGGGTTATGGGTAATATGCGAACTGCTGTTTGATTGATGAGCCAATCAGAGCGGCACAAAGGATTTCATTAACAATAGACACCCTGCCACAAATCAGCAATCATCCACACACACACTCACTTATCAACGTACACCTATACGCACACACACACACACACACACACACACACACATACACATCCCACAACAACACACATGCAGTCACTTATCGACACTTGCGAATGCGTCAGGCTACCCCACCCACCCGTCCACAAATCCATGCTGAGAGGGCCGGTGTGTGTGTGTGTTTGACATAAGTAACAGTCTTATCACAAAGTCAGCAGTAATATTGTGGCCATTTCATCAGGACGGGGTTGAGAGCAATGAGAATGCATATGGGTCACCAGTTTGCTTTTGGGGAGAAAGCACGCAGGCCGAATCAAAACCGAGCATGTGTTCATTCTTTCCCTGCACATTTGGCCTGTTTCTCAATCACTGTGCTTTTGATAAACAGTGGGGCTACTTGACGGCTGAGAGAAAAAAGAGAAACTCAGCCAGCAGAATTACTTTTCTTTTTTCTTTTTTTTTTTTTTTAAAGTAAATTAGTTTTTACGCCCCGTGAGCCCTTTGCTCCGTTTTGATCTCCTCGCTTTTTAAAGAAGGGGGACACAGCTGCTGAAACACACACACACACACAACAACACACAGAGCATGGTAATAGGCTATACTTTCTCATTAGGGTGACAGGGGTGTTATTTTTGTGTGTGTGTATGTGCGTGTATCGGGGTGCTTCGTTATTATTGATTGCAATAATAAGATATGTGGACACACAGATTATTTGCATCCCTGAGCAGAGTTATTGTTATCAGGGGGGGATGATGTGATTATGATGGTCATATCCACACTGCCTGGGGCAAGACGCTGTCTGACTGGCTACACATGTGTGTGTGTGTGTGTGTGTGTGTGTGTGTGTGTGTGCGAGAGAGAGAGAGAGAGAGAGAGAGAGAGAGAGAGAGAGAGAGCTGAAGGCTGAGCGACACAGGCACACAGTGTGTCTGAGTGCACCCTGCCATCTCCATAACATGTCTATGTCTAATTGGCATGGGCTGATTCCACCCCTGGAATCCATTTTACATGGTTACCAAGGTGACAGCATCCGTTGTCTCCATCGTCGGATAGACAGAAACATGTCAGCTTGCACACATATGAGCGTGCCTGCACACACACACACACACACAGGCACACACACATTTACGGAGATAGAAGCAGTAGTAAACGTGCAGGATCCCCGATCCCCAATCCCCGCTAATTAGCTCCATCTATTAGCAGCAAATCCACTAATTAAAGCCGAGCCAAGACATGACCCAAAGAAAGCTATCTACATAAGCCATATGGAGGGCTAAATGTGGAAGGTACCCAGCAATGACAACAGGCATGCACTCACAGAGACACACACACACACACACACACACACACACACACACACACACACACACACACACACACACACACACACACACACAATCGTTCTGTATGTGTCAAGGAAGGTCAACGGAAACCCTTGGCTGTTTTTTATCTGCCAACCCTTCACAGAGCTGAAGAATATCATGGGTAAACTGCTTCTCAGAGGCAGCTGAATAGATGTCATACAGAGGTGTTTAGTGCTGTAGCCTTGATTTCAGCTTGTCATGGCAAAATGCCATGGCACATCATGAAAGCCAGAGTCGAGATAGACAAAAAGAATAAAAAAAAAAACGAGAGAAAGGAAATTTAATACAATTAAGAAAAAAAAAAGCCTTTTTACACAAATAGCAAAGCCTCAAGGCCACGAAGGGAGGCTCTGAAAATGTTCCTCTCATTTATTTTTATCTGACATCTCTTTTGAAAGAAAAATAACCTCATGTAGTCGCGAGCCGAAAAGTACCTATTGGTGAAAAGGTGAACTCGTTGTGAAAAGGAAAGGTAAGGTTTCGCATTAAAGTTGGGTCCTTTCTGCTTTTGTTTGCAGGGGCGGCAGAGAGGTTTCTGAGTTGGCTTTTAAGGTGTCGCGCTGAGAAATCCTGATGTTGATGAATGGAGCGGTGGCCCGCTGTGAAGCTCTTCTGTCCCCAGACCCTACCCTCCCTCCCTCCCTCCCTCCCTCCCTCCCTCCCTCCTCATCCACCTTTAATGTAGACACAAGATGAATAAGAACAAACCGGGAAAATAGCAGAAGGACAAAACAGGAGTGATTGAAAATATTAAGAGGGAGGAAGATGATGAAAGACAAAATGACAGAAAGTGTGTGGTAGAAAAATGTTCATCTTTAAAATGACAGTACGTAGAAATTAGTGTTTTTGCGATTTAGTACCTTGACTGTACGTGTATTTGTCATGATCAGAATCAGAAACAGGTTCATAGCCTTAATAGTTTTTCACATATGAGGAATTTGCCTTGGTGTTTTGGTGTAAAGCAAACATTTAGTAAAAAAAATATATGTATAATATGTTTTACATTACTTTGCTTATGATCAAAAACTGGCGAGTCAACAACTTTGCTGTCAGCCAAACATAAAGAAAGTGCAACAACACAAGACAAAGCAGCCAGCTAAAATTACTTACTAGTCCAACAGCAAGGAGCCCAGCTCGGCGTCTGTCTTTCACCCTTTTATTTCACCAAGCTCTCACCAACGACCAAAAGTCAGTCCCAGATTTACTCTTGTCCAGCTGCATCTTGCTCTGTCCGTATCTCATCAAAGAGCAGAAAGTTACGTAGCGCAAGAACAGGAGCAGAGTGGAATGACAGAAACACAATTCACCTGATTACAAGTCAGTGTTGTGTCAAATGGTTTTAAATCTCTTATTTTATGATAGAAAAGTTATACAATGTTGCTTTAAAGAAGTCAAAATCTTGACCACATGATGATACAGATCCACTCAAACAACTTTCTTGAATGAATGTTTGAGTCAGTTTGCTGCTCTTTTCAGAACAATGCCACTTTTCTCTGCTACATTCTCTCTCTAAAAAAGGTATTAAAAGTGCATAACAACCACACTGTAATTGCCTTAGAATTATCATAATCACATCATGATCTAATAAACATAATGTGCTAAAAATTAGTGGTTTGAATACTTTATGGGGCAACCTGAATAATTAACGACATACCATTAACTGAAATGTAATTTCCTGATGCACCCTGCAAGTTTCTCCATGCTTTTAATGAGCTTGAAATCTACTTGTGATGCATTCAAACGCACTTCAAGCTGAAGTGTGAAAATGCTGTTTACAGAATAAACATTTTAAGATTCAATATTAGACTAAATGTCTCGTTAAGATGGATATTTTATGCATTGTTAGATCGCGAGGAGAGCAAGAGTCTACAAGGGAAAAATGGATGGAGGAGAAAAAGGGAAAAGGCTGGTGTTGGGGGTGGGAGGTGGCAGGGTGTTGCCACCCAGCGGTTTGCTGCTTGAAAGCACATTCAGGTGTCAATCTCCTGGAGGAATTAGAAAGCTCTGCGGGATGCCACTTATTTTCTACCCTCAGCACGCTCTCCCTCTCCCCCTCTCTTTCTCCCTCTGTTAACCCAGTGATCAGCGCTGCATTAGTGTCGGTATTACAGCGTCACATTTCTCTCTCCCTCAATCAAAATGGCTTTACTAGCCATTACACTTACAAGTATATTCATGAATCAAAACTATCACACGCAACAATAAATACCTGTAAGGGATTATGGATTTTTAGCAGTTTGACTGATTGGATCCCAGTGGTCATTTGGCGAGGGGTTACAGGAGGAATATAGGCGTTCCAAATTTACTGTAAGTCAAATCAGCTTGTGGTTTTAATACATCCAACAGCAGTAGAAGGCTGCAAAAACAAACTAAATTTCACTTCCCTCCTTAATTTTCTGGAGTTAACCATGAGAATTTTAAGCTTTCACATTACTAGTAATGTTACTTCACTGGTATCAAGATCTTCTTACGGTTACGCTAATAAATCTAGAAATGTATATTTAATAATAAAACAAATGACTACGTGACCCCTCAGCTCTAAGGAGCATTTTAGCATCTTTCAGCTCAAAAGACTCACCGTATGCTACCTGTCCAGCACCAAACTGCAGTACAAAATTAGCCACTAGCTGGTATAACATAACAGAGCACTTAAACAGCCAAATAAGGAATGGATGAACACATGAATGTTGGACTTGCTTGACAGGTGGCTATCCATACTGTAACAGAAGAAGAGCAACTCATGTAGTACTGTATCTGTTTACGTTTTAGCTGAACAAAGGATGCATGGTGTCATGTTGTTTTAATAAAAAAGACTAAAGAACACATTTTTTGTCCCAAATGCAGATACTGAGTGTGTTTTTTCCACGTCACATCTGACATGGTTATGCAGCATTTTCTAATCTCGAGCGTATGTGGGTAATTTAAAACTTGCTTAACTTAAGTTAACTTATCAGTAACTTACTGACAACTGTCCAGCTTCTTATCCAGAGATTAACTAAGTTTATTCTCTGTAATAGATGAGTATTGAGAGCATAACAAGTAAATACTTAGATTAAAACTCACTTAGGCAAACTTTATATCAGCACAGGTACATTAAATAGCTGTATTACATCACCGGAGTAAATATTTTTGCTCAATCCTTTTAAGTTATGCATTGCCACAGGCTGCTATTATATAATATTATCAGTATCACTGTGTCACCCAGTGAAGGCTGACAGTGACCTAACTGTTGATTGATTGTCATATTGTCTCCTCTCTGTCAACTGACAAATCGGTGTAGTATTTTTAGCATTGAAGGCAAGTGTGAGAGCAACGTGCCCAATGGCTGTTCCAGTACTTCTGCAGATCAAGAACTGGCCTTCTGGATGACAACGAAGTGATACTGAATTCAAGTCAGCCTCTTCCTCCCCCCTCCTCCTTTATCTGCCATGTGGCTTAAAGATCCATCACCATAGGACACCAAAACACTTTTCTCAGCCCATTTTCCTCCCCGATGTATCTCCACTTTAGTTGTCAGCCAGAGCAGGGGGGACATAAGGAACATTCGGGCAGATTATAGGGAAGGTGTGCAGATGGAAACCCCGACGCCCTCCACCTTTTACCCCACCGCCTGGCTTTTTTCCACCAAGTCAAGCCTGATGAATGTTGAGAATCTTTCAGGGACTCTACTTTAAAATTGTTTACCATGTAGCTTCGCGCTCACCACTCTGTCTAATGGGCTGTGTATAGGTTGCACTTGTATGCCACACAATATTCAACACTATTGAACGTGACCCTGTCTTTCACACGGCGGCCAGCCTCCAAGCAGTCACTGCACTGAAAAGAGGGTTACAGGTATTTGCCGCTGTCTGTGTCCTCCACGCAGAGCCTTTTCAATTCTTTACACTCCATTGCTTCTGCCCTCCCCTCTCCTTTCAGCAGACACAGCGGCACTCAGTCTCTCTCTCCTCAAATCACCGTCTCCATCTATGAGGGGGGTAAAAATCAATACAACACCAAACAATGGCTTATAGGCCTAAGGGTGCGGTGTGCAGAAAGGTCACTGCTATACATTATGTATGGCGGCCAGCTAATGGTCAGTGTGCTTGCAGACAAATGGACTGTAAGCATCTCCCTTGTGCGATGATGGCACAAGGGAGATGTGCACACACACAATAATACAAAGCCACACGGGCGCATACACCTATAGATAGAAATGGATGTAAACAAGTACATGTAAGCACATGCCTGCACATACATATACACACACACACACTGTTGTATTCATTCAGTATCAAGTGAGTCTGAAATGGTTACACATACTTTCAAGGCATGTCACAGAGGTGCAAACACTCATAAATGCACACACACACATAATTTATCCATCACTCTGGTCAATTGAGCTGGTTCAGAGAGCAGCACTCAAGATATTTATCTTTTACATCACTTGTGAAGATGTACAGCTTTGGAAAGTTTTCACCTTGCATGTGTTTTACTCAGCTTTGTATGTGTTTTATACTCTATACAATATTTATTTTATATTTCTCTAAATGTAAACAAACCCAATGAAAAGACCAGGACCTACAATGCTTTAGTCCATTTCTGAATACCCTCTTTTGCCATATTACAACTATGGATTGATTCAACTATACTCAGTTACTGAATCTTTACTTAATTTTCTACTATAGATAGTTTTCCCTCAACGTAGGCGAAGCTGATTGTCAGAGCGACGCAGTTGGGAAACAACCAGGAAACAACACACGGGAGATTTACTTTTGGAAGCTGCAGCCTTTATTCACTGACAAACTGTAACCTGCGCTGTACATTTACAGCCAAACTGACAACTTCACTGCTCTTTTTCCTCTGCAGGACTGGCATCCACCATTCTCTCTTTCACTTAGTCACTCACACAAAACAGGAGCTATGCTACTCTTATAGCATGTGGATGAAGGGATAGTGTTCTTGATAAGTGGGAACTTCGTCAATTAACCATGGAGTGATTCCAAAGGCTGAAAATTTTGGCTTGGCTATTTAAAAATGCAAGGTTTATGGAGGACGTTTCATGCCGCCCTCAGTAGTATGTCGTTTTTTTTTTACATCATCTTTTAGTATTAGCTAACTTGAAACTTCAACCAATGGGGTAACCAAAAATGGTACCAGATACTATCCATAATGGAAAACCAAAAAAGCTAGTAGAGTCAAGACAAGCCGTTTTTGGCATTTACAGTCAGCCAAAAACCTGGAGTGTCATCATCACTGTGAGAAGTAATAGTCCAGCGCATACTGCACATAAAATTACAATATGTTGTGTTTGTACATATTAAACAAACAACATATATCGTGATAATTAGAGAGCTTTAAAGGTCCTGGTTTGGTCCTAGATCTTTTGCCACCTATGGACAGGGTCAGGCTAGTTACTTAGTCGTCTCCAAGCGGCAACCCCCATTGCTGTGAAGGGAAGCCAATGCTAAAGTGCCAAAAACTGCAGTTCCTCGAGTGACCACTTGAGGCTGGCTACAGAACATCTCAACCTCCATAAGCCCCCATGTTAAAATGTCCAACTTCACAGCAGAAATAAACATGTTTACAGCCTGGAACAAAAAAACAGTTTTGGTCTCTATAGCTAATTTCCTGTTCATGAGATTTTCAACTCACCCGTTCAAATCATATTAAGGCTTAAAGTTATGCATAATTAACAGTGTGGCCCCTTTGATTGACAGGTGGGTGTCATTACAGATGGCTTATTTGAGCACCGAGGCGCCATTAGGCCAGCATCAGCTGCACTGACGATCCACGTCTTTGCCGATTTTTAGATTAGCCGTGAGGTGGAAGAGGCAGGACTGCCAATATGGCGGCAGCCAGAGCCACCACATAATGAGCTTCATATCCGGCTTTTCAGAAACCTGTGAGTGACGTCCCGGATATGACGTCCATTCCTTATACTGTCAATGGTTGTTTCCAGTCTTTCTGCTAACCAAAGCTAACCGGCTGATGATGCATTTACTGTCCAAGCATTATAGCAAAACCGACTCCAAACTACTCCAAATAGGTCACAAATATGAAAAATGTTGTTTCAAACAACACCTGCACACTGTTTTTAGCCAATATTACTCAAACAGGAGGATTGTTTGTTGTTTGTTGGGGACTATTTTCATCTGCAGATTAATACACACATGGTGCTCTAATACTTACATCATCGGGATGGGTTTGATGAGACTGAATCAGATGCATGCATTCATGGTAATGAAGGAACAGTGTGGCTCACTGATGTGTTTTTAATGACACAGAGGAATAAGATATATCAGATATTGGATACACACAAAGCACTATCATTTATTGACAATAAAAAAATATAGAATAACGTCAGTCCTATCTTATCCTTTTTAATTACTGCTTTAATTGAATTAATTTTTAAAGTCTGCTTAATACAGATTAGTATTTTACCAAAGGCTGTTTAATAGCAGCAACATCATTCAGACTGCATCATGCATATGAACAAATGATCTCATTTAGTCTCATAGACTCAAAAGACTTATCGCTTTATCCATCAGACAACATACATTTACATGCCTAATGAGCGCTCTAATCCCACAAATCAAAACTTCAGCCTGCCAGGGATTCAACCTATATGGCAGCAACCCATGATGGTGACCACTATAACAAGACTAGAAAAACTGCAGCCACCAACAGGGGAAAAAAAGAAGGTGGAAGGACAAAAGAAAAGAGTGAGAATGACTAAATCTACAATTATTGCCTGGTGGGAAGCAGAGTAGATGCATCAGTATGATGTGGTAATTGCCTGGACATGCAAGTGGGGGCAGAGAGCATATTATTTATAGAGGAGAAGGGAACAACATGACAGGAAACACTATGTATGTATGTGTGTGTGTGTGCCGCCAATACTCCAACAGCAGAGAGTTTGACCTTCATGTAGGAGTGCTGGAGTTGACACAAGCACGTCTGCACTGGGACAAGAGCTCAGGTTTAACAGGCATATTGAAAAGGTCAGAGCTGTCACTCACCCAAACATGCACACGCACACACACACACACACACACACACACACACACACACACACACACACACACAAAGACACGCACACAACCAAAGTCCATATGCATGTATCCACATACACAGGCGCGAAAGCACACGTGCACACACCCTTACTTACACCCACACACACTCGGAGAGGCAGCGAGCGCATGCCAAAACGGTGAACCATGTCAAATTAAAAGAGAAGTCTGTGCGCTCTCTGCCCATCTCCTTTAGAGACTGACTTAAACACACACATATACACACACGGCAACACAAACACACATACACACTTTGGGCAGCTGCCAAAAATCCCTGGAGCTGGCAGTTTTTGTCTGGTCTTATTTTTCACCCTCTTTCCATACACACACACACACACACACACACACACACACACACACACACACACACCCAGACAGGGTCATTGGTGTATAAAGTTGTTTTGGTCTGTTTATGGATTGTGATTGGTCGCTGTGTTGCTAGCCAAAAAAGAAATTCTTTCCTCTGTAGTAACAGCTCTACCTCACCTCCCCTACAGCCTACCCAGCCTGCTAATCTGCTTGCTGATTGGCTGATTAGGTTCCTCACTCTTTCCTTCCTCTGCCTATACCTTTTCAAAAACAACACATCTTCCCATTCACACAGGCTGGTGCAGTGATGACACATGCTGGCACAATCAAAAGCACATACACCACATACACGGAGAGATTTGATTGGCACACACATATAAAAACAGAGAGGCAGAGTGGGAGAGAGAGGCTCCAAATATAGGTAACAATATTGCCCTGAACATCTGTACATCACAACTTTATTTCCGAAGTTGCAGTATTTTATAATTGATTTGGCTCAATTTTCACAACAGACACGGCTCGCGTGATGAAAACACCTGTATCAAACTAGAGTGTCACAATATTTACATGGTTAATAGTGAATTTTAATTGCTGCACTTTGAAATAAAGTGGAAATTTTGTCAAACAGTACCTAGTTCTTATTAAAAACCAAGCATGCCATAGTCTCTATTCTTTCTCAAGATTATTATTAGAAATAGCAATAAGAAAAATAAATGAGAAAATGATGCAGAAGTTGGTGTTTGAAACGATGTAGAGTGAATGACTTTTGAAAACATACATTTTATTTACTTTACATGCTGTATTAATACAAATCCAGAGTCTAACTGTACGCTACAATAAATTAAAAAGCAAAATGATGATTGTGAGTGTACTTTACTGCATAAGTTCACTGACATTGAACCTCATTTGTGAGTTTAATTAAAGATACACTCAGTAAATTAAAGGAGAGAAATTACATTTGTTTTTCCTTTTTTTATTATTACCATACATGTCAAACACAGTAGTGAAGTAATTACAATTATGTTGCTATGCCTCTCACCATGGTGATGCTCAAATACGCTGAAATTCTATGTTTATGCAGTGATTCAGTGATCCGCACACTCAGTAATAAGCATTCAAACTTGTGAGCATATGTTGTATGAATGTGTGTTTATGTAAAGGTAAGAATTGAGAAAATGTCTGTTTGACTCATGAAACACTGTGTATCTATAATTAACTATAAAATTCTAAGAAATATGAATATTGACCTGGCTAATACCACTCCCAAAAGATATTTAAATACAGCATTTTATCAAAGCTCAGACAAAAATGACTCCAGACTTCCAGTTTTGGAGGCGATACATCTGTCATAAAAAACCTGTCAGAACAAGCAGCTTCAAAAGGCCGGACGAGGGAAGAGAGAGAGACTTTAGTGAGTTTTTGCCGCCTCTAATGCCAAGTAGTACAAGACAAAATAATATCTCATCACTTAGTGAGAGATTTAAGCCTGCTTCTCTGAAATGTTTCCAACAACTATGGATGGATTGCCAAGAAATTTTGTATGGATGTTAATGGTCGCCAGAGGATGAATCCATACTCACTTGGCTGAAATGCCAAATCAAAAGGGTGAACAAGGTTAAGATTAACTGCGTAACCCCACTGGACATGTCTCCTTCATGTTGTGGCCACAACGCTGTTTTGCGCTGTTCTCCTCGCAACTTCAAACCCCACCAGGAGCGTTACAGAAGCGGAGCGTTTCGCCCGCCAGAGTAACTAACTTGCTCAGATTTGGTCGTTTATGTGCTTCTATGACTGACGTCGGCTAAAGCCAAGCGGCAACCTCCAGTGCTGGAAAATGAAGCCCACACATCCAACATGGCGTCAGCCAACGCCACATATTTTCAGCTTCACTATCGTCCATATATGGTCAGTTTTAGCTTTGCAAAAACAATATGGCAACATCCACAATGCCAAACCCAAGACTTCAAAGCGGTTGACGACAAACCAATTGGTGACATCACAGTAGGGTATTACATGTATGACAAAACTTGCTTGTGTATGTTTTATATTGACACTCACTGAAATCCATGTTTTCAAAATAAGAGAATATAATCTTGTGTTGTTGCCAACAACAGCCTGTTATCCCAGCAAAGCATTTGACAGATGGTGACATGCCATATTCAACAGCCTATGTAAAAAAAAACAGAAAATATTCCATTTGAAAACTGTCAAATATCCAATTAAATCAAAAAGTTTCTTAGTGATATAGATGATACAATCTAATTTTGGTGTTTCAGATTCTGCGACTTCTGAATGTTCAGTGAAAATGTATTTGTCAAAATATTGGTTGGATTCTTCCGTTTATGTACTCTGGCTCATTTTGTACTGTTAGAATTGATATCACAACACAAAGGGGATTGATTTTAGTCCATTAATATTGACTCTAATATCCACAATTTCATTTGCAACATAAGAAGATGTGTCATATAGTCTATAGTATCTTCTTGCTGTATGTTGTCAAAAAAACATGCAGCTATCCCGATAACACATCTGACAAACACTTAACATGAAGTGAGACCAACCAACAAAGACATTCCCATTTGAAAACCAACAGAAATCAATAAAACATCTTTGACAGACTGGTATGAACAATAACTGCTGTTTCATTTCAGCTCTACATATTGCATATGTTTTTCCACTTTTGCTAGGTTGAACTATCAGCAGGTGCTCTATGCATGAATAAACTTGTGTTTTCTTGTGTACATTAATGACTCCTACTGATATCGCTGATTAACTGACAGCAGAAGGAGAAATATCATGCTTATAAAGCCATCCTGATTGCGAGTCAGAGAGAAATATAAAGGTGCAAGCCCACACATGCTCCTCAGAACACGGCACCACACTCTGAAACACCTTCCCCAGTAATAATCTGTTGAAGGTGATAATTTATTCTCTGTCTTCGAAAACTGCCCCCCACCAGCCCCTTCCTTTTTTTTTTTCAACTCTCTGCACTCCAGCTGGCAAAATCCACCCGCGGTGCGTGTCAGATGGGTGGGACGTTACATTTTTTTGGAACAAGTTTCAGTGCCGCAGACGAGAAGTAATTGTCTCGCATTTGCTGCCTGACACTGTGG
This sequence comes from Sciaenops ocellatus, assembly GCA_033000465.1. Lineage (NCBI taxonomy): Eukaryota > Metazoa > Chordata > Actinopteri > Sciaenidae > Sciaenops > Sciaenops ocellatus. Next base: position 14,210,715 of record CP136873.1, read on the forward strand.
GTGTTTTCGAATGCAGAGCGCCTCCAACCCTGCCAGCTGTCGACATGTTGCCGAACTGGATATTTCCACTGGATACCACAAAAGGCTGGCATTAGGCCAGGTAGTCTCTTAGACAGAGAGACAGACAGACAGACAGACAGAAAGGCGGACAGGCAGGCAGGCAGGCAGGCAACAGGAATAGGAATGCAATATTCATCAGGTGATACCTCCAGTAACACTCTATTATTTATCAAGTCTGAATCAGCTCTGTCATCATCCACACTCTAACAGGCTGAGCCTCGAGCACAGCCATAAAGAGGGTGTACGCAATATATAGATGGATTTCCCAAATGAATCAGTGGACCCATTGCAATCTGGTCCAAATACGGCTAATGAGAGGCCAGGTTTCATCTCTAATCCACTGTGTGGGGATTACACAGGTTTGAGCGCAAATACTTCATTTCTCGGCTGAACTCTCTCTCTCTCTCTCTCTCTTTTTTTTTTCCAAGTGAACAGCGTTGTTCTGACTGTGTAATTTGTTTCTATTCCTGTGAATGGCATTAATCAAATCATATGTTCCTCTAATGTACCTCCACCGCTCAGTGTGTTCAATCTGGCCATTAACACATGAAACCTCCTGTCCAAATAGTTAATACGTGCAGCTTTAAATAGCTATGGGATGGATTAATGATGAAGGTAATCATTTACGGTATGCTTTATTAATCTCCTCTCCTGTTATTAGGACAGTTATTAAGCCTGTCAGTCGTTATGGGGTGATGGTGATGATGGTGGTAGGCGGAGCAGTCTAATAGACTAGAGATCTTTACTATTGATCTGATGTAATGTCTTACCCTTCACGCTTTCACCTTCATTCACTCTCACATCATTCATATTGCTAACTGTTGACTTATGTAACATCAGCTTCTGGTTACCTGTAGAAACAAACCTTTCTTTAAAGAATTATTATCTTACGCTACCTATATTTATCTCACTGATTTCACACATACTTTCATACTTTTCTTGTCATGGTATTACCCTGCCTGTGGAAAACAGTTGTGTAATGTCTTCTGTGGCTCTAGAAGAGCTTTGTCAAGTCTGAGAAAATAACCCCTGAAAATATTACTAGGGGTTATCTCAGCTTGAGTTTGGAGACTACAAATTTATAATAGAGAACCTGGGTTCAATACTGAGTGTGAATATAGAGTTTCGAAGAAGAGATGATATTAGTTAATCATGGGAAATTTCAAACTAATTGCCAGATAAGAGCGCTGATGTTGAATCAATCTGCAAAAACGTGCATTACGCCCAGTGACAGTACTTTTTTAATGTCCAACGCCATCATTTATGAAATGACTGCACTGTTTTCTACAAACTACAGTGTAGCTAGGAATAGGGCGAGATCACGCTTGTGACAAATAAGCTATGGTTCAGTTTACACTTGGTTATGGTTACGGAAATATGGTGGTTTTGGTTTCAAAAGAAATGTCTGCGTGGCTACATGCCCATCCATCCTGACCTCCAACTTTGCTATTTAAAGGGAACACTACTTCCTGTACTGGAACTTAACGTTGGCGCAGGACATAAATGCTGTGCAGATCTGTCCAGTCCATCAGTATAAATGTAACACGTAGGAATACTGAGCGAATAATCAGCGATTTTTGATCCATTTTGGAAACTTAAGGTCAGCATTTCTCAGCCTGTGCTGCTTTGATTTTGAACTTAATATTCTTTTTGCAAGCGGTACCCCGACTTCACCCCTGGAATACCCCTTTGAAGTCACAGTGAAACGAAACTTACGAACCCTGACTTCTATAACGTGACTAAAGCCTGCTAAAAATGCTAATTTGCAACTACTTACATAATATGCTGCAGGTTTTAATTTCACTGACCCTAACTGACCCTAACTATTGTTAGGGTCAGTTAGGGTCACACATACACACATACTATGAAAGTATGTGTGGATGTGTGAGTATACTACAGTTAAATATTGTACCATTACGGTTTTTAAAGCTATCATGTCATATCTAAATCCACAATGTTGTAGGATGCTGTATAGACTGTGGAACTAAAGGAACAAGATAAGGTCCAGATTCCATAAAAAAAACTCACTCTTGTAAACTCAAATAGTCAAGTTAGATAATTCAGAACAAAGACAATGGAGAAGGAGTTGGAGATCCACGATTTTCTGTTAGGTAAGACCAAAAATATTTACAGTTCATTTACGGTTCTGTGTGGCTGATGATTGGTCAACTGCTTTCCTTTGCCCTCCTTCGCTCACTGACAAATGCTGGCTACTTTCTTCAAGAAAAAGGAGTTAAGAACTACGCAAAAAAGGTCCTATATTCATCACTAAGCCCATTCTTGAAAGTACTGGGCTATGGAGCAGTAGAGGATTGTTGTCCTTCACACATATCTCTCTCTTGTCAGAAATGAATAAATTAAACCTCAAGTACCCTCTTTTGAAAGTGTTTCAACAAATGCACCCCTGACCCATGATAGCACAGCTTCTATGACCCATGAGTGATCATGTGCAGTTTTATAGTTTGGAAAGGGTAAGCTAGTCACTCGACATTTAATCGCATAAATGGATGTAGAAACCCCTGTGTTCAGGTGAAAGGAGAAGAAGAATAAAGTGAATGACTTTGATTTGTTTCAAGGTTGTCCCAGAAGTATATTCATCTGATAGTAAAAGAATCCAGCTTTGGATTTGTTTCTAAAGACATCCCTGAAAGTAAAGTTAAGTTTAAAACCAGTAGATTTACAGCATTATTGCTCAATGACCCATCCTTGCCTTTATTTTACCAACCTTAAAACTGAATGAGGCTAACTTCGACTTCAGTTGTCGATAATGTGCTGGAATCATACACCATTGTTCTACAAGGATTTCATGCAATGATTTCACACTTCATCGTCGAAACCATTGCATGAGTTCTTCAACTGATAAACTCTGCTTCCCCCCAACAGCAGGATTAATCACACTCCTTTCGGAAAGGAGGAGGAGGCTTGACCGGGAACCAGCAGCAATAAAAACCTCAGGAACAGGACCGCACTTGCATCAAACTTTTTACTGCTGCACCAGACGCCCTCAACATCACAGTGTGGACGGATATCTGGCCAAAAATGCTCTGTTTTATATTCTTTTATTGCCTTGTCTTTGGCGCTTTCCAGCACTCAGCAGAGGACATAGAGGAGTCTTACAGTGAGTGTTGACGACACTGTGTCTATATTTAAGAAAGCGGATGGGACTGAAAAAGACACGGTACGCAATGTAGACTTAGACTGAATAAACATAATCCATAATTAATAGGCTAAACGAAGCACGGCACTACACGGTGCACCTGACTGCCCACTGAGACGAGCTTTCAGGCCAGTCGAGTGTTGACTATTCGGGCTGCTGTGTGCCCATACACTATGTATGCAGTTACACCTCAGTGCACACACACATATTCAGAAGCTAATGAGGCCTTGGGAGATCGTACACATCTAAAAATGTTTCCCTGGCTGCTTGACTCTGTATATGTTTATCTGTGCATGAAGCCACGCATCATACTGTATAGATACTGTACGTACAGGACATTTCACAAGGCGAAGCATTCACCACACTCGTTTACCCCATTTGTGTTTTCCCTGCTTCCTCCCATTACCATCTTTACGCCTGCCCATCACCAGAGCCAATGAAGCATGGGGAGTTATTAGAACATCCCTGTCTCAAAAAAGAAAAAAACAAACGTCTTGCTTTTTTTTAAAAAAAAACAACTCCTCTCTTATTATTGCATGCAGCATCACAGCTAATGTACATGCAAGTTAAATGATGAAGAACCTCTTCTCAGTGGAACACGCTTTCTAAGATTTCACATATAAGTGTAAAAAAAAAGAAAAAAGGGAGGGCCTGTCTGATGGGAAATACAGAAATGTAAGCAGATGCACGCGCAAACACACAAAAACACAGAGCCTAAGTGTCATAACTATTCCACATCGTGAGAGAGCCCCTGACTCCACTTCAAAGCTCTGCAGCTGACAGTGGCTAATGATGAACACTCAGATGAAGAGCAAAGAGACAGCGATCCAGACTCCACATTAAAAAGGCCTCTTCCCGTCTTTTACGCCGAGATAAAAGACGTGCCCGACTGCGGCTAATGTGCGTTTAAGCACTCATACATACATACATAAACGCGTACACAGGCAGACACACTTATCATGCAAATGTAGAATAATTACAGTCTTGTCTGAGGGAGGAAAGCTGGGTTGCCTTTTGAAGATAGCGATCCTCAAAAGATTCATTGATGTTGCGCTTGGTAACGGAGGAGAGACAGAACTGGTGTCTCTCACTCCTTCACAAAATCCAAAACAGTCTGCATTTCTCTGGACGACGGTGTGTATTTACATTCTGTTGTGAGGATGGAAGAGGCCGTGCGCTGGAGGTTTAGGGTTTAGGTGCCCTAGGACTAAGACCATGTCTATGCTAAGCTGGTGAAATACATCCACACTGTTGTTTTCAGGTGATAACGATCTGTCTGCACTGAAACTCCAAAACAATTGGAAGACTGATAAATCTCTTTTTCTTCTTCCTTGTTCAGTCAGCAAACAACAAAACTGTGCATCTGCCAGGTTACTTTGCTGAGTTTCTGCTAGTTAAACCTGTTTTGGCTCCTTCGGCTCTCTGTGATCACAATATTCAGTTTTTATTTTCTGTTTCTGGTATCACAAACAAGCATAAAATAGAAATTTGCAAGCGAACAGTAAGTCACACACCGAGGCATCAATCAAGTCACAGTTTCATGATTACGAAATCGTCCAACTAAATACACATAAATGCACTCGTGTGTTCAGCTATCCTGAAGGAAAGTTGTCTTCTTCTGCTGGTCTCGGGAAACACTCTGCAGAGACTACAGAAATGAGAGATGATGTGACATTTTACATTACGTATTTATTGCTCGTTACTCAAAAGGCCGAGCTTTGACAGCGTACAACCACAGGCTGTGAGCACAGCTGCAGCCGCTCTGCCTGGCGGTGCTGGTCGAAGCTGTGGAAATGGTTACTGCGTATGTGGTTGAATCTATGATGCCATGGCTGTGTTAGCTGTGCTGTTAAATGGGTACATACCTGTGCACTTAGAGGAACAGTGTAACAACATATTGAAAGAGAAAAAAAGAAGTTCATGAGTAACATTAGCCAAGGAAGTATCGTTAAGCCACACGGGATTTGAACCTGCAGCGTTTCTATCAGATGTAACACGTTACCGACAGGGGCGGCTGGCCCATAGTGGGCGATAGTGCACCGACCTCCTTAAGCCACATGAAAAAAGAGAGTTTATTTTGCCGGTCTAAGTCTTAATATTATTGTCCAATCAGCAGCCTGAATATCGCATTATTTTATTGTTCTTAACATATTTGGTTGAAAAACTGCATATGTATGTCAGGCAAAGGGATTGAAAGATAATATTTTCATTCAAAAACTCTTCACTAGTACTGTTTGAGGTGTGATTTTGAGTAAAAAATGACAAAAATCTACTTTTCGTTTTTAAAATTCTTCAGTGTATTGTAGATTTTTCACTCATATTTCCTTTATAAGCACATTACATGGATGCCTATGATAGCCTAGGTTCTCCTGAATCTATAGGTACCAAACACATGGTGTTCCATACATTAAGTATTGTTTATAAGGCCAAATATTGAAGAAGTAAAAACGAGCTGAAAATGGCTTAGGGGACTAATGGTTAAACAATGAGTTGCGTTATGTTGTACTCTCCAAATGTTGAATTGATTGCATATTGCCAGCCAAATATATACTGAATATGTTCTGGAAATTATTAATTACAGTGTAATTTGATTTGATTATCGCTATGGCATCCATGATGGCTATAAATTGTAGATTGTGCTAACAGTGACTTCATGGGCAAACTAGTAAATGACAATGTATCTGTTGATGGCCACGGTGGAAGTGTTTTATTGTGGAACCAAATTTATTGTATTTGAGACATTTAACTTGATATAGCTATACAAACATACTGTACAGTATGTTCAATTCATTCAGGTGTTGCCATCTAGTGGTTGAACAGGAAAACCGAATTAAACAATGCAATGTAACACTGTAAAGTTAGCTATCTGACTTTTATTTATTATTATTTTCTTAGCCATCATTGCAACAGTTGCCCCCCCTGAGAAATTTGTCAGGAGCCGCCACTGGTTAGCAATACACCAGGAGGTTCAATACAACACAACCATGTCAGTTCCCTGCACACACACAACCCCTCCATGTAGATTGTGTTATATCCATTATAAACTAATGATTCACAGCCATAATCATAACAACCAGAGCACAGCCTCAATCACAGCTACAGCCTTCCTCAATCAGCCTCGGCAGCAGTCAGCAAGAGAGCTCCGCTAGTCTATCTATCCAAATGCGGTGATGCAGACTTGTGCAGCCACAGCTGAGTGTCGCCCACCCGCCTGGTGGTCACAACGATTTACGGCTTTAACTTTATACAGCTCAGAATTGCTCTATAGATGAGAGAGAATGCAGAATATTGCAAGCTAACACAAAAGAACAAAAAGAAACATTGCCACAGTGACATTAACTTATGAAATTAAGAAAGATCCATAAACGACTGCAGTGTGTACAGAAACTTGTGGTCAAAGTGTCGTGGGAGTGCGGATGCTGAGAGAGCGTCTGGGCGAAAGGTGGCCACTGCCGGCTTACTGCCAACCTTGTTGTGTTTTCACAAAAAAAGGAATTAGCAAAGGACAGAGGACACACACACACATGCATGTGCATACAAATGACCAGGCAGGAATTTAAACTCAGATGCTGACACCATACACACACACACACACACAGACACACACATACACACACATATATACACACACACACAGACACAGACACACTCCTGCGCAAGGCAAGCACACAAACTAATTGGCCACCCCATTAGTAATTTATTAAGCTTGTCCTTGTAAATTTTATCAGGTATCCAGCAGGGGAATAGATTTATTGATTCGCTCTGCATTCATCAGGCCCAGAAAACAGAGTGAGAGAGAGCAGAGGAGTCAGAGAGAGGCAGGAAAGGAGAGAAAGAGAGAGAGAGAGAGGGGGAGAGTACATTTATCAGTGTGGACAGCATTGGGTTCCAAGCGGCTTTGCAAGAGATCAGGCTGGAGTGTGTTGTGATTCCCCCTGGGTCACCACTATATCCTGCTTCATTCACAACGCTGCCTCGCCTCAGCTTATCAATGCGCGCCTCCCGATCAATGATTCTCATAAAACACCATCCAGGCTTTGGCTTATACCTTCTTAGGGCCAAAACAAAACAAAAAAAAAAGAGGAGATGCTGTCAAACTTCATCTTAACCCTCAGGAACTGCAGACAAGCTGCAGGGCACACACAGGGTCACTGATGTACGGGAGGAAAAATGTAAGAAATTTCACAGCAACTGTCAAACTAACAAATGTACAATATGTATGAGGTTGTGACCTCATTACTGTAACATTGCTGGCCCACTAGTTTCCAGGTTTTTCCCGTTTTTCGGCATATTGGCGAGTATCGACTGGCCGGGTAAGTATGTTGCTATTGTAATAGCATCAGTCTCTGTGGCTCATCCACTCTACGCAACACTCCTCTCTGTTTGTGATCACTAGCTGTCTGGGGGCAGTAAAAAGAAAATCCTTTCCCTACAGCAAGACGAACAATAGGAAGTAAGTGGGTGGCCGAGAAGGTAGGGAAAGGAACGAGAGAAAACGAAGGAAAAGGAGAAGAGTTGGAGTTGTTCTTGTTGGCAACAGTGGTGATAATTGTGGCATGTTTCTCAGGGATCAAGTATATATATATATATATATATATTCACCTTTGTGGGCGGATGGATGATTTTCCGTGTGTGTGGGCACGGAAGTTAAATCGACGTGACAGCGAGCAGCCTCGACTGTAAACACCAGTTCCTGAAATTCAGTCCTTTGTAAACACAAACACAGTTTTTCACTCTGAATATTTAGAAGCAATCTTTTTTTTTTTTTTTTTTTTTTGGGGTGTGGATCAGAGAAACACCGCTTCAAGATCCCTTTCCCTTAAGGCATCGCCTTGACTAGTATTGTTCCAGGATTCCCCAGCATGGCTCACCAGGAGGCTCGCGCTGCCTGCTGCGTGCGTGGTGGAGGAACCCACTGTCTTGGATTTGGGAATACAGCTTCCTAATCCTCTGCAAGGCCCCTTCTGTCTCTGGACGTCTCGGGTTGGAACATGTAGGTGGAGTGATGTAAACACACACACATACTAAGACATATGGACTGGAGCGATAAGGGCCTGTGGAAGTTTTAAGACCATATGCATCCCAACCATTTAGCCTCAAGCAGTTGGCCACTGTACTCTTCTGTAAGCTCTACATATATTCATGATATTGTTAAAGACAGTGTTAAACTATATCTCCAGCAGCAGCAAACATCTTATTCTACTCTCACCTCATATTTCTGCGTGGAGGGTTCTTTTCACAAGTATTTCTTGATTTATTGTCACTATTGTCAAAGGCCCTACAAAAAGCAGAAATAACTTTCTAAAACTGTAAAAATGCTTTGGATCACACTTATCTTATATCTCTTCTGCCTTTACTCACAGTATGTTTCGACTTGTTGAGTTCCATTCAAAAGTATTGAATCAAATTCAACAAGTGGGAAATACTCATTACATGAACTTTTAATATTTTGTTCTCTTTCTAAAGGTTGGTGTAGATTAAAAAAATGCTCAAGGACCCAATGAATTACTTACTTAAAACTGCATATTTTCACAGTTCAACATTTGAACCCAAATAAAACTACAGGATTTTTCTTTGTGTGCTGTCAGACTCTTTGCAACTACATTTCTGACATTTTTCTAAATATCTATCTTCGTTTTCTCTCTCACGTTTTCTTACGTTTCCTTTGCTCCTTATTCTCTTTTTGCCTTCGTTAAACAAAACAGGAGAAAATAAAGAAATAAATAGAGAAGAAAAGGGTGTGATGACAGGGCGGAGGTGGGCGTTGAGGTTGATTTGGAGGGATGAAGGGAGGAGAGAAAGGGAGAAAGGAGACGAGAGGAGGGGAGGCAACAATCTGTGCTGGTTAACTTCTCCCCGTTGACCCTGCAGAAGGGGCCACGGCTCCCTCCATCTGCCTGAAATAATCTCTCACATCACAAACACACACTGAGACGTGCATGCATGCACACACACCTTCCCAAATGGCAAAAAAAAAAAGAAGAAGGGATTAATGATATTCCAACACTTACACAGAATCAGCCAGAATCCATCACTCCAGTTTCTGCAGGAGCCCAGGCGTGCCAGTATGTGTGTGTGCGTGCATGTGTGTGTGTGTGTGTGTGTGTGTGTGTGTGTGTGTGTGTGTGTGTGTGTGTATGTGTGTGCATGTGTGTGTGTGGGGGTATCTCACTTTGAAGATTGAAAGTGTTTGTGTGTGTCTGCAAGTGTCTGTGTATTACGTGGGTGTGTCATGTCTGGGGCACCATATGTTCCCCACAAATTTGTTTTCACCCCTAAAAAAGCCTATCCATATGCATATTAAGCAGCTTTAATTAAGACCTCCTCTACCCACATGCATAGCGTACACAGATGTACACGCACACACACACACACGCACTCACACACTTCCTGGGAGAGGTAGTGTGATTTCTGAGCATCTCATTGCTAGCGAGAACACTTGAGAAACAAGTTAATTGACATTGACTATTCATACATACAGAGTGTGTTGGCTGGTCCGTGGGCAGATGGTGTTTGTAAGCCCCCATATAAACCAGCAGTCAAAAAAGAGGAAATTGCTGCCTCAGTCTTGTTCTTAAGTGCCTGAACAACTGCACAAGATTGAGACAGTGAGCGATGCTCGCACTGATGCACTGCCATCAGAGCTAAGCAGTGGTTCTAATCAGATGTTCAAGATCGATAAGAGTACCATTCATTTCCTATCTGTAAGGTTGTTGATTGCAGTTATTTGTGTCAAAAATCAGTCACTGATTAAAAAAAAAAAAGGCAAGATAGAAAACCAGCAACCCTCTGGGTTCAAAGAAATAGACTTGAACACCTGGTTTAGCCTAGCCAAGATGACTCAAACTCAACTCAAACAAATTATTCCAATAGTTGTTTTGACTTTAAGTAAAGCTTTGCAATGAAAACACAAATCTTCTCAAATGTTCATCTCCGAGCTAAACAGAGAACGAAGCCCACAGGATTAGCTATTAAAGCTAATTGCATAGAGCTGCATCCAGGGGAACTAGCAGGCTAACCAAACTAAATGCCAATTAACTGGCAAGCACGAGCAATGTAAAGCTTTCCAGTTAAAAATGAACATTTTACATAAATCATTTAAAAGGCTTGTTTCTCAGTCCAACCAACATTGTAACTTATTGCATCGGAAACTACACCAGGGGCAACTTGTCAGCTAACCAAAAAAGCTGCCTGTTAACGCTGACAAAACAAAGTATATTGGGACAAAAGTACAACAGTAAATACAGTATGTAATTTAAAACGCATGCCTCTCTGTCCATCTGAAAGGAAAGGCCACTGGATTAGCTATTGTAGCTAACTGCATAGGGATCTACTTCTGGGGCAACTGCTAGCGAAGTCATAGTGAATAAGAAATTGTTTGTTTATAGCATTGTCTTGTAAAGAAATTCAAACCCCAGTGGCTTCTAATGCTGTGGACTTATTTATTCAAACCAAAGTACAGAGATAAGAGGCTAAATCAGACACTGAGCAACAGCAATAATTCCTGCAAAGGAATTAAGTCTGTTCAGGACATTTTTGTAAAAATCTAGCTCCGTTGTAGAACCACGCTACAAATAAACATTAAGTCAAGAATGTGTCTTATTAGTGCAGACGAGTAGGTAAGTGAGCTAGATAGGTTGACACGCAAGTTGTCCCAGAAGTACAACCCTTTGTATTTAGTTATTGGCTAGCTAAAGCCAAGGGGAGGGGTGGGTAGCACTACCCATAGTCAGTGAACTATTTCCGTGCATAATTTAAAGTAATATTATTGATTATGAGAACTTTAACATCAAGAGATAAATGCAGTGGCAATGCTTTTGATGCACTTCAGATCTTTTGTCAATGGTTTGGTTATTACTCTGTCTGTTTTTTTTTTTAACCAGCCTTTGACCCATGATCCCATTTTCTATACCTCTTTCAGGGTCACAGGGAGCTCGTGATTACCTCAGCATGTACTGTGAGAGAGCATACTGGTACACGGACAAGTCGCCACTCCATCACAGAGCTAACACCTAAGTGACAAACACATTCATTCTCACACCTATAGGCAATACAGAGTTTCCACGTCACTGCACCAGTATGTCTTTGGAGGAAACAGAAACATCCAGTGACATACAGCATGCCCTATACAAGAAAGGACCTCAAGAACTCAAAGCAGAATCAGGGATCCTCTTCTTCCAAGGTGTATGTTGAAAAGACAGGACCACCAACAAACTTGAACCTTTTCTTTAATATCAGCCCACGTGTAATTCTAAGAACATCAACATTCGTGTCATGTTTTTTTGTACCATGTAGACTTTAATCTCACTCTAGACACTACATATTGTTGTTGGGGTTCTTCGCTTTCCACATCGTTGCCTCTTTCTGGTTGCCCAAAGGACAACTGCATGCATTTATAAGTCTTCCATCCTTGACTAGATTAAATTATTTTCTGCTACTACTTCACGCATGTGATGTTTCATCTAATCGAATGAATAAACAAAGACTGTGACACTTCTTCAAAGTACTAACATGCAAATAATGTTCAGAATTCTGATAACTTTGGCGTAAAAACAGCCACTCAAAGTGCTTTACTAGTCTTCATTAATGCTTAAGTGCTTATTAAGTGTGTCGAGCTCAGGCTCTTGGTTTAATGAATGGTAACATACATTTTATACGTACAATTGTAAAGGGCACACTGCGATAATGATGGCAGGGCTCAGGAGGGGTTGTTGTGAACGACGGTGTCTCTACCAGCCGTGAAAATGGCTCTGGCACCCCCAAGTCACACATTTCTGTCTCCGACGGGGAAGCTGTCACCATGGCGACACAGCTTTTTGGCTTTGCGGGGTGATAACAAGGTGGAGATGTGCTTAAAGAGGGAGAGGGGGTGAGGGAAGATGGGAATGGTTGTGCACAGGGGGAGGGAGAGAGATAAACTCAAAATGCTAGCCCCAAAGTATTTTAAACCCCAGGGGAGCCTCTGCTTCGGACAAAAGAAGAAATACATGAAGGAATCATTCACACACACACACAACTTCATAATGATACAGTTGTGAGGTCCTTATATTCACAACATTTATTTTCTAATGCATTTAATCACACCATAACTAAACCCTGAAGGATGAATTCCATTTAATTTCAACCCAAGCTGCATTTTTGATTTTTTTTCCAATAATAATAATAATGTTAAATTTTTTCGCTTGCTAGAGTGTTACACACCTTCACAGCAAGGTTGATTGGATTCCAAGGCACTGATTTTCAGTGCCTTCAACTGCGACTGGTGGATTCTTGCGCTACAGTGTTGTGACAAAAAGTACACATCACCTAGCAACAAGTCAGTGCATGCATGCAAAAAAAAAAATGCTATTAATTTACACAAGCTTCAGGCTCTGTGATTCAGAGTTAGGTGTTGGCAGGTCCCATGGCAGTGTGGATGTTAGTGTGTTGAAAGAGGAGTTTTAAATAAGTTTTGGTTTCAGTAGTTTTACTGGTGCGGTTTGATGATTAGAGTTGCAGGAAACTATAACTACTTATCATTGTAATGGAGAAAAATCTGAAGCAAATGCCCAGGTAGAACGGGAATAACAGTGATTATCACGTGATCCTGGCAACCTGTAATGGGGTGGTTGGGGGAGAGTGGGGACGGGAGGGCAGCAAGTGAACATTTGGTCCTCAAAGTTGACGGTTGTGTTAGAAGCAGGAACAATGTGCAAGCATAAGGATTTGAGCAACTTTGACAAGGGCCAAATCAAGATGGCTAGACGACTGGGTCAGAGCATCTCCAACCGTACCTTTTGTTGGGTATTTCCAGTCTCAGTGACCTGAGTGAAAAAGTGATCCAAGAAAGGAAAATCGGTGAACCAGCCAGGTGTGTGCATTGCTTACCTGGGGAACACATGGCATCAGGATGCACTATGTGAAGAAAGCAAACTGGTGGAGGCAGTGTGATGCTTTGGGCAATGTTGCTGCTAGAAAACGTTTGGTACCGCCATTTATGTGGATGTTACTTTGACACGTACCACCTACCTAAGCATTGTTGCAGACCATGTAGACCCTTTCAACTGTATTCCCTGATGGCAGTGGCCTCTTTCAGCAGGAAAGTGCAATTCAACAAATCAAAAATGGTTCAGGAATGGTTTGAGGAACACAACAAGTTCAAGGTGTTGACTTGGCCTCTAAATTCCCCAGATATCAATCCAATCAAGCATCTGTGGGATGTGCTGGACAGAGATCAGAGATCTAGTGGAGTCAATGCCTCGATGGGTCAGGGCAAAAGTGAGACCTACGCGTTATTAGGCAGATGGTCATAATGTTATGTCTGATCTGTGTTTTTAAGAACTCTATTGTCTATAAATGAATGTAGTATTGAGTTATTGATACCATGTCCCACAATCGTAACTTTAAATCCAAGGTTTATCCTTGAACTAGTCCTGTGTAGATGTCTGGACAAATGCCCTCACTTCTCACATCTTTTTATCAATGTCAGAACATTTGGTATACATTATGATAAAGCCACACATGCGTAGCTCTCAATCCCCTTTCTGAGTGGAGCCAGATGCTATCTCAGTCTTGTCTTGGTAATCAACTTGTCAGTGCAGCGACGGCAAAGCAACCAGTGAGCCTATGAACTCTGTCTCTCATACAAGCACACAACCCAGCTAATCAAGAGGGTGACTGGGACAGCGTCCATGAAAACCGGCCGACAGGAAGTTACAGCCATGTCACAGGAAATAGGATGTGTCTTTTTCCGGGGCTGCAGTATCCCTGTGATTAGAGGGAGCAGATTGAGCTGTCCCTTTGCATTACACGTGTACACACATAGAAAACAGACGTGCACAGACGTGCAAACATGTGAACACACACACACACACACACATATCTAGGCAGACATGTAAGGGAAAGGGACAGAAGATAGAGTTACGACATGAGCCCCAGCACACACACAAAGACACACAAATAAACATGTTGTGTCTTATTTTCCTCAGCGGAGCGAACTTCCTCTCAGTTCCTCCTCTGTTTCGAACAGCATAGAAGGAAAAGTGACCATTTCCTCCTGTTATGACTACCACTGTTGGACAACAATCAAGTGAAACACAGACACGTACACACAGAGGGGCATACAATAAGACATGGAGTTTGACATGACAAGCTGGGTGACATTTCTACAGCAGCCTTTACGTCAGATTCTTTTGACTTTTATTCTTTCAAAATGATTTTCTTAAATAGATTTTTGACCTTTTGTGCTCAAATGATACAGGTAGGAAGTTCAGTTTAAATAATTTTTACATTTAAGACAAATACTTTATGTTTTTATTTTTCATCATTCTAATTTAAAATATTTTTAAGCTGTCAAACCACATTGTTTATATTTTTCTGCTTTGAGCGCAGTAGTACTAAGAGCAAAGAGCAATTCCAGTTCCTGGATCTGGATTTGATCAAATGGTATTAAACTTCAACCCTAATCATATCGAACAAGGCCGTCTCAGCTTGACAAATCCACAAACCAATATATCAGTCTAAAGGTACCTCAAACACAAACGGTAATGATAGATATTCCCTTAAGATCCACTTAATAGCATTAGCAAGAATCTAATTAGCATTAATCAGATTAGTATGTCTAAGCGAGTACCGTCTACAACTGTACTAAACAGACTGAGAGGCTAAAACAGAAGCTGCAATAGACACTTGACACAAGGCTTCAGATCAGATGATGGTGTGAGATAGAAATCTCTGGTTCTGGCCAGGGAAAGGATACAGGAATGTCAAGGTAACAATGTGCAGAGAGAGACAGAAAGACAGGAAGATGAAGAAAAAGGGAGACAACAATGAGAGATCCTGCGAGAGAAAGTGATGTAGTGTCCTGTTGATTCATTCCGCAGTGCTTTACCTCATCCTCCTTATTTAGATTCAGAGCAGGCCCTTCCTGTGTCCCCAAGAGACCTCGACCTGCTCTAAATCATTAGAAGATGTTTTCGTAGGAAAAAGTGCGAGGAAGAGACACTTGGAACAAGAAATGCAAATGGGGTAAAAATACATGATAATAATCTGCTGGTGGAGGAAGATAATCTGATTTCCGGTCAGATTTCAAGCAAAATAACGTCTTCTTCACCTGTGGTTTGAGTCGATAACAGATTGCATTGTGATGCTTGCAGTGTTTGCAGTCTCATACCAGACGCTGGTGTTTAAAGAATATCAACAACACGCAGACAACATCCTTTGTTTGTGTGTGTCGCTGTTCACAGGCAGAAGGCCTTGTGTTGCCTGCGGGTGGACTGATAAAGAGTTTTTCACTGCAGCTACTAATACAGATATTTTTAGATTAAAGCCACTGATAGACGACATTTTGATTCATTTGTTAAATAATGTGAGAGAAGAAAAAACAATAATTACATCTTACTGGCTGGCTGGAAACATATAGGAATGTCCATCCTGAAAGAATGTCGACACATTTTTTTTTTATTTTTTATAATTGACTGACATCAGCCGAACACATTGACAAACCCAGTTACCAGTTCCACGAATCCCACCGGTGCCCTCATATAATTAGCATGGTGTTATGTGGCTGTGGCTGTCTGATAATGAAGAGAGCTTGTTACACGGTTGGAGAGATGCTTAAGAGGTGCTAGGGCTTTCATTAGGCTTTGGTTAAAGGGATTGTTAGCAATGCTGGCAGCTGTTAATTGCTCCTCAGGAGGCTTAAATCTATAGTGTAAACCTACATGTGCGTGCATGGAGAGGTACGAGGGATATTCTGGTTGAAATCATTGTCAAAGGTCACATGAGGTCATGGCCTTACTTGCTGCTTGATTCAGACAGCAGTAGGTCAGGGCTCAAGACATGCAGTGTTAGCTTTGTAAACTACATAATATATTCTGTGATGAATGTATCAGCTTTAAGTTGAGAGTTTATATTTGTACACAGGTTGTCGCAGTGAATCACATTTTTTAATTGGTTTCAAGCGTGTTTATGTGGATGCTCAGTATTATAACATGAGCAAGTGTCAGTAATAAAATCAGTTAGTGGGCGATGAGACGTGTTGCCTGTAAAACTTGTTTACTGGTGGTATAGCGTGCCTGGTGTGCACTCCGTTCTTTTGACATGTGTTGCATTTTCCTAGCGGTTTTTAGACGCGCATAAAAATATTTCTAAGCCTGAACTTTTCAGAGCTGAACTCCGCTTCGCTGAACTTTCCAGCGTTTCCAAAGCGGCTGTGCCTGTAAGCGATGTGGAGCGATGTGATGTACGGTGCCACATAACACAACATGGTTCACCATTTTAAAGCTGAATCCTATTCCTATTGCTTGCACTGAAATCACTGCATCATGGACAAGGAATGGTTGATTCGAGAAGCTGAAATGAGGAGTCATCTATACAGTACCTCCGCAGTTAAATATAAATCCTAAATAAGCTCGCCAAAGAGCCTTTAGTTTTTGGAAATGACCATCACCAATGAAAACCCTACTTGCTGTTGGCTGTATGTCATTTCCATTAAGAAGAATCAAAAATAGCAATACAAAAGTTAAGTAGTAAAATAGTTTTTTGTTTGAAAAGTTTAAGTACATGTGTAGGAAGATGGCAAGTATTCACCCATCTTTTACTTGAATACATCTCCAGTCTGTTCTCCAGCGAACAAGGCAAAGGTTTGTTTACGTGACATATTTTAACATATTTTCAGTGAAGACGGAGTGTCTGATGTTAAATGATGCAACGGTAATAATCAGACGATCAGATTGGACACTAGGGAATGCTTTAGCTACTACTTTAGCTACTTTAGTTTTCCGATGTGCAGAGTGGTGACACCCAACTAGGCGACGCTACCGAGAGCTGCATTTAAAGTTCAAACTATTTCAACTTTGACCTCTGTTGCAGATTTTTTTCAAAGCTCAAACAATGACATTACAGCTATGTGTGACATAGGTATGACTCAAGCGAGCAGGCAGGGGAGGCCGAGCGAAGGAAATTTAACTCTGCCCTGAACTCAAGGTTCTAACCAGGAAAAGTAATCCATGGCGAAACATCAGCAGACAACTAACAGTTTTGTCAACGGGCACAAAGTTTACAACCTTTGTGCACTTTACGCAGGTAGGACAGCGGATCTGCTTTGTATCACAGTATATAAAGAATCGCTGACCGTAAAAAACGTTAGCAACAGTAAATTCCATCATGTTGCTCCACAGAAATTCTGATTTGTTTTCAGGTGAAGACGAATGTATTTTTGCTGACCGCAGTGCGCTTTGTCTCTGCAAGCACTATGCTCTCGCGGTGAGCAAAGAGCAAATCTCTTATCATGTGAAGGCAGCTTTAGCTGCAGCTGGGTAGCTAGCTGAAAAGGCTATTGTCTATTGATGTATTCAATTTTTTTTTTTTTTTTTGACTTGTCTGACAAGATTTTATTACATTGTTTCAGTTGTTACCCTCTTCTCTCATCATATCTCTGCCTCTCCATAAACACTTTTTTAATCCATCAGGATTATTAATATAATAGCCGCCCCACACACACAGACACACACACAGACACACACACACACACACACACACATATAGAAAGAGAGCGGTACATGCTGACCCAGTACCTCTCCTCTATTTAGACAACATAAGTGGATCACATACATGCACACCGACAATTCTACACTTTAAGTAAATATAGTAAGTAAGTCATACAGAACACGCACGCAACGGAGACGTTCACAAGCAGATGAACACTGGGATATGAATATCTCTCTCTCACACGCACACACACACACACCATGGTTAATCCAATAAGCCATGGGAGATCACGTCAGGCTCAGGGAAGCTGGGTTCACTTACCTCACTTCGGTCTGTGTGTTACCTAGGAATGTAATTCAGAGTCATGCAGAGTTACTGGCCTAAAGATAGATCTATGACCCTGTTCTATTAAAGTGCTGGTCTGTTTTGTTTCTTAACTACTGCACTGTTGTCGACTCAAGTGTTGTAGGAGTGAATCCAGTCCTATATTAAAGGGGGCTTGACACTGATATTGTGTCCAATTCAGGGGCTGTTTCATTTTAAACAATGTCCCGTTGCAAAGGTTCATCCAAATGCAGCGTTCTTTTGCCTGGATTTGGGAAAACTCAATGCATCCTCTGAGGTTTTCAGTATTCTGAAGCTCATTGTACATCATTTGTTTCTATTACCCTTGGAAGTACATATATTTTCCAAGTAGGCCAGGAGAAGAGTACAAGTCAGCGTTTAAGGTAAAATTTCCACCAGACACACTGGTAGTCTGGCAAAAACAGACCGTAAAGACAGTGAATCAGGCTTAGAAGCTCCTCTCAGTGGACACTGACACATTAGATGGCTGTAAAACAAATACAGGGAAAACCTGCTGCAGCCTGTAAGAGTACTGAGAAAAGATTCATTTTCCAGCATGACAGTGACCTCAAACAAAACGCCAACACTGCACAGGAATGGCTTCAAAACAACAATTTTAATGTCCTGGAGTGGTGGCCAGGCCAAGAGCGCAGAACCTCAATCCAACTGTGACTTCACAGAGCTTGAGATGTTTTGCACAGAAGAATGGAGACATTTTAGTGTGCAGATGTACAAAGCAGATACAGACCTATCCACATCGACTGATGGCTTTGATTGCAGCCTGAGATGCCTATACAGTAATAAATATTGATTTTATGGGGCTGAATACATTTGCAATCAATGATTGTTTTATATTTGTACGCAATTCTGAGAGATTTGTTTCCCTGATACTGACATTTAAAACATTTTTTTTGTGTTGATCAGTGCCAAAACATGTAAATTGGTCCACTGGAGCTTTAACACAATAAAAACAATCATAAAAGTCCACAAATATCTATGTAATTATGTAGGACTGCTCAGTGCTGGAAAGTAACTAATACATTTACCAATACAAAGCAGCTATAATCAATATTTTTTATATTAACAATGGATAACGTGATCGCATCGCTCATCGAGACAAATCCACAGAGTCAACGGAGCGTTTCAGCGTCAGCTCGTTTTGGTTTTCCAGCCCACAACTTTACTGTTTTGGTTCACTCTCACCAGCCTCATTTCCAGGAGGCAGCTGTGCTCAGCAAGAAACCTCTGATAAACACACTGTACACCATCTGCCCGGGACCGAACAGCGCAGAGAAGAAAATAAGCCACTAGTTGGTGACAAAAGTGTAATATTAAGCTGATTCAGTGGCCAGTATTTCTCTAAAGTGATGGTGGATACCAACAGAGAGCTACAAGAAATATTGAATACTGGACTTACATTTAGCATGTACATTTGGATTAACTGATAGCATATACTTTAGGTGCCTCTTTACACATCCAATCCAATAGTTATGCAGCAGTTATGTTTCTGGATACTCTCTAAGTTCAATATTCAATCTTATTTTAGCTCTATGTTGGTCTCCATTCTCTCTTCTCAGGAAATATCTTATTTTTTAGCTGCTAAATGCTCCACTATGTTCACCAGCGGCTTGGTGCTGAGTAGGTAGTGCACAGTGGGTTTTTCAGAGCTTTTTCACAGCCAGAAATGACACTATGTGAGTGGCGAGAGTGAACAGTAAAGCTCCTGGCTGAAAAACACAACAACAATAAGCTGCAAGACACTACAGAGCCTCAAGAGTTTGGTCAGCGGAGTCGGATGAGTCGAGTTTGTCACTATGAGTTACTCCCTTTCACACACAAGTAGTCATTACAAGTTGTTTGTCTTAATTGATTTAACTTCTTTAATTACAATGTTGAGGTTCTTGTATTTTACTGGAAGTATTTCCATTTCATGATTATTTATATTTCTTCTTCACTGCGTTTTATTGGGGAACATTATGCGTGTTATTCCACTACATGTGTCAGACAGCTGCAGGCGTTGACATTAAAATGCTTCTAAGACATTAATGCATCACTAAGATTAATCCAATATTGTTATATATTTAATAATAAATAAAGTTTCAATGGACTTTTGATAGACAATACTGTAATGTACTTTTACAATGTGCTGTTTTTAGTTTTTAATTCAAATACTTAAATAAAAAACATTTCCCCTACCACTGCACAGTGCTTTTGGGGATATTTGTAGATATGCAGATACACAACTTTTAAGATAGAGCATATACAGTATATGCTTCCTATCTATTTTATCATTTGATACAGCAGCTTTGTGACTGCAGATCTCTTCTCTCCTTTGCCTCATTATACCTGCATGTTGTTATTGTCACAATAAAACATGAAGGCATCTTCTGGCCTTCAAAGCCCTCGAGATATAACACAGCTACAGTATGTAAATACACTCTAAAACACAGGCACAGATATGCACAAGCATAAAGACAAAGACACCGAATCAAAGACATGCAGCACATGCAGGCATATATAGTGTAATGTAAATACATATGCACGCAGGCGGGGACAAACACACACAAACACAGACGCAGTTGTTAATGCACAATGATGTAAATGTGCTGAGTGAGCAGAGGAGCCTTGACCCAGTGTCTCTGACTCATAATGACTTCAAACACCAGTGCAAGTACAGCGCTATCAGGCATGCATAAATAGGCGCAGACACACACGCACACACACACACTCTCTCAGAGTTAATGCAGGGATGGCTGTGATAACGGAGCGTGTGTTTTCACAGTTTCACCAGCCACTTAATCCCCGTCGGCTGGAAAGGGAATATGGAACGAGAGAACAAAGATATAAAAATGAGAGACTGAGAGCCCACTGATGATTTTAGCAGAGGCCTTATCTCACCGGGTTTTGTTTTGGACACAAACAGTTTATCAGCACTAAACATTCAGGAGAAGGAGAGAGGCAGAGAGAAAACAGCCTTGGTCATCCTCCAGGGAGCTGCTCTGAGTAGATCCAGACTGTGCTTCTGCAACATGAGTGGAAACTATTTCTCTTCCTCCCCCACTTCTTCTTCTTCGTCTTCTTCTCCTCTCGCAGCAACACACACATACAGTTCATTTAGTGTCTCTCACCCCAATTGCCCTCTCCCTCGCTCGTTCTCTAGCCCCCATCTCTCTGCTACCACTCCCTCGATCTCACCCCGGATCACCCCAAGCTCTGCCCTGCTTACCTAAAGTCAACTCTCATGTTTGAGGCAGGAAGAGGAGGAGGGGTAAGGGGGGGGGGGGGTAATGCAGACGGGAAGAAGAGGAAGAAGGGAGGGAGGAGGAGGGGGAAGTAAGGTAAAGCAGGTGATGTAGGGGGAAGAAAAATGGAGGGGGATGAATGAGGCAGACAGCAGGGAGGAGGAGAGAAGATGAGGGTAGATGAGGTGGGATGAAGGGAGGAGGAGGGAAGAGGAAGGGAGGGGGAGAGAGGGAGAGAGAGAGGGAGGGAAGGGAAACAAGGACAGCCGAGTTCAACTCAGTCCAGAGAAAATGAAGAGACGACGCAGACTGCGATAAAAATATGTTTACACTGAGATGCCATGGTCAAATAGGATTATTCAAGTGGCACATACATACTGAGAAAGATGCATTGATTTTTCTGTTGTCTTTATTCATTTGAGTTCACATCCTTTCCTGATAAAGTTCATCTAACAACCATATAAACAAAGCAGATTGGACGGAAAATTGGACAGAAGGAAAAAGAGGGATAAAGAAAGAGACAGAATGGAGGCAGGCCGGTACTTGTAAACAGCTTCTAGTCCAACATGGAGCTGCAGAGACTAAAGGGACTGTGACTAAGTTATTGAGAGGTGACCTGAGGACACACTCTATAGCCACGTGCTTCTCTTGGCTGCTGCATTGCACGCTGCAGTATGGATGAGAGGCGGTGCTTCTTCACAGGATTCAACCTCGCAAGCTCTTACCCTGGGAAAGCATGACACATGTTTTAAAACTGATTACAGCCAAATTTTATTTGTTATGACTGATTTTGACCGTCTGAGTCTGTGGTTATTTCAGGTGGCTGTGCTGGATGATCTGCCAAGGTGAGCTTGTGTGTGGCACTCTTTTCAAAACAGCTTTTATTTTTTATTTTTATCACTCAGATGTAAATGAGTCATGCACACTCTAATGGCCAATTGTGCAGCAGACTCTGTATATGCGAAACAGGGAGCATGCAAATGAAGGAACCTGGACTTTTTTTTATTCTGGCTTGGCATAAAGACTAGAGGCAGTGGGGAAACAGCTAGCCTGGCTCTGTCCAGAGTAAAAAACATAAATGCATAGCAACAACTGTAAGGAGTCTGCGAAGGTTCTCAGTCGTCCAGGTCATCTTTCTTTCTTGGACTTGGTTATAGAAGAAGTCTCTTGGATCAGAAGTGAAACGTATCTACAACCGAGTCCAGATTTAACTCTTAAAACAACAACTGCAAAAAGCAGACAGAAGCACCGCTATAGGCAGTCGCATCAAAACGCCTTAGTAAAGTGTGTCAGGTAAAACAGGTGGAGTGCCTGTGAAGCCGGACTGTGTGCACAACTAGATGGTCAAATATGATTAGTCGTTGCTGTGGATGAGGAATGGTTCACAAAATACTGGAAGAAAAGGAAATAGTACGATGAATCCATGTGTTGTGTTGTGAGTTGTGTCAACTAATGTCAATTCTCCCACCGTCCCTCCCACCAAACAAGAAAGAGGTGTTTAAGTAGTAGGCCAAGCAAGAAGCTCTTGCTCGATTTTATTGGCTGGGAAAAGTGTGACATTGGTGAACTGTGTGACTTAGTGCCATGCACTGAAAAGTTAAGAGTATTTTAACTATTATGTGCATCTAAAAACCACGAACAACCTGGCACATGGCGCACGAGAGGAGTGCCGTACCATAGGAAAACAAGGGTTTTGCTGTCAACACGTTTCTAGTGTCAAATCTTAGTTAGGGTAGTGTGGTATAGTTTTTGACAAATACTAAGCACACTTTACTAATACTAACACATTCTGATCAGGATAACCTCACTTGTTGATATCAGAGATGTTCCTCCCATCATAAACAGTCTTAAATGCTACGTGTTGTATCGCAAAACTAGTCAACTATCTGATAAAATGCATATTTGAGGTCATCACAAACATTTTACAGACCCATTCCCACCTTTATGTAAACGGGAAGTTAACACAGAAGTGCTAATGTGTTAGTTCCAGGTGGTTTGGTAAAACCTGTGCAAGCAAAGTGCTACCAAACCTGGCAACCTTACATTACTGCACAGTTACTGCAACTGACTGACAGCATGTTACTTGTAAACCACTTTGTTTATTTACAGGTTAAGCAAATGCGGGCCTCTAGTCCGTGCTAAGCTGCGCTACACATGTCCTGACTCCAGCAAACAAACACAGAGAGAAAACCAAGAGTGTGTATTTTCCCAAATGTTTATTCCTTTAAATGAATATTTTTTAGGCTTGGAATTACATGATGTTGGGTCTTCTTTAGTGTCTGCTTCTTAAAAGCCGACTGGCAGGCGAGTGTGTTTTCCACGTCCAACAGGTTATGAAGTGTGTGTGTGTGTGTGCCCCCCATGAAGAAAGGTGAAAAAATTCTGCAGAAGTGATTAACACCACTTTCACACACAAACCTCATTTTTGACACGTCATAATGAACCCCATGTTTAACTCGTGTGTGACCACTCACACCAGACTGCCGACATGAGTTAATCACCGGTCGTTTCATTCACACAAGACGCAGGGATTAAGGGGATAAGGGCTGATACGGAGAGACACGATGATGAGAAAGTAGATATCAACATGAAACCCAGTTAATGACTTACACTGAGATAAATATTTAGTTTAAATGTTCAAATTAGGCATTATTGAATTGGAAATGTGCAGACAGAAATCTGAACATGGAATAAAGCCAGGTTTCATTTTGCTGACATATGAAAAGGTTTTTATAGAGAGGATTTTGGATATCTCTTTTTATCACTCCATAAATCAGTAAATTGTGTCAACAGCCATAAAAAATGTTTTCCACCAGGTTTGTGGGAATAAAATGTTAGAAATCAGGCAGAAAATGACACTCAAACAGATCTATCTGTGAAAACCTTCAAAATATTGATAGTAATAAAAAAGGCTGTGGTATGTAAAGTGCTACTGAAGTGGACATTTCTGTCTCAGAGTATATATTTAAGAACATAAAAAAATCCATACATTCACAAGACACTACAGGTGATACAGTGAAACATTTTAACTAAATGATGTCACCATAATATTAAAAATGTTAAAAATAACAAATTATGCATTATCTGATGCTAACTTTCAGTGAATTTAGAAGAAATCTACAGACGCAAACAGACAAAGAGTAGAAAAATAGATACCTTACTATGTACTTGAGGCTCGGTCAGTCTGAAAGAAGACATGTTATTGAAGCAGAATGGACCAGTGCATGAAAAAAACAATGTTTTTTTCCCTTTACCATCACACCACCACACAATGATACCTGGCCTCGCCAAATAGATTTGTTAAACTGAGTTGTTTCATGTTCCATGAAATGGTTTCCTGCAAACATTTCTGATGAAGATTCAACAAGACGGTGCAGGCAAAGTGGTCTGACTTTATGGGATTCCTTTTCTTTATTTAGCCTCCTTATGAAATGTTGATGCAACTCACATTCCTGGGTATGTGAGCAGTGTGGAGTGGGAGTGGTGTGATTTGGCCTGTAGCGTTGAGTGGCTTTACTGAAAGTCACTGCATCACCAGTGTTCAACACATGGTAAAGGCTCATTATGTAACTGAAGGGCAGCACTCACCATGTTGTTACAGTAAGTACTCGGTTAACATTATGGTGATAAGGAAAAAAAATGGACCGGTTTCAAGGAAGCAAAGGGAAAAGCCAGAGTGGCTTCTCGATTGTACAATTGCATGAGAAAACATCTGAAGACTCTTTCAAGAGTTGATTTGTTGGCCACATTTCACACTCTTCAAAGACAACAACAAAGACATTCACTTTGCAATACACAGCAATGGTCACACAACCACTAACGGGTGCTTTATAAATGGGAGCAACAGATGGTATGACATTTTTGGGAGGCTGTTGTGGACACGTTTTATCAACATGTCAGAAATTTCAAAGCCACTTTTGAACAATAGTGCAGTAGGAATGAAGGCTTGCCATCCTATTTATTTGGCAAATGTGTTTCCATCATCGTTGGACATATTTATTTGACACTGACCACAAATGTCAGAAATAAGCATACAAAACTGTGCAGTATTTGAAAGTAAGCAAATCTGATTGTTTCCATTGCTCATTTTAGCCACAATAGTGACACGCCTCAAATATTGGTCTGTGAATCCAGCACATTTGGTTCAGACTGAAATATCACTATCAAAACCATTTAATCTTAATCTCCATACATTCACGATCTCCAGAGGATAAACCCTACAGACCCCATAACCTCTCGTCTAGCACCACCAGGGAGACAGTTTTCACCTCCAGTGAATTATCAATTAGTTGGACTCATTTTGATCGACATTTGGGGTTTCCAGAGGATATATCCTAATGACTTTGATACTTTGGAGTGAAATGTCTCAACAGCTACTGGATCAATTGACATGAAATTTGGTACACACATTTATGGCCCTTACAGGATGATTTTGATTAATTATTAACATTGTGTAAGTGTTAATTTTCAAAAAAAAAAAAAAAAATGTGATGAAAAAAAAATTGAAATTAAACGCTAATTTGTATGCTAGCATGCTAAACAAAGATGGTGAACATGGCAAACATCAACATGTTGACATTTTGCATGTTAGCATGCCAACGTTGGCATTTAGCTCAAAGCACCACTGTGCAAGTATAGCCTCACAGAGACGCTAACATGGCTAATGTCCTAACAGGGCAGATACGGACACTTCTTCTCACTAACATTACAACTGTTTAATACATACTGTGAGCACAGTATATAGAGAGAACTAAGCTATTTCACCACATGAATCTCACTTTAACGACTATAGCTTACATTGTCAGTGACTTCTGCACCACAACAACGACATAACAGAAGATAATAGCAAAAAGCAAAAAGAAAGTAGCAAAAAGAAAATAAAAGTCTCTGGACCTAAATGTAGATAGTAAGAATTGTATAGGACTTCATCGCATCCAGCAGTGTGTTTGGGTATTGCAACCGCCTCCACTCAACCACTCGTTCCAAGTGTGAAAGAGAAAGTACTGTGGCCATGAAACATCCCATCTATTGTTTGGTTTGTCCATTCTACTACTAGAGGCTAGGGCTATTGTAGAAAAACATGGTGGACCATCTGTGGATATAAAAGACACGTAATAACATACTTCTTATTTTCAGGTGATATTCTGTTAATAGAGCTCCCAAAATGTTAGAAAATGGACCTTTAATTTAATCATTTCTAATTTCAAGGAAATTCATGTAAAGGAAAATAGCCTAGCGTCTGTCCTTCTGCCTCTCTCACGTTCCATTGTGAAACTAAAAGCTTTTCAACAGACATTTTCTTTCCAATCAAACCTCTTTTTATCTGTTCTCTAATTTCTTTACTCAAGAACAGCAGTTTTATATCCATCCTGTACCATTCCTCTATCTACAGTCGAGCAGATAACTGTGTGTGTGTGGGCGTGGTCGCTGCCATCTCATACCCACATACCCCTTTCATATTCACACACTCAGCAGTCAGTCCCCGTGTGCCTTGTCTGTCTGCCTGACTGTCTGTCTGGAAAAAAAAAAAAAAAAAAAAAAAAAAAAAGGGCTGTTTCCACAGCGACTCGTCTCCATGACGACAGCCACCCCGTCTTCATCCCCACTTCTGTTAAGTCTCTTGCCTCCATAATCCACCCCCCAATTCCCGACTCCAGTCTGTCATCTCACCCCATTTACACCCCACCAAGCCCCATCATCCCTCTCTCTCTCTTTCACACACTCTCTCTCTATGTCTCTCTCTCTCTCAATCCTCATGAGAGAAGATAAAGGGGGACCATTCCTGACATGATCCTCTCTTTCCCGGACCCCTGAAAGTAATGAGAGTAGCCGCGAGCAACCAGAGGGGGCAGAGATGGATAGCAGGGCGAGGTGAGAGGTTGGACGGATGGATAGAAAGATGGAGGCAGGGATGGGTGGAGGCTGTAATCTCCTGCACACCACTGTAACGGTGACCCTGTTTTCTTATCCCCTGAACAGCCAGGAAAAAGGTAGGCTTGTGCCAGAAAACACAGACACACACACAGTGAGAGATGGCAGTGCGACTGTAGCTGCAGGGCATACATCTGGTGGAACTGTGGGCCCGTGGACACGTGTTGGCGAGGGGAAGATGAATCAGGTCGCACAACACTGCCTATAATGATCTCTGAGGGAATGAGGAGAGGGGGGGGCAAATATCCTTCATGTCAGTGTTATTAACCTGGGGATTGGTTGTGTGTGTGTGTGTGTGTGTGTGTGTGTGTGTGTCTGGGAGGGGGGGGGGGGCTACTGCAACTAATCATCAGGCTCAGGTGTGACACCCCCACTTCCCCACCCATCGCACACACACACCCAGGGAAGCATGGGATTTTCCTCCCCTCTGCCAGATGATGAGAGCAGATAGAGAGAAAGTAGGCCAAACAAACAGCCGTCGCTGCTGACTACCGTTACATCATAGAAATAAAAAAAAAAATAATAAAAAAAACACAAACACAGAGAGCAAATCACATGAGCAGGCATAACACAGAGATGGGATGGGATATCCTGTTTTCGGTGTGCTCGCAAATGGAAAAAAACACTGAATTAAATTAAAAGGAAAAGAAATAACAAAATAAGACTCCTTGGCTCTCAGAGCAACTTTCCATTAAGTGAGGGTACCGTCTTTTAAAGAAAAAAAGTTTGTCTTGACCATCATCTTCTGCCATCCCAGTCCCCATCTGTCTGCATCGCATATTTTCATCCAAAGACAGCAGAGGGTTTTCCAAGAAACAACAGAATGTGAAGCAGAAGAGGGAGTCATGGAAAGAACAACATGGGATTGTGCATTAAAACTATCAAGAATTATTAGCCTGAGGGAACGAGTGGCTTATGTTTAAGTGTGTGTGTCAGTGTGGGGAAATGATTGTGGCTGTGCTTACTTCAGAGTGTGTTGAGCAATACTGACTGCCTTGTTGGATGAGACCATAGTCGGATTAACCTGCTACGGGGCCTGGGGCAAAGATTTGCTGTTTGGACTATCAACTGACATCCCATTTCTCAGTTCCCAGTTCTCATTTAATACAGTCCGAACAGCACACTATAGAGGGAAGCTTTATTGTGAGCCACTGGTTCCAGACGTCTGAATTGTCGACCACATTTTTCTCAGTGATTCAAATAGGTCTGCTGTTGTGCTCATTGATGTCTGTTTCTCTGGTCTGAGCTAATCAGACATTTGTAGGTTGGATGTATCCTTCTGCGCTAGAGCAAGAAAAATAGCCACAGGAAAATTGCATCAAGCGTGGATGAGATGAGGTTGTTATAAATTGTTATTTCTTTGACTGATAAAACAAACCTTAAACCTACAAGAACTGATTATTTTTTGTCCACCTGGGGGCAGTGGAAAAAGATTGTGAGCAAACTAAACATTGTTTTATCGCCACCCTTTTTTAAGTTGATATCGCAAATTTGTTCACACACAGTTCCTCATTTAAACATCCAGAAGTTACAGAGCAACATTATCATTCATTTGTTAATTTGTTTCTGTCCACCTGGAAAATGTAAGTCCAATATTCATTCCATTTCTGGTCTCTAATGTGATGTCTTCCAGTTCCTGAGTGAAATATCTGGCTCTTTAGCTGCACCAGTTAGTTGCTAACTGTGTTTGTTTCTGTGTTTGGTGCTGAGCAGGTAAGTGCACAGTGGGTTTTTATAACTTTTTCATTAAAAACAGCTGCCTCCTGTGGCCGAAAATGACGCAAGGAGTGTGAACCAAAACAGTAAATTTCTGGGATGGACAGCAACACAATGAGTTGAAACTTGCTATAAAGCTCATGTTGAATCACTTAACAGATGGTTGCTCTATCTCTCCTTGTCTAAACCAGCACATTTTAATGCCTACATGTTAAATCAGACAATAATCCAAAATCCATAGAACTGTAGCTACACACACGACTGATATTTTAGTCAAATTTAGTATATCAACATAAACCCCTGTCATATAGTTTTCAAGGGGGTTACAAGAACAACAAAGTTGTGTGATTAACATCTGTACTCACCAGTAACACAATGCATTGTCATCCAAGGTCATCAAATACAGATGCTGCTTTGTCACGCTGTCAGCATCTTTGTGTCTTTGTGAAACAACCAAAGAAACAGTCACAGTTTGACATTTAGACAACAAAACAACTTGAATCCTTCCTGTGGCAACAAGTTGCATGAAGCAACATACAGAACTTTATCTAACTTAAAACTTGAAATAGTTTCAACATTGACTTTTGGCTTCACAAACTGTGGTTTCCTGGCTGAAAGTCCTGTGTTTGTTTGACCATCCAACTCCTTAAGAAGACTGTCAATCTTTACACTACGTCACCTGACACAGAAAGTTTACAATGTAAGAGTTAGATGTAACTGAGTGTCATACGGACACGGACATTTGCTTCTATATGAGGCGCAGAAAGGTGTGACAAACTTGAAAACGGCGCACGACCCAAATTGTCTTCCTTACCAAGCCAAAACCAAAAGCAGTCACAGCGACTTCTGTCCCTACCTTCACTGAAGGCCACTGCTAGTGGTTAAGAGCCGTTTGAACAGATAGCTTAGCGAGGCTTCAGCAGCTGCAGCAAAGGTGGAGTGACTTAACAGGGGATGGGAATGAGTGCTAAGGAGAATATAAATCTGCCCCAAACACTAAACTAAAAGCCTACAATAGCAGCAATGTTGGAGCGTTGTGTTAGTTCAGGCAGAGCGCTGAAGTCAGGCTGCTTTGTTGCTTTATTGGTGACTTTGCCAAAGTCTTACATTCATTTGTCAAGGGGGGATTTGTTCTCACAGCAGAAGCCTCATTTCTGCTCAGATTCTTAAAGAGCTCCGTCAAAGAGCAGAGCCTTTTCATCAAATCCATCTGCCGGGCTAGTTATTATAAAATGTCAACTCTTGACATCAGTGTCTTTGGCTGAAAAATAATTAAGTTCTGAAAACTAGTTTTTGACACAAGGCTGCCCTGCAAGACAGGGCCACAAGATAAGATAATAACGGCAGACTGGCCTCAGGTGATATTGAACTTCAGTGATCCTGGGCCTTGGGGCAGTTACCTGTTTTGCCCCATTCTATAATCTAGCCTAGGGTTACCTGCAGAATCCCACAATTACTGTTTGTCCTTGCATGCATGCGCTGTGAATATATGAGTGCCGAGTATGGTGTATGTGTGTGCCAGAAAGTGTGTGCATATGTGTTGCAGTGAGTTTATGGCTTTCGAGTCCACTTCATGGGTGTGTTTATGTACTGTGTAGACATTGTTTGCTGTATGTTCCTGCACATTCCTGCGTCTCTGTCCTCAGCGAATGCACTTGTTTGTGTGCATAAATGTGTGTGCGTTCCCAGTAGGTCACCTAAGGTAGCAGACAGAGCGGTCTGCTAGTCTCTGTAGTGTGAATCATCCGCAGGCCTGTTTCCCCCCCATAATCTCTTCTGCTCATGTCCAGGCAATAGCTCTGTTTACATAATTACTTCCCTGAATACATTAATGCCAGCCTTTTATTCTCATTGTGCAGTCACCCAGGCTCTCCTCGCCTCATGCTACCTGCAGAGTCTGCTAATGATGGACTAAACTTGTTTATTAATGCAACCAGGTATGAATATCATCTGAATTAGCAGCGAGAAGAATATGATTATAACCAAACGCTTTGTCAACAACCCAGAGTTTTTGTAATGCCCTCCTGATGTGCATTTATGAACATGATTAGCAATTTCTCACATTTCTCACAGCACTCATGGCTTACACACTATCTCTCTCTCTCTCTCACACACACACACCCACTCACACACTGGCCTTGTTCTGTCTGACTCTGCAGTGACAAAGTACCAAGCGGGAAGGATTTAGGTTTCCTGTCTCTGAGGTTGGTGGCAGCGCTGCGCCAACATCCTGGAATTCGCACTCACGCATACAGGCACCGTGACAGATGTAAACAGTTTTGCATGCGCTTAACAGCTGGTCACATAACCCCCAGTGACTTGGCAGCTATAAAAACTTCAAAAGAGCAAACATACTTTGCTTTAAGCATGGCTCAACTGTCGGTGGGTTGGTAGTTAAATTCCAGGCTGTTTGTTGAAGGGAAATGGCTGTTTTTTCCCCCCTCTTGTGTTCCTCTCTGATGCAGCAGCTGCGGGCCAATCAAAAACCAGCAGACTGCAGCACCAGGGAGCTAAGGGAGGGGGAGCGCAGAGCATGCTGGGAGGGAAATGGGGGGCATTGTGGGATGGATGTTCTGGCAGGGTGGAGAGTTGTTGGTGCCCTGTACCGACCCTGTCCCCTGCTGAGTAACGCAGGTTAGGGATTAGGATTGATGGATGGAGGTGGAGGGGGGGGGGGGTGGAGGAGCCCTGCTGAGGCAGAGAGAGAGGGAGGATAGAGGAAACAGCTGGGACAAGCAAGGTGGAGGTAAGGGAGGAAAGAGAGGCATGCCAGAGTTTTGTTCTAACTTCCTGGAGAGGCAAACACAAACAAACAGCATCGGACAGCTCAAGGGAGAGAAAAGAGAGGAGAGGTGAGGAGGAGAGGCAGAGCTGATTCAGGGAAGACATCTATTTTTCTAGAACTTCTCCTCTCTCATGTTACGAAACACGACAACCTGCTGAATGTTAAATGTTGTCTAAAGACAAGCAGTTGTACAAGAACTATATTAAATACTAAATAAAATACAGTTTAATACAGTCACACTGAGGGAAATGTTTTTCTCACACACACACACACACACACACACACACACACACACACACACACACACACACACACACACACACACACACACACACACACACACACACACTCAAACCTGGAAGCTGCCCAGTATAACCACAGTCTGAAGCAATGGTCTTTGGTTGGATTTCTGGGCTTTGCTCAAGTGTTTGATCGTGGAATACGTGAGGAAGAACATAAAACTGAGCGATCATTCGATATCTGACAGTTCTCAGTACTTTTTGCTCACTACCAAAACAGTATTGAGTTACGATACCCAGCCTTAAACAGGACACGATCCTTATGTAACAGAAATCAACAGTCAACAGAATCCTCAACATGTTTGTCATAGTGTCATAATATTTCCCAATTCTCCAAACATTTCCAAAAACACCAAGGTCATGTCATCAAATTGCTCGGTTTGTCCTGAACCCAAAGATCATTTACAACGACATAAAACTGAGAAAGATCAACAAATTCTCACAATTCAAAAACTGGTACCAACTAATATTTGTCGTTTTTATGTGATAATTGAAATAAATTGAACTTAGAGTTTAACTCACACTAGAGGCAGAGAGGAGTAATAAACAGAGGAATAGAAAAATGAGGGATGACAGAGACACAGGGGGTTTGTGGGGGTCAGGGAGTTTGTTTAAGGCCACGGTGGTGTTATAACACACAGGATCCGTTAATGTTAAAGAAAGGCAGATTGAATCAGACGGAATCAAGTTAGCCGACTTCCTCGACTTTTCCTCTAGCACACGAGGACCAACTAATAACTGCTTCTTTGAAAATGAACCCTTCAAAGCGAGGGCACAAGCACAAAGCTTCATTTTACCTACTGGATGATCCGCAACTGTGCCGGTGGGAAGATTTATTTGTGGTTGAATGCTTGTTTTCATCATGCCCGTCTATTGTTTTTTTTTTTTTTCTTACGCGCTGATGAGGCTGCATTTTACTTGATTAACTCTTGCTCTCTGGTTCTCACGCGTGCACCGTTTGACTTGTACAGATTAAACCCACATCGTGTCAACAGGGTTAGGCTGCATGCTTATATATCCATTTAACCACTAGCCACTGGCTGAATAACAGTGACTCATCCCTCAGCCTCCCTCCTGCACTGCCTCCCCTCCCTCCCTCCCTCCCTCTTTCTCTCTCCCCCAAAGCCAGACTGATCAGGCTAAATCCAAGACTCATCAGTTGGATGCCCCGAATTCATCCCCTAGGATAAATATATACAATGTGTTTAACGGCTTAACAGGCCTGCGCGCGTGCATACATGCATGCATACGCACATAAACACACACTCCCGGTGGTCTGTGTGTACATTTAGCAGTGCTGGCTAGAGACAGTGAGAGATGGTAAACAAGGCAGGGAACAAACTGACCTCCATCCGCGCTTTCTCTTTCTGCCGTCCTCTTTTACTGCTCTTGCCATGACCCCAATTAGTCATATAAAAGCCTATAAAATCAGAAGCATAATGGCTCTGTACTGAGAAGCACTGTGTTCATGCACACATAAGGCATATGATTAAGGTTGTATCGTAACAAATGAAACTGCCAATGGACAGCAATAACTATCAGCATATGCCAGTTTTTGTCAGGAACAAACATAAATTATTGAACACAAAGTCTGAGGCTGGGTTATATCTGTTTTCTCCTATAGCCTCATATATTGTGTTAGAGCTGAAGCAGACACCCCTGCTGCATAACTGTATATTGGTGTCAAGATCTCCTACAGGCTTGTGAAACTGTAAAAATCTCACCAGCTGCACATTATCTGACAGAGATACAAGAGATATTAAAGATCTCTAACAAATTTACTATGTGTATTCCAGCAGTGATAGATTGATCCAGGGCCATTGCATCTTAAGTGCAGGTGGTTTAAAAGTCACTGACCAAATCAAGCCAGTGTTCAATACAAAGATTTAAAATCTACAACTCTGTTAATCATCCACTTTGACTCTTTGCCACAGCATTGTTCTGCATTCTCATGAGCACTTAAACGTCAAAGAGTGCATGTGTGTGGGAGAGAAAAATACAGAGGAAACAAGATGGAGTAAACTATGAACTAAAGTGTCAAAAACAATAGCTTTAAAAGAAAATAAATTCTAAAATAAAATGTCATAATTTTTAATTTTGTAAAGAATTGCTGAATTCATTAGTTGAACTTGTAGAACATTAACAAAACTAAGAAACTAAAGAATTCAAACTAGATACTTGGAGGAGTTTACAAGCTTTTCAAAGCAAGGTCTTTACTTCATGGAATTTTCTAGGAATTTAGTTGATTTAGTTGAAGTATATTTTAGACAATGAAACTGTAATATCGAGAAAAACTCAGTGAAAATGTGACAAAAGGTCCTGTAATCAAAACTGTGCAAATCTGTTCGCTCGCTAATGAAAGCGTTTACTGTTCTTAACAGTTTGTTAGCTATTCAAGTATCAAAGCTAATTGGCTTGTCAGTGTGATAACAAAGCCAACAACTATTTGTTCCATTTCATTGAGCTGACGCTTGATCCATTTACTGTAACTTGCTACACACTGGGCTGCTACCCGATAACCAAAGGGCTAATGGAGAGCTGAAGTCACGACGCCACATGTGGGACAGTCGCTGTTTTGCTAGCTTCCGACGTACGGCATTCCATACATCATTTTTTCTGAAAATAATGAAGTGTGTTCAGACAGAGGAAGAGGTCAGCTGCAATGGGACAATTACAAGGAGTAAATTTGATAAAAAATAATGCTTTTCTGGAGGATTTATCTTTTCATTTTGACTTTAAAAATAGCCCTAGGATAAATCTGGAAACAAAATGTAATCTCACCGAGACTCTGTGTGGCCACAAACTTCCCACCATCCCTCAATCACCACTGTTCATCTCTGAATCGGATGCCCAGTCGATACATGTCATGGGGAAAGCGGGGACCATTTGTGGTCCTACAAAAAAAGCCCCTGCCTATTCTCAACAGGCTTCAACAGCAGTAGGCCTTGTTTGGAGTGAGACAGCGGCTATTGTCGTAGAACCACAGTAGAATAGACAGCCGATAATGACAGGGGAAATGGAACCAAGTGCACTAAATGTCACACTCAGTCTCTGGGGCGTTGCACAATGCTTAGCCTGTTGGTGGACCTGTTTAGAGCCAAGACAGGCCGATAGAGATGGGAAGAGAAAGTGCGAAATAGAAGAACGAGATGGAAGGACGGAGAAAATAAAGTAAGCAAGCGACTATGCGTACGTATGTGCGTGTCTGTAATGTGTGGTGTGTGTGTGTGAGCGTGTCTCGCCTACTTCCATCTCCCAAATCTCTCCGTGCCTCTAATTCATAGTGACCTCTCCATTGTTAGGGAGCAGATGAGCTGGGTCCGGCGCTACACTGATTGAATGGAGTCCACCGGAGCTGTCTCTCTGTTTTCTACACTATTCCCCTGGCTGTCTCCCTTCATTCTCATCCCAGTGCATTGTTAGAGCAGAGGTGCCCAGGCAAGACACACACACACACACACACACAGATAGACACACTCACATACATACGTATATAGAGCCTAGGGCAAAGAAAAGAGGCAGAGAGAAGGGTCTTTCTTTATTGCTCTGATCAAAACATTCATCCATTCCATCCGTCCTTCTCTCCCTCCCTCTATTACACTCTCCTTATTAAATCATTCCCCTCCTATTTATCCATGGGTATTACCTTTTTCCCCAGACTGAATGTGAAGCACACACAGACTCGCACACGCAAATCTCAATTTCAGGAAAATGTGCGCATATACTACATTTTTCGCCCCTTTTTTTTCATCAATTAGATGGAAGTAGGAATGTGAAGAGGTTGTACGAAGCAAGGGTTGACCTTGACACACACACACGCTTACACGACACTGTCAAATGAAACACACACATCTCAGTGCTTCCTATATACAGTAAGTCAGTCCATGCTGATGCAATCAGACCGAGAATGAAGATGGTCGGGGAGTAAAGAAGAGGATGGGAGGAGTTTCTCAGATTTTTATGTGGAAATGGGTCAGAGAACTAGAATTAGACTCCTCCACACTGCTACAAATACTTGTCAGCGCTTCTGGATGTTTCTTGCAAATCGACAGGGTCTCCATTGTGAATGTCTTGGGGAAAGTTAAAATGAGAGCAAAGGATGAAGCAGGGAGCAACGAGGTTGCTGAGGAGGCATAAAATAGTACTCGGGGGGGGGGTCTCAGTCGTTGCGTTTGAGGAATTCAGTAATCCAATTACCCAGTAAAGAACATATACTACTTTAGGGTACAACCAGCACTGATGTTTGTTAGCATGCATGCGCATACACACACATTCACACTAAACATAACACTTCAAAGACACTAGACTCCAAATGCAAGATAATGGTACACATGTTCCCTCTGCTGTTTTAAATGCATACATTATTCACACAGTCTAACACACAAAGACATAATAAATTCAGTGTGTGATCAAAGATTGTCTTGGGTGGGGTCAAATGAGCCCATTAGTATCTTTTTCTAGGGTGTCAATTGTTCTATCCAAAGAAGGAAACAAAATATACTTTAAAAACTGTACACCAACCAAGTGCTACAAGCGGATATTAAATTGGTATGAGAACTGATATTAGACCAATTAGACATGCTCTACCAGATATATTATTTCCAATTACATGAAAGAAATGAGAACGTTTAAGAAATTGGAAAACACAGTTAAAGTAGTTCTTTCCCTTTTCCTCACACAAGTTGGTATTTTAATTACAACTAAAAGCAGACCAATTTACTGTATCTCACATTAAGTGACATGAGCTAAATTACTGTTATCCTGTCAAAGCTTCCTTAATCTAAATAAAAAGTCAAGTGTGGGGACAGTGATTGTCTATTTATGATGATAATGTGAAATTACCTGCTACTTTAATTTACACATACTGGTTAGCTCACATAAAGCTCACATCATGTAATGATTAACTGCCAGTAACCGTAACCGTCATGTCTGACAACTCAAGATAAAGATATAAAGATAGACTGTTCCTTTTGAATCCCTTGGGATAAATAAAATATCCATCCATCCATGCATCCATCTATCCAGGATACAGCTACAGCATTCAGTCTGAGCTAACATTAGCTATCATTATAGTTTAACAAGCAGCCCTGAATGCTCCTGAGGGTTTGAAGGTAATGCCCTTAAAATATGAATGTGATGTGCTGTGCTTGAAAGTGGACCTGAAAGATTCACGGCTATTTATTATCCACCAACATTAGCTGTCGGTCAGCTTTAAGTTCTGTAAATGCTGAATGTTTCAAGATAAACATGTAAGGATGCGTGGTCAGTAAACCCACTAGTTTACTGAGTGCCTGTTCTACATTTGTATTGAGAATAGTTGAGGATAGAAGTTGTCATCAATAACCGGAACCAGAAGTATATATATCATCACGTTGATATCTACAATGTTTTTCACGGGTTTTCACTGGAAATCTTAAAATAGCTCCGCCAACAAAATGTCATCGGGTTTACAATCTATGAAAGCCATAAGATGTGTAAAGGAAATCCTGACCCACCGTGAATAGTGGGAAAGGTGACAAAGACATTGTGAGTTCAAGTGTTTTGCTCACATCACATAATCACAATGAGTAACCAGCAGGACTTACCCTGGTCTCACTGCCTAAGATGAACGCTGCTTTCCGAAAGTTAGTTTGCTGAAGAGTCGACAAGGAGGACTGACTGGTTTGTGCCAACTTTTCCACAAAAATTCAGAAATCTTTTCTCACAGGCTTTTCTCATAAGTTGCCAACGACACTACCTCCTACAACTTTACTGTTGTTTATTATAAAGATGTGGGCTGCTCGAACTTTCATCATGTGATCTCTAGATAAAAAGTGGGACTTAACCGGCTCTCACTGCTAAGATGGAGGCTGTTTTCTGGGAGAATGTTTGCCGAAAAGTCAGCAGGGAGGACTGAGTGGGTCGCGGATACTTTACACATATAAACTGCAGGTTTTTTTTTTTTTTTTATATAAAGATGTACTGTTGTTTGTTCTTATAAAGGAAACATATTTAGAACAGTTTTAGTAGCATTTGTTTTTTCTTTCTAAAGTCTTTTGAATCAAACTCTGTCTAAAAGGCTACAAAAATGACACAGATTTAATATCAGAATAAAGAGTAAGTTGAGAGAGCTTTGAGTGATTTTTTTTTTTTGTCGTGTGATTGTCAGTTTCTTTCTGTTTTTTGTAAGTGGTTTGTTGATTGAGGAGGAAAAGGTGTTCATTTCAGTGACAGCTCTCAGTGAACTGCAGCAACATCCTAGTAATCTACCACGGGTTTAGAGGGTTAAGGCTGGATTGTTTGTCTACAGACTACTCTGTTTCTTTTGAAAAGCCAAAAAGATTCAATTCACTCTATCTTTTCAAATATCAAAATAATAATCCACAGATTGGTGCTTCTCTGTAACAAACAATCTTTAGCCGACCGTACAGAGACCAGCTTGTAATTCACATTTTCAGGACAGCAGCCAAAATTTAGATTTTATAGCTTTGTTAACACAGAGAATTAACATTAACTGATTATAACTGACAAAAATGACAGACCTGGGAACAGCACTGACTGAGTGCAGGGTTGTTGCATTTTTAATGGGGTCATTATAGCAATCATGCAGCCTGGATCAAATCTTTGGAATAGCAAAATGATACAATGGCCGTCACAATAGGACAGAAAGCACTTCATCCATCCAATATATGTCATTATATCAGACCTAATCATCATTATTGACTGTCAGTAATATGAGGTCAACAGCATGTTATATAAGCACACTGCCAACCTGACCAGATGCTCTATAGGCTGAAGCACAGCTGCTCCATGGGATTATCTCATTGCCCTCAAACACACATACACATTCCCTTGACCGACACTTGCTGCCGCCCTCCAATCAAATCACACACATGTAGAATTAGGAGAGGTGTCCAATGTGAATAATCTTATCACACAGGACAGATCGCTACATTGTAGACACATCTGTCACACCTAAATAAATCACTCTCACACAATTTCCCTGAGTCATACGCAGAGTGATATTGACTAAGAGTGTGTGAGTGTCCATGCGCAGGAAAGAAGGGGGTCAATGAAAAACGTCATTGATGGATCTCTTTAACATATGCTCCTGAATCACTAAGGACCAAAACGTATGCACACACACAAAATATGGGCAGATTTAGTATAGAGTATATACTGGCAGATTTAGAGTCAATTGGTTTTGACCATATGATGCAGTCAAACATTGTATTCTAATCCTGGCCCGGTCATCACATTACCGCTAATGAGAACCTTGTTGTTTCCGTACATCTCTAACCCCAGAGGCTCGGCTCAATCTATATCTATCTGCATGGCAGAATTATCCACCATATTCCCCAAGTGTTAACCTACATTACAGCTATATACGGATCTCTACAAAAAAAAAAAAAAATGCAGGGATTGAGAAAATCCCCAGTCTTATATCACTCAATCCTATACATCTCAGTCCAAAACATGCTGTGTTCAGTATGTGCCTGCAATTTGTATTAGCCTGAGTGTACCCATATAGAAGGAGCAGGGATTTGGGAAATGCAAGGGATTTGAAAGATGGTGGTATTGAGGGTAGCTAGAAAAGGAATAAAGTAAAGCCTTTGTAATGAGAAAGGGCCCATAAATATAATTACAGTGATATATTAGGCCTGTTAAACTTTAATGACAAAATTTCACTTTGACTACGATGCTTTTGTGGAGCAATTCTCCTGAGAGTCAACAAAATGACTCCATTTCATTAACTTGAAATGTGCATCCCAATCATTTCCTGGTGACTTATCAATTTGACATGTTATGAAGTGGGACACAGCCCAGTGACTCGGGATCAGGCGATTTCTCATTGGACGGTGGATGGTGAATGGGGTCATGGGATCTGTCACAGATGGTGCAGATGGGGTACCTCAACCCCTCCTCCGATCAAGTCCTGTACCCCCCGTGACCATTCTGTCATGGCCCTCGCCCCCGATGTTACAATCACCCTGCGCCCTAAAATAAAACCTTAATGGAAGGCATCATGAGATATTGATTACGAGGCCTGACCATTTAATCTTAAACTAAACTGACAGAAGAAACTGTCAAGTAGTGTTCAATGCTTCATTTTATTCCATAACGTCTGATTGTTTTTTCTCAGACAAAATGTCACAAGAAAAAAAAGATTTAGTTAATCCTTTGCAATGGAAAAAAAGATTAAAAATGCTGGAGTATAAACGCACGTGACAACACTCATTCTGATTTTTCAACACGATTTGTCTTGGAAGAGTGCAGGCACAGCATTTAGCACATTTCCGATGTTTTTTGACACTAAACCTCACTGCACTGTAACAGTGGCTGGCTCAATCCCCCAAAATAAATCAACGCCTACTGTCAAATGTGCTCTGTAGCAGGTGTTTAGATACAAAACGGTAAACTTTGATGCTAAATGTCAAGTTTTATTTTCCCTTGACAGGCAATTTTACTTTTTTAATTATAGGAGGGTGCCTAGAGGCAGCAAATACTCATTACTTGACAGCTTAAACTCTGTTATTACTGTGATTAAAAACAAAACCATGTTGCACATTGGGAATATATTTTTCCACATTCAATAAATCATCTTATGGCTGCTGAAATTCACGCTGTGACTTCCCTCCAGTAATGTATTCTTTCAAAAGAGTACGAAGTCCAAAAATGTTGGTAGCACAACGCAGTTAACAACTTTTAGGAGCGATTTCTACATGAAGTAACTTGGCAGGTTGTTAATCATGGTGAAGGCTGCATCTAGGCCTGCAAGCAGAGTTTGAGAGAGATGGTGTCTTGAGTTCCTTACCTCACTTTAACTAGAAGAAGCCCCATCGGTCACACCCCATCACCCCTTCTTTTGCTCTTGGTCATTTTCCCCTATCCCCAAACGCCCTTCCCCCGCTGTAGTACCATCTGCCATGGTTCCACCAGATCGGGTTTTTGAAGACTGATACCCACACTGAAGCTCTGAATGGCTAAAATTGTGTTACGATACCCCTGAGCTTTCGATTTGACCTCTGAAAACCAAAACCCAAAAAGCACGGAGCTGTTCAATGCATGAAATGACAACGGTAATAAGCTCAATTTGTCCTCAAAGCGTGACATTGGGTTGTGTTTTTCCAAAAGTTGGATCTGGCTTCTCCATCGCAGGTCGCTGCGTTTTTTGCCAGACACCTCTGCAGCCCACACTGCCTCAGCCAAAACGCACTACTTCCAGTCAAATGAATGGAAAAACCTGAGTTTTCGCCACAGTGCCTGATCCTGTCCGAATGTTCCCTTACTGGAGGGAAATGCCAGCCCACTGTCACTCTATATCACAAAAATCATGTGAAACAGTCGTTGTGGGTGATATAATTGAAGCAGGAAGTGTTGTGGGGGTCGCATCAACAGGTGAATTCCGACTAAAAACCAAAGCTGTAGATATCTACAACCTGTTATCTTCTTAATCTCGGCTTCAGCAGTCCGAGTTAACTAAATTATATGAGTATTTGATCAAATTGTGGCCTGTTTAGTTGGAAATTCCCTCTTTGTGTGTCCCTGGACTGTATTTCCTTGCTAAACCACAGAGGAGGAAAACATCCTGACAGTCACACGGGACAAAACACAACAATGAACCTACACCTATGAATGCCAGGATGAAGATGCGAACTGAGTTATGCTAACTAGCACTGATGAAGCCTCAAATCAGCTTCGATTTTGACCCCAATCAAAATGGGGGTAAGAATCTAAGCTGTGGTTTTTGACCCCACATCTTTCACAGTTGTTCAATGGTCTCGTTTCACAGCTAGTATAGAGAGGAGGAATGATCATAGCAACCGGTAACTTTTTCATGTGTTTCATTTGTTTATGCCATGAAACCCTTGATGCTGCCCACAAAGGCACTCTTGCATACATTGAAACCTGAGTAACTTCCAGTCCAAGTCTTTTTCTCGTTTGGTCTCCCAGTGCTTGCATTTGTGCATAAATTAAACATTTATATTATTTTTCCTTTATCTTTGTATTATTGCTCATCTATTTGGCACACCTACTTTTACACTAAAAAACTAATAAAATATACGATTCATCCATACTTGAGCTCAAAATGTGTCATTAAAATTCACCCTAGGTGCTTCCCGCAGACAGACGCCGACTGTGCCGCTGATCAATTTCCCAATAAATGTGAGATCAATCAAACTGCACTATATCCATCACATCAGAGGCACTGACATGCTGATAAATGATTTTTAATAAAAGACCAACACATTGGTCCAAGACTAGCTTCCACCCCCACCCACCAATTATTTCCCCCAATTCTAGAGCTCTGCTGCCTCCTTCCACCGTCTCCACCCACCACTCCATCACTCTCCTCTCAAAATCCTTTCCTCTGTCTTCACTGGTGTGCTCCAAAGCTAAAGCCTTATCATCGTCACTATCATCACCCTCATCACAAAGCCTGCTTACTCCATTTTCTATCCTTACTGGAAAATGTTGATCTGATTATGGCATTAGGTCTGCTCCAAGCAAACAAGTACATCCGGAGGTTGTACACACACTTTTATTTTTCTCATCAAGTGAAGTGCTCTTCAAAAGCTGAATGAATAACATTTGGATGTTGTCTGCTTATTGTAAAGCATAAGAACCTTAGTAGGAAACATAACCGCACTAACATCAAAAGTCCAGGGACTTGATGATGATAAGTCACTAATCCTCTGTTTAGGTATGTGGCTTCAATCAGGCCCCAGTGGTAAGAGTCTGCCTTTGTGTGTTTGTGTGTGATACAGCGCTGCATCTGCCAAAATTTGAGTCACGGTGCCTGAACATGGAGAAAATTTACAGGAAAATATGCACACGCACATGCAGAAACACAAACAGGTGTCCTGCTTAAAACTTACATGGCTTGCAAAATCTGAGTGGAAAGAAAAAAACAGCAGGAAAGAGGGAAAACAACCCCTCAAACACAAACAACAAACGGCCGATGCTGATTCTGTTATAGTTTGGATTGGGGACAGATTAGTGGAATATTAGGATGGGATTAACTGGCCAGGTTAAGCTATTTGATCGTCAACTAAATATGGCTTAGGAAGCACAGACGAGCTGATGTCAGATGGAATTAATCCAGTCATGATTTCGTTATGATTTAGAAACTCTTTGATAATCCACTCATGATTTTATCGTGCTGTTGAACTGGTAGGGGATATGGAGGGCTGTGTGTTTGTGTGTGTGATTGATGTCTGAACATGCGTCTATATGTGTATACAAAACAAGTGGTTCTATATTGAACCTTTTTTAGGTACTACGTCTCGGTAAACATAGGGTAACCCTAAACCATTCACTATACAACCATCTTACAGGAAAATAAATGAATCACATGCAAATAAACATCAAATTAAATATGAAAAACTAGTTTATACATAAATTAATCCTTGAAGCAATTTTTCAAAAAGAAATACCAAACATTCAGCTGGCTTCTCAAATGTTTCTCAACCACTAATTGCTATGTAACCAGCCTTTACTTATAGGCTATAATTTTAGAAGTTATATGTTGTATACGTAAAAGTTGAGAGTTAAGTAATTTCACAGCCACCTCTGTGGCTGTGAAATGAAGCCAATGCGAAAGTGCCAAAAACTGTAATTCCTCGAGTGGCCACTTGAGACTGTGTACAGAAAGAGTCAATCTCCATAAGTCTCCATATTAAAATGTCCAACTGTCCAACAGCCTGGTTCAAAAAGCAGTTTTGGTCTCTATTTCTCTGTTGATGACAACTGTACTAAGTCTGATTTTTTTTTAACTCACCCGTTTAAATTATATTAAAGCTTAAACTTATGCATTAATGCACATTATTACATTACAGATGGCTTGTTGGAGCACGCAGGTGTCATTCAGCTCGCCTCAGGTCAGCCGATGATCCACGTCTTTGCTGATATTTAGATTAGCCGTGAGGCGGAAGAGTCAGTACAAACATAAATCAGTAAAAGAAGGCATCTACTTTCACTTTTTTTATCAGTATGTTAGCTAACATTGACGTTAGTCAAGCAACTTTTTTAATATAAAATATATTTCTTTTTTTCTAAACTGAGAGAAGGCATGCTTGTGGAGCATTTTTCTAAATTTGCACCCTTAACAAAAAATACTTTGTGACCCATCTGATTCATTTAAAAGATATTAACAAGGTTGACATTTAACTAAACTCACAGGTTAGAGCATAATTTGACTCATGCTCGTGGAAATGCACACGCTAAAGATAGACAAAAGTGCTTTTGTGGTAAATTTGGGGGGTACAGAAATCTGATGCTTCTAACTGAGCCTTTTTAGTGTGTGTGTTTGCGGCAAGTACAATCAAATATGTTTGTTTTTAGTGTGATTCAAGAGCTGATCCAGCTGTGATTTTAACGTTTAACGAGTGTGAATCAATACATACTGTTTATATATATGTGTGTGCTGGGGGATGTGTGTAAATGAGAGCATGGTGTATGTGTGTGTTCACAGTATGTTGGGAGGGTGGTGGTAGAAAG
Source organism: Sciaenops ocellatus (assembly GCA_033000465.1). Classification (NCBI taxonomy): domain Eukaryota; kingdom Metazoa; phylum Chordata; class Actinopteri; family Sciaenidae; genus Sciaenops; species Sciaenops ocellatus. Next base: position 14,255,199 of record CP136873.1, read on the forward strand.
AGGGGGTGGTGGTGGTGCTTCTTACGAGAAAATGCGTGTGCTTTTATGTGTCTATGATTATGTGTTGTGGATGCCGTGTTCACGCGGGAGGGGTGTGCACGCTGTTTTTTGTTTTTCTATATTCACATCTGTGTCAAAGCCCTCTGGACCTCCCCCTTCAGACAAACACACACACACACACACGCACGCACACACATAAACACAAATACAGATACCAGCTCCAAGCTCCAAAATCCCCTGAAAGCTTTTGATCCTGCAGAAATGTGGAACTCCCCTTTTCTCCCTCTCTCTCTCTCTCTTTCAGTCAGAAGTAGGATTAAAACTCACTCATATCCACGTTGCTGATTAGGGAATCTCTCCCCCTTTCCTATATATAAAAAAAAAACTTTGACAGATCCAGAATCAGGGGAAAAGCATGGTTAGGATTTGTGCATAGGTGCTGCACTGTACTATAGGTGTTTGTGTGTCTGTGACAGCTGTCTCCTCTAACACTGGCATTCCCATCTTCAAAAGGGAGCCAGCGGGAGCGTTCGGGAAAGCCGAGAGATCATCGTTTCCCTGATGTCTCCCCAGAGGGATTCCTCCTGCATCCCACTCCCACCAGCTTCACCTTGCGCAGATATACGCGCCACAGATGTGCGTACAACATCCCAGGGTAAAGATGATGAAAGTGACTGAGGGGTGACCTAAAACTGTCACCGCAGGAAAAAGGGAGGAAAAGAACACGGTAATGCGAACAAGACAGAAAAAAACACGGCGAATGTTAAGGAAGGAGGAGGGAAAAATAGGAGCGAAATTTGATGGCATTTAAGTTTTTTTTTTCTGCAAATTATCTTGCTGCATTCACATGGGACACATGTTCAGGGAGCAAAGTACCATTTCCTCTCTACACACACACACACACTCACACTCATACATATATAACACTTTTGCCAGAGCGACTTTTTCTTTTGCTGACTTTACATTTAAATGAGAGAGGGGGATTATCCTAATGTCTGACCCTTAGGGCACAAGTACGGCGTGCACACTCTCAGCATGTGTGGGACGGGATAGCGGTGTTGACCGCGTTACCATGGCTACAGACGGCCAGTGAATGAAGGCGCAGCGGGGTAAATCTCGAGTCAAAACATTTGACACGTGCGAGGCGAGGTAAGGAGGGTGAAAGGTTGTTTTTTTTTTGTCGGTGTGTGCAAAATTTGGACGGGGAGGAGTGTTCGCACACCCCGCTCACACACACCACAGTCTGATAACACACAGTCCAGCCTTATCTCCACCTTACCTCCCCTCCTCTTCCTTCCACGTCTGTCTCTCTCTCTCTCTTGCTCTTTCGCTCTCTCCATTTCTTTCTCTTCCTCTCCTGGGCAGAGAGATGGAGCAGAAAGTGGCGTGTAATTACATCCTAATCTTTGGCTGGTATCTGCTCTGCTACAGGGGCTGTTGGTACAGAGAGCTGTCAGGGACACACTAACAGACACACACACATACACCTCCACATAGATTTTTGTCCAGAAGTCTACACATTAAATCTGTGGTTAAACGGCTGTGTGTGTGCGTCTGTGTGAATTCACTGCTTGACTGATAGACGGAGACGTCTGAGAGACAGATGGGCGGCTGATTTTACTTCAGCATGTATGTGCATTTAGTTATATAATTGTACTTTTAACATAGACCAGCTCTGCCATAATTTCATGAAGACGAGCGCTGATAAAGTCTCTGAACATCTTGAATGTGTACAGGCTTGTTATCGGCCTATTTTATAAGCCATCAAGTGCATAGCTGGCTCTTATCAATCACAAGTTCTAAGTCTTTCTAAGTGATGGAGATCTAAGCGTCAAAAGAGGTCATACGGCAAGGCTATATACAGTATCTTCCACACAGAGGACCTTCTTTTACTTTCATACATGCAAATAGGCACTGCAGCCAGGTCTCCAAATGCTTCCTGCTAAAGATGGCTCAACCCCCCGCCAGGCCCCACGATATAGATCTATAGCTGTGGAGTCCTGCATTATACATGCAAAGCTAATTTGTTGTGCGCGTGCACGGAGCATGCAGTCAGTCACACACATGCAAAACATGCACTTAAGTCCGTTTAAAGTGCAGTGAAGTTGTTTAAAAGTAGGCCAGGGCTTGCCGGGGCCGGAGAGTGTAAACAAGTCCTGATCAGTTTGGTTCTCTTCCAGTGGAAGGACTCTGAATTAAACATAACATAGACTGGATCTGTTTATGCGGGGGCCAGACACCAACCTGAGGCTATGTTCAATCAATCCGGCTGTGAATTAAATCACTCTGAATATACAGTACTGCTGGTTAGACTGCCAGGTAAATTACCACGGGGATATCTTATCTGGAAACACAGCGAGATGTCAACATGTGTAAGTTTGTAATTAGCATTCTGACGAGCCACTGACATTACGGTGAACACACTGCAGAGCTGGAAGAAGGCTTGAGCACTAGCATAAAGAAACATCATTTGATATTTGACTTACTGAGTACGGTGCCAATCTTTCTGTGCAGTTTTTTTTGTACTTCGGCTCAGTATGAAACTTACTGTGCTATTAAGTGATTAATTAACACTCAACTCAAGAGTTATCACGGTGTAATTAAGGCAGGTCACAGCTCATCTTTTAACAATCTTGATTCACCGCGAGGTACATTGCCACGTGGCTTTTTTTAAAAAAAATGCATGGTGGAAATCACGTTTGAGTTGAAATGTCGTGCATTTTACTTGTTGGTCTCACGCTGACTATTTCAAGTGAAGAGGACAGGCCTTGACGTGTCACAGTGGGGAAAAAACACAGGAGCTTAAATCACAATCGCGACTTGAGGAGGTGCTATTTTTAAATTGCAAGCGCCAGAATTCTAATTAGGCTATAGCACATACTATTAACAATGTCTTAGCAAGCTGTGAGGTGAACTGTGACTGTGATTTACTCAGCTGTAGCTAATTAACATTAATTCCAGTAGTTGACCGAACTACAAAATTAAACTCCCACCTATTATTGGGCCCTCTACATATCAGTAGTCAAGTTTACATACAAATGTAGCAGAAATATTAAAACACATTTCCACTAAATTAGACGTCTTTCTATGGCAGAATATAGTAAAACAGTCAGTCAGTCGCAGACTGTTTCACTATGTGCTACGAGTTATAACTCAACTTTAACCATAATGTAGTTACTGAGTGCAACGACAGGCTCGCCGTTACGTCCTATATTCATTTTGAACTGATGATAAATAGTAAAGTGCGTAAGTGAACACACTGTCAAAAACATATATGGTACATAAGGTAAAGGATCACGCATAATACCTCGGCGTATGTGTAGTACACCCTGCGAGGGTAATTGTGACTGTTGCAAACAAAGTGTAAACTGTTATGCTAATTGTATTTACAACATCAAAACTTGTGCACAACCTGCTTCTCTGTCCTCCGGCGGTGTCACGGCAAAAGTGGGGAGTGGGAGAAGGGGCGTTTGACTAATTATGTAAATATGTTTATTCAAGTATATTTATTTTGGGGTGTTTATTAGTGGGTTATGGGTTTGTAAATAGATGTTTATACTGTATTTGTTGTTTTATGTAAATATTTATGCTTCATTATTATTTATGCAAATATGAAACAACCCTATTAATGGTTTAACCTAATTAGTCACAAAAGGAAGTCAGAATGGTAGTTGGTTGTTGAAAGTTGTTCGTTGCCACCTGGAGAGTGTTTTCCTTGCCAGTTTGACTCCTAGCCGCTCAGGCAACTGCCTTCAACTCGAGTTTTGCCTTTGTAGGGCAAGCCTACTATGTTTAGGTTATGTATATGAAAAAAAAAAATCTTTGGATACGTAAAAAACCCTATACAATTTTCAGTCTTCCGAAGTGCCCTCTTTGGATTCCTTGTTCTTTTGCACCTCTTCCAACTTCTTGTCCTTCTCCTTGAATTTCTCATTCATCGCTACCATAAGTGCTGTGCGAACTCATCTTGGGTCCTCATGATGTACAAAGTCGAAGTGCCCAACCAAGGCTTTTATCCCACTTGTTTTTTTTTACCATGTCTCCGTGTCTAATTCAATGTTGTTACAGTCAAAACATTACAGTGACACGGTGAACTTGAGAATGAGGATAAAAACTCACGATAGCACATTAGTTTACATCCAACTATGTCTGAGGCCAAGTTTAGTCTCGTTGAGAAAACAGAGAACAAAAATCTCTCAGACATACATAAACAAAGACACAGAGCGAGATCAGTTTATACCATGCAACGCACTCACACACACACTCACACACACACCACTTAACCCCCTCCCGGCTACAGAATTCTTGGGGTCAGCGCGAGGTTACCTGGGCTGGATCATCGACCTCTTGAGTGTGTATCCTGAGCCGACCTTGGCTCTGTCCCCACGCTGGTTCTGTCTCTCCCGCTCTCTGCTCAACAACGCCTTGGGCCTAGTCATATCTGTCTGGAATGGCAATGAGCCCAGCTATTTTTGAGCTTTGGTATGCATTTGCAGGGAGACCTATAGACCCACTGCTCTGATTCATACGGGCCCTGGACATTATTTTGAGCACTGAAAAAAGCCAGATACCTCAGATGTGATCAAAGTGCTTTTATCTACTGTAAAAGGGGCGAGGAAGTCCGAGTTTTAAAACTGCATTAGCGAGTGAGAGAAGAGCAAAGTGTTTTGTTTTCTTTACAGCGGCTGCTCCAGTGCAAGCAGGGCCAAGTGTTGATTAAACACACCAGAAATACAGTGGAAATAAGAGACTGAACAGATAAGAGTCTTCCAAATATAACAACACACACATTCATATGCACAACACTTCACACAAGGACAGAGCAGACAATGTCTACCTCTGCTGCACTAACAGTGTTTTCACGCCAAGGAATTACAAATTTTATCTATTTATTTAATTCTCAGGGCCACGGAGAGTCTTTGAGGAGCCAACAAAGATGAACCAGACCGCAACAAGGAACAACAGGCAAGGCTGATCATTCACCACCAACAAGGGCCTAGCATTTTCTTCACACTGAGCTGCACTTTTATATAAACAAAAATATGCAATCCATTTGACAATGAATTCAACAAGAAATGCATAGAAAATATAATACAGAGTGTTCTTGTCCTGAAGTGAATTATTTTGCTGAATTTCAACATCACCAGTGCCATGTTAATGTGTGTGTTCCACCCGGACGTTTCCAACAATGCCTGCCTGTGTTGTCCCGATAAATACTCTGCTCTCTCGTCCATATGCCCTTAAAATATACCATGTAGGAGCGTCAGCGCTGACGCTCCGAGCCGCATTCCCAGAAGCGGTAGCGCATTCCACAAAAGTCACCCAGGGTCAGTGTGCACTCTGCATGGCCTCGTGGTGAATGGGGAATTCAGCACAGTTTATTTATTTATTGCTCAAGTCAGTTTAGCTTGTTGTTTATGAACTGAAGTGACACGCCTGTGTCACCAAACATTTTAAAATAGTGATCAGGGTGAATTTTCCATATGAAAGTTTTCGCACATCATCACGTTGAGGATGATTTACTCAGACATTATTGTGCAAGCAAATGACGCACGGTGGGCTTGAAGAACTGTTGGGAGAGGAAGAACTGTTGCTGTTGGGATGCTACGGAGGAGCATTTTGGACTTGAAAGTAATGTGGCAACATCAAGGCAGAGGTCATAGAGGGTGCTGTATTTATCCACTACATTAATGTTCCACTTCGTTTCGATACACAGTCTGTGGTGCATCAAAGGAGTCACGTCACATCACATACCCAAATCCAAAGTACAAGTACAAACAGTGGAGCCGATCCCAGCTGACTTGGGCAAGAGGTAGTGTAAACCCTGGACAAGTCGCTAGTTCATCACAGGGCACATGGAGACAAACAACCATTCACACTCACATTCACACCTACGGACAATTTAGAGTCACCAGTTAACCTGTTAAGTGCGTGTCTTTGGACTGTGGGAGGAAGATGGAGAGTACCCACCCAGACACGGGGAGAACATGCAAACTCCGCACAGAAAGGCCCCAGTCGAGGTTTGAACCAGGAACCTTCTTGCTGTGAGGCGACAGTGCTAACTGCATAGCTTAAGTAGTGAAGTAATTATTAACAATATCCTGTACCTAGGATAAATACTCAGACTCCCCACCAGTCAGTCAAAACTGAAAAAAGCTTCCTGGATAAGAGGCAAAATGTCTTCACGGATCTACAAATAAGTCCAGCTGCCCCAGACTTAACCTGTTTGAAGAAAGATGACCTGGATGACTGAGGACCTTCACAGACCTCCAAAATGTAGTGGAGTAGAAGTATAAAGTAGCATAAAATGGACAAACAGTACTAGGTAAATGTACATCACCACTAAAAAATATATTTGCAATTGCAAGACACAGGTAGAAGACTAATTGCTGTTACCTTGAGTATATCTCTATTTATCAAGCAAAGTTAACTTTACTTTGTTCATTGGAGGTTCATTGGAACCCATTGGTTCAAGCCAAGGTATCACATATTCAAAAGTAGATGAGATGAACCATCGTCCCACCCTGTTGATTTGTGTTGAACAGAAGTCGCAAGGATGGATGTTTTATAACTGAAGTGTGTGTTTTTTTCTAGAATCCGTCTTCAGATATAATAGACTCTGCTGTGAAGTCATTAGCCAAGCCACTGAAAAGATGGTCAGAGCAGTAGGGCCAGGCAGAGGGCGAAGTTAAAACTCAGCTCATGGTTATTCAAATGTACTCACTTTGCAAAACCTGATGCATTAACCAAAAAAGATGAAGTTCCCCAAAGCTTATCCTTGGGTGTCATACATTTTTTTCATTACCAGGGAGCAGTATGGATCACAGCCTGGCCATTGTGTTAACCTTGGACCATCAATGCCATCAGTTGTCACGATTTTGCCATTTTGCATTCATCTTCTTCGTGCAGCATGATTGTGGTGAAACAGAAGTGCTCTGAGGTGTGAATGTGTGGATAGATGATTTTGTCGGATAAATAGGTTTGTTTTATGCAAAAGGACTTGCAGAGGTGAAATAAGTGTGGAGGAGTGTGAACTGATTTTAGTTTTTGGACTACCATTTAAAAAGATGGCCTTAATATTAATATGTTTTAGACTCTGTCAAAGACAGCAATGGATGCTAAATGGGCAGATTATGTCATGTGATCATCAATACAGACTAGAAAGGGACTGTCCCATAAGACACCTTGATAAAATTAGGGAGAGTTAGATTGAAAAGATTGAAATCTATACTTACTCCAGAGCCAAGAGGAAAATAAAAGAGCATTCTGGTGCTTTTTGAGATCAGTCAATCGGAACAAGAACACACACTCCATAAATACAGTCAACACGTAAAGGCAAAGTACCTAGTGGAGTCGGTACAATTGGCTATGTGCAAGTAAACAAGGACATGTAAAATGCACAGGAATGATGTGAGGTGAAAATCTACTTTGCATTTGGTTTGAACACTCCTTTACAAGTAAACCACCATCCCCAACATTGAACAGCTAGTGACTAAACAAGCATGACTACACTCAGAATATTGTTACAATAGCATTATTTTCATATCTGATTCATCACAGCTCAATAAGGGAAATAAAGTTCACAATATATGTTTAACAGTCTCTACATTTAGGAGATGTTCCTTTTTAATAGAGTTTATAGTTGGGGCTGGTGAGACTTGAACCAACCCTGCCTCCTCTCTCTCTGCGTGTTTTTCCTTGCCACTGTTGCCAATTGCTTGCTCATGGTGGGGATGATTGAGTCTCTGTGAATAATATTATAAAGAGTAGGGTCTAGAAATTTTTGTGTTTGCTACATCTTAGTTTAACTCAAATTCATTTCTACACCAGTAACTACAGCTCCTTCTAAAAAAAAGTTTCAACACAGTAGTGCTTTAGGACATATTTGTATTCCTGAATAACACACAGAAACAGATTACAAACTATCCAAACATGGGGAATGCAAACCAGAAACTGCCTCTTAATCCCAGCAACACATTGAGATGAAAAGCAGTGATAACGCCACAGAGACAAATAAAAGATTAATCTAATAAGTCTGACTCGCTTAGGCCACCACAAACAGAAGACCACTGCTGTACAAACAAGCTGAGGTAATTGTGTCTGTTTGTGAGAGTGTGTGTGTGTTTGTGTGTGTCATGGCCTGACAGGCAGGGAGGCCGTGCAGCACCAAAGCTGCCCTCACCATCTGGCCCTGGCAAAATGAACAGTGTTCCTCCACAGTCTCTCTCTCTCTCTCTCTCTCTCTCTCTCTCTCTCTCTCTCTCTCTACCTCGATCGTTCGCTGGGGGATTTGATACTCATCCATCCACGGGGAGATTAAGCGTTTCCATATTCCAGTCATATTCACGGGGTTGTTTTGCTTTCTCAAAAAAAAAAAAAGTGTTTGTATGCCAACATGTTCGCGGGATGGGCGGTTGCGTGGCTTTCGTAGTCGGGCAGAAAGAGGGGGTGAGGATAAAAGAAACGAGAGAGGACGGGAAATGACATGAAAAAAACATCTCAGATCAGGGTGTAGCTTCGAAACCGCATGATGAAGGTGAAAAAGTAGGTAGACTGTGGGTCATGTTGGTATAATGAGTGTAAAGGTGAATAAATATAGCAAGTACACATACACAGGATACCTGCAGGGGGCCTTAGGGGTGTTGAGAGCATGTGTGTGTGTTCATGTGTGTGTTTTGCGCCTCGGGGTCTGAGGTTAGAATGAGAGTTCACAAGTTCAGGGACTTCCAACAACATGGAATAAATGTGAAAAAACAGGCTTTTATCACTATGCCTGCGAGGACCTTCCATTGACTTACATTCATTTCTGATTCTGTAACCCCGACTTACAATAAAGCAAATTCTGAACTCCAAATCCAAGTCATAACCCGTACAGAAATTCATTTTAGCCTCCACAATAAAGGATTTTCTTCATCTTTGTGTACTTATGAGGACATTTTAACGAAAACAACAAACACACACAAAACCCCAAATCACTTGACAGGAGTGTAAACCCACAGTGCTGTAAGAGGCTTTACCAGGAAAGATCACACATTCATGCACTCCTCCGCTGCCCCCACCCCACCACCATCCCTCCATCCCCTTTTTTTTTTTCCTATTTGCTTGTGTGTTCCTTCTGTCAAATTCACAGAAACTGACAACAGGAATAAAGAGTGCAAACCAAGGCCAAATGAGCTTACGGTCAATCTCAACGGGCCTTCAAGTCCTTTTGATGATCTAAAGGACACATCTGTGCGTCCTCCTTTCGTAAACCGTGACTCACTCAAGACATCCTTGCTGAAATATGTGTGTTTCTAAACTGTACGAAAACATAACAGACGACGATGCACGCTCATAAAAGCAGCGCTCTCCGCTCTGCGGGTCTCTCGTGATAGCCGGGGTTAGCGTTCACTCACATATTCCCCCATGTGCTAAATAATTCAGGGAGGACAACAAGACTCACCCCATCTCAGGTCTTAACCTCCTGCTGTGCCTCATCCCTCACACAAAAACACACATGCACACACACACACACACACTGAACTGTATTCACTCTTTTCAGCAAAGGAGAACAAACCCATCCAAGGACACATAACACTACTAAATATTCCATTGTGTGGAATTGAATGTTTTCCTTTATTCAAAAGAAAGAGAGTGCTCATTACTGAAAAGCATAATGATGATGAAAAACAGATTGGGAGGCATAAGGGAAAAGACATAATTACATCAAAGGGCTCAAAACAGAAATTCACATTTCAAACACACACACAATGAACACCACAAGTGTTCAGTCCTTTAGTGTTTGTTTTTGACACCCTTTAGAACTGCATATTTGATACGAACTTTCGCCAGCTCGTTTTTTTTTTTTTTTTTTATTCAGTCTCATTCAGTGTGACTTTCCGCGTTTTTGGACACCTTTTCAGGAGAGGTGGGATTCATATGAAATGTAACCTGCTCCAGTTACCGATTACCTGCAAAAAAAAACTATAATCAATAATGTGTCTAATCCTGAGATTTTTTTCTCAATTAGAAATATAATTTCATTAGTTTCAGTTAATTGATGTCATCCATTCACTTCCTCCCACTTTTTAAGAGGTGGTAAAACCCTGGAGATCTCCCAGTCTATTGCATGTTATAATCTGAATTTTTTAATTAGAAATAACATTTTTTGGCCACTTGAGGTTGAAGTTGATATTGCGAACATGCTGTGGCGTTTATTTTCACATCCAGCAGACATGAAGCAAGCATTTATGACCACCTGATGAACGCTAGTCCAATATTCAACCTTATATTGGCTCTATTTTGGTCTCCACCAACTCCTGAAGGAGATATCTAGATCCTTTAGCTACTACATGCTCTATATTGCTTTCACAAGCCAGTCACCGACTTCATCTGCCTGTTGTTTTGTGTTGGAAAGTTAGCATGCAGTAGATTTAATCACTGAAAGTAACTATCTGCTGCATCTGGAAATTTTGCACATCGGAGCTTTAAGACTGAACCAAAACAAGGAGCTGAGCTGAAAAATCTCAGTGGGGAATTAAAGAGTTTATTATAAAAATGTATTATAGCAGCTTTAGGTTTTTACCAATGTCCGGTAACCTGTGTCAAGCGATCATTTCCATTCTCATTGTGGCCACTGATGGAAACTGGACACACTCTGCATCTAATTATGTTTCATCCATCTGCATCTACTTATGACTGATGCAAATACAAACATTTTTAAAGCATTACAGTGGCACTGTTTCCAAAGATCTGCAGTCACTTAAGCAAGACATACGGTACAGTATCAATCCAGCTCAAAGGATATCACAGTGTTGCTATCAATACCTACATATTTTAAGTCAAATATATATATTCTTTAGGGTATAAATAGTTTTGTGTAAATTTATTACAGACAACAATTAAACTGACAAAAATATGCATAGAATAACAATAACATTTGCAATAGATGTTGGTAGTTTTAACCTGCAAAACTTAATTATATTTAATTGCATGGTGTTTTCCTGATGGTACTTCCAAAAACTGATGTATTTAAGAAGTAAGTTATGTTATCATAGGGCTACCATTCATTATCCAAAAGCCAAAAGTTCTTTATCATGTTAGATCAGCTACATTAGATAATGACTTGGCTAAAGCTGAGGAAAAAATGTAATCAAATGCTGCAATTTTGAGCATGTTAACGTTAGCTGGCAATAGATCTTAGAAACTCTGTTTAGACTGAAGCTAATGAGCAGCAGTACAATCTAACCGACCTGAAGAGCTACATCACAGCTGCACGTCAATCAGTAACAGAGTGACATTAATATTTAAAGTTGTTGTCGTTTGATGGGATTTGACAAACTGCTGTATCCCTGGTTATGTGTCACTTTCAACTGCCATTTAGTGAAAAATTATACGCATTGTGCCCGCATTTGCACGGGACCACATTTGACATTTCACATTGTTTAAACTTAGCATCATCCCTGGGAATGAGACCCAAAGCTTCCATCACTTTATGTACACAGGTGGCCGATCCATGTAGTCTCACTTGTGACTCTGCATGTCTCTCACTCACACACACACATACACACAGTTTTACACCCGGGCTGTGATATCTCAACCCACACCAGATGACCAACTGTTTGGCTGCTTCTTGCCGGCCAGCCTGTGGTTCAGAGATCACAACACGGCTTCCAGACATTAACATGACTCACCCTTCACTGCAGTCATGTGCAAGCGCACATCCGCACAAACACACACAAATAGACACACTTCATCACGTTTGCAGGGATGAAGTCTGTGTTGGCTGCAGTGGGAAAGATAAAGGGAAAATAGAAAGAATTTAAATAAAATAGAGAAAAGGGGAAGTAGATGATGAAAGGAGTAAAAGGTTGCGTCTGGGTCCTGCCGACCTCAAAGAGTTTAACTGTTCCCTCATCTCTTTTTCTCAACTTTCCATTCCTCTGTAATGGTCAGTGTTGAAGGACTTTTCCAGTGTGACAGAAGATTTTTGTCCATTTTTGGCATTTGTCTGCATTACTTTAAATTAGCCTCCTGAGCTTTTATCACACTATATTCGCTACTTTTCCTTCAGCTCATAGCTGTTTTTCATAAAAGAAAAAAAAAAACAAAGCCAAATTAACAGTCATTTTATAAAATACAGCCTTAATTTTCATTTCCTTTTATGGAATGCAGCTGCCAGAAGTTTTCTGCTTTTAGTTTGTCTAGACTAGGTTTTTGATTCACAGATGTAATCAAAGTGAATGTGAGGTATTGGTTAAAAGACTTCCTTTGGCAAAAAAAAAACAAAAAGGCAGAAAATGAACACGCAGTGAACCTGAAACTTGAGTAGAAACCAGATGCTTGTCTCATTTCAGCTCAGAAACATTCAAAACGTCTGTATCAACATGAACCGCGGACTGGAAATGCTGTCAGAATGTAAAAAAGGAGCAGCTTTGGAGTGTAAATTTTGGTTTCCAATTCACACATTGTGTTTACTCACTAACTGGAAGTCTGCAGAGCTGTTTTCTGTGCTTACTGAAAACTAAAGTTCAACAAAACTGTATTAAACATATCTATATTTCTGTGTTGCATCAACATTAAATTGTTGGAAACATTCCATCAAAGCAATCACACTGAGTGCCCTTGACACCCATCTGCTCTGTTTCACTAAAAAAAATGTCTCTATGGATGGCACTGGTAGTCGATATGATGGTCACTCGGTCCACCATTTATATATTTTGACTATTGGGAAAGCCATGACATTTGGTACAGACCTTCATGATCCTCAGAGGATGTTTGATCCCCGACTTTTCATCTGCCGCAATCATCTGGTCACAATTTCAATGTGTCCAGTACTTTAGTTTATGATTTAATACTTAAAATTAATGACATTCCCATCAGTCTTAGGTCAGTTTCAGAACAAATCCGGCACTGTGGCGAAATCGCAGGTTTTTCCATTCATTTGAGTAATGGGTAACGTGGTTTGGCTGCGGCAGTGCGAGCAGCAGGGGTGCCCGAAAAAAAAAAAAAAAAAAGAACGCAACAACCTGTTGCAGAGACGTTGAGCAATATTCAAGTTTGGAGAACTGCAAGCCAATGTCACACTGCAGTTGCCAATCAGACAGTCAGACTGGTCAAACCCTCCACAGTCAGCCTGAAATGTCACTGAAACTGAGTGCGATCCAGGTGGAGCTCATTGACTAAACTCTGATACTCCATCTGTTGTGTTCTGGCTTGGTTTATTTCATATACCCAGATTCTAAATCTGTGTCTGGCTCACAGTCTACACTACAAAATAAAGATACGAAGAAATTTGCTTTCAGTGTGTCCGATGGTTCGAGAGAATAAGCACTGGTCGGGCAACATAGACAGTGAATGAGAGTGAGGGGGCGCCTGTATTGAAAAAGCCGGTTAATCAGTGAGGTAAAAAGTTATTGTGTGATTGTTTCAAAGCAGTTACGTTCATCATAAATAGACACACCCCCAGCGATCCCCCCTCACCGCTTCACACCGCTTGCACAGCCCTATGGCGATTCGCTGCAATACCCGATTTAATCTGAATACAGCTTTAGCTGTACTTTGATGCTTTTTAGCAAATGTTAGCATATTAATACTTTTCATCCAGCTGATCACAGAAACTACGAGTTGCACTGCGCCACTGGGTTCAGTTTAGTCTAGTTCATAAAAGAAGTGAAAAAGTGTTAATAGGATGCTATTTTTTACTTACAATTGTTTGTTCAATTTCCTTTATTAATATTTTCATTTGCACACTCTATGCCTATTATTAGATATCCACAGTGACAAAACGACAGCAAAATGAGGGAGAGAAATCCAACGAAGTCTGTTTTTGCTAAAAGAAAACAAAAAAATGATTTGAATTCATTGGTCCCTGATGTCCCTGGAGTATGACACTCAATTATCTTGAGTCATACTCTGTCAAATCACACCAGTAAGAAGCCGTACAAAAGACTGTTACACGACTTAACACCTCTGACACAGATGTTGCACAGGTTGAAATGGAAGAAAAACAAAACACAAATTGAAAAGACTTTATAAGATGGAAATTTTTGCTGTGGCTAAAAAAGCAGAGTTGACAGACAGAGGACTAGCAAAAAGACTGAACGCACACACACACACACACAAGTCCGAGGAGTAGCAGTGAAGTTAAATTGAGGCTGATTGTATTCTCGGCGCAGACTTGCCTTTGTCCCTAAGCTCTGTCTAAATATTGAAGCAGATCGTGGTAAAAAGAGTCGGCTATCCAGAGGATTCAACCCAATCTGCATATTCATCACAATTAATTAGGATTCCTCTCTCTGCCATCATTTTTTATCTTTCCTGCTTTATTTCTCGAGAGGCAACTACAAGACAATGCTGGGGCGGTGATCGGAATCAGTTATTAGTGGGTGGGGGTGGTGTGAGCAGACACATGCTCACACACACACACACACACACACACACCTTCCTTCCACATTTCAGACTTGAGGATGATGCTGTCTGCATCAGATATGATGATGAGTGCTTCACAGGCAGCGTTCATCTGTCTGTTGATACAAACTTCCAGTGCTTTCTCTCACTTTGTCCTGTCCCTCTTTTGTCTGGGCCGACTGTGCGTCGCGCCTCCGTCGAAGTGACTGAGAGCGGCTATTGTCTGGCGAGGCGCACAAACGAACCGCCACTCAACAGCCTTCTCGCAAGCCTAACTCTTTTAATTGCTCAAAGAAAAAGCAAATAGGCGAGAGATGGTGTGAGGCCTCGGGGTGAGAAAGTGGTGAAAGTTAAGTTTTATGAAATATGTCTGCATCGCACACTGAGGGAAGAGGTGAATGAGTTTATATGCGCACTAGTACCCAGGTTTTGATCAGATTTTCAGATGTAAACACACTGGATTTTAAGCAAATGGATTTAGGAAGATTTGAATATGTTAGATGGAATATTCCACTATAAACTGTGGCATGTAAACAGCTTATCCTTATCTGGGGCTCTGATTCTCTGTCATATGTGCAGATGATTCCTCAACTTGAGTTACAATTATTATTATTTAGCAGACCCAGCGCAGACTGGGTTCATCCAACCCGCAACCTCCGTGGCTGTGAAGTGAAGCCAATGCAAAAACTGCAGTCCCTCAAACGGCCACTTGAGGCTGGCTACAGAACAAGTCAATCCCCATAAGCACCCATGTTAAAATGTCCTGTGTTTTTCTGCACACTCTTCTTCCTTGTCAATACCTGGTGCCTACATTACCCACAATGCATGGGTTTTGGTTTTGTTATGCCAAAGTGGCAATCTCTATTGCTGTAAAGCAAAACCAGTGCGTGCCAAAAACTGCAGTCCCTCAAACGGCCACTTGAGTCTGGCTACAGAACAAGTCAGTCTCCATAAGCCCCCATGTTCAACTTCACAGCAGAAATAAACATGTTTACAGGCTGGTACAAAAAACAGTTTTGGTCTCTATAGCTAATTTCCTCATTCATGACAACTGTACCGAGGGTGAATTTCTACTTAACTCACCCATTCAAATTATATTAAGGCTCAAAGTTATACATAATTATCAACATGACTGCTTTGACTGATAGGTGGGTGCCATCATAGATGGCTTGTTTGAGCACCAAAGTGCCATTCAGTCCGCCTCAGCTCCACCATAATTCTTCCAAAGAAGAATTATTTACACCAGGACGTGTAAATTTAACTATGATGTGTTCTTTATAAACATTAAGCAAGTATTTACCATGCAAAATAAAAAAAATAGGGTAAGACTAAAAACTGTGATAGCAGAATCCTTTTAAATATACAAATTCAATTAATTAGCATTGGCTCAGGTGATTGCTTGGTGACAGTGGTTCCCAAACTTCCTGGCTTGTGACCTCATTAAACACAGCAATGTCTAACAGCGAGTAAGATCCTTGTAAGAAGTTGTACTTGGCTAGTTCTTCACAGCTCGACCAAATAATGATTTTCCTTCCTCTGATTTGTTACGCTTGAATAATTTAAAAGTTGGCCCGTGGGACTTTCTTCTAAACAAACAAAAGTTATGTTTACATTCAGCGTTTCCTGCCAAAACTCACTGTGTGAATCCTTGTGGTCTACAGCAAACGTGTTGAAAGCATTTCCTCCCACAGAAAACATTTGAACAAAAGAATATTTTAAATTAGGCATTGTTTACATTTGTTGATGTCTAATGATGGCATTAGATGACATAACAGGGAATCACAAAAGTCAGCTGGTTTTAACTTCTGGGTTAAATTAATGTGCACAAAATTTCATTTCAACAGCCCATAAAGAGGTCAGGAACTATTGCTGTAGGGCACAAAACAAGAACAGGGAAATAGAAGTTAAGGTTTAAAACGTCTCTTACTTTGAACATATTAATCCTCTTTAGAGCAGTGGAAAATAAAACAGTGATGTGGTAAGACCCAGGAGTGTGACAAGAAACATTTTGAGTCAGCAAAGTTTTCTGGAAATATGGTCATGAGATTAAGAAACATTCACACTAACAACGTCATTGATGGGAAGTAGAGACAATAGCAATAGCCACCTCTTCTATAAATTCTACAGATTTGCCAAGATGCAGATGTCAAAAGGGTCTTGCTAATGTAAACATTTGCGTCGTTGAATTTGGGGCTGGTGACGACTTTGCTGTTTGGTACGTCGGTGTGATGAGAGTGTTGAAAGATCAGACAAAAATAAAAAGGGGGAGGGGGGAAAGGAAGGGAGTGCGAGACAGATGACAGAAGTTGTCCATTAAGCAAGCAGAGCAGTCCTGGTGTGAATATTGCATTTCCATGTTTACCGCAATTACAGGCCTGCTCACTGGTTCACCTCCTACAAAGGGTAAAAATGGAAGAGTGAGACACTCCTGTGAGAATATAGCCTGCCCAGTCAGGGATGTGAAACACACACACACACACACACACACAGCCATTGCTGTCACATTTCCAGTGTTCTCATCTCAAGTGATCCTAATCTGTGTCTGTGTACTGCAGGAAGCTAAAAGTCACTTTGTCTGTTGTCATCTTAAAATTTTGTTTCTCTTAAATACAAGTGAAACCTTGCCATCGAGACGGAGATACTACAATTGAGCTTTTAGCATTTTCCCCTTGAACCGAGTGGCCTTATCTTGATAGCGGTGAGGTGAAGGTGAAACAAATAAAGTTATATCACCCCATGAGATAGTTTTGTTTTCAGACTCCATCTGTGCCCGTTCATCCCCTGCACTTCATCGCATTTCTACTTTTGCAGACAGTCTTGCAACTCCTACACAAACATTGCGTGCGGAGGTGCGACGGAGTGAACATAATCAAGATTTTTATTGTCACTGAAAAAGCAAAAAAATAGCCGTGGCCACTGACATGCAACATCCAGCTAATAGGCCATGGCCATGGGAGACTGCCGGGGTCAAAGGCCAGGCAGATGACAACTTTGAACCACAGGCCAAAAGAAAAACCTCTCTGTTGCTGCTAATCTCATCTAATGATGTCCCCGTAGGCTGACATGCCTTATGCCAACCTTATTGTCACTGCAATGCTCTTTTTTTTCCTGCTTCTTCTCTTCTGTATGACAGAATGAATGTTTTATGCCATTAGATTGCTGTAACAGTTATTTTCCCACATCTACTCACAGCAATGTTTTGTTTCTTGCTTCCACTGCGGACATGAAGTATGACTTCACATTCCATTTTGAACACAAAGGCTCCATCACGTAATTAGACTTCTATTGCTTGTAGTTTTACTTTCTTATCTCCGGTTACCGTGCACGTAAAGATTAAAATCAAATGGTGTTGGTCTCTCCAACTTTAGATCAACCCATGTGAGGAGCTGATGATGTTAAACGTGTGCCATCATTTCAGATTAGGGCTCCGGCTCATTTTTATACATTAGCTTTGATGCAATTATCTTTTTAATTATCTTTGACCTTCCTTTCATGGCTGTTCTATAACTTTTATCATTCCTACCTTGCTGCCACTGACTTTTTGCTGTTGGATTTTCACTTTTTTTTTCCAGCTAAATTTGCTATATAATCACTTATGTTATTGTTGTTACTGCCGTTGTCAAGCAGGCTTCCAGAACAACTTAATTGCTCCTTGGCATAGATACCCCAGGTGTCGTAAACTCTACTGGAGGGATGGGACGAGAAAAAGACAGACAAGAGAATCGGTTAACGACATATTCAAGTGGCAAAGATCTCTAATGACTGTAGGAATTATGACCGTCCTCCACAGTGACCAAAGAATCAATTAGTGTGATGTTGTTGTACAGCCACAGAGGCCGCAGAGAAAGAAGGTACCTTGGTGGGTGAGCAAAATGTCAAGACAAGACCATGGCAACGCTCCATTAGGCCGTGATGACGTGCCATTTGTTACGTAGCGGCAAGGGCGGGTAAACCTGGTTAATGAAGAATCTCTATCAGCTGAAAAACAAAACAGGTGGTACAGATGCTGCCACCACCAAGTGTGGGTATTAACATTACAAAAACTTTGTCTTAATCATACAGGTCCAGTGTGTAGCATCAGTTGTAGTTTGTTAAGAGCCACTGTACAGAAATGGTGGTTCAAAATGGCAGACTCTATGGAAGAGGGCCCGCTCTTACTGTAGATATAAAGGGCTCATTTTAAGACAACGTAAACACAACGATTCATGTATTCAGGTTATTGTACATTAATGAAAAGATACTAATAAATATTATATTCAATTGCTGCATAGAAATACTCACAAATTTTGCACACCGGACCTTTAACCAACTAGTTATTCCATGATCTTTTACTAAGTCATTTACTAACCAAACCTTAACCATGTGTCAGATCTGAAAAGGTTTTGTAAGGCACAAGCACATGTTGTCCCACCAACATGGGGCATCAGATCAGATAACATGTCAAAATGTGCCATATTACAAATTGCTGTTTTTTTCCCCCTTCAATTTGCCACCAACTTGACACCAGATGTTCACATGCTCAAGTAAAGGATGTTTGACTTCACATGTCAGTAGGAAAAGTTTTAGCATTTCATGTAATTACCCTCAGGTCTAAAAGCAGAATGTGAAGCAACAAAGTCCTAATGGTTCAGTCAAAACAACACGGGCGGATGTGGCAAACTCTGAGTAGTTCTTACTGTAAGATGTTTTCAGTTTGACATGACCAAAGCTGAAACCACATTTTGCCACTGGGAGCAACAAACAGGGCTTGTGCTGCGGTGATGTAGCCGGAGCCCGACCCAAGGGTGGAAGTAATAAATTTCAATTGCTCTCTTCAACTGCAACCGAGCAGCTTTTTTTTCTGCACTTGAAGTTTGTAATTTTGCTCCTAGGTATGTTTTGACCAAAGTATTTTTCTTCGCTACATTTCAAATTGGTTGCAGGCTCTTCATACAGGTCATTAACTGACCAGCTGCAATCATATTGAGCAAGTTAAGCTGATTTCAGTTTTCGTTGTTTATTTGGCTGATTTTTGTGGTTTTTATTAAAAATCAGCTTCTTGAAACTGAGCCCTCCCTGTCCTTGTTGCATTGTACAGTGAGGATCAAACTAATGCTCCCAAAGTGCAATCATTTCAGGAGCCAAACTGCCATGTTTTGAGTCTGATAACAATGCATTTTGTGTGTTGTAGAGGTTGTTAAGGTGTCCTTGACCAACAGAAAAAAAATGTAGCTGAATGATAAAAATCAATACAAGTACAGGTTTCTAGTGCTAAAATGAAACTTTGTGAAAGGAACATTTAAATGGTTTTACACATTAAAGTCTGTCTTACAGGTGTGGGAGAGTGCTACTGTCTCCGTGAAAATAAGTTGTACAAAGCCTTTTGCAGCTCCAGAGGGAAATGTGTATGTTCTGATAAACTGATACTACATATCAAACTTGATATCATGTGATTCAGTAGGGGGGCTGAGGACTACAAGCTTGAAACTGAAGGAGGGAAAAAAAAAAAAAAAAACACAAACAAACTTGGGGTAGATGACCTGACACATATGGATTAGTTTAGGTGTGTGGAGCTCTTTACACAATCTCTGATGCACAAATGCATGTTGCGTTTAAATTCTGGTAGTGAACTCTGACATCTGGATTTTCATGTCATGCCATGTGGAATTAGTGGAATTTTATTCGTGAAATATTGATATTTATTTAAATTGGGATATATTTATTGCAAAACTGTTCCACAAAAATAAGTTTGTATTTGTGTTTGTTTCTGAACAA
Source organism: Sciaenops ocellatus (assembly GCA_033000465.1). Lineage (NCBI taxonomy): Eukaryota > Metazoa > Chordata > Actinopteri > Sciaenidae > Sciaenops > Sciaenops ocellatus. Next base: position 14,275,341 of record CP136873.1, read on the forward strand.
AATAAATTGCTCATAAATTTCCGCATACATATTTGTTAATCTTATTGTTATGGATCAGGAAACAGTCATTTGTCACCAATATTGACAATAATTTATCTTACTGACCTTACCAGACCACTCCTCATTGCTTGAGGCTAGCGTTTTGAGGCTATTAGCTTCCATGGGACAGTATAAATATGGACAGTGTATCCGTGTCAGATTGTGGTGTCTCTGGCCGCCATGTAACGGCACCCACCCATGCATAACTTTAAGCTTTAATATAATTTGAACTGGTGAGTTATATAAAGATTCAGCCTCGGTACATTTGTTATGAACGGGGAAATTAGCTATAGAGACTAAAACTGTATTTTGTACCAGGCTGTAAACATCTTTATTTCTGCTGTGAAGTTGAACATTTTAACATGGGGGCTTATGGAGATTGACATGTTCTGCAGCCAGCCTCAAGTGGATGTTCGAGGAACTGCAGTTTTTGGCACCTCCACATTGGCTTCACTTCACAGCCATGGAGGTTGCCACTTAGGCATAACACAACCAGATGTCTGGACAAACTATCTGTCACTGAGTTGCATTGTGGGTAATGTAGGCGCCAGAATTTGAGAGTGTGCAGAATAAAAAATATGATATCATCAATTCTGCTGTATTGATTTTGGGTCTGACAGTGTTATTGGAGTGCAATGCTAAAGTACTTACATAAGTATATTTTCAATCACTCCGTCATGCACTGTTGCATTTTGAGGCAAATAACTTCTAATAGATTGATATTTCACCAAAGCATCACTTCAACAGAAGTAGGACATTTTGGAGCAGTTGCCGGTGCTCTTTCCACCCCTCCACACCAAATAGCACTTGGATGGCTCCAGATTCTCAGTGTGCTTCCAGTAAAGGAATTGGTGTTACCAGCCGCTTTCCAGTTCTCACACACACACATGGACACAGTGTCAAACCACAACACACTCATATTGCCAGGAAAGGGTCAAATTAATGGCTGACTTTGCAGCTCTCGGGCAGACGCTCAAGCACAAATACACACTTGCAGTCTCACACACACACACACACACACACACACAGAGAATAATTTCCATTCCACTTCTCCCCCCTTCTCCGCCCTTCCGCTCACTGCCACCCTCTGCTTTTTTTCCTCGTTTCTCTCTCTAATTTGCATAATATACTCTCCCCTTCTGAAGCTCAAGATGCACACACATACACACACAGGACTGACAGATGGCACCACTGGCTTCAGACACAGTGCAGAGCGGGAATGTGAGGGGAATGAAGGGAAGAAGAGAATGTTCTGGTAAAATAAACACATACACACATACGCAATAATACCATAATTATCCTGGGCACTGGCCTTGGCACTAACCTGGGGAAAACCCTGATGTGCCAACTCACTGCACCCGATGACCTACCAAAACCAGCAGGGGAAGAACACACTGTCTCACACACATACCCATGAACCGGCTTATTTATGCAAAGACATGCATACATACACAAAGTCAGAAGAGGAGAAAGGAAATCTTGTGTACACACACAAAATAAACTAATCTGCCTCAGCCGTGCTTCTTAATCAATTTCTTTCCTTTTCTCTCCTTGCTCTTTCTATCGTTTTTTTTTGTGTTTGTTTGACAGGGTGGTGATGGTGGTTAGAGCGTGTCTATGCTGTCGGGCTGAGTTATCCTCGTAAAGCTCTGGGCCTGATTATCCTGCAATGACTCATCCAGCGAGAGAGAGGTGAACTCAGTGCACAAGAACCCAACAACCAGGCCACTGGTTACATAGCTATAAACAGAACGAGAGAACTAAGAGAGGTGGGCCTTGAAAGGCATCGGACAGTGCATTCCCCAGCTGGGGCATGTGAGATCTCAATTGGAGCGGGGGGACGATTCACACACAAGTTTTCGTCACACCAGACAGACATAAGCAAACAGACAGACGTCTAGCATTTAACCTTGTTTATCATCGGCGTGCAATGTGGGGTCTCTGGCTATCGAGTGTCCGTGTTCCCAACGCGATTCTCACCAAGTGGTACATGTCAGGTCATATAATTAACTTGCTAATGTAGTCGGTAATCACATAGAGAGAGGAAAATAACAACAACAACAGGCTGTCGCGGACAGATCTGCAGCCGGCAGGCTTTGTTGACGCCGTGAGAGCTGCATTCGTCGGGATAAAGTTGCATAACATCTCCCGCGACGCATAAAGGAGGGGGTGACATTTAGGATCGGCCAGACGGGGGGTCCAGAGCGCCAACAAAAATATGTTGACATGCACAATTCACCCCATAAGCATTGACAGTTTTTAGTAAAGTTCCTCCAATTAACGATTTAGATCATTTGTAGAGAATTTCCACTTTGCACGTTGCACATACTCTTCTTGCCATTCAAACACCCAGACCTCTATACTCACACATAAGCTATAGCGTGGGTTTTGTGTACACTTCCTACTCATCCACATGATACATTCACAGCATATATACTCAAAAACATATGTAAACACCCACCAGAAACCATTCCCAACAGTCCCAAAACTCCCAAAGTTTGTCTTATTTAACTTACAAACTTCTGTACTCTCTTTAAACATTCTCAGAATTCTAATGTTTTACTCAAATATAATTTCCCATATGAGCACTCGCACTTCTGGTCAACTTATATTTTACCAAAGTAATATTTGCTCTATTGGAGCTGAATATTTCAGAGAGCCGTTCAACTTATGGACATGAACAAACGCACACACACATACATACACACACGCATATCCGTTGAGCCTGATTGAACAGGACTGGTTGGCGTTCTCACAGCACTAACTGTCACCACAGTGAGAGGTCAAACAGAAACAGTAACACAGCTTATATAAGTCACAATAACAGGAGCACGGGGGAGTGAGGGCAAGGGGGATGAGTGTATGTGTGGGAATCTGTATGTAAAAAAAGATTTTTTCAGAGTAGCAACTGATTTTCTGGTAGTTTTTTCTCAATTATTGTCTCAATAATCAGTGAAAGCAGGAAATTGTTAGACTAAAGCAATCATGTTGCCTCTTCCACATCATCATTACATCATCTTTTTTTTTGGCAAAAATAGAATTACGTACTTTAAACATATTTATCCTGTCCTGTACTCTCCTGGCAATGTAACTAAATAACACAGAGGTTTAAAAACTATATTGAAATTTGAATTCTCTTCCCTTCTGTGAATGTAATTGTGCATATTTTACACATTCTCAGTGTTTAACTTTCAAGCCTCTGGGTGAGAGATTCCCATGACAGCAGCTAAATGACATTTGAGAGCGGCATTGCTAGGAGACACTTTATTCAGCAAGCCCACATAGCATTGGTTATGTGCCGTTAGCAATTTAAGATGCCTGTCTCTATCACATTCAACATTTGGGAGGACTCATTGTACCATGAAATTTGTATTCGACTCAGAAAGTTGAAGCTAGAAATCTAGTTAACCTAGCCAACATGGATTCCCACTAGACTATACTTATCATTAATATTTTTTCAACAAGTCTTGCTGAGTCACTGCCAGCTCCCACACTCACTGTGTTCATCCCACCCTACAGAAAGAAGGGGGGGGGGAATCAAGTTGTAGTCATGACAGGGACCACAGGGTCCGCAACCTCAGCAGTCCATACGATACGGATCATGACATTAATTATACAACAAGTAGTTCAGACGAAACAATCTGATTGGTCACCAGACATTGAGAGGATGTGTTTAAATCATCATGACTGCACACTCACTAAAAATATAACTCCACCGTTCTGTGGTAACATTATAACTGCGGTGCAAAAACCAATACACTATAGCAAACAGCAAATTATCCGACAAATGCTCATGAAAATATAATATACAGTTATAGCCTACACAGTTTGCGATATCTGCCTTATAGATTATGACCTGTTAAGATAGTTAACAAATATAATTTATTAAGCTGCTAGACCGCCCCGTTAATACAAGTGTTGCCTCCCTTGTGTGCAGCAAGTCAGAGAGCAAACAGTGTAGTGACCGCAGAGAAAATGATCACGGTTGTATGATCACAATATTAAATTTGAGGGTGAGCTTTACCATCTAGTACCTCGGTCGTAACCGCATCACTGCCGTGCGAATAATGACCATAACGCACGCCCTCCACCACTAGCAGAGTCATGGAGTAGCATAGGCAGTATTGGAAACAAAGTAACAGCTAACCACAGCTTGCAGCTGGTTGACTGTCTGCATGGTGATAATAATAAAATAACACTGTTTTTGGTGATTACAATTTGACTAAATATGTAAACACCAATGATGTACATACTGATTTCTTAGCTAAATGTATTTTAATTTTGGTTTCCTGCGCTGTCAGTCAGTAAAATAAAAGTAGTGAAATACATGAATAGAGAAAAAATGTCAGCACTTATCATGTTAGATGGTGGACTAATGAGGGCAGCGGATTAAGTGTCTTGATGAATCAACTTAAATCCAGTGTTTAAAAAGACTGCTGCTGTTGGTTGTGAAAAAAACTAATTAGTATGGACGGAAATTAAACATCTCAACATGACTCAAGAAACCTATATTCAGTTTGCAGGAAAGGTGTTATGAAAGTAAGAAAAAAAATGAATCTGGAAAGTCCAAGACTGATTTAGAAAGGCAGTTCACAAGGGGAGGGGTTGAGAGTATCACAAGATGACAGAAGGCCAACAGTGGGAGAGCGAATAAGAGGCGTTGAGGAGAGAGGGAGGAGGTTTTCTATAAGCAGAAGCTAAAGAGGTCAGACTGTTGTTTCTGGGTCAACGCGCATTAAAAAAGCAGCCGTACTGAGCAGTCGTCCGCGGCCCCGTGGCGACGCAGCAATGTGGACAGGCTTCTACCAACTGTGACCACACATTAGGCACTTACTGCGAGCCATACAGATACTGCTCAGGGCGTCAACACATAAAGTTGCCCTTTATTGTAATCCAAAGCATAAAGAGACACACACAGACCTAAATCTAAGAAGCCAGCAGCCAGCAACGTGCGCTGATTGGCACGAAGGTTAACCTCAACCCGCATCAGCAATGGTCGCAGGAACACAGCTGAAGGCATAAACATTGGGAGGTAACGCATACAGGACACTGTATGGAATCTATATGACACAAGAGTGATTTGCAACCATCAGCAGGGCATAGCACATGAACTAGTTTATTTTCATGTCACATTCCTAAGGATTTCTTAGCCTGCGACTAGCCTAAGAAGCATCCTGGAAGTTTGCCATTCAGTCTTTGTTAATAAAATGTAGTCCAATCATGCATGTGCACAGTGGATGAAAATCACGCGGGAATGAATGACATGCTGTCTTCTCTTTGCCAAATCATCCCCATTTAACATGAAACAAATAACTGTCGATGGCAGAACTTGTGAGAGACAGATTTGAAAAAGACTGGTCAAACTCAAAGTTTACAAGAGGTCAAGATATCATGACTAAGTCCCAAATGTGGGTCATGCTCCATTGCAGGATCCTACAGTTCCTAATGATGCAACCTGCTTCTTTTTTTGTCAGACCGACCCTGACCGGTAAACTCCACCACCTGTCAATACTGCAGGCTTTCTGTAAAAACAGCTGTCTCTAAGCTAAAGGCAGGTTACCCAGATGATTTCATTTTATTGATTTGATATCTTTGATATGATCTGAGATCTTCCAGGCATTTTCAAACTGACATAAAACAACTTTTTTCACAGGCTGACTAACACCATGACAAATCTTAATGTGTAAAATTGGTAGAATTCCACTATAAAGCTAAAGCTGCACTATTTATGGTCATTTGAAGACACAAAGATCTCTGCTCTTATAATCAAAGAAGGATTTTGTGGCCATTTACAGCAGACTATTGATGCCTCCATTTACCAAATCTGGTTGATCCAACTTTCTGTTGGGTGGTGGGTTCAAAGTGGAATACAAGTATCAGGGGAATTGCCCCACAAACATCTTCTACACCTCTACATGTTAAGTCACATGCAGCACAGTGAAGCATTTAGACAGCTTTACAGGCTACTGTGGCAGCAAGTAAACATTTGAATTTTGAAGACAAACTTGTGGGACTAGTTTACATTCATACCAAAGTGTGAAGACTTTTACACAACAATTCCAACTCAAGGTCCACTAACTAGTTTTCTTTCCAGAGCCTTGACATGCAAGCACAGCAGCCAGTGGTTTCACTCATGCATTTTAGCCGTCCATTTTGGCTTAAAGCTAAGCATCAAAGTTCATTGGTGGCATGGAAATAAGACTTTAAATCAATTAAAATAGATCTGTTGACTTTCAAGCTCAGCTGCTCAAACAAGGGTAGCAACATGTCCTAACTGGATGTTATGCAAGTGAGCATCAGCAACAAAATCACTTTAATGACATTAACCAAACAACCTACATGCTTTTGGCTATACTTTGTCATTTCCAGCTAAGAAACCTCCAAATGAAAATGAAACACACAAAGAAAATGTGTGTTTCTGTTTAAAAAGTACAAACACAGGAAACACTGATCCAGCTTTCACTTGAGTGGCACTGGTTACGTCTCCAGTCTGAACAGCCTAGGACAGCAGATAGCTATGTGGTTTGTTTACATGACAACAGAAGTTCATATTTAACAGATTCTGTGTAGAAGAAAGCATCCTATATTACATGGACATTCAGTCAGGACGTGGTATACGGGCTGAAAATCGTGGAAAAAGCCTGTAAGTTAACCTTGAGCTGGGACTTTTTTTAAATGACTGTTTTCATGCCTGAAGGAATTTTCATGCTTAGTTTTAGTTTTGAGTAGTCACCTTTTGTGGGCTACAGTGGCTTATTTGAACTTGAGTTACATTTGGGGGGAAAAAGACACATTCACAGTACCTCCAGTGTAGAGGAGAATTCATATACAGATACAGGCTAACACAGGTCAATTTTTACTTTCAAGCGCTGTTTACTGCTTATTTCATGTGATTAAACCCAAATGTTAATGTCACAACTGCCTTTTGACTACTCCTGAAAGACTTCCATTCATTTGGCATCACTGCTAAAACATGATGGATGTTTGGGTAGTAACTACTAAAAGAACTAAACATGCCACTTTCACCTCAGCCATAAACTAAGCTCTGGGTAAATAACCAAAATATGATTTGGATAAAAAAAAAAAGAGAGAAATAATCTTTCAAGGACAAATAACAGACCCAACTGAACTGAAAGCAGCCATTAGACAAAAGAACCAAGAGAGAGCAGAGAAAGAGACGAATATCTTTCCAATTATCAGCTCTGGAGCATGTTCTTAAGAGTGAGCTGAAAGGACAGGTTATTAAGCTTTAATGCATCACAGCATAGGAACCATTCAAGGCCTTCTCCCTCATTAGACCTACCACCAGCCTTGCACTGTGTGCGCATGTTCACAGCTAAGCACCTCATACAACGCTAAACACTTAAACACTGGTAATGAGAGTGTGAGTGCTGGCTAGTCCGCTTACAGAGGGAATAATTGCAGATTTAGCCAACAAGGGCATTTTCATTCCCCCGTATAGACGGGATTAGCGTGCATACAGAAAACAGGAGTCATATTTTCCTAATAAAACCACTCAACAGGAGAGGAAATGCTGTTGAAGAATGTATACAATATGTATGAAAGCATTTGATAAAGCCTTGAGATTTAATCACATTTTCTGGATGTAACATTCTTCTCATAAAAAAAACAGAGGTAGGACTGGAGGTAATGCTTATATAAAAACACCACTAAGCAACGGTGCAACAATTCCTCGTGGAATATGGGCGTGATTTCTGACTTCCATTTCTTGCCTTTTTCTTTTCAAAGCAAACAAACATGATGAAATTTCTGTGGATGATATATTGCTCCGGTTGATGTCTGTGTATTAGTTTGTAGTGCGGATTGATTCCACAAACAAAGCCAGAATTGATTCTCCTTATTGAAATCCACCAAATAATATCTGAGGGAATCTATCCGCCCAGATAGAGCCTTGCTCTCTATAAATAAAAGGATTGAAGTGGAGAGTGGAGAAAGGAAGAGGAAACACAGGTGCCTCTGTGGAAAAGAAGGCGCTGGATAAACCAGGGAGGATGCAAAACTTAAACGATTTGGCCCGCATCAAGCCACTCAGTGTACTGGTACGGTTTACATAGCCAGGTGCCGCCATATGAACACATTAGCAGGACAAAACACTGTCTAACATCCAGTCCAAGTGCCTAGGATCAATGAAAAAGTATTGGCTGCAGTGCTTCTGCTCAGTCAGCCACTAACTCTCCTTCTGTCCATTTCTACATCCAGTGATCATCACCATGTGTGCACACTGTGGCCCCAAGTCTGATGAGGATGATTTTTCGTAGATGGGATGATTAATGTGCCTGCTCTAAGATGCTGAGTGAGATTGATGCTGCCCGCTATCCCCTCCATGCCTAATCTTTCATCCTTACAGTAAATATGACACAATGTCCATATGCATGTGAAAACAGCCTGATTACAAACAGCTTGCAAGCCCTCGTCCCTTTTAATGATTACATCCAAAGGCACTCTCTCAGTCCAACGGCTGTTTCCCTTAATGAAATTAGCAGTTCGCACTATCTTCCTCCTCTGCGCGCGAGGTAAGGAGTTTCTACGGGGGTCACTCGGCTAAGTAACCCTCGTTAAGCAACTCTAATGCAAATGAGATGCAAATCCGGCTAAAACGGAACACTGGTTAATTTGGCCTCCTGACATTGCAAACAGTCACGGGGGGATCCAATGCAAATTACATGCAAATGACAACTGACGGTCTTTGTCTCTATTGGCTAAAGGGTAGGAGCCTATGGGTTTGGGTTCAAGGCTGATTTTGTCTATGCAAATATTTGATGTATCCAAGTGGAACTAAAGAAAGTAAATACCCACTGGAGAGAGGGAGAAGGTTCACAACAGGTCAGGAGGCTGTCATCACGGCAGCCGAAGCATTATACACCCACACCGTGCGGCCTGGTGCAAGAGAGGAAAAATACAGACCTCAAACCAGAGAACAAGAGGGAAGTAGACATTACATTCCAACCGCTCCACATTTACCAAAGCTAGGACCCAGCTGTGTGTGATCCGGCCAACTCCTACATCATCTGGAGCCATGCCTCATATATTCACTTCTGAGATTGAGCCTTATGAAGCCCACATATAAATATGGCAATCTGGTCAGAGTCGTATTAACACTTGACAGAGGGCGTATCTAAAGCCAAGGCCCCTGTGAGGAGGTCAAACCTTTGTACAGACAAGCCTCTAAAGACCATGTGACAGGGGAAAATCACTTTCTCTAATGCTCAGTCCATACACGGACTTATAGTATGGATTTCTGTAGACAGGAGCGGTTAATTGATCCCTCTCCATCCTCACTCAACCATCAACAGGGGTGGAAAGTAACTAGTGGCAGCTTCTGCGATGGACATTTTTAGAGAAACTACTGTTTTTCTTCTTTTTTCTGTACATTTAAATTTTGTGCTTTTCTCATACTTTGAGCTTTTACGCCCACACAAGTTTCCCATTTCAGGTTCCACCTCCCCATCAAGCCCACATTTCAACGGCAAATATGTAATGACAAGTTGCCAAGTCTGTCCCAATCCAAAAGCACCTCTAAATACTGCAGTATGAATTTTGTATGAATTAACCAGATCTTCAGTAACTCAAAGCTCTTTCTACATCTGTCAACTGGTCTAAGGGGTGGGAACACATGCAGTAATGTTATCATGAATCTACCGTAAACTCCTCTGGGGAGGATGTGCAGTCTCAGCTTACTAGGCTTCAGCTGTCTGAAAGCCACCCCCTGAAGTGGTACAGCTGAAGAACGAGTCATGCGGACGATTTGTTAGACACTTTGTAGTGTAGCAAACTCTGTAATAAAAAGAAAAAATCCATTGGCCTCACATGAACTCGTGTTGTTGATGAGGTACTACACATTATACAAAATGCTGGGGGAAAGAAAATAAACCTCTTTATGAGTCTCTCTGAACTACATATGTATGCATCTAGAATTTCATTGATGGATTTCATTGTGAAATCAATTCATTCACTTATAAAGTTGCTAGTTTTGTGGTCAAATTCAACTTTGGTGAACTTTGACTTGAATTTGCTTCTTTGACCAGCAGCGAATCATCTTGACAGTACTGACCTTTGAAGGAACCGAGGGCCAAAAAGCTATTGCAGCTTTTTAGCTGTGATGCAGCACTCACTTTTATTTAACCCTCCTGTTGGAACATAAAGTGCTACTCGAAAGAGGAATGGGTTGTAGGTAGGTTACAATACAGGATCAAATGGTAGAAATAACCTGACCTGAGTGACCCGTGTACAACCCTGAGAACAAAATAGAAAGAAGTTTGGAAAGCTTTCGTGACTGACTAGCACTAGCGTGTTCCCGGCTTGGGGATGTGTTAGCCATTAGCTCGCCAAATACAGTACGTCAGTCCTGTCCTAGGCGTAGTCCCTACATCATCAAGCCTTTAGCTTCATCCTTTAAAGAACAACCTTTCTCAACATTATTTTTGGACATTTTGCCTCAAGTAGTGTCTGTAAGTAAAGCAAGACAGGAAACATGGGCGAGAGAGCAAAGGGACATGCAACAAAGGTTCCAAGAGGCCACAACTACATGCAGGTATGCAGTCTTGACCATCAGGCCACACGGATGACACAATTAGAGAGAATCCTATGTAACACCCAATTTCAGCTTTGCCCCAAACATCTAAAGACCAGGGTATGCTTTACGCAGCCTACTTCGTACAATGTGGTGTCCACCAACAACTGAATCCAAGTGTTTATAGCTGTACTGAACAGCCACACTAGAAATTCTGCTGTTATAGAAAGGGCTCAGTGTGCAAGAGTTGTTGTAACAGGAATAATAGTGCACACTTTTGGACAGTCTCCTCCAAATCATTCATGATGTTGCACTTGGTTGTATATATAAAAAGCGAGGGACATAGTTACATGGAGAATCCGTAAACAGGGCTTGAGCTTGAGAGGCAAGTTGAAATCATGGGAGCTTTCTCTCCTTCACTCATCAGTCAATCTCTATGTAAATTGGGTGTGATTGTTGATGTCATAAAGTTACAGAAACTGGCTGTCACAGCCCAGCCCCCACAATTCTTGTGTTGGAAAGGGTGTGGGGAGGGGGGTCTCATAATATTTGAGATAGGCACTTCACTTAAATCATACTGACCCCTTTAGTTCAGCAGTGTAAGCACAACCCTGTTGTACTCTACTACTCTGCTGCACATTCATGTTCATTCCTCACCACCAAAACTTGATTTCCATTTTGATTTGTCTTAATAGGGGGTTATTATATTTATCAGAGAGAACATGACATTGTCTTGTACATCGAGGGCGTGAAGGACGAGGTAATGTCACAGATGTTTTTTTCATCTGCAGGGCAGTACTGCCTGCTCTTTTTCTGGAAAAAGGCCAAGAACTGCTGTTGCAATTAACATTGCAGACTGAAAGTGCAGTCGGTTGATGGCATAATAAAACAACCGTACATACAGTGTACTAAAGAAAGTCTATAAATGAATGTAACTGAAGGAGCTGCTCCTCTACATCGAAGTCCATTAGTGCTCAGGCCACAGCTTTGCACTGAAACATCTACAGTTTAGACTGAAATTACTTCTTTACCAAAGACGGACGAAGGTGTGCCTGCAGATGCTTTTTACATGCACCGACTTGGTCATCTGTTGATCCCTCCCAACATATCCAGAGGCCCTTTTAGTCAGACTGCACGGCAAACAAGCACACCTACCGCTTTGGTATACTCTGCACACCACAAGCTGCGGGTGATGAATCAAACTACTCCTGTCCTGCTCTCTCACTATTCATCTCATTCATAAACCCAAAATATTGTTAAAGCAGCTGATTGGCTGAGAGCGCGCTACGCAAAAAGACGGCGTGCTCTTAGTAGCCAATGAGAGACCAGTAGTATGCTCTCTCCCTCTCTCTCGCTTTCATGCTCCATCTTTAACCCTCTCTCATTTTTGTTCTCTCTCTCTCTCTCTCTCTCACTCACTCCCTCAATCCCCGCCTGAGTGCATTACAGCAGTCAAAACAACAGCCTGGCTGACGAGAGCGCAGTGTAGAAGCAAGTGCTATAGTTTAGGGAACGGGGACAGCTGGACAAGACTATCAACCTACACTTTCAGAGTGGATTGCACTTGCTCCGAGTCACTACTAAACTCCCTGAGGGACTTCTTAAGTGGTGACTTAGTCTTATCTAAGCTCAGCCATCTGTGTATTTTGACCAAAGCTTTAAGACCTCCTACTGTACGTCATTTGCTTATAGGTGACAGGGCAAAGCACTCTAAAAATGAAACTTTATTGACCAATTGATCAGCTGATTGACAGGTATATTGACTGATCTTTAACGAAGCCCTCTTGAGATGGGAGGGGGGTTGACGTCAGGCCTATCTCAATATGACCCAATTCAATATTCACTTTGTTTTCTTTTTCATGTGCAAATCTTTGTGGCACAGAGAGGACAAAAAAAAACAAAACACACGCAACATGAATCAATAATAGCAGTGATCCAGTGACTCTCCATGAACTCAAAGTGTGTGTGCCACTGTTTGTGGGGAACTGGGTTGACCGGGTTTAAGTGAGGTTTTGAGGTACAACACTGCCATCTATGGACAGGTCTAGATACTGCAGGCTCCCTACGGATTACATCATCATGTGGAGGGCACTGATGTGTTTTTCTCAGATGCTGTGGCTCAGACAAAGAGAAGAGGGGACAGTAGTATTCTGTACAGGAAAGATATAGGAGAAAGTTTAAAAGCGTACGTGGACGTGTACAGGAAAAGGCACATCAGACGTTCTGAGTTTAGTTTTTTTTTATATACGTCTACATGACTTTAAAAAAAAAATCTGATTTGATCAATCAACTGCCATCGATCTGGGCTAATTACTAAATCACCAAACAACCAACCAGTCTTCTGCTAAAAATGATATAATAACCAGAAAAGTGTATTCAACATAATTTGTCAAATCTTCCCAAAATACACCAACCTACCTGACAAACAAACTGGTTGCCAGTGTTTTGTTTGATATCTAACATCAACAGACAGTAATAGTAATCAGGTCAGTAGACACAATGATGTCAGTCAAACCAGGGTCTTCTAACTGGGTTATCTATTGCTGTTTAATAGGTTGCATTCATATTGACACAATACCTTAATATAACTTTGAGAAAAGCATTTTTCACTCAGCAGAAGACCTGACACTCTGTTCTATTCCAAAATGTAATCCATCACCAGAAAGTGTTTAGACTTCAGTGAGAGGTCAATCGTGTCAGCAAATGTCTGTGATGCTGACGTGATGTTTCAATGTTCAAATTTCTTTTAAAACTTTCTCCACTAATATATTCGATTATTAAATATCTCTATTGTCACGTTCTTACATAGCAGCCAAGACACCAGCCACCTCTACAACCTTTCCACTTGATGCCACATTCATTAAAATAAATTCCCAGAAAGAGATGGGTAACACTTTGTCACCTAGTTTCAAAACATCACAGATGTGATGATGCCTGGGATTGTGTGGGATCACACTGCCTCCTAGTGTTCACATGTATATTACTACTGCATATTAGACTGAGTGAGCACCCTAATGAAGCACTGAATGTGATGACTGTTCTTTTCGTGTAGCAGCACAGTGAAATCTCAAGCTGCTACATCCAGTTTGGGAACCAGACAGACAACAAAACTTATTGGGAAAACAAAGCAACTCATCTGTTCTAACTGTTATATGTAGTCAAGTCAAATACTTTGGACACATTCATGTAGCTACAGGATTTGAAAGATTAGACTACAAAGTAAACCAATGTTTAGTTAATAAACAAATGAATCAGAATCATTTAAAATAAATCAAGTCACGGCATGAAAACATTTTTCCAACATGTATAAACTGTCAGTTATCAAAACTCATTTGATAGTGCTTCAAGAAATCATGAATTTAACTATAGCTAACTGAATAGTGTTTAGAGTTATTGTAATAATATTGTCCAAAGGCCGATCAAGCTGACTACCAAAATAAGTCAATTACTTGACACAAAATGACAAATTTTAATCAATTAACACATTTGCTTGTTCAAAATATAAAAGTAAAAGACATTTGCCAGTTAATGAAACAGTTCCTCAGCAGAATAATTTATTTTGTTCTCTGCTTGCCAGAAAATAGGTTTCTAATTTTTAAAGACTTCCTATTAAAAAAACAAAATGAAACAAAGCAATCCCACAACCTTCACACTCAGCTAATCACAGCTGGTGAAAACAACACTTGATTCTCCAAATATTGTTCAAACATCTCACCACACAAGACACCTATTAAAGAGTGGATCGAAGAACACAAAGAGCTGAATGCAGAGGGTATGTATTTTACAGAGATGAGGAGGGGTGAAGAATCTACTGTGTTTCAATCTTGAGGTCAATGTAGCACAGTTAGATACTACATTAAAGCTGAAATGTGAGGGGAGTGGAAAATGATGCTTTATAAGAAGAAACGTACAGATAAAGGCTTGCACCGCAACTGTACTCTCTTCTAACAAATCTAACAGCATAACTGGAACAATCTTTGGAGGAATTAACTTCATGATTGCCATTAAAGATGCAAATTGCAACCTGAACTTTATAAATGCCTTTGCAGATAAATGTTGCTTTGGAATGGAACCAAATGAATAAAGCACTACGGAAGTGGGAGTGATTAACAATAAGTGAACACATACAGTATCAGCTTATGTAACCAGGTACATCTCAATTCATTCCAGTATGATATAGTACTTGCTGAAATAAAAGATTTTTTTTTTTTTTTTAAAAGGCACAAATTTGGTGGACAGACACCAAGTAGTTTGCCATGTAAAATAAAATCTGTCGTAAGAAAATGTAGACCTTAGTGTTACATTAGAGAATACTCACAGGTGTCTGTGTATTCATTTCACTGAAGATACTCCTCCAACCACAAACAAACCAAAGTACAGAAGAGTTTATGAATGCTCACAACGTCTCTGAACGGCACTCTGAATCTCTGATCTGCAAAAAAAATGTCTGAACTGAGCAGGTTATTTTTTTTTTTTTTTAAAAACACCTTCAATTTCAAGTTCAGTGCCTTAAATAGTGGACATTATCTAAGAATAGCAGAATGGAAGAAATGCTGGTATAATGCTGGTATTTCAGGTGTGATGCGATCCATGTTTAGTTTTGAGAGGAAACGCTGAAAAACAGTGAAAGAAAGTCATTCAAAACATAAAAGCTTATGTTCCACAGCAGTTTTGCAGTATCTTCTGCAATCATTTGAGATGTTCAACGCAAATGTGAGAATATACACTGATAGCGTTGGTTCAGGTCGTTGAATATTTAGGTTTTTCTATGGAAAAACTAAAGGTTTGCCAATGCAAAGATGAGGCAAGTCAGCACTTTCCGTTGTTCAGTGTGTTGTCAATTCCATTCCTCTAAACAGCTACAAGGTTGAAGACAGACTGCGTCACAGCACCTGCACGAGTTGCTGGCATAGCTGTTAGTCAACTTGAGCAGGCACGTGGAACACAATCAGTAGAGCGGATTATTAATTTCCCAAATAATCAGTATTGCAACAATCTCTGGCACCTTGGAGAACTCCATTTAGGAGGACGCTATAAAGTCAAAACTGTATTCACTGTAGAGAATACAGTAGAATTGATATTGGCCCAAGACTGGAAATAAATGGATCAGGTATCACAGACAGCTGTGGAATAAAATCGGTACTTAGTATCAGCAGATTCCCACAGTTTAGGTATTGGAATTGGTATCAGGTGAGAAACAGATGGATCAGGGCATCCCTTGTAGCAGAGCCAACACAAGACATGTGGGTTTATTGCATTTTTAATGCTTTTAATGCTAAATAATCAGGCTTTTTTGTAAAGGTTCCTTTGCGATCACAGTACAAAATGTCATCAATGACGTCTTTCCGGACCATCACTACAGAATGTCGTGTCAATAATGATCAAGAATAAGTCCCGTGTTGAGACTTCAGAGAAGGACACTTGGGAAGGACACACAGAAGTGAAACCGATTAAAGGTCTGGAACAACAAAGTCTTTTGTCTAACAACATGCAGTCAGTCCAAGTCCTGAAGACAGCCTCGTCCACATACCTGAGCAGCAGTAAATCCCAGTCACATCATCCAGGACAGGCAAATGTATAGATAGAAAAAAGCACATTCAAAATCAGCACTTTGTTCTTGTATTGTATTCCCTTTGTATCCTGTCTGTGTGAAGATGGCCACTGCCTCCAAAATGATTATATTTCCAAAACGGCTGTTCATTCAGAGGGGCATATCCAGGCTCAACTGATCCAGGTCAACAGAGGAGAAGAGGTCAGTGATGCCCTCATTCTCGGCAAGGCTTAGAAGGTACTCCTCTCCATCAAGAGAGAGGGCCAGAGGTGGAGTGAGGGTGACAAAGCTCTGCTGATCTCCAGAGGGAGGCTGGAGAGAGGTGGGCACAGGGGGGACATGGGTGACAGTAGCTGGTGTTGAGTGCTGTGTTGGTTCGGACAGCGAGTTTGAGATTCTATTGATTCCTTGAGTATGGTTAGAATTGTCTGGAAAGATAACGGGAGTGTGGATAAGGAGACATGGGTGGACAAAAACACGAGTGATGAAAGAAAACCCAGAGAATATGGAGCCAACAACAGATAGGTTTACAACTAAATACAGTGTCCTATAAGGAAGACTCACCTTTGGGAGACATCTGGACAAAGGACGAGTAAGGCGAGATGGGAACAGAGCCGTTCCCGTTGGTGGATGAGTTTAAGAGGCTGCCATTGGCCACATAGCCCTCAGTAACATCCATAGGGATGGGGTCATCACAGCAGAGGAACACCTCAATGGGCCCTTTTGTGCTGCTCAGGTGGACCTGGAGGCTCTGAACACAGAGCAAGTAGAGTGGTTTTATGAAATGACCTCCGAGTATAAGCAGACAGTGTCTTAGCCAATGATGCACCAGTAAAACACAAGCTATTAACTGCCCTGTATCGTTACACTGGGGTTTCAAGTCGAAATATTGAGTTTCATTACAAAAAAAAATGTTTTAACTAATTAATGTTACAAAAGGTACCTCTTCTGGGTGTGGCACCTCCAGTTTTGTCTCAGCAGGGGCTTTGATCACAATTACAGTCTGTTCTTTCAAGCTGGGAATCTTTTGGACATCCTCGTAAGTCAAATAGGCAAATGTGATCCTCGGGTTAAGGAATATACTCCACCAAACTCCAAATTCACAATATAAGAGACATTTTCATCCGCCCAATCCACACCAAAACAAAAAAAAAAATCACACCTTTAGACACATCAACAATAATTACTTCCATGTAACACTTGATGTTATTTCAGTTAATTGATCAAAAGGATATTTCTGACCCAGTCGGTCGTCAAAAATCTTGTGAACCTGCTGCGTACAGATTTGGATCATCTCGTCCAACTTCTTCTCCTCTGCACTGAGAGCCTTCAGATCTTTATCAGAGTTTAAACAACCGCCTCTGCACACACACGACCAGGGAGCGATACACGATTAACACCACGACAAATAGTAAGAATTGAGAAAAACAATAACGCTAACTGTACACAGACTAACACAGGTGGTTTTAATAGGTAATATAATCTGCTGTTAACTGCCACTCTTCTCACATACGCACACCTGTTAGTTTTGTTTTTTAAATACTGAATCATACTCAACAAAAACATACCAACAAAGCTAAAGCAGCCATAATGTGCATAGATATAGCTGTACAAGCTCCTCCCTGACAAAACACCCGCTCATACTTACAGCCACTGGACGTTGTTTTTGGACTTCTTTTTGATGAGCTGGATTCCCTCCAGGACATTGGTGACATCATAGACACGTCTCTTAGAGGCATGGAGCTCCTGAGCGACTATATTTAGGTCCAACACTCCATCAGCAGATTGCTTCAGGAGCTCCGCAAACCTCTGCGTCAAGAACACGAGCGAGGTGTCATAGCGCGGCTTTATGAACGGGCAGTCGCGTGCTATGGGACTGGAGGCGGGAGCTGGAAAAACGGGTAAGGGGTTTAGATATTTTGAATTTGTGATAATTCCTTTGAAGATTCTTTCATTATTCCTATATCCGCTGTAACGTGTCATGTTGTAGTGTGCTTATTTAGATTACTGTACATTTACCTTTTTTCTGTTGCCACTGAGCAGACCAAGGGGTTGGTGCAGGGGTGACATGCACCACCTTTTTATGACATTAGACACTTTTTCATCATCACAACTTCACTTTAAATTAGAGCCAAACAATTGATCAAAATATTAACAAAATCGCAATTTGGCCAAACGCAATGTAGGAATCGCAGGATGTGCAATTATTTGATTAAAACAGCCCTGGACTACATCTCTTGTTCTCCAGATGTACAGTACAGACCCCAACAAATGTCACATCATCATGATTTCAAGCTTGTTTGTTTTTTTTAGTGAAAATGAAAATCATACAACATCGCAGTAGCTGTCAAAAATAAGCAGAATATGATCTTTTTCCCGTGTTCTGCAGCCCTACTTTAAACTGGATGTTGAAAGTGACCTCAAGCAGCAAAGACTTTTGAGGACAGACTTTAGGAAAAGTTATGAAAATGAACAGCAGAATCATAATTCAGCGGTCCGTCAAGGTGATGAACAGAATCGGGTTCTCCAAAGACAAAAGGCAGCTTTGGAAAACTCACCCCTTTCAAAATCAATTCAGAAAGCGGTGCTGGATAGTGCACATTTAGATACAGTGCCAACACACAAACCAGCTCGCAGAGCCATTTAACTCAGTCACCAACATTTTTGAGAATATGCCACTTAAACACGATGAACTCATGGGTTTATGCAACCTACGTTTTGACACAGAAAGCTGTGAAGGCACAGGCTGGTGTCTACCACCTCTCTGGCCCAGCACTGACTGTTGAAAAAAACCTACTGTACAAAGTCTTACTCTTTCCTCCTTTGTGGGACAGAGGGGCTTTCTCCATTGGCTTCTTGGCTTTGGCGGGCCCACCACCATCCTTGAGGTCCTGGGGGTCACTGGCTTCCAGCTCCAGCCTTCTCTTTGCCTGAGTGAAAGAAAGCAGCATGTATATTGAAAATACTGCAACATCATGCAACTTAAGACTTCTAGTTTGCAATTATCTCATTGAATCATGTGGCTCACGGCAGCCATTTTGGAATAATACAGTATTTACTCATCATGAATCTATTGTATTCACTTGTGACTTGAGCTGCATGTAATTCAAAGCAATGCACGGGTCTCTACATGAAGTTTTATGTTCCCACTGTCATCTGTGGCTGGTTATTTATCGTTATTTAGGAGTGTCATGACCTCGGGGTTGGGACAGAAGCTAGCTTCCCTCACCACCACCAGTGTGTTTAGCTAGTTGGAGCAACATCTCCCCATCCCCCTCCCATGCTCACCCAAAGGCCTGAGCAGTAGTTCGCCTCTGCCACTAATGAACACATTACAGTTTATAGTTACCAATGTATTCCGACAGAGAAAGCGACAGTGACGGAGCGCTGTCAGCGTGTGCGGCCTTGACCACCAAAGCGTGCAAAAGTATGCTCCGACAAGGCGCGGTGTGATGCCTCCACCAAAGGTAAAACAAGTGTAAAGTTACCGGAAATACACGAGTGTAGCCGAGGCCTCACGAATTCACCTTCAAAATAAAACACAACTATGATAACCTGATGACAACACAATCATTTTATCCATACCATAAAACTCAAAGACAGTAGTATGTAGTAGTAGTATGCCATAGTGGTCAACCCATCAATGGACATTTATACAGACTGCCACTTCTAGTTATTGATTCATTTTAAAGGAGCACACTGTTTTTCACTAGCCATATGTTATATTTCATACTGAAACAATATATCTTTGCGTAATTAATCCACACTGTATAATTACACCAATAATTATGTTTATTCTGCAACTGCTGCTACTGCACAAGCCGTATATATATCTTCGTGTATTTGTTTCACTCTTTCCATACTGTATATATCTTATAACATATTCACTACTGTACTGTTATTTATATATCTCTGTTCATATGTACATACTACTGCCTTTTGCACTTCTGCTAAAATGCATTTCGCTGTCTTAGTACTTGTACTTCGTGCAATGACAATAAAGTCAGACAATAAATAATAAATAAATAAAGACAAAAAAAATAAAATACATTAAATCTAATCTAATCATTTTAGACAGGATGTCACGCACACATTAAATGTTATACACCTCCATTAACTGCTGTAATTCACACATAAATTGAGCAAGTCCTTGTGTATGTGTCTAGCCCACAAATACAAATGGCCAGTATAGATTATCCACTAAATTAATCATTAAAAACAAATACAGTAGTTACCGTTGCCCTCTTTCTGTTTAGTTAGAAAAACAGTGTGCTTTTATTTTGAAGTACATTTGACCACCACCCGTTAAGACACCGCGTAAGCTTCGCTCGCTTGACGCAGCTAAATAAGTTGCATTTCGAGTTATCAAGAAAATACAGTCGTCAAACACAGGTAGCTAGACATATGTTACCAGGTTAGCAAGCAGACAACATAGTTTGGGGGGAAAAATAACCTATCATGAGGGATACGCCATATTTTACGTACCAGAAGTACATAATAAACTCGTCCAGATGTGTCGTAAAGCCAAAGTGGCTAACGTTATACTTTTTTTTTTTTTTTAATCAGCGTTACGACTGTTGCCAGATAAAATGGTGTCGTTATATATAAATAAATAAACAGTATTCCAGCTGATTGAGGACATATAATGTGGTGTGGGATTTCACCCAGCTCCCCACAAACGGTACACGCCGTTAAATTATCTTAACGTACCTGAACTCGCTCGGGCTTAGTTTTCTACTCTGTCCCTGTTGTTGACGCTCCCGCCGGGGGTGTATCGTACTTAGGGCCGCCACTCGGCTCGGAGGACCGGACGTCCACTTCCCTGGTCCCGCTCTCCACACTAGACGGAGGGCTGGTGGTGGTGGTGGTGGTCCGGAGGTTTGAGCTACTCTCGGGACACCCCGCGTGAATATCGGCAGAGCCCTCCGAGATTCTCATCTTGTGTCCCGGGACTACTGCCTCTCTGACGACGTCTGTTTTCTACCGCTTGTACAACATATAACGGAACGTATCCATCTCTATCTAATTAAACTGCCCCTATTAATTAACGCAGATAAATATATTTTTAAGTGACAGTGTTACCGCTGATATAGGAGGAGGATAATCTACGCGCGAAACTCAGATTCCCCGCGACAGTTTTAAACCAGATTAGCATATAAACAACCATTGGCCGTCACTGTGTACGTACCACCGTTTACGTCTGACGTAGAGCCGTGTACGTCTTACGTATGTTTTTGTTTTTCGTTTTTTTGCTAAATCAGCAATAATGCTTATTTATGTGCTGCTTTTATGCTGTTATTATACTGTTTTTAAATAAGATAAGATGAAATGCATTTAATGAAGTTCTCTTGGAATAAAGATAAGTCATAAAAGTATAAAATAAATTTTATATTGTTAAAACACACAAATTGGTGAGGAACATGTACCAAAAACTGTTTAAGGCCTTGCTGCAACATATAATCAAAATCAAATCAAAATATAAGCATGTTTATCACCATACATATAATAACATAAAATTTCAAACAATGTGTACTATACAATAACTAAACAGAAATGACCACTTTGAACAAAGCAGTGAAATTTTGAACAGGTTATTCAATAACAATAAAACCCAATTATTGCCTATACATTTCTGACTTAACTGGCGTTCTCAAACTATTAATTGGTAAACCTGTGAAAAATGACATGCTTCAGGTGATGTATTTCACAGCTCAGAATCATATTTAGGAATTTAAATATTTTAACAATACATTTCTCTCAAAATTCACCAGGTTTGCTTAGACCACTGAACTACTATACCATTGGTGTTGAGTATCCAAGTAGTAAACTCTACATTTCTTTTCTTTGCATTGTTGTGAAGTGTGCCAGACAACAAGAATCACCTAAATACGGCATGTAAGTCATCAACCAAAAGGTTTGTATTCAACATTAATAAGCAAACAAAACATAAAGTTTCAGTCATCATCGTCAAACTTAATCTTCTTCCCCTGGAAGGCCAGGATTTGTCCTTGCTGCTCCTTCCTTTTCTTACTGGCCTCCCAGGATGGATGCAGTGCCTGCTGTGGTGCCTGATGGGAAAAGACACCTCCACCCCTGCGATCCTTTTGCCTTGTATCATTGCCTCTGCCTCGCCCCCTCCCTCTACCGACGGAGGGAAAACCCGTCTCTAACGACTCTGACTTGAACTTGGACCCTGAATTTCTTTCGGTTTCTTTGTCATTCCTTTGGAATTTGGATTGTTTACTAAAATCTCTATTTAAACCACCGCCGCCCCTTGGTTTCCCTTGGCCCCTAAATTTATCCCCACCTCTCCCTCTGCCTGCACCTCTGCCCCCACCAGGTTTAGATGCAGAGAGTGAAGAATAAAATACAGACTGAAGTGAAGTCGCTTTAGACTTCAGCCTGGACTCCAGCTCATCAAGTTGACTCTGGACCTTGTCTGTTGGGTCCTCTTTCTTTTCATGTCCCTTCTCCCCTTCTACACTTTTCTGCTTCTTTTTCTTGAATTTGCTCACTTTTCCAACAAAGAAGTCGTCGTCGTCGCTCTCCTCAGACTGGGAGGACTGCTTGTGAAAACGTTCCTCTGTGCTGTCATCAAAGTACTCTTTCTCTTCGTCATCTGATGACTCTAAATCACTCTCTTCCTTGTCTTTCTTTTTGTGAAACACTTCAGGTGCAGCCTTAAGATCAGGAATCTTTACTGCATCTTTACTCAAAGGTTTATTTTTCACAATGTCCTTCACTTCACTACTTTTTACTGATGCTGGTGTTACATTTTTAGGCTTTTCTTTTGGTTGACTATCAGCAGTATCAGCTTGATGAGTCGCGTTCTCTGTTTCCTTTTCAGGTTCAGCAACAGTTGCATCTGTAGTGTCTTTAAGGATACCATCCCCTTCCTCATCATCTACGATTTCCTTTTGCTCCTCTGAAATGTCCTCTTTCTTCTCACTTATTCTTTCCCTATTTTTGTCTGGTGACTGTGGAGTCACCTTCCCAGCTTTATTTTGTACCTTTTCCTTCCCTCCCTGCTTTACACCCTTCATCCGCTCATCTTTAAAGGCTTTCACAGCAGCTTTGATGTCCTCAATCTTCTTGTTGAACTGCGGGTGGGTGGCGATGCGTGCTATGGCCCGGTCAGAAATAGTAGATTTGGGGTTTTTACACTCCTGTTCAAAGTTGAGTTTCTTCTGCAAGGCTGTCTTGGTTACCTGGCAACAGGAAAAACAGTTTATCCAATTAGACATCTCACCAGTTTGTGTATTTAATTTGACATTTTCACTCAGGCACTTAAAATATTGATGAGTAATATAGTCCAAAAATGTTGAATAAACAGAGATTATTACAAAACCTACCAGGTCTGGTGAGAGGACCTTCATGGCGTGGATCTCCTCCAACAGTCTGTCAGCTCTCCTCTGATTCCTCTCAATTTCCGTCTCTTTCCCCTTCTTCTTCTTGAGGGCACCAATCTGTCGCGTTAGCTTCCTGATGATCAAAGCCCTCACCCTCTTCACCTCCTTCCTCATCTTCACCACCTCATTGTTGAGGTTCAGGCCCCCACTCTGCTTTTTCTCTTTGGGTTTCTCAATTTTCTCTGCGGCCGGTGGCATTGCGTCTCCTTCCTTTTTCTCGCCATCTCCACCTTCCTGTTCTTCGTCATCGCCAACTTTCTCTTCTTCCTCATCTCTAGCATCATCCTCTTCTTCCTCCTCTTCTGGTTTTTCCTCTTCTTTTTTTTCCTTTTCCTCAGCAGATGGCACCATTTTCTCTACCTCGTCCATGACATATATCATCTGTTGAAACAAAAACAGATTGTAAATAACTAACTGTGTATATATAGTTGCATCCGTCGTCGCTGGAGGCCGTGATGAGCTTCCTCCACCGGGTGGCTGGGCTCAGCCTTAGAAATAGGGTAAGGAGCTCGGACATCCGGGGGGAGCTCGGAGTAGAGCTGCTGCTCCTTCGTGTCGAAAAGGAGCCAGCTGAGGTGGTTCAGGCACCTGATTAGGATGCCACCCTGGGCGCCTCCCTTTGAAGGTGTTCTGGACACGTCCAACTGGGAGGAGACCCCAGGGAAAACCCAGAACCTGCTGGAGGGACTACATAGCCCATCTAGACTGGGAACGCCTCGGGATCCCCCAGGAGGAGCTGGAATGTGTTGTTGGGGAGAGGGACGTCTGGAGCGCCCTGCTAAACCCGCTGCCACCGCGACATGACCCCGGCTAAGCGGAAGAGAATGGATGGATATTTGCATCCATACATTGTACATTTTCATTCTTATCATCACAATGCCAAAGTTGATTTAAAACTTGTGCACGTCCTCTTTCATTGGTTTTCATCACTGTAGACTGCAGATAGAGATTTAATAGCGTCATATTCTAAGCTGAATAGACTGGACACAAAACACATTTCTCCTGAGAGAGCAAACACGCCGTTTAACGCCTCACCATGATCACCAAACAAACGTGGCTGAGGCATGGATACGCATTAGCACGTAACGTTAAGTGTATATAGGCTTATTTTACGCACCAGTGGCGTTAACATAACGAACAGCAGTACATAAAGTAAAATAACATCGCTGTGACCTCTTACAATCACACTTACCGTTCAGAAGTGACTATTAAACACTTAAAACTGGGAGAAAAGTCTCGACTCGTAGGGAGCAGCCATGTTTCCTACGCCTCTCTCTCTCTCTGTCGACGGCATGACGTCAAACGTAAGCAAGGGGAGGGGGGACGCAGCGTGTCGTGAAAGGGGGAGGTCCTTCCGCGGACTGTTTTTATTTATTTCTTTGTTTCATGTGGCATAAAACAACAACAATGGTGGATAATTGAAGAAGTGTGAATATTAGGATGAGCGAATGACATTTCCAGTTACAGCTACCAGACCAGATATCACAAGTGAATCAACAGGGGGAGGATGAAGCGGCGCAATGCGGACTGCAGCAAACTCCGACGGCCGTTAAAACGGAACCGAATCACCGAGGGTATATATAGCAGGTACAAAAAAGGGGCTGGAGGGACGTTATTGTATAACAATGGCGCCTCTCTGCATATGTCAAGACAGGACTGCCAGCCTCTGCTACATTCATATTTAAGCACGCTTTGTTGTTGTTGGGTTTTTTTTTTTAGCAAACGTGCAAACGGAGCTAAATGAACACGTCCGCGTATTGTTAAAATGATAGGCCTAGCGTTACTTGTGTGGTGATTTGTCCCCGGCGAGGTAGTTAAATTCCGGGCTAAATTTAAATGAATGGTGGCCGCCGGACTCCGTGCGAGCATTGAGTGTGAATTGTGTCACATTTTGCTCAGTGGGAATATTTCCAGGTGAAACAAACACAGCGTGAACTTGTGAGAATAATCCAGCTTGAGGTGACAGGAGCAATGTCAGAAGCGCTCGTTTTGAAGTCGACGGACGGCGCGCGGGTCTCACCTGTGCTTTGTCTGGCAGAGGTCTAGATTTTTAATACGCCAAATGAAACAACGACCACAAAAGTAACCAGGTCTACTTATAACATGTAAAGCGGACATATTATTTAATGAGATGTAATATAAAAACAGCATGCCTCTTCCTATAGAATGATTTATGGTGAGCCAGAAAAAAAGAAACCAGCTGTGCTATATGTAACATGTCCAGACATGACAATGTATACATACTCTGTCTCTTCTGCCTTCTCTCTCCTCTCTTGTTTGGATATTTCTCAACAATTCTTCTCAATTTTCAGTTTATTTAATAATAAAAACACATTATTAGACTTATTGTGGATATAGCTGTGTATTCATAAAATGCTCATTGTTGTTAATTTTGCATATATCTGCCTTAAAATCTAGCAGGGACCTTAGGTAACACCGTCTGCAATTATTGTGGATGTTGTTCTTATAAACTCCCGACTGTTGTAACAACCTGATATCCAAAGGCTTGTCATGATACCATCTAAATCCATGGTAACCTTTGTTCAGCATCCCCTCTTTGTCTCCTTCTGGCAATCTTTATTTCTTTTTCTTGTCTCCTCCTGCAGTACGTTCCTGTACCTGAAGTTTCTGGTGGTGTGGGTGTTAGTTCTGCTGGCCGACTTTGTGCTGGAGTTCAGGTTTGAATACCTGTGGCCCTTCTGGCTTTTCATTCGAAGTGTTTATGACTCCTTCAGATATCAGGGACTGGTAAGAGCTTGTTCATTATGACCCTTCACACTTGATATTAACTTGCATGTTATTATCTAAGCCTGAGCTGGTCTGGAGCACATTTCCAATCCACATAGCAAATATACAATGAAACCTATGACCTATGTACTGTTCAAATCAATTGGGATACAGGTTTTTGCTGTTTCAAACATGTCTCTACATTAGCGCATATGTGTGTACATGTTTTCCACACAGAAACTACCCTATTTCAACACAGATGTTATGGCATGTTGAATTGTCTGTCTCTTTCTCCTTCACTTAGGCGTTCTCTGTCTTCTTCGTATGTGTGGCGTTTACATCAGACATCATCTGCCTCCTCTTCATCCCCGTCCAATGGTTGTTTTTCGCTGCCAGCACCTACGTATGGGTCCAGTATGTCTGGCACACAGGTTAGTCCAAGTTTTTTTGTGAGGACTTTTTTTTTTTTTTTTTTTTTTTTTTTAAATCTTCTCTGCCAGCCAAACAGATACTTTCACCTCAAAGACTCAGTGCTCAAGGAATTCACAGCTGCCAAGTTTCTTCAATAGTGCTGGTTTATTTATTTTTTCTCCTTGTCTCTTACTTTCATGCAGAGAGAGGAGTCTGTCTACCCACTGTATCACTGTGGATCCTGTTTGTGTACATCGAAGCTGCCATACGGTTCAAAGATCTGAAGAACTTTCACGTAGACCTGTGTCGACCATTTGCTGCTCACTGGTAAACGTCATAGTAGACTCTTTTGTCAGTGCCCTAAATGTTAGTTATTTATTTATTGTCATGAAAAAAATAGCAGATTCTTTCAATATTTATTTGAAATAAACTGTCTTTGTCTTCACCTCTCAGTATCGGCTATCCAGTGGTGACTCTGGGCTTCGGCTTTAAGAGCTACGTTAGCTACAAGATGCGACTGAGGAAACAGAAGGAGGTGCAGAAGGAGAATGAATTCTACATGCAGCTTCTACAGCAGGCTTTACCTCCAGAGCAACAGATGCTGCAGAGACAGGAGAGGGAGGCAGAGGAGGGTGAGACACATACATACAAACACATATTGTACATTTTTGTACAATACTTTTTATTGTTATCAATACAGCAGACGAAAATCAAATACAATAGACAGTAGAATGGGTTCATCAGAACTGTAGTATTAAGACACTCGGGCAACAAGGATGGCTGTTTCCACTGCTTTCTCAATTTCGCCATGTCTGACATTGTAATACAGAAAGTAAATACACTCAGCCGCCACTTTACTAACTACAGTACAGCTATAAAGTATAAAAACTACCCACATTTTAACCAACTGATTGGTTAATATTATCACTGGGCTGGCCAAATCTGCCACAGTGCACCGAGTGCACTCTACCTGCTAGCTGCTATTCAGGGTTAATCAAAGTTATACAACGTTGACGGACAAATGAATTCCTGCAGTTAGACACAACATGACACTTAGCTATATTGTTTCCCTCAAGGCGTATCTATGAAG
This sequence comes from Sciaenops ocellatus, assembly GCA_033000465.1. Taxonomy (NCBI): domain Eukaryota; kingdom Metazoa; phylum Chordata; class Actinopteri; family Sciaenidae; genus Sciaenops; species Sciaenops ocellatus. The sequence continues at coordinate 14,303,099 of CP136873.1, forward strand.
TAAATTTACATACAGCTCTAACACACACATACCAGCAAGGATCGCAGTGATAAACAGGCTAATGCACGATAAAGCACTAGAGAAAACATGAAAAAACAGTTACCGGCATCCAACCTACTACTCTTACATAGAGTTGGCTTCAGATGAGACTTGGCATTCAGCCTTAATATTAATTTCTCTTGACTGTTGATATTACAACAACATGCATCAACATCTCAGCAGTCCCAACAGCCACTAAACCATGCAAACACTAAAGTTAAACATCAAGATTAACACTAGAATAACATAAAACATGGCAAAACTTAGAGCAGCTAAGTGAAGTAAGGTCATAGACAGCCGGTACCACTATCGATCCGATGGTTCGATGTTGCCATCAAAACTGTCAAAACTCTATCCACTCACCTCTTCTGTGCTCTCAGGCTGTGGGCTGATGTAGTGACATGTGCCCATTCTTTGACATTGTGTCAGTTAGTTTGAAAGTCAGTGTTCACTGTTGTTAACTGTTAAGTTAGGACTCCATCAGATTGGGTAAGTTCAAACTTATGAAAACAGGGCTGTTTTGACTTGTTGAGTAAAATACATTTGAATATTACTTTCATTTATATTTAATGTTATTTCTAACACAACATAGCATATCACTCAAAACTCACTCCTGCCCTGAAAATAATGGATTAAGAAGCCTTTTCTCTTGGTCGGATAAGAGCCTATCGACCAAACAAGAACCAGCAGGTGACAGCCCCACATTGCTTGAAAGCTGACAATCAGCTGATAGTAGTTCACACTATCTACTATCACAATAATCCTATGGTTTGTCTGTTTTTGCTCTCAGACAACATAGATCCTGACCTAGACTTACCTCTGCCAGGAGGATGTTTTTAGAGTTGGAGTGACAGCGTTTACACCGGCCAAAACAAACAAAATGCATCACAGTTCAGATGATTGCACCAGGCAGGAAGCACCTCAATAGATTTACTGTCTATTTTGTAGTTACCAGTAAACTGGAAAGTATTCCTGTATCAGTGTGCTGGCATGAGGCTCTTCATGAATCTTGTCAGGCATTTTCTCTGCTTTCCATCATTCAATCTGTGTTTATGGTCAAATTTGTTTACAGTTTGCTTTGGAAATTTGCTTAATTTTGTCCGGTATGTTTTTATATGTCCTCTAACACCGCCCGCCTTTCCTCTCTCCCAGCTGCTCTAGCTAAAGGGATCTCCGAGGTAGAACCCTCAGTAATATCGCAAAACGGAGCACCTCCGGGAAAGAAAAGCACCACAGCCCTGTTGCCAGAACTGGAGTACCGGGAAAAAGGGAAGGACAGTACTGGAAAAGAGCGTGAGGGCAAAAAACAAAACACAATTGGAATCAATAACAACAGTATTATACACGCACTGGACTCCAAACTACAGGAGACAGAGTATATAGAGAACTACGCCGGGGCAAAGAGACTGAATAACGACCTGGCAGGAGAAAGCAACCACGCCGATGCCAACACACACTCTACTTCTAAAGAGGAAATGGCGGGGGCGGGGAAGAACTACAAAAATGCCAGCGGAGGTGGGGGTAACATTTCCAATTCCTCTCCGCGAAATCACAGTACTTCAAATGGCAGCGTGCCGCCAGGTTCCTCGACCAATAAGAACGAGAAGAAGCAGAAGGGGGCAGGGAAGGGGCAGAAGGACCCAGTGGAGAACTGCATCCCCAACAACCAGCTGGGCAAGCCGGACGCTCTCGTAAGGTAAGATACACACTGTCCCATGGTTTCAAATACCTATTCTTCGTTTGCCTATGTTATTGTGCCTTTTGATGATCTCTTGGTCCTTTACTTTTTTGTTTCTTTGCTCAAAGGCTGGAGCAGGATGTGAAGCGTCTGAAGGCAGATCTTCAGGCCAACAGGCAGTTGGAGTCAGAGCTGCGGAGTCAGCTTTCCTCTCTGAGCAGCCAGGACCGCAGCCTACGCTCTGAGCTTGGCCAGCTCCGCCAGGACAACGAGCTGCTACAGAGCAAGTACGTACATGTACAGCATACTCCTACAGTATGTTATAGTCCCCTAAACTGTGACAACAATCATACTTAAGCTGTTACACCATAATTATGTAGACATAGACAGTATGTTGAGGTAGGTATCTAGTTAGCTAAAGTATGTGTGGTGATCTCAGTCACAAAACATGAGTTAAGCACTGGGTTTTGGAGATATCCGTGTGTTTGTACTGTCAGGTAGAGCATTTATTTATTTTATAGTCCTCCTGTTTAGATAGAAGTCAATAAACTTAGAAATAACTTTAGTGTTTAATTTGATTTTCATATTGAATCAATCCAAGTATAAGTTAAGTGAAAGCATTTCCAGGATGCCCTTAAAGCTGTCCCTTTTTAACGCTTGTCAATTGGTCGACAGCACCTGAACACTCAACACCTCTTTTCACCTTTCTAACATCAGAATTTGGGCGCTGTGTTCGACAAGTTTTGTTTTTTTTGCTAAACTGACAACCAGGCAAGCACACCCACACCATGCCATGATCGACCAATGGTGTGGAGGTAAATAAATAGGCTGGGTTTGCCATTCTTCTCGCAACAACTCTCACTTTTTTTTAATGTAGAACAAGCCCGATACTATCAGCTGATTTTACTGAATCACTTGATCAGGTGACACGAGATGAGCTCTCACTAGTGACTGACAACACTGTTGTCAGCTCAGCTGTGGTTCACAGTATGTTACTTCCTCCTGAGAAGCTTTATTAAAGCCACAGAAACAATCATGATGTGCCAGTTCTCTGAGCTATTAACCTTTATGACAATGCTTCTATAGTCTAGTCGAAACTTTAGTAAACAAAGGACAGTCAGACATGTCGCACAAACTACTCTGTTTGAAGCACAGGGGGTTTGAAAAGGTATTAAGTTCATGACCTTTATCTCTATCAGTGACCAGTAGGTTGTATAACAACAGAAACAGTTCTCCAGAGGTCTCTTGCTAAGACCTGGTACACAAACACTGCTTTCTCTGTTGTTGTCATGGTAATGTCGTGTTAGCAAATGCCTTTTTTAAGACACAGACCTTATTTCAGATGTGTAACCAAAAACCCATTAAAGAAACCCACTGACTTGGAGACAAGGGAACTGAAACTGCAAAAATTTATATTCATTTCCAGGTTTTAGGACTTTAATGTGGCACTCTGTTACAAAAGCAGGAAACAACCCAAATACTTCATATTTTACATTCCAACCTGTGCAAAGTATCAGATCACAATCCAGCCAGGTTGACTGTTTTTCTCCACACTTAAGGCTCCACAGCGCCGTCCAGGCCAAGCAGAAGGATAAGCAGACCATCTCTCAGCTGGAGAAGAGGCTAAAGGCCGAGCAGGAGGCTCGCGCCCTCGCTGAGAAACAGCTGGCCGAGGAGAGGAAGAGGAAGAAGATGGAAGAGGCCACTGCTGCCAGAGCTGTGGCATTAGCCGCTGCCACCAGGTACTCATATGATTGTGGTGTAGTGTACCTGGCTTTGTGTCATCAAAATGAATTGGGAATTTGACCTTGAGTTAACAAGAACATAATACAGTGAAAGATCAGTTGACTCTTTTAAATATTTGCTTTTCCACCCTTAAAAGCACTGTTCTTCTCTCCTGTCCGACAGAGTGGAGTCGACTGACTCTCTGCGTGGTCGTATCAGAGAGCTGGAGACAGAGTGTAAGAAGCTCAGCATGGACATGAAACTGAAGGAGGAGCAGATAAGGGATCTGGAGGGCAAGTGTCAGGTGAGAAGAAATAACTTGTTATCCGATAAGATAACGCTTTGGGTTCGTGGACGCGTGCTTCCTATATCGTTAAAAAGACTGTAAAACACATTATCTAAATGTTGTGAATGTAACATGGAGTGCACTCTCATCTGCAGTTAACGCAGTGCTGCAGTGCTTGAATTCAAAACAAATGTGATCACTTTACTAAAATTATATGCCATTTTAGTTCCAGTAATTGATATAATTAAATGAGCACACCCCGCGTGCCTTCTAAGTGCATCAGCCATTTAGCACAGTAAAAGCTTTATTCATAAAATAAGACCACTTAGGTGCTTATAATAAGTTTGGATTTGTGTAAAAGGAAAAAAAAAAGTGCCGTAACCCTCCATAGCTCATATTCACTTTCCTTTTCCTACCCTGTCACATACAGGAGCTGCGGAAGTATAAAGAGAACGAGAAGGACACAGAGGTGTTGATGTCAGCGTTGTCAGCCATGCAGGAGAAGACCCAGCACCTGGAGAACAGCCTGAGCGCTGAGACCAGGATCAAACTGGACCTCTTCTCTGCACTGGGGGATGCCAAGAGACAGCTGGAGATAGCACAAGGTAGCTGTTGACTGCAGTGATTTACTGATGATGTCACTGTTGTTGGTAACTGGTTACAAATGGAGAACTCAAATCAAAAAGTAAACGCTGTGAACAAAGTAGCAGTGACTGTAGCTACACCAAACCACACGTAACCATAACTGTTTCTAACCTTGCACCCTTACCATCTGTAACCGAATGTCAACCACTACAGCGACTGTTTATAAGTTGCTTGCAGCTTCTCATGTCGTTTTTTTCTGTGTGCCATTCTGGCTGCTCTTAACACCGTAGACCCACAGCCTCAAGTGATTATCGTTCAGTAGTTTTCACGTCTGCTCAAATCAAAACAAAAGCAGTGAAAATATGCTGTATTAATCATAGAAACAGCATGGGATTTCTCCCAACTACGATTAAGAACTACTTGTTTTTAGAACAACCAGTTCTAAAAATAAATATATAAAAATAATACATGACGCACACATTCTAGCTAACTACACCTTTTTTCACAGCAGCCATTTTGACATGAAATAGTAGGTAAACACAGGCGTTACTAATGATCCTAATTAAGGTTCCATTCAGGTCAAACAGAGTCAGGGTGCTGCTGTGCTCTGCATGTTCGCTCACTGGAAAGTCCCTGCTGCAATAAATGGAACAGAGCCTTAATTAATATCATCAGTAACACCTGCGTTGACCCTACTACTTCTTGCCAAAAATGGCTCCTGTGAAAAAGGTCTATACCGAGGAGGTAACCCAACTGGAAATCTGCCGTTTTTCCACAGCTGACATTTTGGAAAAGCTGACATGAATCTCCTTAATGATGGTTCAGCACCATTTAGTGTCCCAGTCAGCACGCACAAAGGGGATTGTAGTTATTAATATGTTTAGCGACACCTGTTTTTTCCCTGCTGTGACGTGTCAGATGTCTGCTTTGAAAAATGCAAACAGATAGCAGTGTAGCAGTCAATCAATAGCTTACATAATTATTATTACCTATCAGGTTAATTAATAGTTAATTAAGTTTTAGTATACAGCTGAAATATTAGATACTGGACTTTGCCACACTGTTCTACAGTGGCACCAGCCCCTTTAACATCTCTGGGTGTACTGGCATATATAGGCAATGTCGCAAATCAGTCATCAGGACTACTTTATGACAATAATGTGTTTTTATGTGATTTTTTTTTTTTGTGTTTATGTGATGAAGAATTTGATTTATCAGGGTTTTAATTAGCTGAAATAACCACAAAACCAAAATTAAAAACCTAAAAGTAAACTATTATCATAATAAATATCCATATTGTGTGATATAAAAAAAACACATAAAACCACATTATTGTTATAAAGTAGATCATGGATTTTTTTCTATATTTCCCAAGCATATGCCAATATGTAGGTATGACTCTCTTTACCCTCACTGCAGAAGACGTCTTCTGAATATTCCTAGATCTGTCAGGGATTCAATGTGCAAGTGCTCTTTAGAATAAATGTCCCCATGCTGCGCCCTCAACGATGTGATGTGAACATCCGTTTTCCTTCCATTTCCTCCAGGCCAGATCCACCAGAGGGAGCAGGAGATCGCAGAGCTGAAGCAGAAGATAGCAGAGGTGATGGCAGTGATGCCCAGCCTGTCCTACTCATCAGATGGCAGCAACCTCAGCCCCGTCACCCCTCACTATTCCTCCAAGTTCATGGACAATAGTCCCTCCTCCCTGGACCCCAACGCCTCAGTCTACCAACCCCTCAAAAAGTGACTGTGACACCCACACTTTTTTTTTTTTTTGTCAGACAGAACTTTGTCTGTTTCTTTATTTCGGTGAAGCTCTCGGTTCCAGGTTTTGGGTTATTTTTGAGTTTGCCAGCCCCTGACAGTTTTTGCACTGTTACCCTACCACATAATGACACCCACACACACACACACACACACACACACAGTGCACACAACCCCTCCATACATATGTGTATTTGGCTCCTTTTCTTTTGGTTCTATTATGAGAACTATTATTTTGAAGGGGTTGTGTACAATATGACTTTTATTTTGTTGTTGAGTTTTGGGATTTAGCCATTAGACAGCGTGATCTGTTTAAAGGGGGAGAAAGGAACACAATTTGTTGGCCAAAATGTCTCAAGAAGAGTCATCATGCATCGCTTTATGTCGGTCTTCTTTTGGTGTCAGTATAACCACACCACCGCCTCCCCCACAGCCATATTTTCTTTTATATTGAACAGACACCCAGACCTTTTAATTTAAAAAACAATCGGCTTTTTGTGAAGGCAGAAAACATGTTTTCATTTCAGATGGGAGTCTGAAACTCACCTGTAAAGTAAAGCCCCGTGAAAGATACATGAATGTAAAACTTCTTCATGTTTTGCTATCACCATTTACTTAAGTCAGTGATTGTTTTGTTTTGTAATGTTTCGGTTCAGTTCTGACAATGTGCATTTCTTCTAAAATAGTGATACTGAACAGATAAACATTTGCTGTGTTCTTCAGATATTCCAATACAATTTGTTCTCTTAGTGCTGGAAAAGTGAGGTCTCCAGGATTATCAGTAAGTGGATGAAACAGATGGAGTTTTGTCCTAAAAAAAGAAAAGAAATTGCTAGATTCGACCTGGCACTGCCAAAATGTCGCATTAACGTTTCACCTGTTTGCTGTAGATGCCTTTCCTCTCCCTCTGGACCAAATTAGAACCTGTTAGGCCATATTGTTCACTGGATTTAATGATGTCGAGGTAACCAGTCGTTACCATTATTTGCAGATTTTACAGTGCCTTGCAGTTTGTCTTTTTAAGATGCAAAAACCACATACTTTGCAATCCTGGGATCGAAAAGCATCAAGCCTCAAAGCCTCGTTTCTCTCTCTAGCTCTGATTTTCCTCACACACTCTTTCAATTCAGTATTCAAAGGCTTAAAAAAACATGTGACACATTCGATCTTTTTTTTTTTTTTTTTTTTTTTTCCCAACAAATTGATCACAGTGTTACACACTTAAAGGGAAAACATAACACTGGACATGGTGCATGTCATCACATGGGGACACAGTCTTGGTATGCCAAACACCAACCAAACTGATTGTCTATTATTGTGCCCTAAAGTTGGCATTTAGTTGTTTACAACGATGTACATTAACTTACTGAGGAATGTTTTCTTTGTTTATTTCAGTTCGGTTTTTAAGTGCCACGTGTTGATGTTCAGTTTCCATCCATACTTTGATCGATGTAGCTAGCATAATGTTTGCAGAAGAGTGCTGTTATTCTTTTATTTTTATGTCATTAGAACATATTCGGATGGTGTTGTGTTTACAAAGTTCTGGGCTGATCATGATGAAGCAGCAGGTGGTCAGTTGGACTGATTGTGTTATTCGCACATTTATTTATTTGTTTCAGACTTGACTTATGTTGAGTGACACCTCCTCAATATTTCCCATCATATTCAGTTGATTTCCTATATTTTCTACCAGGAAGGATTCTGTGAATGTGTTGTGTTGGGAAAAGGTTACCCCTGAACCATTTGACCATGTCGTGCTGTCATGTCGCCTACCTGGGGAAAAAAAAAAGTATTTTTCGTGGATCGCTCTGGTGTTGTGAATTCAGTTTTCAAGTTGCTTTTATAAGTTTGTGTAGAAGGAAGAGAAGGTTTTTAAAAAAGTGCTTTGTTTTATCTTTTCATTGTTCCACTATGTTTATTTTCTTTAACCCAAAGTGATGGTGGCTGTGTCACACTTTTCACTTTGGCCATCACTATTAAAGAAAGTCTTGCTGGTGGCAACGCAAGCTGTTCACTCCGTGTACGTGTCATGATCTGTGTGTCTAGTTTTCCTTTTTAGAACATAACATCAGTTCAAACTTTTTACCCAAAATTAGACACAAGATGGTGAGCGTGGTCCATAAAATTGACTACTTTTTTCTATCTTAATTGCTGCACGCATTTCCACGTAGCTAACAGCTCCTACATGTTATGTTTCAAGCATCAAGTTTATCTTGGTGTCACCTCTGACCTGCAAGCCAGCTACATGAATATTGTTGACATCCTCCTCTGAAACCCTTTTTGCTCTAGTGGTTGCCCTGCGGTTTATGCTGCCTTCAGGTGCTCCTCGTAAATATCTATTTCAACACAACAAATCCACAGACAAGTTGTTTTTGGTTACTTTAGGGCAAACAAAACAAAGCGTATTTATAGAAATCCTGAGGCCACAGCTAATTTGTGATTTATTTCTGTGTGTGTGTGTGTCGTAATGGGCTGACTGAAATGTTAAGTAAGTATTTTCAGTTGTTAAGCTGGCCAGTTCCAGGAAGATAAAGCTATACAAGTCCTGTTCACAAAATTGGTTGGCATTTAAAACTTAAAGAGAGAAAATAAAAAACTACATTAATACAAATCGAAATCAGAAATATATTTTAAAATTGTCCTCCCACAATACAAAAGCATGCACTTAATAGGTTAATTGTTTGTCTCTATATGTGCCCTGTGATGAGCTGCCGGCTTGTCCAGGGTGTACCCTGTCTTTTGCCCTAAGTCAGCTGGGATAGGCTCCAGGTCCCTGTGACCCTGATAACGATAAGCGATTACAGAAAATGGATGGATGGATATTTTAAAAGTGAAGTTGGTGATAGAGCTCTACTTACATGGCACATCTCAACAACTACGCTGCATTCAAGTGTAATAAAATAATTGTCAGCAAAGATGGTGAAATGTTTGCTAAAGCTGTGCTCGTATATGAAGATACTTCCTGAGCAGCGTTAGTCCAAAACAAAGTAACAAAGTAACTGTCTTTAATCCACTGATACATAATAATAAATAAAACGCCAGCCTTCGTTAAAGGTCCAGTGTGTAGGATTTAGTGGCACCTAGCAGTTAAGCTGCAGATTGCAACCAAATGAATACTCTCCCACGCCTCACCCTCTCCTTCCACACACGTAGGAAAAATTCTGGCTGAGAAATGAAAAGCAAAAGTCCATAACTAGATCAGTGTTTGGTTTGTCTGTTCTGGGCTACTGCTGAAAAATGCCAGTTCAAAATGTCAGACTCTGTGGAAGAGGACCCACGCTCAGTTTTTAGTCTCATTTTAAGACAACAAAAACACAGCGATTCTTATTTTACATTATTTATATTCTTTATTATAAACTAATAAAAACATACCAAAGAATAATTTATTCCATTCCTGCTAATAAATACTCCTAAATCTTACACACTGCACCTTAAAAAACCATAAACCTACCCACCTGAAACTTTAAGCTCTCTAATTTCCCATTTGACACAAACGCAGCATTTACTTCTTCTGTTGGGCTCGTTCACGTGCGCCGACTGACCTCGTAAATAGCGGTATTTCTGACAGCACTGGAAGGCAGCACAAGTCCCATCCTCCCCATCAGCAGTCTGGTCAACAACATTTCTCCTCCTCAAACACTTCAACCAGCAAAAACTTCACCTTCCACCACCACCACCACCGACTCTTTTGCTTTTTAAAACAACCGACATGGATGCACTCAAGTCGGCTGGGAGAGCTATTATCCGGAGCCCGAGTATGGCGAAACAGTCGTGGACCGCCGGCAGACACAGAAGTAAGAAACAACTGTAGAAAATAGGTTTTTAACGGTTTAACCGTTAGCTGCATTGACGAAGTTGACTTTTTCTTAACCGCTGTTTTACTTTTAATTATCACAACAACAACAACAACAACAAAAACATTAAACATTGCATGTTTGCGCTAACTTGAGCAAAGTTTGTCATTTTGTTTCAAACGTATCAAAATGTTAGTCTGTCGCAGCAAAGTTTAAAACCTGAAGTTTGGCATCTTTTTTTTGTTTTCACGTCTCACTCTGTTTGACAAAGGAAATTTAAGAGCTACTTTTGTTTCCTCGCATTTGTTTTTCTTGGGGGCGAAATTATGTAAATATTTGACCCTGTGTTTGTTTGCATTGCGGTTTATCCTAAAATAAATGTTCCCCGGAATTAAATGTTATTTTTGGCAGAGCACAAATGACTCTTCGTGAAGGAAAACTCGACATGTTCTCCCTCTCAATGGCATAATTTATGATTTTTTTTTTTTTTTTTTAAAGTTGTAAAAATAATATTTACCCCTGTGTCTTTACACTACTTTACTTTATTGCCTTGTTATTTCACTCACTCCAGCAGCAGCACTTTGGATTCGTGGATAATCCCAATCTGCCTCTTTCCATCCAGAGGAAGTGCAGAGGTCAGGGTCAGAACCTACAACCTACTGTGATATTTTCTTTGTGCATGTCTTGCTCAAGTGCCCTTCAGCAGTTTAGGAGCTTGCCCACACTGCAGCATTAAAATGAAACTCCTTCAGGGCACTCTGGTGCCCATTGTAGGACTCAAGGACCCACTTTGTAAGCTAAATCTCACGTGATCCTGCCTGTAAAAGTTCTTGGGGTGGGGGGGTGGAATGACCGGGTGGCTTAGGGCAGCCTTGAAAGCTCCCCTTGCCTGTAACCATGAGGACAAGCCAGGAATGCTGAGAGTCAGTCGGTGCACGGCCACCGACTGACAGCCCCCTCCGCCCTGCTGTTGGCTTCGGTTCAAGCTGGTCTATTTTAAATTCCATCAGAAAGCATGCGTGATCATTAGAAAATACAGGGTGGATTACACGAATATCCCCCATTACTACATGAAACCTTAGGAGCTCTGCAGGAAAAATGGCAGCACCTCAGGAATTCGAGATACACTCTTTAAGGCAGACATCATTTCAGTGTTAATGGAGGGTCAGATGTTCGTTACTTCTGCACAGATATCCGCGCCTGCAGTAACGCGGGACATCGCTTTTCTTACGAAATGTAATCAAGCTCAAGGACGGTTACCTTTAAATATATATTTACATCCACAGTAAATGATCAGAAAGTACAGTTTCAACATGCATGAACACTTTTATTATTCTTGAAATTAATAAAAAGGTTTCACCTCTATATGCAAAACTTCATCTCAGAATGAGCTAGTTTATTCTGACTCAGGCGTTTGGTTTTGATCGGGCTCTAGTGGAATTAAAAGCTTCCTGTTAATGCAGTTAGTGACCCACTTGTTATAGAAGTAATGTATTGTAGTATAGATTACCAGGTCTTCTCTAGGCTGCAGGGCGCACATTCCTCACCAGCGCTGACCCATATCGCCCATGCCCTGACTCTGGTCTACGGGACCAAGTCGGGATCAGCCTACATTTTTATCTTTTTCAGGGACTTACTTAAACTTGGAGTATGAGGTGAGAGCAATTAACTGACTGGACAGAAAACCAACAGAGCTGAGTGAGTTCGCACTGAGGAGAAACCTATTCAGCCGGGTGTTTTGACTTGGTAAGATGTTTTGCATTGTAACCGATAAGGAAGCTAGTCTTCTTGAGGTTAAATGCCCCTGAAATGTTTGTTTAACTTTGAGTCTGCAGAGACTTCAAGGCCAACGTCATCACTTATGTCGTTTATATATATATTTCTCTACATCAGTAGAAACCCTGACATCAGCTCGGATGAATGGGAATATTTCTACCTCATTATGGTGTAGTTATTCCATCAAAGCGTGGCACTCAGCTTGCCAGTTAGTCCTTCTACTTTGGTGAGGACTCTGCTTACAGGTGAGGCTTTTTCTCCTTCTGTTTCCAGCTGTTAGCCTCTGCCCTCACTGTCTCACTTTCCCGTCGTCCTCGCTGCTTTCGTGATGACGTTGGAGATGGGAACCGTGTTCAATCAACTCCCAGTCACACACTATCAGTCAGATACTCCACTGGCAAGATGATATTTTTGATGGCTGCGAGATGCAGCTGAATTGAAGTTTGCCTGCATCATGCCTGCCTAGAATCAAAGACTCCTCTAGCAATAAAAAACAAATGGGATCGATGTACTTTTCCCTCCAGTCGTGGATGCAGCAGGTGGTGCCTGACATGATTCAAACTCAGTCAGGTCAGAGGATGGAGACTTTTTGTCTTTTGGTTAGAAGTGATGGAAGACTACCAGTCAGAGTTGGAGACAGCAAGGCTGGCTCACACTGTGAGTCCAGATATAGGAAGACGTGTCGCCAGGCTTACTGTAGAGAACCGTAATCTTATGCATACAGCCCCTGCGATCATTATTATATCATAGTTCAGTACCCCCACATTAGATGCACGTCAGAGCACAAACCTCCAATTTGAGACGATTTGGTTGAGTATTTTTAGGTTTAAAGGTAAAGTTTTCATAGTAACTGTTCAAACTAGGATCACTAGGATCAACCAGCCCTTTTTTCTTCCCTTGTTTTCCCAGCTTCCAAAAAAAGGCAATAAAGTTAAAATCTTATATTCATCCTTTTGCTGATGATCCACTACAACCCACTCAAGAACCCTTGTTGGTCTCCAGACCCCAGTTTGAAAACCATTGCCTTCCCCTCCTGCATGCGCAGCAGTTCCACGCAGGATGTGTCTGCACTTCATTATTATGATTGGGATAGATCAGCTGAGTGATTCCTTGTGGTGTTGAGATTCATGTATATAGGTCTTTAGTTTCCTGCATGTTGAACGGGTTCTCTCAAGCTTTAACACACTGACTCTGCAGCTGCCATCAATACGAGAGAAACTGAAAACTGTTTAGACCTGTGGTTTGCGGCTTTGTGGAGGAAGTCACAGGACAGATGGCTTTATTGACAGGTCATTTTGGGTTGTTTTTGTCAAAGCAAACAAAGTTTAAAAAGTGAACAAACATCCATTTGAAGGAATAAGTCCTCAAGTTTTGTTTTCATAAAGGAAAACACACAAAATGTCTTCTGTTCTCTGCACTTGAACTGAGAAATTTCTGTGAAAAAAAAGTAAAACTATTTGACAATTGTCCTTTATTTTAAGGGTGTGCAAGCTATTCCTAAGCCCTGAAACCTATTCAGCTGGGTGTTTTGACTTGATAAGATGTTTTGCACTTTAATAGTTAAGCAATTTAATCTTCCTGAGGCTAAATAACCCTGGAATGTTTGTTTAACTTTGCATCTGCAGAGACTTCCAGACCAATATGTCGTCACTTAAGTCTTTTATATATTTTTTTCTGTATCAGTAGAAACCCTGACACTCAGATGAATTTCCTTGAAAACAGATTTTAGAGTTGTGTGGATATAAGTCACTGGCGTTGAAAGAGAAGTTAAATGGTGGCAGAAGTTGTTTTTTAAAGAAAAGGGATATTTGGCTCAGAGTCGTAGAGTTCTGGTCCTAAGTTGTAGGGCCACAGTTGGTGGTTTCCACAGTGATTCAGTGTTTGGTGTAGACACACAAATCAGCCAGGAACGTGAATTGCCTGTCAGTAGGACCCTTTTGGATCGGCATGTTTTGTTGTCACAGTGTTCAACAGGGGCTTTTCTTGCACTTTGATACACGAAATAGAAGCTGATCCATTAGTGTTGGATTTGATGGATGACTAAGGAGCTGAGGACTTTGGTGTTGCTTTATCTTTCTTAAACCTTCTCTTCTTTCTGTCTCTCTTTGTCATGGGACACTTCCACTTACCCTGCAATCAGAAAACTCTCCTTTTTTCACACCCAGTAAATCATCTCTTAACACTAACAGATGTTGAGGTCGACGTGTATTTACAGCAGGGTCACCTGGTCTTACTTGGTCTCAGTTCCTACGTGCACACAGCTGTTTCCTTTCAGGCGTTGCTGTTGCTGATCTCAGATCACAAAGCCCTCTACATTCTCTGGCTGAGCGGTGCCTGGTACCTGCGCTTTTGCAGTTATCTCAGGATGGACAAAGTTGTAAACTGATGCTGACATAGATCATTCACAGCTCTCCATTATGATGATTCAGACCTGATCATAGTTAGTCGAGAATAGTGTGAGAGGGTTTTACTGAACAGTCTTTAAAACCTGCCTCAGTGAAGACTTTACAGTGCTGTTAAAGGAATGCCGTTCTTTTGGGTTTAAATGGAAGGTTTTAATAGTCCATGGTGTTTAGCGCTGTTTCAGAGGCATTGATGTCAAATACTTGTCATTTTTGGAGTTCTGTTGTGGACGGTGGTTCAACCTAAAAACAAAACCTACGCAATTATAAAATATGGGGTCAGAAACACAGACAAAAACCTGTATTATTTGAAACTTATTTGTGTCTTTGTCTGTGGTGTTGGCAGGAAATGTCAGTATTTTATTTTTTTACAGTAACTTTGCCAAATTACCACTTACAGCCACAATGAAATCCAGAAGGCAGGCATCACGGAGCCAAAAACATCACCGCAGATTGTTTCAAACAATCCCTTGTACCACCACTCATCATAAATTTGCAACTTTCCATCTTGAGATATGAGCGCTGACATGGTGAAGTGTAGCGTTTTTCGGGGCCTTTCCCGAAAACACTGTTGTTCTAGATTCAGTGATGAGTCACAGGAACATTTTTAATCATTTATGTATGTATGGAATGTATCTCTCAAGGCTTCAATTGCTTGATCAAGGCTGAAATATCTCAACAACTAATTTTGGGTTGTCATAAAATTGTCATTTTCCTCCAGTGCCATCATGAGGTTCACATTCATCATTTTTAAGTGATTAATAGTGATATTGGTTAATCATTGCATCCCTGTTTGTTACAGATGTTCACATTCCCCTCGGGATGAATCAGAACAATTTTGCCGAACTAAATCTAGCCATCAGGTCAAAAGGGTTTAAGATGACCAAAAACCTAAACATAAACAGGACATCTTGTATGTGCTTATTCATTGTGAAGAATGTGAACACAGTTTTTGGAGTGAAGTTTCTCATATTTCCATATACAGAACTGTCCCTCAGGAATCACCTCAGCTGCAGTCTTGCTTCATTTACAGTGTGTGTGCACGTGTGTGTGAACATGTGTCTGCATGAGTATGTGGTATGCTCTACATCCCATAGGAGGTGCAAGGATGAATTTCTAGGTAATGGTGCTGCTTTTTTTTTTCTTCTTCTTCTTTTTTCTCTCTGCTCTCGCCTTCTCTAACCCCTCCTTTTCTTTCTCAGAGGAAATCTGTGTAAACACAGCCAGAGGGTCAGGGCCAGCCAGCACCACACAAAAACTGATAAGCAACCGCATGGAGATAGCAGCTGTTCCTTCATCAGTTACAGTTTTTAAACTCCTCGCCCATTTTCAGGGAACGGATCAGAGTGCTGACCTTTTACCGCTTTGAAAGTTAACACACAAGTTGAGACAGTAATGCATGTTTTCGAGACATTTACAGAGAAAGATCTGTTATGTTCCCTTCAGGGAGAAAAAACACACTTTTCCTGTTATCATAGTATGTCATAGTTCATGTATTCTTGCTCCTAACTCTTTGTTTTTCATTGTCATGTCCTATAAGTTGTTTTTGGAGTTGAAATATTTACTTTACATCGACAGTACCTCTGACCTAGATACCCTGTTTTGCCTTTCCACTTCTGGGAGAGAGCAGATGAAATGGCTCTACTTAGGCTGTTTACATTTCCTCTGATTTGTGTTTTTCTCAAGTCTTTTTTCGAATGTTTTCACGACTCATGTTATTTATTTTGGGACATGAAATGAAAGGGGGGGGGAAGCAGGCAATTCATCTGTGAAGCTTTTTAACTTGATGGGCACGACAAGAGCGTGGTTAGCAAACAGTTTACTGTTAATCTTTTTTTCTCTCTGCAGAGCTTCCGGAGAACTGGACCGACACACGGGAGACCATCTTAGAGGGCATGACCTTTAACCTTCGTCACCTCGGCATGACATTAGTGGACCAGCCCAAGGGAGAGGACCTGTCAGCTGCTGCAGTAAAGAGGATTGTTGCCACGGTGAGAGCTGGATTAATGTCGGTGTCAACAAGATTAGAGCTTCCTTAATTACTCTTTATATCTCATTTTATATTTAAGTATTAAGTATTACACATGCCTTATTGCTCAGACTTTGCATTGCATAGCTGCAACATTGTTGGAACACTGTGTCTCTGCAAAATCAATACTTTGCAGAACAGCTTGTATTAATCCTGTCAGTCACATTTGAAAGCTCATCCAGTTGGGTTTCAGATGTTAAATAAGGCCAGGGCTTTTCCTACCTCATGAAGGATCATGTCCTTAATAATTGAAGTTGTGTAGTTTTCCACTGACATTCTCATTAGTCAAGTTCCATCCAAATTCAGTCCCACTTTTAACTGAATTTTGACAAAGAAAAATGGGAATTATTGCATTTTTCCATCTGTTACGGTTATGTGAATATTAGTTTGGTGCATCAAGATTAAACAGTTTGTGGTGCTCATTTTCCAGTTGGGTGCCATTAAATTACTGGAGAAGAAGCAGACACAATAAGACAGCCTAATTAAAAGAGTCAAGAGCTGAAATAGTCCAGTCATCATTAAGTTTCCATTGCACTTTGTGCTTTTATCAATACAGAAACTTTTCCACCTCAGCCAAAAAACTTTTTCCTTTTTGTTTTTCTGGCATTTACACTTTTATGTGTAAATTTAAAATGCACATAAAACCAGGTAATTTAATCATATGACTAAGATATGGCATGTTTTGGTACATGCTTTGTATTAATTAAAGTATTGATTATTAAATTATTAAGTTCTAATTTCCCTCTTGGGATTGTGTAAAGTCAGATACATGCAAAAGGTTTTCAAGCCACTGTATGTTCTTGATCCTATATTTGAACACATAAGCATGCTATTAAATAAACTTCTCTTTTAATAACTGTATCTTTTTAACAGGCCAAGGCCAGTGGAAAGAAGCCTCAGAAAGTTGCTCTCAAGGTTTCCCCTCAAGGAATCGTCCTGCACGACAGCTTGACCAATAAACTGCTGGAAAACGTCTCCATATACAGGTATGTGCACAGATAAAGCTCACAAAGCTGAGAGTTGATGTTTATGTGGCACGGGACTCACCCTGTGAACTCTTTGACCTCTTTATTTGCTGTTTCTCTAACGTGTCGCCTCTGGCCTGCAGAATATCCTACTGCACGGTGGACAAACTGCATGATAAAGTGTTTGCTTATATCGCTCAAAACACCCTCAATGGGACCCTGGAGTGCCACGCCTACCTCTGCTCTAAGAGGAAAGTGGTGAGTTGTTAGACTACAGTATCAGCGCTTTATGTTTAATTTAAGATGAAGATAAATTCAACTCTCCAGTGCAGTGATTTCTAACTTGGAACAACTTGTTATGAGCTACTTCCTCCAAGAGTAAAATGTATTTTTTTTATTATTATTCCTCTCTTTACGGTTGGGTGGATGATCTAATCTTTAGGTTGTGACCTCTCCGTCCATTAAAAAGCGAAGCTATGTTTGTTTGCACCTATGACACCCAAGTTTTTATTTATCCAATTGTTTTTTTATTCTTTTGAGCTCTTTTTGGAATAGACTCCATTTATGTGCCTCTTCTTCTGTGTCTTTCTCACACCGTAGCTCTCCTTTCAACTCATCCCCCATTTTTAAGAGGAAACCCTAGAAGTCTTGCTCTTCGAGCCGTCTGTCATTTCCCTGTGTGTCGAACAGAAGGGCACTTTTCCTCTCATCTTACCTGCTTCCACACTCATCCCCTTTCTGTCCCAGGATAACATGATAATACCCTACTTCCTTTATACGTGCTTCTCTCTTATCATGGTTATGGAGACAGAGATGACCTCTTTCGTCCTCTGCAATAGCAGCTTTTTAGGTGAAAAGACGTATCTTTCATTACGCCGTTCTGTTAAATATATCTGCTTCTGATCATTCTTCTTATTCAGTCTATACCTGGCTGAGTGTCTCCGGGGTTGGTAAACACTAATGCACTCTTTTTCATGCTTGGTTACAAAGTGCATTTTTCTCCTGTTTTCCAGGCTCAGGCAGTGGCTTTGACAGTAGCCCAGGCTTTCACAGTAGCGTTTGAACTCTGGCAAGTAGCCAAAGAAGGTAGGAAACGCACTCTAGTTCTGGAAATGACACACACACTGTCTATGGAGGAGTTGTTTTATCAGTGTCTGACACTGCTTGTGTTTGTACTGAATCAGCCTTGATGCTCCAAGGACACATATATCTGCTGTAAGGTTTGCAGTAAAAACAAGTTTTGACCTGCTTGTGTTGTGTCTCCATACGTCTCATCTCTATTCTAGAGAAAGGGAAAAGAGCAAAGTCTGGTTCGGCTGGAGAAGCCAGCAGTAGTTCCCATTCAGAGAGATCTAACAGCTTAGGGAGCCTGAAAGGAACAGGTAAAGAATACACACAAAATTTCTGAGCCTTTTTTCCATTTATTTGTTTATTTATTTCATATATCAACACACACAAATGCTGTATTGCCATGCAAAGTTGTAAATCTATACATCAAAACTATAAATCAAAGTGCAGCTGTGCAATGAAAGTTGAGCCCCTTACAATTTAAGGTCTGATATGTCCTGAAATTGATGCTGAAGAATTTAATTTAGTTTTTGTTAAATATGTTTTGAAAAGGATACAGGGCCATTATGCCCCTCATAATTAAAAGAAGGTTTAAAGGTACAGTGTGTAGGATTTGGTGAGATCTAGCAGTGAAGTTGCAGATGGCAACCAACTGAATACCCCTTGCTTCCCTTTCTAAGCAAAAAGGAGAAACTACAGTGGCCACGGAAAAACACAAAAGGCCTTATCTAGAGCGAGTCTTTAGTTTGTTCTGGTCTACTGTAGAAACATGGCAGTTCAACGTGACGGACTCTGTGGAACCACAGTATCTGTAGATATTAAAGGCTCATTCTAAGTTAACAAAAACATAAAGATTCCTATTTTAAAGTGATTATAACGAAAACATACTTTCATTTTATCTTCAACTTCTGTCTTAACACTTCATAATAATCAAATATCTACAATAATCAAGTCATCACACACAACCGAAAACAGACAAATTGTAGTAACATGTCTCTCTTAGATATGGAATAGATGGATTATGCAATATGGAAATAAACCTTGACTAGCAGGAAATTTTAATAACAATTACAGACCCAAAGCTAACCTACCACATATATTTTTAACCTAATGGTTACAGAAAAGAAAGAATTAAATTTTGAAATGAAAATGTCAAATAATGATGCACCCCAGTTCAGTTTAGGTCAAGGCACCAGATTTTAAATATTTTGCCCCACACATTTTCTGTGATGTACTGCGTTTTACAGGACAGCTCGCTGACATGTCTGTAGACTTTTGGCCCTTTTTTAAACATTACATTTTACATTCAGTACACACAGATTACCTTTGTGTGTGCTACAACACTAATGGGTTGTCCTTCCCACATCTCTCAAGCAGATGTTGCTACAGACAACCTTTTGGACTTTGAGGACAGTGTGAACACAGTAGTGGAGACCAATGGGAACGTAGAGGAGGATCAGCTGGATAACCACAGGCCCTCTGAGACCAACAATAACCCTGCCTGGGTAAGATCCTCCTCTCTTGACCCCAGAAAAGTCCTGAAGTATTTCAAATCGTAAAGCCTTAATAAATAAAGTTGAAAATAACTAAAGATTTGATTTCTTACATAAAGATTTTTCTTCTTCTTCCAGGAAATAGAAGATGATTTGGACGAAGCCTTCTCCAGGTGAGAGATTAATCTTATTTTTATTATTAAGTGAAATTAATCCTAGTGGATTCTCTCTGCTGCTTGTTAAAATAAAATACCCCATCATCAAACTTTATCAAATCCTTCAGTGTGCTGTAGTTCATACTCTTGGCTGCTTGGCTTTACAGCGCCACTTACTGATGATTCCTGTGTACTGCAGAATGCAAATCCTCCCATCTCTGATTATATAGAAAGTGAGGAAATAAATTATACAATCACTGAGAGATAATTTGATAGCTAAACTTTCAAATGTGTGTTTGTGTCTCCAGCTGTGCTCTGGATAGCTATGGTTCATATCCAGGTAAAGTTGAGTACCACTGTCAACTGTTACAAGCCTTACTTTAGTGTAGTAGTCCTAATTACTAACCTAACCTTAATCCATTCCATTAAATCACCACCAAACACCAGTGCTCACAGGTCAGTAATGTTAGTCAGTAGTGTGCAGTAGTTTCCTGTGTCTTTTATTTCCTCCCAGATGGTAAAGATCGACTGGCTCCAGAAAAGAAAGCTGATTCAAAGTATTGAGTTTCAGTCAAAGTGAAAAATATTGTCCTCCACCATCTCATCACCAAAAATTGCTGTTTTTTCCCAGATAGTCCTGTTTTTTTTAACATCTGTCTTTGTCTCTCAATGAATGGACTGAATCAGAGAGAACAATGTGCCTTCACTACACTTTGTTATGCATTTATTCAGTTTGTGCTCGCTGCTGTAAAAGTGCAGCAGCGGGTCACTTGAATTGACAGATCGAAATCATTTTATCCCACCTAATCTTGTTGACCTCTAGCCAGACTTTGTGAATATTTATCCCAGAAACAAAAGGCAGTTTGCAGCCAAACTAAGGGATCTTAGAGATTGAGGCGTTAGTTATACAAACACGTCTGGGAGGCTAAGCTGCTGCATCGACATCTCGGTTTGACCCTGAACTTTAAAGGGACAACTTAAAGAGCGACAGCTATTCTGGTGAAGTGACATTAGCCCTGAAGTCCAGTACAAAAGAAGAGGAGGAAGGCGACTGGTCTATGCTGTTCTCTAGAAAACTTGTTAACCAACTTGCTGGACTCCAATTTTTATTTAATTTGTTTTATTCAGTAATTTGTTTATTTGACCGTACCTTCACTCAGCCAAGAAGATAATTCCCACCTCCCCCGCAGCTCTTACTCTGGGAAATGTTTGTTTAGAAATGATTATGAATAGACTCCCCAGCCAGGCCTCTTCATTGTGAGTCTCATGAGGCCAAAATCATACTTTGGTACAAGTTTCAGTCTTTGGTTTCTCTGCAGAACATTTTAATTTCTTTGGAACATAACACATTTTCATCTTACATCACTTAGGCTTTAGTTTTAAGTCTTGATTATGTCACAAGTTTATTCATTCTGTGTCTTAAAGGATAAAGCTGGTGATATTCTACAATTGTTATTGTCAACGAATGCCAGAAAAAGACTAAATCCTCCAATGATTTGATCCCGCTAACAAGCATGTGTGTGATTTTCATTCCTCTGTGGCTTGGACAACAATGGAGCCCAATGGCACAGTGTTACCCTTAGTGAATTAATATCACGTACAACATCCCAGTGCTGTAAAGGTGAGGAGGTGAGTGACCTGTCTCTGAATATCAGCAAAACCAAGGAGCTGTGTGTGGTTTTTGGGAGGAGGCAGCAGAGGAAATGTACATCCATCACCAAGTGGTCTGGAAACTGCTCCGCTCAGTGCCCCTGCTCCACTCTTGCAAGACTTTTTACACCAGAATACAAACTAGAAGAATTATGAAGGATCCTCACCACCACAGCAATGAACTATTTCAGCTCCGTTGCTCTGGAAAACGCCTCCATAGCCACACAGTTCAACACAGAAATAGAAGGAACCCTGACCTTGAGTATATCTTTGCCTACTTTATGTTCAGCACATACTTTGCTCTGCACAATGCAAAGCACTACCTAGAGAGTAGACTTGTATTCATTCTGCACTTTTCTGGTCTACCAACCACTCAAAGCACTTTACAACACTTGTCACATTCACCCATTCACTGATGGCAGAAGCTGTCATGCAACTGCTCAACAGGAGACAGACACGCTTCCTATCTAAAGTACTCATGATGATACTAAGCTCACTCACACCCTGACGGCACAGTCCATTGGGAGCAATTTGGGCCTGCCCGAGGAAACTTCGACTGGAGTGGAATCTCACTGGCACATTAGAAGTCAGTCTATAAGTCGGCTAAAAGTAGTCAATAAATAAACTACTCACAAATACGCTTCCTTTTTTACAGGATGTTACTCGAACAGAAGCGAGTGTTTTTTAAAGATTTGTCTCTGCAGCAGGAGCCGATCGACTTCACAGACACCGTTTCAAACTTAAAGTGAAGTACTGAGAGGTGGATTAACCCTATCAGTTGGATTTGGTGAAAGTACTGACAAATAGCAAAAGAAACAGAATAACACCAGCCTTCACCTTTTTATAATTAATTGTTTCACCTGCAACACTTTTGTTTTGAGTTTTCTATTTATCCATTTGTCTTTTTCTCCCCAGCCTGGCAGTGTCGCGTACTAACCCCCAGGTCCTGGACATTGGGGTGACGCCCCAAGACTGGCTCACTGAACCCGACTGGGACAGCGCCAATGGAAACACTCCCAGCGGTCTCAGCCCGTTTGGGGACAATATCTTCGGCTTCTGACCACCACAACACAGCAGAGAGGGAGAGAAACAACAACAGAGGGGAGGGCGGCTGTCTTTATGGCATCACTGTGTATTTGAGACGAGGCTACAGTAAGGGAACGAGCGTAGAACTGTGAGATGACGTTTGGCCTCTCTTCACGTTGTTGTTGCACTCTTCACATGGACAATTCTTCCCTTCTTTGTGGAAACACACCAAAGCAATAATATCATCCTTTTATTACACTGCAAACATCTCTACTAACGTCAGCATCTGTTGGCCTCTGTTTGCTTACATTTTTCTGTTTCAGTAGTTTTGGCACCATAATCAGTTTTTGTATATGTGTTTAGTTATAATTTATAGTCATATAATTATTTTTTTATGGATGAAGAACAAGAGTAGGATTTAATTCAGACCGATGTACAGACTGTGTCAACAGGCCTTAATAACAGCAGGACAATCAGTCACACTATATAACTATATCTTTGAGTTTAGAAACATTTCAGTGGATTTAATTGATGTGAGGATTTGTTCCTTGGCCACCTCTGAAGATTATTTTATGTCTAAAATCTGAAAATCAATCTAATTGTTGTATTTATATGAACTCTTTGTAGCGGTGGCTCATTCAAGACATGTTGTTACAGGCGTTACGTTTCACCACAGTGTAACAGTGTTGTCTCGACAGAAGCCCAGATGTGTTCAGAGTTATCAGATTCTATTATGTCCATGTACATTATAATCTACAAGCATTATACAGAATTAAATATATTCACGAATAAGAAATCAACTCTTTGGTATATTAATTTTACTCCTTAACAATACGACGACTACATTCACGTACTGGGTGTATGTAAAATAGGAATTTAAGGTGAAAGCTCATGACAGTTTTACCACAAGGTAACATAGGAGCCACTTTTGATCATTTCCAAGGTCAAGAATGAACTTTGAATCTCAGATTTTCACCCAACATGGAAGAGATGTTCTGAAATTGTCCTTTAAGTAAGAAGCCATCAACCCTCTGGGGTCCGAGCAATCACCCATGATTCCAAAAGCAATTGTTATGGCCATTGATGGGACCCCAGAGGGTTAAATAGAAATTAAAAGTGATTACAAGGTCTTAAGAAAACCATTTAATACAATAAAATATAGAATATTCTAATACAATATAAGCATGCTGACAAAAAAAAACAACTTGTGTAAAAGCAAGGTTAAAGGGGGAGAGACAGTCCACTTAGTATGGAGCTGATAAACCATTCAGATCCTTGTCAGCTAGTCATGAAGCTTTAATATTTATTGTGAAAGACAGGAAGCCATTGCATGCAAAGGTGCTAAATATCATGTGATATGAGTTGACCTCCCTGTCATTTTTTTACCACAAGGATTTCCCCTGCTGTTTGTTAGATGCGTTTGGATCCCTGTGTCAGTTTCCCCAAGTGTCTCCATCATCTCCACCCTGTGGTCACAGTTATAAGGTCACAGTTATTATTCTCAGTTTGCTTGTTTTCCACTTACAATGAATTTCTAGTGTCTGAACAGGTTCATATTTACTTTCGAAAAGTATTCTTATGTTTGCTCACTTTTATTTTTTTTTAATTTGGTTAGTACAGACAATGCACAACACATGTATGGTACCAGATATAGCTAAAAGCTCATTTTCATCTGTAGTGCCTGGGTGGAGCCCACTGGTGACGTGCAGGTTACAGAGACAAAAGACCGGTGGTAGCAATTCATCAGTACAAAAGCTTGCCTCTAAAACATATGAACAAGCTCAGTTCCTATAGACCTGATTGTCAGTGACAGGAGACTCTTAATACTTTATGTACATTTGCTGCTAATACATCTGTACTGTTATTTTTTGATATTTTTCCACCGCTGTCCCTGCATATGAAATGACTATGATACTAACAATATAATTTGAAAGATGAAGGTGCAGTGTGTTTTTACCAGCAGCAGGTGGCGGCCCTGTACTATTTAGTCAAGTGAGGTCCATCACAGTACAGTTGAGATGACTGAGTCAGTATCTGATGCTGGTCACATCTTCAGCTCTGGATCTAGACAGTCATTTGTACTCTCCATTGCCAGACGATGATGTTATAACACATCTAATTCTGTCTAACAGCGTCCTCGTCCCGCTCCGTTGTCCTAAATTCAGAGTGACAGTGTAGGTCAATAAATGCAACTTCATTAGCTCAGAGAGAGGTCGTCATAAGGAGGAAAAACTAAATGGATGCTTTGTGTCAGACTGATCTATAAACCACCAGTGAGAGGACATGATGGCAGGGGAAGAGCACACAGGGACTACAGCCTGTCTGGTTTCCTCATCACACTGCCTCCCCACCACACACACACACACACACACACATTTTCCTTCCCACGTTCTGTATTCGACCCATGTGTGTGAACAGGACTCTGGAGGGCTGAAAGTCACGCACCCCCCTCACCTTTTTCTTTCTAACAGGCTCAGTGAAGCAGGGGCTTTTTTACAATTCGTCCCGACAAGCTTACTTAACCACCTGCATTATTTAACAGTCTTTCCTCAAAGGGAGCTCCAACTCACTCTCTCTTTCTCACTCTCTGTAAGTCTGATGAAAGCATGCACAGTGAGATACAGCCAGGCTGAAGTCTCCTCTCTGTCAGTAAGAGAACGCATACTGTAGACACACATACACACTGAATTGTCAGTGGGGGCCAAAGACTTAAAGTGAGTTTTGGGCATTGAGGTCAAGTGATTCAGCCAAAAATAAACAGCAGCAAAATATGAAGTATTTAATATAGGTTTCCTGTTTGTGATGGGATATTTTCATTGACTCAATAAAGGGCATTTCATTTCTGACACCACAGTGGTGAAAACACAAGAAAAGGAAGCACACAATTAAATTTCATCTGACCCATTTAATGACACATTACAAGTGAATAAAACCTGTCTACGCTTTAAACCTGAATGTTCCGTGCTTCCTATTTAATATACGGAGATCAAATAACCAAAAAAACTCCCACTAGTATTCTTTGCATCTTGCAGAGTGGAAGAAAAAAGTATGAAACCTGAAATCTGTGTATGATTTAAATGGAATAGTTAGAAATAATCTTATTCGCTTTCTCTCTGAGTTAGATGAAAATATTAAGACTACGGTGATGTGAAGCTCGGGCATAAGACAACAACCACAAAAAAGTGCCAGACAGATTTTTTGCCCTGCTTTATTTGCATGAATCTGACCATGTGACCTTTAGTACAGTCCATATTTATATGCCACAAAATACCAACTGTACATATGTTAGCTTACGTTCCATCCATGTGTAAGGATCCATGACAGCATCAGCAAACACTTTCTCCCTACATGAATCACATTAAGTCAACTCATATTCACTCCATATTTTCCCCTGTGGTTATCCACCCCTCTTCTGCAGTGGCTCTATGACTTCTCAGGAAGGCCCAACCCCAGTCTGTCTATAATCTGGGGGTTTTCTTGGCTGAGAGCAATGAGTCTCTGCTGCATGATTGCTTCACAGCCTCAGTGTAACAACAAAATTCTGGGAAGACTTGGTCAAGAAAACTACAAATTGTCATCCACAATGTGTTATAGTCAGCTTTAGAGCTGCTGCATATTTGTCACCTTTGGACAGAGCCAGGCTAGCTGTTTTTTCTCATTTCCAAGCTTAATGCAGAATAAGCAAAATACATCCTGACCATGAGTGTGCAAAAATAGAATTTGTTGTTTGTCACGAAATTGGATCAATACGTGACTCCTCTAAAGTCACGAACTGCTGCACTAACATTTTGTTACAGTTTTTGTTTTGTTTTTTGTGGGTTTTTTTTTTTTTAATTACAAAAATGGGGTGCAACATGTTGATCAATCTTCCAGTTTATGCTAAGCTAGGCTAAGTGTCTCCTGGCTCCAGATTCGTATTCATCGTACAAACGTGAGTTATATTGATCTTCTGAACTAAAATGTCAAACTACTAATTAACTATTCCTATACATGATGCTATACCTCACCTTGGCCTTCAGCTCACATACTATAAATACACAGAGGGCAGTTATGGCGTCAGAACTAACAGCACACACACATACATAAAGAAAACTCTGTTCACCATAAACAAAGTGCGCAGGCAGACAGTGACATGGATGGAAGTTTCTGGCTTTCAGTCAACATTAAAATCTCCTGGGTAAAGAGACTGCAGTGGTCAAAGAAGGTATACAGTGGTTATGTCATGAACTTCACCACTTGCTGTGTGCTCAGTGTGATTGTTTAGCTGAGACAAGCACCGCGGCTCAGCATCGAATAAACATTTAGGTAAACTAATCCATAGCTTCAAAGAAAATTAATCTACAGCGGCTGCGATCGATGTCATTCTTAATTCACATATCTAATAAATCCTGTGCATAATGTAACCTGCCAGCTGTAATGTATTGAAGCAGTTGGATGGAGAAATGGTGACATTAATTTTGCATTGTTCCTCCATCTAGATAGTCAGATAACAACAGAGGGAGGGAGAGAGAGAGGCAGAGATCAAGAGGACCGGATGAGGAATAAAGCCGAGTTTAAAGTCCTGTTGAAGCAGTGGAATGATTTTGTGTTTTTGTATCTTCATTTTTGACATCCACATCACATCAGACCGACACAAGCACTCCCTACCATCCAAGACTAGAACCAAGAACAGAAGTGTTAGCATCATTAGGCTCCATCAGCCTCCTCTGACAATCTACTGAGTCATCATCTGTCGCTACTGTTTACCCCATTCATTATAAGGCAAACATCACCGTTTAATTTGGCACAACACCATTAGCCCATGTGTGTATGTGAGACTAACTGCGTGAACACCTGCGGTTGAACACTCTGGAGCCCTGGTCTAATTTATGTTTTCTATTCCACAGGATGCCTAGGATAGGTGGGAGCGACTGTGTGTGTGTGTGTGTGTGTGTGTGTGTGTGTTAGGGGTTGTTATATTGATGCACGGCGGCTGCTGATCCAGCCTCATAAACCAGCCTTGAGTTTGAAGGCCTGGGCCACATCCATTGCAGTCTAACCTTGTCACACCCCACATGCTGAAGGCTACTTTTGGCCACCCACAGCCTTCTTTAGCATTCACAGAAAGAGAGAGAAAACATCCACCCTTACCAAACGCTCAGGTGATCGGACATACTGGGCAGGTACTGGTCTTTCATTAAGATCAGATCTAGTCCAACCTGCCTCCTATATGATGAATATGATGCAATTTCATTGTGCTTTAATGGTTTTTGACCAAAATTATTTTAACTAAGGTCAACTTACTAACTAAATCCACCTCACAGCCTTGAACTAATACAATAGGAAGGGATTGAAAGCAGGATATTTTAATTTTGATGTTTGGCTGCATGAATTAATGTGTTTATTCTTATGATTCATCATTTCTAGTTAAGATCACAATCACAGTTTTCACAGAGCCCAAGGAATAAGGCTGTTACATGTCGGGCAAAAGCTTTATTGACCTTATTGATTTCACTTAATTAGTTTGGAAATAAGCAAAACCACAAATGACAAATGTGGCCCTGTCTGGTAGAAGAGTCCTGTGTAAAAAAAAAAAAAAAAAAAAAAAAAAAAAAAATATATATATATATATATATATATATATATATATATATATATATATATATATATATATATATATAAACACACACACACACACACACACACATATATATATATATATATATATATAGAGAGAGAGAGAGAGAGAGAGAGAGAGAGAGAGAGAGAGAGCGAGAGAGAGAGAGAGTATTTTAACACCTGATATTCAACTGCTTAATGAAATCATCAAAGTTGGTTTGAAACTGGGGATCAAAAGCTCCAAAACAGCTAATAAAGGGACCTTGTGGTGAGACTGTTTACTCAGTTGCTGTTCCAAGATGAAGAATGAATTTTGAACTTCATCTTTTAAGCTTACACGCACAAGTAAAAAAAAAAAAAAAAAAAAAAAAAAAATGGAGCCTGTTGGTGTTTTTTTCTCAACCAATATTGAATGTACATGATGTAAAATCACAAAAAAATGGCAAAATTACCATTTTAATACTCCAGTTAACATCATTCTTCAGTGTTTCTGTGGTGGAAGTGACTTTCAATGTTTCTACATGCTGTTTCATGGCTTTTCCCATCATCTAGCTGACAGAATGTACAGTAAACACCAAGACACATGAATGGTGCATTGAAAATATTTTATTTCTTTCCTGTGTTAATACATAATTAGACATTTATATTTTCATAGAAACAGTATATATACCATGGGTGTGAACAATAGCAGAGTCATGCTAGCCCTCATGAACAGGTTTTATCCCATGAACATCAAAATGGTTCAAACACAGACGTCATGATTGTACATAAAACACGACTCCATTATTCTGCTGTAAATCCATGCTTCTTGGTTATTTGCTTCAACACAAAGTACAAATATATGCCATAAGTTAAACGGCCCTGTTCTTTACTATGTGCAGGACCTCATGGTGATTATTCTCAATAGTCACTCATCCAGTCATCTACAGTACAGGCAAACCAGTGTGAATGGGATGACTTGGAACCACTTTAAGTCTTCCGTTGGCACATGATGATAAGGTAAGCACGAATTTGGTTTTAAGGCCGGGGGTTAATGAAAAGCTTATGGTGTCGCAGTGGGACAAACTGCACTACTGGATTATTTATTATGTTAAAATTTCTTAAGTAGTGAGCGCCTAAAACATCCATACAGATTAAATAATCTTACTTTGGGGGGATTGTAAAGGCAAACAAGCACTTGTTTGAAACTTAAATCTAAGGATGTCCATTCACTAAAACCTATAAATTATGGTAAGGTTGCCTGCTGCAAATAGTATTTGCTTCCAGAACCTGCCTTGCTATGAACTAAAGCAATGATTTATTGGATATTATTTGGCCATTGTGACATATGCAGTTGTTTGTTTAGCTGGTTACGGTTTCCAAATACATTTCAGTCAATATTCCTTTCATATTTGCTTTACAAAGTTCACATTTGGACCGAGACAGCCCAGACAACACCTCTGTAAACATTCAAACATCTCCTACTGGACTGAAGTTGGAGTTTTGCAAACCCCACTGGGTGTAATGATCCTCTCTCTCCCTCTGTGTCTGTCACTCCCAATCTTATACCCTCTCATTGTCTGACTCATCTTCCCTTCTCTCTGTCTCTCTGTCTCTCTCCGTCTGTCTTTAGGCCTCTCTCCCGGTCTCAGGTTCCATATTCGCACATGCCTCATTGGATGTTCACCTTGAGCAGCTGTTGAGTCGCCTCCTGCAGCCTCAGATAGACAGAGACAGAGCTGTCTGGGCCAGACTTGCCTTCTGCTGCTTCCCCCCAATGTGTCAGTTTGGACCGCAGCCAGCCGGAGAATGGACTTGGAGCATGAGTGAGTGTTTAAGTGTGTGTGCCTGGATTAGACCGCTACAGGAAAATTACCACTTCAGGATCTATTGTACTACAGTTACTAAGCACATTTGTACTTTTATCACCAACTAAATCGGATTAATATTCAATGATCCAGATAATGTTAGCGCCCGTGCACCCGGTTTAATAAGACCTTTAGAAAAGTTCACTTTGTCATTTTGATGGCAAGAACAACACCAACAGCACTCGTTTCCTTTGATAGATCACAAAGAGAGAACAAAGTTAGTCTGATTTCCTTAGGCAGGAGAGGATGCAGCTGCTAATTTCAGCGAGCGTGAAACCAATAGTTACAGGAACGTGTCCGTCCTTTTAAGTAAGGTGCTTGTTGCCCATCAAACTCACTAATCTCAGAACATCTTCAAAACAAATGTAAGTTCTGGTTGTGGTTAATCTTAAAGCCTGAATATACTCCCCAATGGACAGATGCGGACATCATAGCCACATAGTAGTTCTGTTTATCTTCAGGAAGACATGCCCTTGTAGCGTAGTGGCTGTGCGGACAGTCCACGCGGTAACAACAAATTGAAAGTACGTGGATGTTGGCACAGAGTCCGCACGTACTGATGACAAACTTTGTGTCACATGGACCCTAGTGTACCCTTACGTACGTACAGACACGGAAAGTATAATTCCTACTTTAGCCTGATAATCTAACTGAATTTTGTTTTCCTTCATTCATTCAGTGTATTTTTGTAACATTAGCTGATTTATTGTTGGAAGTATTATATTGTTCTGTCTGACAGATGATATCCATCCTACCACTTTCAGTGCCCACAGAAAGTGCAGCAGTGGTTGCTAGAAGCAGATGTTGTTTTTCATTAAAAAATATTCAAAATTCAAATTTAACAGTTAACTTGGACAGCTGCATCAATCTTGTCCACGCTTGTTGACATAACTGTCGCCATTATCCTGCAGGTTTTTTTCCATGGATGTAGCTTGGTAGCTATCTAGCTATGTAGAAAGATGATATCCCCATTTTTAATCCTGCCTACAAGACAATTAGCAACTAGGTCGACTACTCTAATTGGTCGACAGGTCTGGAACCAGGCCAGCCCAGCTTAGCACAAAGATTGGAAACAATGGTAAACTGCTAGCCCCTTTCACAGCTGACTGGAGTTGAGGAAAATTTGTGAACTGTTCCTTTAAAAATCAAACGTTAGATTAAGGGCAAGGCTACACTCGGATCAGAAGAACGTCTGTACATGTTGTCCAACTTGTCGGAAATCAGAAGTGTTATTAGGAAGGCCTACACTCTGAGACAGAGTGAAAAGCTAGGTGTCATGTACAGTGGGGAGAAGATACGAGCGATATCGTTTAAATATGGGGATGATGGTGCACATTTTCATACAGTCACTCCTGGAAAACATTCATGAAGTTGCACTTGTCTAATGCTGTAAATAATCTAGTTGCAGAATGGAACGTTGACTATATGTGTATGCAGGCCATTAATGAGTGCTTTCATGCCAACATCTACACAAAACTTGGTACTTGTCCTGTCCTTGACAGAGAGAGACTAAACACATTACAGCCTAAAGGAAACTTGGGTACGGTTTAAAAATACCAAATTTAGCTTGAGTCTTTCCCTGATTTCATTTAGTCCACCAGAGCAACAACAACAACCACTCTGACTCCAGCTTAACACTCCCTTTGGAAAAACCAACTACAGCTACCAGCTACGCTCCTTTCAGAAAAAGTTTGATATTTAAATCCTCAGTGTCTACTTTGGCGGAGGTGCTTGTTCTTTGATTTTGCTGTGTTCTACAGGCCATGATGCCCCATTTCTGTCAACACTTCAAGTACCAGATGCTTCAAAAATCTGCTCTTTCAGTTTCTCTTTGTTTCTGTGCAGGTACTTTCTTTCTCACTGTCAGATGGTTTCTCTCTACAACCAGCTTGCATTAAAAGACCACCACTTGAGTCACTTACTCATTCTACACAGTCCTTCTTTTAATCTCTTTTTGTTCTAGATACATTTGTTTTAAACTTAAACACATTTGCGTGTAAATCTGTTCATTATTTTCGCCTTCATCCAACATTTAAGACTAACTAAACAGCAGTCTGTAAAGCATGGTTTTGCTGGCCTTTATGGTTCAAAGTCTCTAGCCTGTTTTACCTCCGACCAGGTAGCGATGTCACCATGTTGTGGTGTACACCTGTACATTAATGCAACCAGGTGAGAAGTTAAATGACTGGAGGTCAACAAAGACAAGACTTTCGATGGGCGTTAGGTTACCCTTTAAGCATAGTTTTGTTGATCACGTCACTTTGTTCCGTTTTTTCATTGGCCGTTCTCTAAGTTTATGATGAAAATGGTGGTCGATTAACACTTGACATTCTTTGTAAGTTTTGAAAGAATTAGTCCTTGATTTCAGACAGGCAGACCTAAAAACAAGTGCCTCGTAAAAGAGTCTTGAATATACAGAATGAGGCTAAGACTACATGTCTCGGGCAAAACGGCAAAAAACTGTATTTCAGGTAGCATTGTTGGAGTGAAACTTCCCCAGTTTCTTAACTCTGATGATAACAACTAGGACTGGCTTGGAAGTGACACCCTATTGTAGGTAGTGATCGAGTTAACCTGACATGCTTTTTGCAGCTGATGTTAGATCAGATAAATAATATCTCGTTTTTGATTTTGGAAAAGCTAAATCATTCTTATTACAGCTCTTAGACATACTGCTTCAACTTCACACAAACCATAGTGAACTGTCAATTATGTATCCTTCTTGCTGATCTGACAGATCCTGTTCTGAAGCATGAAACTCAATCATATATGTGCTTATTAATAGTGTAAGAAAGTGTTTATCTCTACTTTTCCTGTCAGTTCTCCTCTGGCATTGATTCTTTCATTCTCCTCCTCCCTCTAGTCTATTTTGCCTTACTTGTTTACCAGGTAGAGTGTCCATCCAGGCCGGTCTGAGACGAAAAAGTGATAAATGAGCAGAGGAGTGAGGGATAGGCAATGAACCGGGGCCAAATCAGAGAGAAGAGCTGAAGTGGAGAGGGAGAAGGCAGCTAACGGGAGTCTGAGAGTGGATATAATGAGAAACAGGGGAGAGGGAAGCTGGGTTGGGTGGGGGTGAGGACAAGACTGGTGAAGGGGAGAAACGAGCAAGGGTGGAGTGATATATGAGAAAGAGAGCACTGCGACAAAGGGATAGAGATGGGGAAAGTCATAAATGGGAGAATGAAGGCGGACGAGGGTGGCAGGAGATAGAGGAGCAAAGAGGGAAGCTGATAAAGAAGGCAGAGGGTGAAAATGTATGGCGGGGCGAGGGTTCGATGTAGCGGCAGAACTGTTGATTGAGATGAGAAAATAATGGCCGTCTCTCTCAGCACAGGGCAGTATTTAAATACGCGAGGCAGTATTTAAATCCAGCATTTGTGTGCGTGTGTATGTGGTGATGATTAGCAGTCATCTCAACCAGCGAAGCATTCAGACATTCACTCATTATCTCTAATATGGCTGCAAGTCTGCTGAGTTCAGCTTTGCAGGGTTTTTTTTTCTGTCTGACTTTTTAGTGAACTCAACAGAGAAGCATCAGTATTCAGGAATCGGGTTCCAATATATTTGCAATTATGTGGGTAGCAAATCATAATTGAACGCGAAGCGCCAAAGAAGATAATGAAGCTTTATCTTTAGCTGGATAAATCTGCTGAAGTCCTTTGGTCCTTCACATAAAGCCCTTGATAGAGTGGTAACTACATAAGTGGGAAGGTTATGAAGATGTCCGAGTGTGCTAGGGCTGCAAATAATAATGATTTTTCTCGTTGATTAATCTGTCCATTTGTTTTGGGGTTTAAGGATTAGGCTGCTGTTGTTCTATATTTTTGTTTTTGGCAACAAATCCAATGAAAATAAGGAAACCCAACAATGTGTTAGTTGGTCTCTCAATACTTTCTCCAACTTTCCCAGCCTGTCTGTGCCAATCAGCCCTGAGCCCATTTGTTCCTGTAAATCTGTAAAACTTTTAAAACTATCTAAAACATTTGGGCACTGTAGTTTTTAGGAAAAATTACCTAAACTGGAGTAAATAGTTCATTTGTTGGGGACTGTTTTAATACATATTTGGTGCACAGCATTATGCTGTGAGATTGAGTCAAGATAAACTACAGTGCCCATGTTCTTTGTACTAAAGGTAGTCAGGTGTTTATAATAATTTAGACAACAGTGGAGCTCTGCAGCACAGAGGAATGAGCTACATGTCAGGCTTTGGCTACACAGACGATTCTTGGCATTAAATAGGATCAATTCATTGAATCTGGTCTTTTAACGAGATTTTTTACAAGGAAAATATAATAACTATCTTAAATAGAATATCGATCTTAAATTGATAATTTCCCCTGTAACCAGTTATCCGACCCTAATGTAATGTACTCGGATTGCTCATGCTGTCTGACCAGTACCATCAAAACCACTTCAAAAGCTGCAACAAGCAAATGTTTGAACGTCTTAAATGACTGAAATAATGACCAAGATTGTAATTTTCCATCAAACTAACTGATTTCAGCACAACTAAAAGAAGTAAAGATACTTCCAGGTTAAAACGCTCCCAATGTCTGTCCCACACAACGGCAAGCATCATACTGTACATGTGGATCAGGCTGACGAATTATGGTTAACCCTTTAGTGGGATGGTCCAAAAGTCGAACAAGGCTTTCAATGATTCATTAGCCTGTTAGTACTGCCACACTGCTTTGAAGACAGGGTAACACGTGCGTTTAAGGTTTCAAGTGTATACACTGTTGTGCAACGTACTTGGCTTATTTTAACGACGGCTTTCTTTGCAAACAACGAACACGACTGAAGAGACAGAAGTCCATCAGCATGTTCATTATATATTCATGTAAGTTTGAATTTTAAACTTCAACATAGTGCTCGCAGTTTGGGGCGATCAAATCTGCAGTGAATCTTTAGTGAATTTACACCTGGCTATTATGCATTTTGACCTCTATCCATTACAGTCCTACATCACTTATGAAACACGTTCATGATCGTTTCAAAGGGAGACTGAGAGAAAATTGTTTACATTACAAAAAAAAAAACAGGATTTAGCCACACAACTGAGTGGATCATCTGTGTACTTCTACAGCCTAACATCCCTGCTGGTCTTCAGCCAAACCACAGAGGAAACACATCCAAAATTTGCCCAGTGTATACATTTCATTAGGAATAATGCCCTGCATATCTCCATCCTTATTCACTGCACATCCTGTTGCAGACCACAGGCAGCATATGGCGCTGAATATGCAGTGATGAACAATAAACCTCAATTTTCCCCATTCCCAGCCGTGTCAGTCCTTTAAAAGTTTGACACTGAAGTTAACTTCTGGATTTCAAAGTTGTAACATTTTGACGAAAGACACAGCTGAGAGATTACAAGATGAATTCATAAACTTTGCCTGAATCATGGCTATTCAGACAGCTTCATCTAACTCATAGAAGGAAAATATGGGGCACTGTAAATGAAAAAAAAGTGTCTGATTTTATCCCCGAACTGACAAGGCCGTTAAAGTTCCAGTTCTGAGAGGAGAGATGCATCATTTAACTGATGACACACACAGAGAGAAACGCAGGAGACAAGACTCAATGTGCTATATTTCTGACCCAAGAACAAAATGATACCGTACTCAAGATTGGGATTGTGAGGGCTTAAACATCACAACAGGAGGAGCAACAAACAGCAATGTCATTATTAGAGAGACACCGACACAGGAGGACAGGGATAGGGATGAGCTGCTACACAATAAAGACAGAAATGAGGGAATGTGGATGGAGAGATAGAAAAAGAGAAAGTCCTTGATTTAAAACAGAGCGTAGCTTGTTTAGTTGTGTGCTGACTGATACCTGGACCTGAAGGACCAGCTATTCTTGCGAGCCAACCTACATTTCTGCCATCTCTGACCAGTGATACAAACCTGAAGTGGAAAAAACAAAAGAAAAACACTCAGATATTCATGTTTGATGATCCGCTCCTGGTATTCGACACCACTGATGAAGAATACCCAGAACGAGCCGTTCTTGTCGAGAAGAAATGGCGTCCCCTCCGGCGCTTTGACTGACAGCCATTTTATGTCTATATTGGATGTCGACTCAAAGTAAGCTGCAGTCCAGTTTTGGTCACAACAAAAGTGAATGTAGTTCAGTCCTCTTCTGTGTCCTGTTTGAACGTTTACAACCTTTCTGCAAGTTCAGATTTGTGTCCATCGTTTTTTAAGTTCTTCATCGTGTAGAGAAGAGTTTCTGTTATGGTTTATCGGTACTCCTCAATACGAGGGTGTCTGAGAATGGCTTTCTGTTGGTCTCAGGGTCTGGAAGAAACACATTTTGCTGTACTTGATGAGAGACAAAGGACAGGAACAGTTCAGATAAGGACTGGAAAGTACTTACAAGGTCAAAAAATCAATATACATGATAGTGTTTTTTTATGTTATCTGCAGAACTTCTTCTGGGGGTCTCACTTTGTCATTTTTTCTCTGTTTCTTTTATTTCTAAAAATAAAAATAGTTTTGACTATTCGCCAAAACCCTGTACCCCATAGCTGCTGTTGCTACACCTGTTAAGCTTTCCATTTTAACACTGGAGAAACTGAAGTATACAATGATGGTGGCAGATTTACTACTCAAAATGCGTAGCCATTTTCGAGTTTTAGCTTGAAACTCTTTCTCTAACTTACTTATTAATGTTTAATAGCTCAGTTTAATAGTTCATAGCCATTTAAATTATGTTATGCTAAAGGCCTGAGCATGTCCTTGGCATGGCGAAGACATGGAAGAACACCTTTAACTCTGACAGAGTAGCATATTGGCTCCCCTACAGTGGATGTATCAGTCCTTATCTGTAACCCCACAAAGTTACGTTACAGTAGATAAACATACAGTTAAATCCATTCCTTGCTAAGATTTTGCTAAGACTATTGGTCAGCCACATACAACACTGACAGACCTAACACGGCTATTTATGGTTTAATCTATGATTGTGACATGATAAAGAAATAGAGACAAATCGAAACAAGTATTCTTATGAAGCAAAAGATTTCAGTCAATAAAGGATTAAAGATTTCTTGTCCCTTACCTGTCCTGAGGTTCGAGGAGTTGGTTATTGCACAAGGCTATGCAGGGCTGGTCTTAGACGTTGCTGCGCAGTAGCCCCCCCTGTGGGTGCTCTGGAGTACTGCACTCTGAGGAGTTCTTGGCTTTGTCCTTGTTGTTGTTGGGCTCGTTGTCTTTGATGATGTCATACTGACGACAAAACAGGGCAATCACCCCTGGGAGACAAAATGGACACGATAATTATTTGACATATGGTCAGGTCAGAGGTCAAGATCAGCTATTGGGGCAGCTATCCTGGAGCTGGTGGGGGTTTTAGTGTTTTGTTTGAGGACACAATGGGGATAAATTCTTGTCTTACATCATGTCTGGGTTAGTTTAGGATATGTTATTAAATTTATCGAGCCAGGCTAGCTGAACCTGACTTAAGCCAAAGGGAAGCAATTTAAGCTACTACGTCTTATGTTTATTTCTATATTAAACCTTTTTTCCCTGTTTTGCATTTTTCGAATTTGGTTTCGAGCCATATACACCTTCAAATATTGAAACAGAGACACATCTTACAATAACAGATGGAGGGAGTGATGATATGTTTTTGTCTTTTCATCCAACTGTCTTTTGATGTGTCAATAAAGCCGACCAAATGGAAGCGAGCGAAACAGAGGCGTACACGGCGAAACGTGCAGACAGAGATACAAACTTGATAAGATAGCCCCCTGACGCCTGCCTTCAGTCAAAGAGATGGGAAAATAGGGAGACGGAGATGTATGTGAAGATAGAGAAAGAGAACAAGCATGCAAAAGAAGAAAGAGAATAATTCATAATGGTGGACGAGTGCTGGGTTAAAGCAGGAGGGATCTGGCCTGGACGGGTTTCACTCTTGCTTGTTCTGCCTATGTCAGCCTCTGCTCATCTGATCACTGCAATTCCAAAAGGGCAAGATGGGATATCTCACTGTGATATCCCCCAGCATGCCCCACAGGCCCAATTAAAAGCTGAAAAACACAATTCGCCTCCTTCACTTTTTGTTCTTTTCACCACCCTACCCTCTTTTTTTCCCTCCTCTCAAGACTCGATTGCTCAGTTTTCTGTCTTTTCCCTCACTGCACCCTCTCCAACGCTCTTTGAATCTCCCTATGTCTCTCTCGTCCTCTTCACTGGTAATTGCCGAGGGAGATCTTCCTGTTACTGTATATGCCGTATACAGTATTTGGGTCACATTTGTATCTCATTACACTTGATGAGATGGGTTATGAAGGAATATTTATAGCTGTGTGAATTTGTAAAACAGTGCTGAGGTGCATAAAAGAATAACTGCAACACAGAGCTAATGACAGAGCCTAAAGAAAGAAGCAGCCACGGTCTTTAAAAAGCGGTTGTGCAGATGGAACGACAGTAACAACTTACTATATGTTGTGATGGTGGAAATGTGACTTTGCAAGTAGCCACACTCTGTTTATTTGAAGCCTGAATACCCTGCAAAGTACACTTATTAATAAATCAGGATGTTTCTTCCCATAGATTTTATAGTCCACTGGCAAAACTTAACTTTAAAGTGAAGTTTTAACAGAAAGCTAAAGTTCTCCCTCTCTGACTGAGCAGCAGCTTCTGGCTAAATGATCCAAATAGTAAGAGCTGACGTCATGTTTTTTGTTCATGTCAACATTTTCTTATAACAATGTGTGAGTAGCTGGTAAAAAGTAAAAGCTGAGAGATGTTTCTCGAGTTTATGGGAGTAAACCTGAGTTTACCGTCAGACTAAGAAGCGAGCTTGTGACTGAAAGGTTAGCGGCACAATGCCCCAAAGTGGCAGGATACATTTTGGCATGGAAAGTTAAAGGCAGCGCTTGTCCCTCCCTCATTACCACCACAAAAAATGCCCCTGAGCAAGGCCCTTAACTCCAGCTTCTCCAGTGGAGCTGCTCAGAGGTGTGAATGGGCAACAATGCGAACAGAGCATTCCTGGAAAAGTGAACCCCCTCTGAAACACAGCAGCACCCTGACTCTGTCTGACCTGAACGCAACAGAGCCTTAATAAGTATCACTGGTAACACCTGTGTTCACCCTATTATTGCATGTCAAAATGGCTGCTGTGAAAAAGATCTATTACAGCCTCAGAGAGATACTCCCAGGGATGTACTCTTAGTTATGTTATGGTATAATGTATCCTCTATCTTATCCTTAGACCATCTATCTGGATAAGGAATGTTTTATGTATAGTACTTTATTTTTTGTATCTTTCTAAAGATCAAGTGTGTTTGTGTTCACCTGGCTGCAAGACCCTTCCGTGACAATAAAGTTAAACTTTATTTGCTGAATTTCAAAGACTGGGTAAAGTTCAAACTCAGGCACTTTGATTAAAATACGTTTCCTTCCCTTACTGTAACACTTTCTGTCTGTTTTTACTCGTCTGGATGTGTGTACAGAATTTAAACCTGGATTCGATGTGTTCTGATCACCCAAAATGTCTTTTGGCACACATCATCATCGGATCACATCATCCCAAAAGCGCTGCAGGGCACAAAATAGTCATCACAGAGAAATGACACCACCACCACCACCACAAGCACCAGCAGCATGTTTGTCTCTTAATAGGACCTCAGTCAGAGAGCTTATTTGCCCCAAAGACAGTGGATTCCTATAAGGTCTGTAGTGATAAATGTGCATTGCTGCAGAGGAATATTACCTGCCCACATGATGAGCACCACTACAATGATGATGAGTTCTCCAGCCCTCAGCTGGGCAGCCTGACCAACCTCCTCCATAGTCACCTCATCTGGAGAGAGAACACAGACACACACAGTCAACAAAGTGCCACTGAGGACACTGCGATTCATTGTCCCAGAGAGAAGATGTGAAAACGCCATCACTCTGAACCTCTGCAGTAAAAGATAAAGGAATGAAACGGAGCGACAGGAGAGCGGTGAGGACGCCTAGTGTAAATTCTCAACTCTGGTCAGTGTAATTAAAGCTAAGTGAGAGCAGAGGTCTACAGAGACAGAGAGAGCTGGATCCCGACCCAAATCACTCAGTGTTTCTTTTGCTGACGGGATTCTGGCAGCTACAGCAAAACACCAATCACTGGGTTAAAGGTTTGAACACAGTCTGGACTACAACCTCTCGCTCTCTGTTGCCAACAGCAGGCCTCGTGCTACCACACATTCCCCCACGTTCCCCCTGGTCAAACCGGCTCCCTCTTCCAGCTGAGGGGAAATTTCCTTGGCATAGCTCTGTATAAGATCAAAAGGGAGCATGCATGGCATCAAGACATCACTGTCACTTAGTTGTCTCTCTGGGGGAAGTCTCCAGAACACACCAGTTGGCCTTGAAGTTATAGTAAAGTAGATGGAGCATTATTGTACACATTGCATATTAATTATGATTGGCATACCTGATGGAAATCTTTTGATGAACGGCACAGATAATTTTAGCAGGAAATTACAGTAGGTTTAAACACCAACACGCTATTTAAAACGAGCTAAAAGTTTGCTTTTTTTTTTTTGAAGTTTAATCATTAAGATGTGAACGATAAGAGAGCAGAAGTGAAACTGGAACTTCCAGATAAACCTCATTTAAAAGCACATTAGCATTAAACTTAAAAGACAGCCTTGTGACAAAGCCTTTCTTAACAGTATGCCATGTGTTTCACTCTGTTTAGATAAGGGCAGTAATAAAACAACAACTTTATTTTAGATTTAATGTTGTTGTTTATTTGTTATTTAGGGGTTTTAGCAGCATTTAACCAACTGCATTTCCCACAATCCCTGGACCTTTGTGGGTTAAATGTAACAACTTGACAGAAGAGGCGAGTTCATGAGCGAGTCGAGGGGCGAGTCGCGAGCTCAGACGTGTCTGTAGGACAGAGACGAGCAAGCAATGTAAAGCAGAGATTAGGACTAACATGTTCCAAAAATCATTTTAGACAGCGTTGACTTAGTTATGACAAACATGCGCTGCGGTACTGTAGTTTTCTGTATGCTCACAAAGTTGTTTAACTTTTTAAAACAATAGTTTCTTAGAGCAGCTGCCGTAGTGGACGCAGGTGTCTCTTGAATGTGGAAATTAAACCTCAGGAAGACACTTCATTTTTTCAGACAGATGTCAGAAATGCTGAATAAGTCATTTTGCCCGGACGCCACAACTTCGGCTCAGTGTGGTCTCCGTCCTGCTTCAGTGTCCGGATGATTCGAGGATGATGGTGCTTCTGTTGTCCGGGGTTTGCTCTCAGGTCTCCTGTTGCCATGGTGATCCCTCTGAGCTGAAGCTGAGGCCTCAGGCTTGAGGAAGTATGTCAGGGGAGGGAAGACCTCTGATGGACAGCTCTCTGAATAAGATAAACCTGGAAGTTGAAGCTATACATCTCTCCGTACGTCTTTTAAAAGTCTGATGATATTAAATGAGTTTTGCTTGACAGTTTAGTCAAATAAGTGAAGAAAAAAACATGCCTTTGTGAGTGTTTATCATGGGCAAACAGAGCCTGATAATTGCAACTGCAAGTGGTAACTGTGTTCTGAAAACTAGTTTGCTGTCACCACAAAAAACAAGTGTTATTTTCCCTTTATCACTAGCCACGTTGTTGTGATCAAATTAGCTTTAATTAAGTTTGTGAATCTGAGGACAACAACAGAGGCCAGTACACGAGGTCTACTGCTCCTGTTCACAAATGTGCATGTGTAAATGACCTCGCAGCACATTTCTTGACTCTGTGTTACTCCTTTATTTTGAAAATGCTTTTATTTTGAATGAGGGTATAGAACAGTAGTTGAAAAAAGTAACGGTAAAAGAGTACGATAAAACAGTAACACAGACGGTGAAACAAATATTTTAGTTTAGCTCCAGTCGAGAGAGGCACATGGTATATTTATTGTAGATATGTATGGAGCTAATGTATTAATTTGTTTAATGGGTTCTTCTGTGTGTTTCAGTCCCTCTTAGCTCTTACGTTGATCGATGTTGATCAGTGTCGACCTGTGTTGAAGTTGGTCTAAGGTACCCAAGAGATGAAACAACTTAGATCATCAGTCCTGGCTTTCATTCATTCGGCTGGATACTACAGTATACAACTGGGACTCTTTGTTGTATGTAGAAAACATCAAGCCAAACTCCATAAAAGTAATCTAGCAATTCAGATTTCTCGTTCACATTGACCATTCACGACTTAAAAGCTTTAGTTTAGAAGACAAAGACTGCTGCAGCTGTACTGGGATGAACAGAAAACTGCTGCGCCACTGTCAGAGATAAATTAAAGGTTGAAACAGTTCAGACAGTAAGGAGACTCTGTAATGTTTTACTGCTGTAAAAGATTGATTTACAAATCTGCAGATTTTGGAGCACCTTGTAGAATGTAATAACCAACACTATAACATTATACCTCGACACTGGCCACCAAAGATTTCATGACATTATGAAAACTTCAGTGCGTTCAGGATTTTTGCTCTTATTGGATATGAGCTACAGACAGATACAGACATAAAAGAGAGAGAGAGAGGCCGATATAAGGAAAGATAAACAGACAGACAGAAACACAGTCAGGTTGGGTGCTGGTGTTGCATTGCGCCTGCAGATACTAAATGGTGTCAGGCTGATTAATACCCGCTTAGAAGGGGAGGAGAGCAGTAATGGCTGGGAGATTTAATCAGGACAGCTAATGAATGATTCCATAAACACACACACACACACACACACACACACACACACACACACACATACATACGGGGAGCTTCCATCAAAGTCGGAGCAAACAAAACGAGTCAGCCCCTCAACATCAAGACAAATAGTCCCGCTAAACACCTCTGTCACGACTTTACATACACTGCAAAATACAGCTAGTATAACAAATACTTCTGTCTTAAGTCTTAAAGTCATATTTTTCTGAACAACACTGGAAACATCAGCCATAAGTCTAAAATATTCTTTACTTTTCCTCTTTCTAATAAATCCACACGTTTCCAGGAAATCTATGAATCAGCTGTCCTCAAATTTAGAGTGTCCAGCACTGTAACTTTATCTAGTGACGACGAGACTGTCATCTTTCTGTCATCTGATTATTGCAGTTAAACTAACTACCACTTTTTCTTTTTTTTTTTCGGAACATTAGTGCCAAAATTTGACTGCAAAACTATAAATATAAGACATATGTATAACTAACATTTCAGCTTCAGCTCCAGCAGCTTCATCAGACGCCATTTTAACAATGCCGGTGGCGGTAGCTAAAATGGCAACCATTGAGGGCGAAAAGTGTCCAGCGTTATCAGCGCACCGCCTGGATACTCACAGTACACTGCATTTCGCCATAATTGACAGCATGAACGTACTTACATGCTCAAAATATCAAGTCAAGTATGGAAGCAAATTTTATACACAGCAAATGTGTTTGTCTATTCTCATGGAGCTGCAATTGTTAGCATGTCAGGGTAACAATACAGTAGTAACCTAGCATCAATTCTAACACCAATGAGCACAGTAACACTGAAAACTATAGTTTGTAGGGTACAAATAAAGAGCCCCATTCACAACTAGCACACCCACAGTGTAGTATTTCTCCACGAATCCGGGATGCTATCAGAGTTTAGGCTAACGTTAAAGGCTCAACATTTGGGGAAATTTGGGGATGTTTAATACTTACACCACTACCGTACTTGATTAAATGTACTTAGTTACTTTTCACCACTTCAAGTGGCAATCAGGTCCATATATACAGGACCCCTTTTTCACAGTTCTCATGTTAAGCCAACTCGTGCAACTAACATCTTACAACTTAATTAGCTAGCTAGCTACAGTGGATAAAGTCTGCAGCTACAGTTGTCATTTCAGTGAGAAATGAGAAACCCACTTTTGTCCACCCCTTACTGAAATCAAGGCCTTTTTGCCTGCAGAAGAGACTAAATGCATTGTTAGTGTTAACAGTTTTACAGTATATCACACTTTAACGCCTTTCTCCCCTCATAGGGACACTGACAAGCTCCCACACAGGGGTGTTTCTAGGGAATACACTGCTCCCTAATGTCCCCTGTTTCCTCTCTTATCACCTTGCTGCTGATGAGCATTTAGCATTTGCTATGTCCCTCTGAAGCAGCTGCTCT
The DNA here is from genome assembly GCA_033000465.1 of Sciaenops ocellatus. Taxonomy (NCBI): domain Eukaryota; kingdom Metazoa; phylum Chordata; class Actinopteri; family Sciaenidae; genus Sciaenops; species Sciaenops ocellatus. The sequence goes on from CP136873.1 coordinate 14,347,110, forward strand.
CGGCACTGTAACTGGGTCGGACATGATAAAATTGGAAGTACTGCAAGCTGCTCCAGATAACAGCAGCCTCTGCATTTGAGAATTAGAACAATACGTTGTATGAGGAGTTGGGGAGAGGTTCACACAAAGACAATTTCTGTGTTTTATTTCTATTAAATTCTCATATAACCATTTTCTTTGTTGTGATGAAGCATGAAACAGAACATTAGTACTCTGCTGTGTGACCGCCTCTGGTTAAAAGCTGCCATTAAAGTCTGTGTATGCACGTACTGTAAGTGTGAATGGAACAGAAGCAGAAGCGCCTGTGTGTACTGAATTTTAATCATCTACCTGGCTGTGTGTGTGTGTGTGTGTGTGCGGGTGTGTTTGTAGCATGTGCTGTGCAGAAATGAGAACCCAGTGTTTGTCAGTTTGTGCCTTTTGAGGATTTTCACTGAAAAATTCATGACGTTTTGCAAAAGTATACATCACTCTAAGGGTTTTTGCATGGATATCCACCCTTATTTGAATTTAAAAAACAGATTCATACCTAGATAACCAAATTAAATTTGAAAGTAATGTGTTTTCGTCCCTCACCTGGGCTTTTGGACGCCATCTTCTCCGACTCTTTGGGAGTTCTGAAGAGGACTGGCTCACTGGGGGGGCTGCTGCCTCCCATGCTGATGCTCTGAACGTGAACGATGTACTCAGTGTCCTCATCCAGATCCCACAATGCACAGGAGCGTGTGGTGGTGTTCACCTCCTGGATGAACCTCAGCATGCGTACATCCTTCTTCTGCAGACAAGCGAGGAACAGAAGAGCAAAAAGGCCAGGAGGCTTGATGTAATATGATACTTTATTGATCCCTGCAGGGAAATTCTCTTTTCTTTGGCAACACTTCAGCGGAGAAGTCACAGGTAAGGGTTAAAAGGATGCATCAGAATCAAAACCCTGTATCACTTTTTAAAAAAGTCACAAGTTCAACACTGTGCTCTCTCAAGGCAATGCAAAAGAGTTTTATACTTGTTAGCAAAAGTTCCTTGGATGCACGCCTTATCAAATGAAGATTTCTGGTGGCAAAACTAGATTTTCCTGCTGACGATCCTTCTTGAAAAAATTCAACAAACTGCCCTCTGGTTAGGGCTGATATGGTGCAAATGCATACACGTCTCTCTTGGTTAACAGTTTAGAAATAAAACTGAAATAAAGCCTCGAGGGGGGCGTTCCTGCAATGTAATTAAGCTTAAAGAAACAGAGTTCTCCTCTGGCCATGTACGCCCTGCTTGAAATGTACATCATTATCCAGCATGGTCTGCTTACTCAGGTCAATTGGTTCCTAACACTGTATCACACCCCACCCTATTGATAGTGCACTATTATTATTATTCTTTGCCTAACTTCTATTTGGGGAATAATCATGCTAGGAAATGCAGGAAATATAATGTTGCCATGGATTCAGTGCGGTACAACTTTAAACCCTGTTCTTTTAGCCTATATTTGTTTACATTTTGGCAAATTGGCACCATTATGGTGAATCATCTATTAGCAAGTTTACAATACATGTATGGATGTACAGACAACCATCATTGGATTACTTTGATACTGAAGAAAACTTCTCAGGCAAGTTCTGGAGCATCTTTCCTTTATTCTAAGCAGATTTATGGTCATATATTTGTATATATTACATTCCATTCTCTTCCGTTTATCTGGGGTCTCGTCACGGTGGCAGCAGGTTTAGCAGGGCGCTCCAGACACCCTTCTCTCCAGCAACCCATTCCAGGATCCCGAGGCATTCCCAGGCTAGACGGCCTATATAGTACTTCCAGCGGGTTCTGAGCGTGTTCAAAATCTTTGGGCATGTCTGGAACACCTCCAAAGGGAGGCGCCCAGGGGGCATCCTAATCAGATGCTCATACAATACCACCTCAGCTGGCTCCTTTCGAAGTGAAAAAGCAGCGGCTCTACTCCAAGCTCCCCCCCGGAGGAAGCTTATTTCAGCCGCTTGTATTTGCAATCTCATTCTTTCAGTCACTACCCAAAGCTTATGACCATAGTTGAGTGCTGGAACATAGATGGACTAGAAAGTCGAGCAACGGTCTGGTACAACGTCCACAGTACTGCAGACACCGCACCAAACTGCCGGTCCATCTCATGTTCTGTTTTCCCACCACTTGTGAACATGACCCCGAGATACTTGAACTCCTTTGATAAAATATACTATATATTCATATTATAAGACAATGTAAGAAAGTCCCACTGAATCTAAAATTAAAAACTATGTCTTGCAAGTCTGTGTGTTCAGATTTTCTAAATGTAACAGTCAGGCAAGTTTCAAAGTACCTTCATATCCTCCGTGTTGCTGTGCTGCAACTTCTGTCAAGCCAGCCGGCCAAACAATAACTAACTTCTCGCTGGTTTTAGATTCACCGCTAAACATTTGTCCCTTTCACCTCATGCAGTTTCTTTGCCTCATGTCTCTATTTCTCCTCAAAACCTTTGATATAAAGTTCTCACTTTCCCCTGACATGCATAGTACCTGCTGGGTGATGGCGAATCCAATAACGGGGTCCCCCTCCAAGATTTCCCACGTGACCACGGCGGAGTTGACCTCAATCTCTCTGATGGTCACATTGAGCGGAGCTGACAGCAGGGCGTCTGACACACACGCACATTCAGCACGGCCACAGGAAACAAATTAGAAGAGACAGGTAATGAATATTCTGTCGTTACATCTTGTAATACATATAGTAGATGCTACAATGTAGACCTGGACCTCTCTGTTTTTTGAATTCTTTCTTCTCTTGCTCTCTTGCTCCACCTTCCCTAAAATCCTCTCCTCCTACAAATGAGTCTTTCTGTTTTCATTAACACCAGACCTAATTAACTGCATACTGGTCTCTTGGTGTTTCCCTCGAAAAGGCTCTCTTTCTCATCTGTCTTCTTCTTCTTGGTGTTTTTCTCACACACACACACACACACACACACACACACACACACACACACAGTTTCCCATCTTAACCTTCTTTCTCTTCTATCTCCCACACACATCTCATTAAAGTCTGACTCATGAGGATGCATTTCCTCTGTCAAACCACCAATTGATTTTAATGTTTGAGCTAAAAAAAAACATCCCAGAATTCAATGCAATGTTTGTTGATCAGGAGATTAACTATGATGGATTAAATTATAGTCTTTCTCGACTTTTCTGTTCAACGCATCGGTAAGGTGTGTGTGTGTGTGTGCTTTGTGTGTGAGCAGAGACCGTGTGAAGGTCCTCTATGATCAGAGTCAGGGCTACATTTCCCGTGAGCATGACTTGTAAAAGCAACGTCAGTCAGACCTTGACATTGTGCAGGAACACACAGGTGCTTGCTCGCGTGCGCGCACACACACACACACACACACACACACAGGATTAGCATAAAAATGTGCATTTATTCTACTCTGTTCTGTGAATAACCCCAGTGGACAAGCACATATCACACAATTCCAGTTAATTTCATTTTTTTCGCCCCTAATACAACTATTATTCCACCACGGGCATTCTGGGAAATTAAATGTATAATTTGCATGTGCTTCCACGATAGAGACTTTCCTTCCAACCACACACGTCTTCCAGTTTTACCTTCACCTCCAGGGGTGTATCGTGTCAAAACAGAAGCTATAATCAGTATTTTTATACACACAATGGATTAAATGACTACTTGTTTGTGAAAGTGGTCACTCGTAGTGACAAAACCACAGATAAGTATCACATCTCTGCATTCCCCTCAGCTCTACGGAGCGTTTTAGCATCTTTCAGTGTACTTTTCAGCCGCAGCAAGCAGCTGTTGTCAGCAAAACCAACATGGAGTTGGTAGAGGCCAAAACAGAGGGTGAAGGTGGAGTGAATATTGACCTAAAAGACTTCAGATAAATGCTAATGTTGCTCTGTATCGACTGGATATGTAAAAGGCTTATATTATAGGTATATTTTAATGGTATAAAGATATTATAATAAGGTTACAATATGTTACGTGTTGTGTTGCTTGTTTCTGTTGCAGCTGAGTGGCCAAAAACCACTTATTGCAAGTGGCTACTAGGACAATGGTAATGAAATGTAGTATGATGGTAGCACAAGTAGAGAAGAGTCATAAAGTCAGTAAAAGTTTCAAATCAAAAGGCACAGTTTGCTAACAATAGCTATCGTTCACCACCAAAGACTACTGGTCAGGTGAGACCAAGAAGGTTCTATGTTGAGTTGAGCGTTTTATTGTTTATTTGTAAAAGAAAATGTGTTACTATGTCATGTCAAAAGTTACACTGTCTTTCTTTGAAACTATGCTCTCGTGTCCCGGCGTTACCTCCTTACTTAAGTGTGTGTCTGCGTGATCCGATTAGGCCACGTTGTTCTTTGCCTCTCTCTGTTTACATGCCAGATTACGAGCAGTAACTGCAGTCTGTCACTTTAAGGTAATTAGATTGTCACATTGTCTCACACCTCTCCAAATACTGAACACCCGGCCTCCGCCTTGTTCGAAAGATTTAAGTAATGGTATTACAGGAAGAATGTACTCTGTGTTTTTCTCTGCCTGCCCAAGCCTAACACAATCACCACAGCACAGCAGAGAAAACAGGAGTGTTACCTACTGTTGGTGAAATCATTTTTTTTGGTGGGGGCCGAACTCTCTCAGTGCAAAAGCTCTGTGTGTGTTTGTTGCTGATGCAGAGATGGTGTGTGTTCAAGTCTGCGTATGATACATCGCTGTGACTCCCTGTTTGACTAGCTGTGTTTCCCCACTGTTTATTTTCCAGCACTCACACAGAAACAATACAATAGCAGGGAGGGATTCACCTCCATTCTTAAACCATTTGCTGCCAAAGAGCTAAAAGAGCTGGCTGCAGAATCACAAAACTCCCTCTTAAAACTACATTCATCTCCAGCCTCAGGAAGCCAACTATCAAATCTGCGGAGGCTGAGATAAATCCCACATGATCTTATCGCCAAGATTTCGGCTTTTCAAAGGGGGCTGTCTGTCATCTCACCGCTTATCATTGCGATGCAATGTAACCAAGATCTTACGCTTGAGATGAATGTTCTTCGCGAATATAAGCCGCCGCAGGTCAAAAATATGCAATATTATGAAAGATGAATGAGGTACTATATCCAACATGCATAATATATGATGATTAGATCTCTGCTGTATGTAGGGCTTTGAATAGGAATACCTCATCCTTATTTAATCTAATACTGTTTCACATCCCTTCAGGACAGGAGGTAAATATTGAAGCTGAAATGTTTCTGAGAAGGCAACTCACTTTAGGGTTGCAACTAACAATTATTTTTATGATTAATTAAATGAGAAGTCAGTTGAAATATGAGAAAACAGTGAAATGTCTTCAAATTTCTTATTTTGCCCAACCAATAGTTGCAAAAGATGTTTAGTTTGCTATCATATAAGGCAAAGAAATGTGGCGAATCTTCACTTTTGCAAAGCTGGAGCCAGCAGATATTTGGCTTTTTATTGCAGATTAATATTTTGAGAAACGACCAATCGATTAATCAACAAATCATTTCCCTTATTTGGTGTTTGGTTGAGTTTTAAGGACACGCTTTACTGCACATCAGTCAATCAATCAAGAACTTTCCCAAACCAAACACAGATGATCTTTCTTGTTTCCAGAAATATTCTGCAAACTGGGAATAAAAACTTGCCCAATAAAGCTCCATGTTAGCCTGAGTCTTCATACTGTATGAGACCAACTTGTGTCAGCCATTTTTTTGGCATTACAAAGCTTATTGCTTCTACCTGGCTGATGCAAATGTTGATGCTGACACATCCATAACAGTGTGTCATGCCAGCTGCTTTCCCCAAAGGGACCCGCCACACTATAATGTACCACATGCATCACATTAGACAGCTCTGGTCCAACACTAAGACAGCAGCCAGTACATCATCCCCCCGTTTACTCGTGATGATTGCCGTCAACCTGTGGTAACAAAAAAAAAAAAAAAAAAAAAAAAAAAAAAAAAACTCACCGGCATTAACGGAGGACACCGACAGGAAGCCCAGCAGGAGCAGCAGCACCGCCGCCGCAGACAAGCCTGGTTTAGCCATCCTCCTGCTTCTTCTAGCGAGGCTTCACATCCTGCGCGGCCCATTTATAACATCCCATTTAACGGGATGGAGCAAACATCCCGGTCGGTACCGGAGAGAGAGGACTTGTTGTGCCTGGCGACGAGGCTCACCTGAACTTGGACGCTGCAGCAACAACAGCCAAATGATGATGATGAGGAGGAGGAAGAGGAGGAGGGGAGGTGATGTTCAATATGTTTTGTCGGTGGAGCCTCAGCGACGGCCCTCAGACCACCGGCAGTCCGACAGACTGGTGACGGAGCGGCGGCGTGGAGGGGCTTTACTACGCTCACCGCCGCCGAGGTGAGCGGAGCGTAAAAGGCGTGCGCAAGTGCTGCAGAGTGCAACGTGCAGCCACAGCTAATGACTCTCTCTCTCTCTCTCTCTCTCTCTCTCACACACACACACACACACACATTTTCAACAGCCAGGTTGCTTAAAACCACACTGTGCAACTTTTCAACAATAATTTAACAGATTGAAATTAATTTTGATGCTGACATGTAATCCTAATGTTGTTTGTGAATGTGTGTGTGTGAAGCTGGTGTTGTGGCAGAACCGGAGCTGGACAAGCGGGCTCAGCGGCCTCTATCAGAGGCACAAAAAAAAAATAAAATAAAAACTATGATAGTTATGCCATTAAAAGGGACAGTCCTCAGTTTGCTCATCATAAAGAGTACTACATGAAATTAATCCTGATGACATGATCACAGACTAAAAGTCCTCTTTGATTTTGAATACTGTCCTCCCAAAGGACAGCAGGAAGGATGAGCATGGATGGTAGGGAAGTAGGGGCACTGGAGGGGCTGCAGCACCCCCTTAAAGATCAGACATAAATAAAACATCAGTTAAACTTATAATGACTCTAGTATATGGTAGAAAAGTTTTTTTTTTTATCCATTGTTTCTCATTAATATGGATACAACCTCATATCCAACCCCGATTCAGGCAAGGCAGGACAGATCGATCAAACATGAACAAATTGAAGTGTTTTAGGGAGTTTAGCACTGAAGATGTCAGGGTTTCATGGTCAGACGGACCCAGAGAGCTCAATCAAACCAGCTACTGCAGTAGGTAACTACAACTGCTACCACGTACAGTTACACATGTAGAACAGTAGAACAACAGGATGTGTGATTTGGTTACAGATCTAGATTATGAAATACATCTGGTAACTAGAGCTTGCTCTAATTTTTTGTGGTTTGGCATAACCATACTGAGAGCGAGAGAGAGACAGACAGAGAGCGAGAGAGGCCGTGCATATGGAGAAAGAAACATTGTAGAATTAGTGTGAAGAACAATAACACTAATGGCTGTAAACCAAGTAACATCTGTAGTATTTTAATTAGAACACAATTTACTTTAGCGTTTGTCCGTAAACACAGTGTCTTAGAGCATGCTGGGAAACTCTACATACCTACCCCAACACACACACACACACATCATTTTGTATGTATAGTAAAATAGACTGAAAATCCCCAAATTTGCCTGACTTTCAGCATCCTTGTTGATGATGAGTAAACAAAAAGACGGACCTTCCACAACCTTAACCACATGTTTATTATTGTAACCATGACAACAAAGGTCTCCCAACCTAGTAGTCATTTCAAACTAAATCACCATATTCCTCTAAAAGGAGTTATAGTGGGCCAGAACAGCATCCCAGTGTATGTACCATATGTGCTCAGTCTGCCAAATCTGCTCCGTAACACATTGTGATTGGCTGTACGTCAGAACAAAGATGAGAGCTAACTATCTCCATCATTAGCTCTGCAAAAAACAATGTATGATACAGATATCTGATCATAACTTAAAGAAAAAGCTGCTTTTTACAATTTTATTTTAAATATTTAACTAACAGTATTTAGTTATTTTCGTATTTAGTTATTACATTACACATCAGTTTCTGGGCTCCATAGTTTTGTCCAACCAACAGTCTCTTAAACTCTTAAAACATGACTTTGAATTGAATTTGAACTTAAGAGGCTATAAAATAAATAAAAGTAGCAAATGCTCACATTTAGTGGAGCAGAAAACAGACGTGAGAAGACTTTAACTGTTAAAAACTCTGCAATATAACCAAGAAACAGGATTATTGATGTATAGGTTTGAACCAGCGGCCCTATATCTGTTTCATAAAACATTAAATATCTGCTCTGTAAAATAAATAAAATAAAATAGGGATGTGCCCAATATAAACAGGAGATCAGCCCTGAGCGTGGTCCATGAGTATAAAACGAGGGTCAGGCTTGGAACAGAATGACCTATTGGTCCCATTTGGTCGATAAAATGAAACATTATGTCTGTGGGTCCTATATGGTATATTAAAATGAGATTGTCAATAAAGAGGAAACGGGTCCAACAGTAGATGTGCACCTTATTAAGAATAAAACAGGGACACTGTGTGGGACAATGACTTTCATTGCCCTTACATATGGGGCCCAGGAACGAATTCGATACACTGCTCGATACACGATTAACATTCCTAACAGAAGCCTCTTAATGTCTCTTTCATTTCAATGAGAAGAAGCAGAGGTGCTCTCCGTTGCTCCTCCTCTTTGCTCTTCACTGTCTTTAGCTGAAGGTTATGAGAACGATTTCAGACGACAACAGTCATATCTCTTTGCTCTGCCACTGACAGTTTTATCACTCAACTCAGGTTGAGATGAGTAAAATCTCCTCTGGTGACCTCTGGTTTCAGCAGCTCCAGCATGCAAAAATGACTTTATCTTTTCACCTATTGTTGGTCTCATCTGTTATTTCTATGGGCCGTGATGGCGAGAGATTTATATGTTTCGGAGAGAACTTCCTTTAGAGGTTAATGTATTTGGTGCAATGATAAAAAAAAAAAAGTGCATGCAGATTTGATGGGGTTGTTGAGAGAAACACCTTATAAAACCACTGAGGAGGTGAGGAAGATTGTTTTTTGACCTCTACACAAGCTCACCCCATTCATAAAAACTACATAATTCCCGTACTACGTCTGGTGTAATCACTTTTAAAGAACATAATTTCAAATTGTGTCATTTAATGTCACTGTAGGTCAGTTTTCATGGAGAGTTTTTGGGTGATGTAAATTAATTTTTACTCTTTTTGCTGTCCAGCTTAAATTGTAATCTTGTACCACTTGTAGTTAGTATACAAATACCTTTACAAACAATTCAAATATTGAATAAATAGCTAAGAGTTAACTTATCATTTTCCATTTTTGTTATCTCTTTAGTTGTTTATATGTTGTGGATGGATCAATGAATTGTTGGTCACTTATAACACGGACATAAATCAAAATATCTGTGGAATCACCTCATCTGTGGAGTTTCAGTTGAAGTTCGAGGTTTGCGTTTTACACAGAAACAAAAACTTAAATAGTGGCATGCTCAAACAAGGACAAAGGAAAATTATTACATTTAGATGAAAAAAAGAACTATATATACTGATAAATGAGCAACTCCACATGATGAGTCAGACCAGGAGAAAAAGCTAAAAAATGATCTTAGACTCCAGAAGATTAATGTCTTGTGTATCATTTTTGTCTGGGAACTGATTCAAGATTGTATTTTAACAATGTAGCTTGTAGCTCATTGTCATGTTCACATTAATAATAATTCCTTTGGTAAATTATCCTGTTGGTTAGTTTGCTTCCTAACAAAGCCATGCAAGATTTGATTGAGATGAACTGAGCTGAGAATACAACTTGAGTGGATTAAAGAAAAAGATGTGACACATTAACCTCAAAGTGGATGAATCAATTTGTGGCATTAATTCAATATTCCTAATTATAATGACTTGCTCAGTGTGAGTGTATATTATTATCCTACTTGATGGGTTGTTTCCCATAGTGTGTTGAGAGTTTCACAGGAAACATTTGGCCTAAAGAGGTTTCTGTGCTGGAACTGAAGGGGAGCTGTTGGGGTACAAACAGGCCTGAAGTGGCCTTAATCCATCTGAAGCTTCCGGCGAATGAGCGAGTCTGCGGCAGCTTTGAAGTGGCGTTATCGCTCACTTTCTCTTCGCTTCCTCTCACACAGCTAACCCCCCAAAACTGCCCCTGGAACAGTTTAATTACACTGTATGTTTGTGTGTGTGCGTGTTGGGCAGAAGAATATTTATGGTTGAGTCATGCAAATGAAGATGAAGGAGGTTCACGGGTGAAATGAGTTGAGAAATTATAGTAGAAATTGCACAGGGGGAAAAAAATGGCTGGGGATAAAAATGACTGAATAATAGAGAGGAAGAGGTAGACAGAAGGAGAAAGAAGGACAGGAGCTCTCAGCTCTCTACAGAGAATTTAAGTCCAGCAGAGGGAATGATGCTGGAAGAGGTGAAGAGGAGGAAAAGTGAAAGAAAAGTGTCAAGAGTGTGATATAGAGATAATAAAACGAGTTTCAGCCCATTACCTTACTGAAGTCCCCTCGATGCCAAACTGAACCCGTTCAACTCAGCATAGTGACACCTCTGCAATGTCACATATACTCACCCCCACACACACTCACACACACTCATGCATGTTGCCATCCTAAACCCAGCGCTCCACCAGAGAGCTGCTGACATCATCAGATCGCCTCTCATTCATGAATATTTGGCCCATTTGTCCTTGGAGGTGCAATTCAATTTTAAGGCCAATCTCACGGGAGTAAAGCGATTCACCTTTCTCGTCTGTGCATTTCTGTGGGTGAGCAGCTTGTACACTGCAAAATATTTTCATCTAAATAAGACAGAAGGAGAAGACATGAAAAAAAAAAGCAGTTGGAAATGGTGTAGTCTTATCATTATTGTGAGTCTGCTGTTATATTGTGCAGTTAAATGAACTCCTGGGCTATTACGATAGATGACTGAACAAGGCGATGCAGGCACATTCAAAATGCACAAACAGCAAGCAGTAAGTCAGTAATATTGTTGCTTGCACAGACAGAAGAGAAGCCAACAAAAGAAAGAGAGCAACAATGGAAGAAGTGAGTGTAGGCCCAGTGTACGAATCTCTAAGGTGAGATGGAGGAAATATTTTCAGCAATCTCTCATTAAACTTTGGAAAGGTTTTAGTTTGGTTTTTGGTTTTTGTGTGTTAATTAACGGATCAAATAACTATATATGTAATATGAGATGTGCCACCAAGAATTATCACGCGAATGCAGTTCCTTTCTAATCCATCGTGCTTTTTTAGCACCTATTAGCTCATTTTTTTTGGTTTTCCGTCAGTGTTTGGATTGTTGCAGTTCTCTCTCAAAATTTCCAGCTGTAGCAGGCAGATGTTTTCTGTGAAAAGCTCTAATAAACCCACTGTATGCTACCCAACCAGTACCAAATGGCAGACAGACAAAGTTAGCAACTAGCTTGTGGACATAACAAAACATTTAGTGGATAAAGAGTCAGATATTTGTCTTAATAGTTGGCGGAGAAAAGTTGAGTGAATATTGTACCTACATTTGTATAGTCGAAAATATGACTAAATGACACATTATAGCAGATGTACAACAAAAGCATACTGTAAGCCAAAGACTAAAAAGAAAGGCTGGCTAACGTGCAAAATATGTGAATTGTGGATGTTGGCAAACATCTTCTGCCAAGGCTGCCAGTGTGGCTGTAAAACTGGCATTAGATTTTAAAACGAGATTTCACCTGAAGGTAGCTGGAGGGGGGCTGCTGCAACCCAAACTAAATGCCGTGTGTTACCAATATATTATTAAGCATGCTGGTGTTACTGATTCTCAGTATTTGGATGATTCTGAACTGGGTCCCCGTGGGACCAAAGCAGCCTATTTTCCAGGAACAGATAGGTAGGTCATTTTCTTGCTTGAGGACATTGCTGACACTTTCTCAGGAGGTTTGCTATCCTCTGTTTTTAGTGTGACTCAGATGTTTCATGTTCCTAATGGATTCATTTGCTAATGTCAATACTAAGGCACCAGTTTACCAGTGTATGCTGACACCCTGTTCTGTTAGCAAACTTTCTTTAGAAACACAGTTTATATTGTCGTAGCACTTGTCACACAAGAAAAATGTGAACCTGACTTTTGTGACAGAACTTTGTCAGAGAGCTCATGCCAAAAGGCTGTGTAGGGAACTCTAGGGACTCGAGGCTGGATAACCAACTGCGCAAAGGGGGCTACAGTACTGTCCTCGGGCCTCAGTACTCCCGGGGTCATGAAAACTCCAGGGTTTGTGCCAGTTTGATTGGAATTGTGTTTGGGAATATGAACCACTCGAGCATTGCAACTGACATTATAAGAGCTTTTGTTGCCTGACCTTGAAGACAATTTCTCCAAATAATAATTTATAACATAAGTGTTTTCTGATCTGACGCCCCTATTAGCCTTTAATTTTCTCATCTTACACCATTATGGTCAAGGTTTGGTTTAGAGTTTGGGAAAAAGATCAGAATTTGGGGGATCTTTGTCAACACGGTTGCCACAATAACCACTTGGTTAAGCTTGGGGAACAGTCAGGTTTAAAGGAAACCAACGTTAACAGTCAGTAGGCAGCAGGAAACAAACAGCAGACTCCTCCACTTCCTATCACCTTGTGGGGATCTCACAGAGCAGTTTGTCCCTGGTCAGGTTGCAGCGTGCAATGGTGGCAGCAAAGAGCAGCGAAAAGAAGGCAAAAGCTTATTTCCTTAAGTGGTCCCGAGTGAAGCGTTGGCATCAGGTAGAGGGACTGTCCTCGCAAGGAGGGACTGAAGGAGAGGGAAGCCAGAGAGAAGTGTGTGTGTGTGTGTGTGTGTGTGTGTAGAGAAAAATAGGATGGTAAATGGCCACTGTTCTGACGTCAGCGTCTTTTCTTAGCATCCCCCTGTATCTCCTTTTTCCTACAAGGACATGTATAGGTGCCCAGTGCTGAGGGTGCAAACCTCTCTGTTTACCTAACAAGAGGGAGATGCTGCTGGCATGAGTGTGACAGTGTGAGCAGTGTTCATGTTAAAGTCACTTTAATCCCAGCACATTGTCAGATGAAACTATTACTAACTCTATATTTTGCTCAGATTAGGCCCAATGAATTCATTTGATCAGATTAGTCTCTGAGCCCCCATCATATTGTTATAGGTTATCATTTAATATTAAACTGTAGAACTGTTTGCTATATGAGGGGAGATAATAGCAGTGATGGTGACGCCTATTATTAGATCATCCTTCCTGATTCATGCACTGATGCTCATGTGAATTAGTCTCATTTTCCCGGGGAATCCCTTGAGGAGCCCCCTTTGTGCTGGAATCCCCTCTTTATCAAACACTTTTAGACTCATCTCTCTGCCTCTGTTAACCCTTTAGTAAACTCAACTAGGCACAGCAAGATTTGGATTTGTCCACATTTGAAGCAGTGCTCTTGGGGCTATAGTAAAGGGGGTTAGGATTTTTTGTCCTTTCTAAAAACCAAACACAAGATTTGCATCTCCAACATGAGATGCAAATGTTAGCATGTCTAGAATAACTACAGTAACAACCAATGTTTAACAGGTTATGTAACAAAAAACAACAACAAGAACAATTAAAAACAGTTCATCACTACAACATTTAAAGCACAAATGTGTAACTTACCATAAAATAACAGATTTAAAATCATCTCAATGCTACACGTGTAATCAGGTGAATGGGGTCTTTGTACGCCAGTTCATGAAACATTGTTCTCCACGTACAATAATCCAGTCAAGTATGTAACACAACAGCTGCTCCGCCTCAACACTCGTTGATTTACAGAGTTTCCTGATGGACAGTAAAGTAAACTGCCGCAAACTGTAGCTGCTGTTAGCACATGTTGGCTGAGTGTATTAGTCGGGCTGTCTGGACTGTGAACTTTTGGACCACTGGGAAGAAGAGGAGGTTTTCAGGCCCGGGGAAAATGCTGATGGGGAGCGGACTCATTGTGATGTTGACGGGGAAAGCTAAGAAGAAAAAAGGAGAGAGACCTTAATCTGGGACTGACTTTTAGTCGTTTGCAAGCGCTTTGTGAAATGAAAGGCTGAAAGACAGATGCTGAGCTGGGCTTCTTGTTGAACTAGTCTAGTAAGTAATATTAGCTGGCTGCTATGTCTTGTGTTGTTGCACTTGCTTGATGTTTGGCTGTTAGCAAAGTTGTGGACTAATTTTTGATCATAAGTAAAATAATCAAAACAAACAGGTGTATAACTGTCCATATTTACGACAGTGGTATTGCACTCTGAAAATGGGGGCGCTCGATAAAATACCCGTTTCTACATAGTGTTGCTTTAACACGTTGCCTTGTATTTCTCCTCTATTTTGGAGCCAGGGCATTGTTTACACTCCAGCAACCCCAGACGAACTTGTGATTCATAATAGCTTGCCATTCATTGGTTAGTCATTATCCTTCAAGGCTTTACTCGTGTAACGTCAGTAAACATACTGTTTGAATAAACAAACACTAACTCCTGTCATTGTTGAAATAGGCTGTGCAGTTTTGCACGTCCTCCACACGCATCATCAACCTTGAGGACCTCGAGGTTTACTTTTTCTGGGACATGTGACTTTAACGTCTGTGTTTTGGCATCATAAATAGCCATGAAACAGGCTACATACAAGCTTGAAACTCTAAAAAGTCGGAGACTGACTGACTGAGACCAGCCAACGCATACAGCTAACATTAGCTTCATTGGCAAGGCACTGACAAAATCAGCTGCTAATACCAGATAGTCGCCAGCTTGGTCTACCTCCGTCTGAGCAATTTAAAAATTACAAATAATTTCGATGATAAGAGGGGTTGTGGCTTAGTGGACGTAAATTTGTTTATCTCATTGGATTACGCCAAAAAAAACAACTGGATTGTTGTCATTTCATATTTTCTGTACCATTCATCCTGCGGGCCAGCACAGTCATGTATGAAGTGTGTGGAGAGACGGTGAGGAAGAGGAGCAGAGAAGATGAGGGGAGACACAAAAGGGAGGAGAGGCTTTGATGAATAACTGCGGTACTGATGCTGACAGCACACTTCAGACACAGACCCTGTATGCGTGTCTGTCACACATGAATCCAGTATCTGTCATTGCAGCGTGGTGCAAAATAACAGGTTCTAAACAAATTTTCTAGACTGATCCCTGAGTTTTTGATGAATGGGATTCTGCCATCATCCTGACTCGCTCTCTTTCTTTGTCTCTCTACGTTTCTCTCTTAAGACACCAGCGCTGTCTGACAATGAGCAGCATTTTGTGTGGAAGAGAACAAAAAAATGTGTCTATGTTCATCACACGGACCTGTTTTCCAATATATAAGACGCCGCTGAACACACACACACACACACACACACAAACACAGCCAAGCTCGCTCTCACTCACTCTCTCTCTTTTGGCTCCGGGCTGTAACATTATTGCCAGTGTGCTCTCATTAGGGGGGGAATGGGGACACATTTACCATCCTTGCTGGATTGAGCGGTGCAAATACCTCGCTTTACTTTCATTTTTCTTTTTTTTTTGGCTTGAGCCTTAATATCAAGGAAACATCCAGACACCATCATCATCATCTTCACCAGATTCCTCTTTGAGTCTCTTCTCTGTTCTTCCTTCTGCACACACAGTTTAATGATCCTGCTGTTCACTAAGCGTTTCCTTCATTAGCATTGCAATAACGGTGCAGCCAGTGGGAAAAGTGTATTGATGTGCAAGTCTTATATATCATATTAAGGTGCAGTTAGTATGATTTTTTTCCTGTGCAGAAATACAAAACATTACCATTATAGCTGCAGGGGTTGTGTATTATTGCAAGTGACTCAGCGATTAAAAACTCACACAACTCACTTTTCAAAACAACACTGATGGAAAGCTTTGTGCCACCTCTCTTCTTCTGGTAAAAGTTGAAATTGAACATTTCATATAAACATACATGCATTGTGGACAGTGTTTGGACTAGTTGTTCATATACATAGAAAGGAGTATTGGGGCAAGACAAAGTCAAACACACTAGGCAGTGCTTCTGTTTACATCGCCTTGTTCTGCTCAGAATACAAAGTGAGAAGATGTCTGATGACAAGTTGCATTTCATACTGTGTGTTTCATTTAGCTTTGTTTTGCACTGATGTTGTCAGACCGTGTTTCTTTGCTCAAGAAGGAAGAAAAGGACAGGAAGAAAAATAAGCAAAATCACCGATTCATATAGTTAAATGTCAGTTTACAGAGCTCTATGTCACAACTGCCTCCACTGCGGATTTATCCAGTTGACTGCGTTGAATTGGCCATGTTTGATATGCTTAATCAGGTAAATGAACACAGGCTGATCAACAATGGTTCAAAGATGCCTGGCTGTCTAATACTGTATGTTTTTTGGTTGTGCCGTGAATATATTACCAGTGGTGAAATGTAGCTAAGAACATTCAGTCAAACAAAAGCAATTTTAAGGTTCTCATTTCACCTTCATGGCACTTTGAACCTCCTGCAGATGAAAATTCTACACAAACCAAATGATGAGCTCATAAAATCCATCATTGTAGTCTTAATTATTAGCTCCACCTTGACCAGCATCTAGATTAAATGATGTATAACAATATGTTACTTTTGATACTACATTTTCTCGATATAGTTTGTAGGACTTGAGTGTAATGGGGCATTTTAACACTGTGGTATTGCTACGTTTACTTAAGTAATTGATCTGAATAATTATTTTAGTACTGAATATTACAGGTTGAAATTTGCTTAATTAAAATTTGTATAACTAAACCCTCTCTGTCACTATAGGGAGCATGGCCTCATGGCTGTGTGACTCCGAAAAGCTGCCACCATACATCACCAGCCTCCAAAATCAGCCAATAGTGAAATCCAAATGCAATAGTCAAGTTTCAGTTGCCCAGTAGAGAGAGGTAGCTATTCATATTCATAGCAAAATATGTGTAATTCATATACTTTGCACTAAATTATCAAGATTTGCACCTGGATTAATCAACAAGACCAAAAAATACCCATATACTCTGGTTTGAGGATTTAGTTAGTATCTTCCAGTCATTTATAGCCGTTTACTGATATGTTTACAGTTTGCATTACTGAGATGTAATAATAATATCATAGTTAATAGATAGATAGTTGTAGCTGTGCACATCAGACCGCATATAAGTTATTCATAAAGTAAATTTGTAACAGCTTATCGCCGAGGGCTGGAGTCAATCCCAACTGACAGTGAGCATATATCTGTACATGTGGGAGGAAGCCACAGAGAACCCACACAGACACGGGGAGGCATTTTGATATAAAAACTGTAAACGTGTTTACATCTGTCCTCATGCTGTATGCAGTTTATCAATTGGGCCTAAACACTGTGACGCTGAAGCTTCAACAGCGGAAGATAACAGACGAAAGATGTGATAGAGGGAAGTGTGGAGTCAGTCTTTGGGATTGTGATTGATGAGAGGGGAGGACAAAACGAAGAGGACACACAAGCAAAGTTAGTACCTGACTGTGAGTAGACGAGTGAGAGTGAATGCATGTATGCCCAGCTCGAAAACCACCTGGAGGCACCTCCATCCCCTCGAGGCGGGAAAGCCAAATATGATTTTTTAATAGAAGATCAAAGAGTGTAACGATAGTTCACACTGTCCTGTACATACTGTGCACTGATGGAGGATGTCCAGATGTAGAGGTCAGTGGTTATGTAATAATCCTCTACTTTCTGCTGTTGTGCACATTATCTCTATATTTGGCAGCAAGGCATCAAAAAGGTTACAGCTTTGGGACTCCAGCTGGAGCCATTACTTATTCACAACAATGTCTTTGTGAGCAGTGGGAGGATTGGGTGTGTTTGTGTGTGCACTCATATGCACATATACACAAATGTTCCTTCCTCTCTCTTGTTCTCTTTCTCCCCCCGTGTCCCTCTGAAATTTTCTCTAAAGCAGTAATTTAGTGTTTAAGGAGGGTGGAGAGAAGGATTTGTTGTTAAAAAATAAGTGTAATTCGATGTTGAGCCAGCAGGGGGTGAGGTTAGGAAGAGCATTGACTCCTTGCAGGAGGAGAAGCATGTGGATTCTTGATGGATGCAGAAAAACATTATTCAAAATAGGCAACTGTGAACTTGATCTGTCATTGGCAAAGAAAAATGAAATCCTATAGTGGTGGATGAAGTAGCTATTCATATCCTAGAAAAAGTACCAATACAACAATCTTAAAATACTCAATACTACTTTGCTTTACCATCAGCATATTAAAGTTATTGATCTGACACAGCCACAAGCATTATCTTATCATATATGAATCCTGCAAACAGCTGTGTTTGAAAAAGAAAAATGGTGTTCAAAATTAGTTTGCGTCTTTCTATCCAAGACAAAAGAATGTATCAGTCAGATCGAGATTGATTCCGACTTTTGTCCACAGGGACTACCAGAATCTACATAAAATGAAAGTTCCCTGTGGAAACTTTAATATAGATTTACGGTCTTGATGTTTTTTTGTAGTGTCCACAAGAAAAACAAAGATTGCCACGAGCGTTCAACTGGAAGAGTGCTCTGTAGGAACTACATCACCCAGAATATCCGGATCCCTATGGAAAATACTGGAAGAAGCTGGAAAAAAATAACACACACCTTCCAGGATCAGTTACTAGAAAACTTACAACTGGATAATTCAGCAATTCAGAAAAAATAATTTAGATAATCTCTCTGTAAATCACAGCCTATGTAGTCATTTGCTTTGGAATTAAACTGAAAAATATGCATTCAGACTTTATCAAAGGCGAAAACAGGTGTTGTAACTGATATGCAAATGTGCATCTATAATCCAAACTACAATGACAATACTGATAAGGAAAACACTGTATGTTTTGTATTTGTGCCTATACTCAGCTTGTGAAATTCTATCCTGGCAGAAAGAAATAATCCAATTTATTTGCTTAAAAATAAACATCTGAGTCAAAGCTGTAATGTTCATTCATCTACCAGCATCGTTAAAGAGTAAAAAACAAATTAACAAGCGACTCCTCTGAAATACCTTCGTGATTCAGATAGTCTTTTCTTCAACAAAAAAAGCCTGCGAGTGAAAGGTGACACTGAGGCAGGCTGCACGCTCCATCAAAAGGAGTTCACAGTCTGACTTTTACCAAATGATGACAGAGTATCTTTTGAAGCGCCGCGGCTGAGCGGAGTGACAGCTCCAAATAGCACTCATCAGATATGATTGTGTGAAATGCGGTGAAATGAGGCTTAATTGCTGCGCAGCTAATGTTTGGTAATGAACCAAGCAGTACCTGAATATGTTTTACAGGAATTGCTCTGTGCAGAAGAGAGCTGGATTTTTTTTCTCTTTGTGCACGTGACAAAGACGGAGATGGTGGAAAAGGCCTAATCAGTGTTCATTTTCATTTTGAAGAAACGAGACTTAATCGATCCTTTTGACAGGTGGCAAGTGATTCGTTCTTATTATTTAACCAAAAATACATACTTACATCACTTTTATAACACTTAATTTGTCAAAAATATGACTTTGTATGCTAGCAAATGGTAATCAAACCCCTAATCAAGGCATATACATTATTATATGTGCTTTCTTTCGGGCTCATCATCTTTCCTGGTTACTGTTAAAGGTTACATTCAGCCGCACTAGAAACTGACATGAATTGGCAGCCCAGCGCTCTCGCTATTTCTCTAGTTGACGCTAATGGCTGCCAACTGACTTTTGGCAAAGTTACTTTCCGATTTGCACCTTATTAACTCAACTCACTAATGAGCATGTGTGCCGAGCCAATATTCAATTAAAGTCATAATCGGCCTCAAGAGTAATGACTGAAAATGACAATAGCAAGTCTGAATGACAATTAAACACTGTCATTAAACATACATTATAGAACACAAATGAAACAGAGAGAGGGGGCTGCAGAGCAGCTTATATCTAATGGTGATTAAGCTGGTGTCAACTGGAATCCATTACTAGTCCCATTAAAGGCCTTCTATTGAATTGCTTATTGGAAGAAGGAGAAAACAGATCAGTTGTTTCAACAGCTACAGCTTGCGAAAGGAAGCGCTTGAACAGAGTTATGGCGTAAAGTAAGTTAACTAGGGAATCCTTTCCCTCAACAATAAGGCATTACGGGAATAGTCTCATTGTGGAAATAACACTGGGGTTTTATATCTGCTTTGAAATGCTCATAAAAACACTGTGCTTCAAGGAACAGTAAAGAAGAGGAGGCTTAGTCAATCACACAGTCATTGCTACAGTAAAGGATCACACACACACACACACAATCCTGTTTATGTCACTTAGGGGGACAGTGATTCCCAGATTTTCTTTCAAGTTTATATCTTAAATAATAATCTAAACTTTTAAACAACAGTCTCATTTAGTTGTCTTCACAGGAATGAATGAAATGATTAGATCTACCACTTAAATTCAAGAAGGTCTTGTGACCCCTCATGAAGCTTTAGCGATCCCTACTCACACTAACCTCAACCAAAAACAACTCTTAACCTTTAAATTGAATCTTTGATGTTTTAGGAATCACTTTTTCTAAATGGAAAAGTAAAAACTTCTACACTTGTACATCTGTATTATACTTGTAAGGACCCTTATTGCCATAGTCCTAACCTTAAAAAGTGATTAAACTTAAAGGGTGACTGTACACTAAACTAATGATAATAATAACTACTGTAATTATATGTACAGCAACTTAATTGCATCTATGGATCCTGGTCCCGCTTTGTTGTGTTCACTGCAAAAGTAGTTACTCGCTTTGTTTCCAGAGAAATCAAGTAATGCTGCCTCTTAGACCAAAAATGAAATCTGTGACAAATCTTTTTACATTACCTGGCACTGCAGGTCGCTGAATCATAAGGCAACAGCACATTCAAGCATCATACTGGTTGGTGTAGACATTAAAACAACAGCTAGAATATATACTAACGTGGCTGAAATGAATGTATAGTCAGGATGAATGATCAGTGACTGAGCTGAATTAGTGACAGGAACTTGTTCAGGCATTAAATTTTTATTTAAAACAGCAATAATTGATCTTTTGGTCTCTAGTCAGTGTCAGTTATTATAATGAGCAAGTGCCTATTTGCACAATCTGATTAGACATTAACAACATTAGCATTCATTTGAAGTCGTGTTTCAGTAATTAACACACCTCTGACACCAGTTCTTGAGATAAGACACTCTTTCATTAGCTAGCTAAATGTTCAACTTTCTCCACCAGCCAGCTGATCTGGTTCCTCTGCCGTTAAGTGCTGAGGAGGTTGTGTAAACTGGATTTTTCAGAGTTTTGAGGTTTGAAAAAGCTGCCTGCTGTGGCTGGATATGAGGTTGATGAGAGCGGTCCTGAAAACCAAAACAATGAGCTACAAAAGGCTAACAAACTCAGTTGAGCCTAAATCTTCGGTGAATTTGTCACTACAAGTGACACCTTTCATATTACACAGAGTCCGTAACCCTAACCCATTAACATGCTTAATGCTAATGCTGAACTCGCTAAACTAACCCAAACCTGACCTCAACCTGACACCTCTAACCAAGTTTTAAAAAGCCCTTTGGAGAAGTGGGGATAGGACAAAATGTCCTCACTCTTTTAAAATGTTCCAGTTTCACACACACGCACACACAGTTAGCAAGGACTTCACCCATGGTATTGCCTTCTATGTTCATCCTCCTATTCAACGTATAGCCGACAGGAGTGCAGGGATACAAACTGTGATTTAGTGGCAGTATAAACTAGAAAGCCGAGGCCCACGGCTCTGCTTTATCAGCAGTGCTCCATCTTTTCGTGGGGGACTCGAGAACTCATTTAGGGTGTTGCCAGAGATGGTCTCGCAACAGCTGATAGCACGGTTGAATTACGATTGCACTGCTACTCTTTTCTCTCTGTAAGTCTGCCAGTGCATATGTGTCCGTGCCCAAAGGTGGAAACAAACTGTGCGAGTGAATGCTCTGTGACTGCGGTGGCATATGCAGTGTATGCAAGCACATGCAGTTGTACTTCATCATAAACCACACACACACATGCACACGAGATACATAAGCTGCAGCCTGTCCACAAGAGTTTTCTAGAGTTTAACACAAGAAATGATAATTAGCAGGAATCCAATTTTGACACAAGAGACGACTGCTGGGGTGTGCATATGTTTCAGCATGCGAGTGTGTCTGTGTGTATGTGTTTGTGCAGCGACTCATATTGTGCTCCAGATGGTTCTAGGGTCACCATGGAGACGGGTGACATATAATCTGAATGTGGTGGGTGTTTTTGGTTTCCCAGGGTGCTGAGGATGGGTGGAGGATGAGCGTGGAGGGCTGTTAGCATTTCAGTTTGAAAATTATAGTGGATCGATTCTTCATTCACATCACGAACCACACAGAGATGTAATGTAACATTAGGTATGTTCATTTTAAAGTCGATGTTGCCAATAAAGGTGAAGCTATCTCAGCAACAACCTTCTGATTCACGTGAAGTGATATGTTTTCAGTTTTCAGTTTTCAGTTTTCAGTTTGTTTGTAATACATAGTGGGGACACTGGGTTGTTAGCATGAGTATAAAAATTCACAAAAAGTTACTCAGAGAAACTTGATCAATCAAAAACCCACTGAAAGACGACACGTCACTGTATTTTGCACTGTTGTGCCCACCTGCGCCCTCTCTGCTTTTGGGAGGCCTCTACTAATTACAAACAGCAGGAGCTGTTGTGCTGGCTGACACCGCTTTACAATGTCAGAGAGGACATTCATACTTCATTCATACATATTCAGGCCTTATCAGATCCTCTGTGCTGTTTTTCCATCTGACTGTAACAACTTTTAATCCAATGTAGTAATGATTTAATTTCAGTCCAGTGTAAATGAGCTCTATTGATGTAAAATCATGTATCTGGTTTGGTCTTGTATCAGCTACTTTGGCGAGAAATTGATTGATCTAACTTCTAAGGGTGATCATTTCTCATTTTATTTTAGTGTGCCTCCGACTAGAACATTCAGATCAAAAACAGCACAATAAAAGCAAAGTTCTGTGATGGTGTGTTTGTGTTGATTCAAGGTACTGATAACGCAATAAAATACGATCTTGGAAAACAGGAACATCCATGAGTTCAAATGCTTGTCAGATGCCAAAAAACAGCATTATTTTTATGTGAAAGGATTTTATCACCAGCCAGTCCAATGACGACGTTTAGCCAAGGTAGACTCTGTGTTCCCACAGCAGAGGTGCACATGGTCTCACTGATGTTGTGTTTTTTGGTACTTATCAACACACAAACATACAAAGTGCAATGTGCGCTTGCATGTATTTGACTTGCCAATAATTGGAGTTTCTGAAATAAATTAGGGGTGCTACATTTTTTCACTCAGCGCTGCTGTCTTTCTGAATGTGGCCTTTCCAGGCGTACCAGTGAGACGAATAAATAAAACACATGAAAATTCAAGCTGGGATGAAAATTTATCTTGTATGAAATGTTGATGCAAAGGTACTCTGGCATGCAAAGGAGGCTAATAACTTTATTAAAGAATATTAAAGTTAAATATTCTTTAACATGATAAATAATTAAACATACATATACATTGTCAACCAGATGTATTTGCCATTGCTGAGAGCTGCTTTTTCTCTCTAACTCTGTGCTGCTTGTGGTTGTGTGGGTGTGTTGTTTCAAGGTACTGATAACTGAAATCCAAATCTGCTCTCCCAGGTTGGAAAAATACATGGATTTGCTAACTTCCAACAGTCACATCATTATCTCCCCTCCCTTTCTTGTTAGCAAAGATCAGTGTACAAAACTGTATGCCAGCTGCTTCTTATTTTTAGGGTTAGGGATAGTGAGTTTGATTATCATTTACATTGGTTAAAATAACATTGTAAGTGTTAATTCTGCTGACAAGCCAAAATAACACGTCTGTTTAATGGGTATTTGTGCTCTTTGCAGGCTCTGAGTCAGGTTCAATTGTTTTGCTGGACCACCTCCGTTTTTTTGACATTTGCATTGACACTCCCAAAGAAATGAGGAGCCTGTTATATACATGCCGTGTGACCAATGTTGTTCCACTAAATTATATCTTGATATTTTTTACAGTGTTCTTTCTGTGGAAAGGTATCATGCCACCCACCAGCAACACAGCTTGTCAAGGCCAGATAGAAGACAATCACAACACTTACTGCACTTTTCAGTCGAGGATGTCTTAAAAACAGCATTTTAATTAAATTGTAAATTCTATTCTCCCTTTGTAAAAAACTAATGATTGATCTTGAGAGGGAGGCTAAATCAAATCTTTTCTTCTCTACATAGACTACCAAACATACTGGAACTTCAATTCCTCTTAAGGTAAGGTCAAGGTAACATTATTCATACTTGAGGTTAAGGACCAAGATTAATAATTTTACTGGATCCTAACTCTGCCAAAAGCACAATTTCAATCATTTCTCTTTGTAGTGCCCCCCACGTCCTCCCCCACCTCCCTAAGTATGTGTTTTGATAAAAAACTGAAAGTCTTTTTTAATGTTTCACATTTAATAAAGTACTATAAACACACAAAACAGGGCTTTGCTACAAACAAAAGATAAAACACGTTGTGAGAAGTGCTAAGTGCTAAGAATCTATAAAGTTAATCACTAACAGGATCACAGATTTCAAAGCCATAAAAAAGATCCATCATTAAAAGATTTGAAATGTCAAAGGACTCCGCAAGCACTCGTAAAGCATTTACATGTGACATTAACATCAACATGTTTATATATTTTTATATATTTTTGACTAATTTTAAACCTCACTACATAATCTGGGGCCACAAGAAATTAAAATCTATATGGTCAACATTTTTTAAAACTGCAAACAGGCAAAAATATTCAGTAAAAGAAAAAAAAAATGTAGCTACACAGTATGCAAACCTTGCCTTAAATTAGTACTTTACTGAAGTGTTAATTTGTAGGAACACCAGGACGTCCTTCGCAGTATAATGGATCTTCAGGCTCACCCTAAAGAAGGCAGAAAATGGAAGTAATCTATGTGATTCAAAAGAGTCGTTTAACATTTGGGAGAAATTATTGGTTTTCTTGTGGACTTAGATGAGAAGATCAGTTCAACTCTCATATTTGTCTGGGAAATATATGGTCAGCAGACAAGTAGCTTAGCTTAGCACAAAGACTGGAAATGGTCTTTGTGCTAAACTAAAAGGGATATTTCAACTGAACAGACATGAGGAATATATCTTTTTTTTTTTCAGGAAAAAAAAACATATATAGGTATATTTCCCAAAAAGTCAACCAAATTGCTTTAAATATTCTATTAACAAACACATACAAAAATAAGTCTCTTATTTAGAAAATCACAAAAAGGAGTACCTCTTTCTTCCTCTTTCGTCCCTTGCGAAAAGTCTGCCCATATTTCGCAATCCAGCTGAGTTTTAAGTGTGGGTTGAATTCATGATCTGTCAAGTTCACCAAGTTGAACATCTTAGCATGCAGCTGTAGAGATATAAGAATAAAATACTGAATGTCACATCATTACAACCTTTAACATGTCTTCCATTGCTTGTCCTCCACTTGATGAAAATCAAGACGTAACCCTGAGATGTCTTTTCTTTTATAAAAATTTAAATCTATTGAAAAACAGCATGTACACTGTGTGAAAGCTGGCTTTTTCTTTTCTTTTTTTCTTCAATTTTAACCCTAACCCTAGACGGTCTTCTTTTGAGCCTTGTAGCCTTAGAAAGTCAGAGGTCATTTTCATTGTAGCTGGCCAACTTGTCTACAAAATACAGAGTTGCATCTTTGTCTGGTTCCAACATTTATATTGAATGTACAGTATGTTAAGAATGTTTGGACACACATTGGCATTCAGTGTTTTCTCTTACTTTCTACATTGTAGATGAACACTACATACATCAAAAAATATGAAGTAACACTAAGGAATTATGTAGTAAACACAAAAAAAGTGTAAACAAGCAATATATATTTTAAATTTTAGATTTTTCTATTATTGAAAACCATTCCAGGTGACGGCCTCATGAAGCTAATTGAGAGAATGCAAAGAGTGTCCAAAGCTGTCATCAAAGTAAAAGAAGTTGCCAGTTTGAAGAGTCTTTCGTTACACAGTTTGGTCACAGTGTCAAATGGGTTTTAAAGGCACGCTTCCTGGGTGTTTGACATTACCTATGGCCAAATAACTAGCCTACCACCTTCCTAGTAACCTAGCGCTACTTCCAAAACAAGGAGAATACCATGAGCTTACTATATCGGGGTTCGGGACTAGCACATCCACTGTGTGGGAGCCAGTCATTACCAGGAATAGCATTTAGTTCAGCAGCCACAGATTTACTGTACCTGCTCTAAAATCTGTTGCTGGACTCCAGGATCACTTAGGTCTGTCTTAGACTGGAACATTAATTTGATCGCCAGTTTGTGCTGAACTGGAACCTTTTCACAGATAAAATAGTGTTTTGCCGTACAGTCCTCATCCCACCACTTTCCTGTGCTTGTGTTGACCACAGCACACGATCCCACCGTGTCTCCCAAGTTGTCAGGCTGACCATCGTTCCAGTTAGCAAAGTGTCTCGGTTTGCTGGAAGACCAGAAGGCCCAGTTCCTTCGGTATAGACCAAACCAGGTGTTTACTGACAGCAGTGAGGAGATGTTATTATTCTGACGCATGTTCCTCACTGAGGCGAGGTTTGTGTGGTTAGCTTGACAGTAGTCCCTCGCGTTATGCCAAGTCATTGAAGATTCCACGACAATGTACATTTGAGGATCTTGCTCTGAAAGGAAAAAGAAAGAAAATGATCTTCACAGTATCTTCTGAACATTCTGACGCTAAAATGTAATTTTTCAGACTGATAAATCAGGAGAACATTACCTTTGCTCACAACCTGACCTGTTCTCAGCTGTTACAACGCAATCTGTTTTCACTGTGTTCACAACACTTCCAAACGAGGAATGATGATACTCTGGTGACACTTTCTTGCAAAAAATACTATCATTTTTTTTTTTTTATCATCTGTATTGTCCACCTACTTTAGCAGAGCTAGGTGATTTTTCAGGTGTTAATATGTCTGTCTGTGGGTTTTTAATTTTGCAGTAGTGTCACAACTGTGGAGGATGCAGTCACGAAACTGCATAGGTGTGCAGTTGAGATTAAAATTAAGATAGAGTTAAAAGATGAGTGTTGTTTGACCAGTGAGTACATGTTAAAATGTAGTAATGACTACTCATGGGTCAGAATTTTGGCATATCAATGGCCATTGCGGCTGGTCTGATTGACAGTAATAATAATTAGTGGACAGAAAGTCTGTGAAGTAAAGCCAATGTGAAAATGTCTTGAACCTTTGGACACTAAAAGAAGTCTGATTGTATTGAGTCTTGTGGAAAAATAATGATATTTTGCACTTGATTTATCACCTTAAACAGTTTCATGATAACAGTATGCTTTAATTAACAAGTCACTCTCAGTGAGTCCATCAAATGCAACGCACCAGATAATCCGGTCAAACTAGACAGCATTGATCAAATATGAATCAAGATTCTGTTACTTTATTGCCGATTTCTAACCTCAAATGTTTTCTTTATTAATGTGAATATTCTACTCTGACGAAGATCCCGTGAGGTTGAAACCTGTTGTCATTTTAAATGAATATATTCTACTAAATGGATGCTTTTAATATAATTTTTATCCTGTGCATGAAGAATAGTTGATTTTCATTGTTGAAATTATAACAAAGCAACTTGGACTTCTTCTTACCATTATAGCAAACTGCAGGATGTTTTCTCCCACATATAGAACTATACCAAAGCCCATCTGCTGTCATCAAAGTGCATGTGAGCCCGTAGGGTTTTGTGACAGGCTCATCTGATTTCCAGTTGCTGAAATGTTTCATATTGTTGAATATTCCACCCAGCATCCACCTCCAACTCATCAGATTATCTTTAAGCCCTATCCATGCGAATATTCCAGGGTCCTGCAATTCCTTCTGCAGCCTATCGTTTTCGCCTTGATTGTATATAGAAGCAAGGTCATCAAACTTCTCTCTGCAGTAAGTCTGAGCTTCAGTCCAGGTCTTTAATATGTTTATATAGTGGAACTGTCTGAAGATGCATGAAGACAGAGTAGGTAGCCCTGATGAAAAAAGAATCATTTACATTCATGTATTTCATTGTAACACACATGCAACAAATACAACCATTACAGACCTGCAAACTCTAGAGTAGTGAAAAATGTAACAAGATAAAAAACTAAAATCAAGAGATTTATTTTTCTTTGTGATCTTAATATGCAAATGAACCTTTTTGGAGCATTTTGAGATTAGAATATGAGAATACAACATATTTGCTTTAATAAAGAAAGTTTTCATGGATTTGGTTTCTTTTAACAACAGAAAAAATGAGCCACAAGATAGCCTGGCGAGTGAGCACAAAGGGCTCAGTAGCAAGATACAGAAGAAGGAAGAGAGAGAGAGGCAGAGAGGAGTGAGAGAGGGGGTGAGGGGGGGAGGTTGAGAACACACATCATGCTCTTAATTTGTATTTTTAAGACTTTAAGTTGACGTTTTCCTGTACACGCAATCTGCATGCCATGCATTGCATTGTTCTGTAATGCAGTGGACAGTGCAGTCCAAACTCTTGCATGCCATGGACCAATAAAATGTAGCACCTCAAGACGTGACAAGAGTGACAATGCACATTAATGTTTTGTTTGCCAAAAGTTTTGATAGACACATTTGTTATAAAAATTAGTATTAAACTGGGGTTTTCCAAATGTTTTAATCTAAGTGTGTGTGTGTGTTCCTGTTATTTACATGTCGTAGACACTTCCCTGTTCTAGTGTTTTTGCTGAGGCTGGCAGGGTTAGATAAGGTTCAGCTTTATGAATAGATAGAAGAAGTTCAGAACAGAGAGAGGGTCGGAGACAGGTCAGACGTCTTCTGTTAACTACTGATTAGGGAACTGAAAAAGACGTTATGAGGTTATCTAGGGAGGCGTCAGAAATAGCCCATCATAGAACGTATAAAGACCCAGTGTAAAGGCTCCACGAGGAGCCTTTTCCTCTGTAACCCCTTGTGTGTGTTGCACTGTTAAACGCTCCTTCTTGTACAAGAATAATAAATTCAACTTAAACTTTGAAGCTTCGAATCCAGTCATCTTTATTGAAGGGTCCCTTGAACATTCACAAGGTTGAGAGTCAAGGGTGGTTTTAAACTGGTATCCCGTAGCACATGGGAGACGTTTGCCCTCAGAAATTTCTGCCAGAAAGACTAAACTACTTGGTTTAGGAAAAGATCATGACAGCAAGCATTTCTGGCAGAATCCCTGAAGCAAACTTCTCCCAAATGCCAGCAAATAGCAAACAAGCTCTAAGGGCGTAGGAATGCTTAATCATACTACGCTATTGATACTAAATACTACACTACTGATTGAAGGACAATCTCATAGCAAAGACGGATAATGCCCAATCTCAGTCGCGACACACCCCCTCCTCATTTTTACTAAAAACAATGCAGTCGTTGCTGAGGCAACCAGTTTACAGGTATGTTGTTAAAGATATATAATGATTGCTTTTGTCAACTGTCATAGAGATAATTGATTGAATGAAACTGATTCAATCATTTTAAGTTGTATTGGTTTTCATTTTACTGAAAAGTTTTCATGTGCGTCTACCTCACACCCTTACACACAGCATTCACACACAGACATTTCACTGACCTGAGAGAATCAGGACTAACAGTAGTGTCTTATTCATCCTGGAAATAGAAACATGCAGAACAAGTTCATTTCCCCTCAATGTACAAAAAAGAACATCTTTTGCACAACCAGCAGCAGAAGATTTGGTATATACACTCAGTTAGTGTTGAGCCAAATTTGGGTTACGACAAGGTTTAAATCTTGGCATGATAGACATGCCAAGAACATTTGATCTATTTTTCATACATATGACAGATACCGTATAATTCTTGTTGTCTATGTAGTGAGTGTAACCTATGAAACCATTACAGCGCTTACTCCATTACTCCATAACCTCTGACACAGGTCATATTATGGTAGAAAAAGATGAAACATAAGAAGATAGAAGGTGTAAACAAAGACACAAGATCATTCAGCCTACCTTGGAAAATTCACGCTTTACTTTCCGCAGCTTGTTCCGACACACATTCAACCTTTAGTAAATATTCACTTACTTTGATTCAGTTTCTGCCCTCCTTCTCTGAAGTATTTA
Source organism: Sciaenops ocellatus (assembly GCA_033000465.1). Classification (NCBI taxonomy): domain Eukaryota; kingdom Metazoa; phylum Chordata; class Actinopteri; family Sciaenidae; genus Sciaenops; species Sciaenops ocellatus. Next base: position 14,377,293 of record CP136873.1, read on the forward strand.
TGCAAACCTAATGTCATTCATTTTCTCATGTAGAAAACACGCTATATGTATATATGGATATATATACAAATCAAGGCGGTGAAATTGAGTGTGTGACCTTCAACTTGGTCACTGAGAACATTATAACCTATGACAGTATCAGGTTTTAGCATACAGAATAGTTAACTCACATGAAGTGTCAATGTCAATCTAATCACTACCTGCTTGTCCTGTTCAGGGCTCATCTCAGATGCACTTGAGTCGAGGTACAAAACATTTCAATTTGTACTTAAGAGTCTTACTACACCACTGTTGTGTTTACACTGTAATGTTACATGAATGAAGTTGTTCTCTGACAAATGTTGTTTCATATACTACAACTGTCTTTAATGCCATACAGAGGATATCAATATGTGGTGGCCACTCGTAGATGCACAACAGAAATTAACATCTTAGATAAAGATCCATTTTGTCTTGACGTCTGTCTTTTTCCAGACTTGATCCATATTTGGTTGCTATTAGTGTTTTAGGAAAACCTCAAGTAATTATGTAAAACCAACGTCTTCATGTCATTGGTTGTGAGAACAGAGCTTGAACTCTAATTTTCATGCACTATCAGGTGGTGAAATGAAGCATGCGACCTTCTGCTCAAAGGTCATCCACGCTATTATGTAAGCAAACTAAAGGCGACAGACAGTTTACAGCCATTACAAGCACTCACAGTCATTATTATCACCGACATATAACAAAACAAAATAAAAATTTTATATCAGTGTTTATCAAAACACGTTTAAAATACATCAGAATCAAAGCAATGCCATTTGTTCATCTTTTCCTTTTAAAGATTTAAGAGCAAAGTGTATTTTAGTTCACTGAATCTAATCACACTAACCTCCACTACATTATCTGCTACTGTATATGCATCTTACAGACCGTACTTATATGTGGGCAGATGATGAATTTCACTGTGACCTTTTATTCTTAGGTGATCACAAACATTCGTCTAGAGTTAAAACTGCCAGCTTCCAGCTATAGATGGTCTCAGCCTCATGGCTGAAGAGCTGACAAAGAGCAAAAGTTCACATTTATTCAGAGATGTGTTTCTGGCCAACGTGACAAATGCAAGATGAATATTCGCTTTAGATTTATTTTGTGTTTTTCCACTAAAAACTGCTGTCTGCTGTTGTCAGGAGCAAGAAAGTTGATTAAAATAAAGTCCTTATTTTATGTATTTCAGCTGTGAGACTGAACCTACGTGACTGAACAGTTAAGTTGCAGATATAAAGCACTGAATCTGAGAAATCTGAGAGTAATTATTATACTTGTATTTATGTGTTTAAGAAAAAACAAACAAAGACTATTCTTCTAATGATAACATTGAGGCACCAACACACGTCATCGCACTAATTTGATGAGGAATGAGACAGAACGTGTTAGTCTAAGTTGTGTCTGATGTCCTCATTCAACACAGTGCTGCTCACCTTCTTCTTCAGTTGGGAGTTTTAGGCTGGTTCATTGGTAGGGGTATGATGATGGGGAGACAGGGCTGCTGAGCCTGAAACTTCCTGAATATTTATTTCTCGCCAAAAACATATAATAATATGTTAGGTAGTATGGTGATGGTGGTGCAGTGGTTAATACTGTTGAACTCCAGTCGGCTGGGTCCTTTCTGTGTAGAGTTTGCATGTTGCATGGGTTCTCTCCGGGTAATCTGGCTTCCTCCCGAAGTCCAAAGACATTCAGGTTAAAAGGTTAGTTGGTGACTCTAAATTGCCCATAGCGTGAATGGTTGTTTGTCTCTATGTGTCAGCTCTGCCCCCACAACCCTGATAAGGATAAGTGGTTATAGAAGATGGATGGACTTTTTCAGTACTTGCTTTTCTTTTTTTCAAAGCAAATTCATTGTTTGTGGAAACCTACTTGACTTTCTGCAAACTGATGTCTGTACTTAGCCAAAGACTGTTTATAAGAGAGAAGATGCATCAGTCTGTAACACCACAGTGCAAACACAAGTGGATTCAAATGTCATGTCAATTATTGAAGCTTATCAACTCTTTGAACCATGGCCTTCAGTATTTGAATAAAGTAGCTCCTGAAAAATAAGGTGTGTCAGATTTGGAAGGCAAGAGCTGTTATTTCAGTGTGTCAATGTCAAAGAACTCAGATGGGAATCAGAGCCAAAAAAATAAGGACACTCCCTAGTTGAGAAGACTGTCAAACAATAATTTATTTATTTATTTCTCCATCTTGTTGATCACGATTATAAACAGAAGAACTGCATAAATAAAGTACCACACACTTACACAAACCAGGTCTTTGTTACAAATATAAAACACATTGTGAGAAATTCTGATTGTTAACTTTGATGTTCATCATTAACAGGACCACACATTTCAAAGCCAGAAAAGATAAACGCCCATCATCAAAAGATTTTCATAAAACATTTAAGTGTGACGTAAACAAAAACACGTTTATATTTCTCAAACTCATTTCAAACCACTATCACTATATGGTGTGAGGTCACAAGGAAAAGAAGATCTGTATATTCAACATTTTTTTAAAATTGCAAACAGGCAAATGAACATCTTAAATAATAATAAAAACTTTAAATCTTGTGTTAAATTAGCACTTCATGAAAGAGTGTTAAGTTAGAGGATGTTCAGGACGTCCTTCGCAGAATGTCGGATCAGACACCGGCTCTAAAATAAAGGCAGAAAATGGACGTCAGTATGTGGATTGAAAGGGTAGTTTAACTACTAAATTGTTATTAGTTTCCTTGTGGAGAGTTAGATGAGAAGATCCATACGACTTTCATATTTTTCTGGGAAGGCTACAGCTACAGCCAGCAGACATTTAGCTTAGCACAAAGGCCGGGTAATAAGGGTACAGCTAGCTTGGTTGTGTCAACATAACAAAACCTATACCTTCTTCTTTCATCATCTTTTGCTGCTTGTGAAAAGTCTGCTCATCCTTCTCAATCCAGCGGAGTTTAACGTGTGGTAACTCATGTTCAGCCATGTGAGTCTGCAGCTATCGAGAAACAAAAATATAAGTAACCAAGGAGAATATCGTGAGCTCGCTACATTATTTTGTGGGGTTTCATATCAGATTAGATTGGCATAACCACTGTGTGGGAGCCAGTCTTTGGTGCTACTGTATGAGAGCTAACATTAGTGTCTCTGGGGAAGTTTACACTCCAACAATCATAGTCATTACCAGGGATAGCATTTCCTGTAGCAGCAAACTGTTACTATACCTGCTCCAAAATCTGCTGCTGGACAGCAGGATCATTCAGATCCGTTTCAGACTGGAACTTTAACTTCAGTGTTGTTTGGTGCTGAATTTCATCTTGACAGACAAAATAGTACTTTTTCTCACAGTCCATATCCAGCCACTTTCCTGTGGTTGTGTCGACCGCAGTACAAGATTCTGTTGACCCTTCGTTGTCGGGCTGGCCAGAGTCCCAGTTAGTGAAGGTTGTGGGGATCTTGTCAGACCAGTAGGCCCAGGCATGTCTGTGGAGACCCATCCAGTGTTTTTGTTCCAGCAGTATGGCAATTTGATCATTCACAGACTTGTTCCTCACTGTGAGGAGGTCTGTGTGTTTGGACCTACAGTATGCCTTAGCATCGTACCAAGTCATCAAAGTTTCCACTACAATGTATAGGGAAGGATGTTGTGCTGCAAGAAAAAAGAAAGAAGAACAGGTTGGCTTTGGATCTGCATTTTGCCCTTGAACGAAGTTGGTTATTGAGGTAAAGAAAATGCATAGGGTGGCAACACTTTTGTCCACCACTTTGAAATATCATAAAAACTATTTGATTGTTGTGAAATTCGGTACAGATAGTCATGGTTCCCAGATGATAAATCATTTTAATGTAATCTAACTATATTACTATTTCCAGCTCCAGTTAAGGTTGAAACTGGGTGTCTTTAAAACAATATGTCCAACTGGATGGAAACCTTTAACATACTGTTTGTCCTTACCCTGTCTGACAATATCTGAAGAATATTTTCTGTTTTGTGTTGAAAAAAAGAAACTTGAATTGAACACAGTAAAAATTCTACCTACCATCATAACAGACTGCAGGACGTAGATCGGTACATGAAAAGTCAAACCAGAACGCATATGTATTAATCGCACAGCAGTTCTGCTTGGATCCCAGATTGTTAGGCTCATTTAATTGCCAGAGGCTAAAATCTGTATTAATGTTGAAGTCTGCATCTCCCAGCGTCCACTTCCATCTGATCGTATCATCTTGAAGCCCTATCCATGCAAATGTTCTAGGGTCCTCCAACACCCTCTGCAGCCTGTTGTTGTCATCTTGATTGTTTATAGTGGCAAGGTCAATGAACTTCTTTCTGCAGTAAGTTTGAGCTTCAGTCCAGGTCTTTAATACCTTTATGTAGTGGTACTCTCTGAGGATGCTTGTCGAAAGAGCAGACAACCCTGATGGATAAAAAACTGCTTTTCATTTACACTCGTGTATTCCACTATAACACACATGCGACAAATACAACCAGTGTTAAATGTATACAATCACTGTTTTCATGTTACTGCATCCATCTACTGTAAATATGTGCATCTACCTCACGCCCTTACACACAATGCTTATAAACAAACATTTCGCTGACCTGAGAGAACCAGGACAAACAGTAGCGTCTTATTCATCCTGAAAATAGAAACATGCAGAACACATTCATTTCTCCTCAACATACAAAAAAGAACAACTTGTATTTTGGAAAACCAGCAACAGAAGAACAAAAACTAACTAGCAGATATATTACTATGCTATCATATTATAGTAGAAGAAGATGAAACATAAATAAAGACACAAGATCATTTGGCCTACCTTGCAAAGTTCAAGCTTTTCTTTCAAGCAAAAGTGTGTTTGTTCTGACACCTTTCAAACCCTGAAGAGTTTCTGTCCTCCTCTAAAGTTATTATGCAAACCCAATGGCAGTAAATTTCTCCTGACTGTAGAAAACAGGATGTGGAAACATACAAATCAAGATGGTGAAATTGAGCGTGTGACCTCGGTCATTGGGAACATTATAACCTAAGAGCGTGAAAGCAAAAGACATGAAAATCTATTAGTATTCTGGTATTTAACTAAAAGTATAGAAGAAAATGTACTTTTAAGTAGTCCAAGTATATGTCTAACTATTATTACAAATATTGTCTTGTTATTCCATTGGTAAAACAAGTAGGCTGTGGTGGTCATGTTTGTGTATAATAAAAAATGTTATTACTAATGAAGAAGAATTATTTCAATGAGCAGAATAGACATGAAGAGAAGTTAAACAAGTGTGAATGTATATGAATCTCCTCCAAATTGTATTATCTATCTATCTATCTATCTATCTATCTATCTATCTATCTATCTATCTATCTATCTAAATAATAATACAAACTTTAAATCTTGTGTTAAATTAGCACTTCATGGAAGAGTGTTAATTTGTAGGAAGTTCAGGACGTCCTTCGCAGAATGTCGGATCAGCCACCGGCTCTAAAAAAAAGAGAGAGGGCAGACAGTACTGTCTTATTCATTCTGAAAATAGAAACATGCAGAACACATTCATTTCTCCTTAACATACAAAAAAGAACAACTTGTATTTCGGAAAACCAGCAACAGAAGAACAAAAAATTAAATCTGTCTGAGGAATCTCAGAGATGGGATAACTTAATGCATTGGGTTATAGTAGAAGAAGATGAAACATAAATAAAGACACAAGATCATTTGGCCTACCTTGCACAGTTCAAGCTTTTCTTTCAAGCAAAAGCGTGTTTGTTCCGACACATTTCAAACCTTCTTTGAGTTTCTGCCCTCCTTCTCTAAAGTTATTATGCAAACCCAATGGCATTAAATTTCTCCTGATTGTAGAAAACAGGATGTGGAAACATACAAATCAAGACTGTGAAATTGAGCGTGTGACCTCGGTCATTGAGAACATTATAACCTAAAGACGTGAAAGCAAAAGGTGTAAGCATACAGAATAGTTCATGAAAATATCCGGGTATCCAGTACCTGCTGATACTGTTCAGGGTTTTTGGGCTGGAGTCTATCCTAGCATGCACTAGTGGACAGGCAGACGGACAGTTAGTTAGTCAGATAGTTGATTTTTTTTAATTTCATACATTTATACTGATGTTCTATAGAAACTTTCATTGTGATCAGTTTTCTGATATTTTACTTTACTAAAAGTATAGAACTATTAAACACAAAATGTACTTATAGTACTTGAAGTAGTTGTAGTATTGGTCAGACATAACCAATACTACAGTTATTATCTTGTTAATTAATTGGTGAAACGAGTAGTCTGTGCTAGTCATGCTTACACATAATAAAAAATGTTATTACTAATGAAGAAGAATTATTTAATAACAATGAGCAGAACAGACATGAGGGCAAGTTAAACAAATGTAAATGTGTATGAATCTCCAGTCCACTCTGTTGTATATCTATATATACTGTACTATATATATATATAGGTATTAGTAGTATTTAGTATGTATATTATTGGATTATTATTATTCTGATGGGTTATTGTATAATCTGCATTTTATCTTGTAGCTGGTGGAAGTGAAGCTATTCTTAACTACTTCATATGCTGCTGTACAGTTTAATCTGTAACACTGCATCCAACTCTATGAGCTGAGTAAATGTTTTGTGTAAAACGCAAGTCTGAATATGAAGGGTATGAAAGATTGTAATCTGACTAGTAACTAAGTCTGTGAGACAAATGTGGTGGAGTACAATATTTGCCTCTGAGATGCAGTGGAGTAAGAATTTAAGGTATCTTGAATTTGTCATATTCCACCACTGTTGTGTTTACAGTGCAACGTCACATGAATGAAGTTTTCTCTAGCAAATGTTGTTTTATATATTTCAAGTATTTTTAGTGCCTCACACAGTATGTCTGTCTTAAACAACATCTTAAATAAAGATCTGCCTTTTTCAGGCTTGATCCATATTTGGTTGCTATTAGTGTTTCAGGAAATCCTCGAGTAATTATGTAAAACTAACGTCTTCATCTCATTGGTCGTGAGAACAGAGCTTGAAGTCTAATTTTCATGCCCTATCAGGTGGTGAAATGAAGCATGCGACCTTCTGCTCAAAGGTCATCCACGCTATTATGTAAGCAAACTAAAGGTGTGACAGTTTACAGCCATAGCGAGCACTCACTCATTATCGTCATCTACATAGAGTAAAACAAATAAATAAATACAATAAAGTACATTGGAACTGAACTTTGATCTGTGTTTTCTTTACACAGGTCTGGTCTCTAGAGTCTTTTACTGTATATGCATACTACAGACTGTACTCATACGTGGGCAGATGATGAATTTCAGTGTGACCTTTAATTCCTGGGTGATTCGTCCAGGGAGTTAAAACTGACAGCTTTGAGCTATGTATGGTCTCAATCTCAAGGCTGAAGGGCATTAAACAGATGGACTGAACTGTCTCTGAGGAGAAGTGTGCATCAAGTTACAGTGTGACTAACTTAGAGCTCCCTCTAGTGGTCACTTTGTGGTCCTGCTCTTGTCGGACTGTCAGCTGTAGTTTTAGCAATGAATTTGCTGTTGCATTGAGCAGATGTCATCAGTTAAAGTTTTGTTCCGGTTTATCACTATAAAAACAGGTATGTGTCATTGCTTTTAAACAGAACATATGCACTTATGCGATAATCTTGAATACTAAAGCTCTAATATCTGACTTTTTAGGCTACTTCTGGCCAGCAGAACACGCTGTGAACACAATATTGACATACTCTAGCTTTATAAAGTTGAAAAGATTAATATGTTGGTAACGATTCACACATCTAGTGGACACAAAAAGGATTTTTGTCGTGTTTCTGCCCACCTGTGGAATGTAAGTCATATATTCACTTACCTTTTAGCTCTATTTAGGACGCCATCATCTCCTGAGGGAATTATCTGGCTATTTAGTAGCAGAATGCTCCACTATGTTTATTAATTTCTTTCAACATGACCTAAAAGAACATTTTAAATTTGTCAAACCTTTATCTGAGACATCTCATCAAAGACAGGAAAAAGAAAACTGGATTAAACATCTATGTTTGTGTGTGTGTGTGTGTGGGTGGGTGTGCCTGAAAGACAGACAGATAGACTGAGAGAGGCTCTTGCGGGTGTTAACAGTGATATATCGAGTCAATGGAGTGAAACGGATGTGTACTCTGTATCATCTGCTCCGATGTTGGCATGGAAATCTGCCAATCCTCCGAATGAACGATGCTGGTCCGGCATGCTCAATTGAGTGTTTGGTTATCAGCCTGAATATGAATGAGGGTGTGTGTGTGTGTGTGTGTGTGAGAGAGAGAGAGAGGGTGTGTGAGTGTGTGTGCACACTGCAGTTGAATATAGACATGATGGCATACTTTAATGTGTATTGCATGTATCATGCATTGCAGTAATGTATGCATGTATTCACCATTTTTCTTTTCCATTCACATCTGATGCACTTTTATTATGTACGCCCTTCATTTTAATCCAACACCAGATGGCGATGTTACCTTCAAAATTCATGACCATTCCCAAGCCACATTCCCCTCCTCCTCTTCCTCCTCCTCCACCTCCTCCAGCTCGGTGGATTCGGCGCGACAGTCCTCTCGCCATGCCGGTCACGCCCCACACAGATATCAGCCTGTTTCACCATCACACACACACACACACACTCACAAACACTGATGTAGACACATACCACACATGCACATTGTCTATCACACACAGACATCTCAAAAGCTTGCACACTGTCCTGCATTTTAACCCCCCAAATTCAATTCATGTCCAAGTCCCACACCAAGCTGCAGCTTCTATATGTCTATTTTCATTAAAGTTAAAAGCCTCCCATCATTATATCGCAGTGTTTGCAAGCCAAATGGTAAGACATCAACCCACTCAGTCCTATTTTTAACCATTATTACAGTCATCAGTGTGTGAAAGGCTGGATGGCAGCAACGAAGAGCTCAGGTGGAAAATAGACTGGTTCGATGCAATTGATCAGCCAATTGAAACCAAACAGAAAATTAGTGCAACCTGGTACATGCTGATTGGGTTTGGTGGCTGTCTGCGAGAACAAGGACTCATAGATTTTGCTCCTCATGAATGTAGCAGAGTGTAGATACAGTAAATTAAGATGCAAGATGGAGAATTTATGGATTTTTCAATTGGAAAAAACTATCAAATTCATCGCTCTGGTTCCTTAAATGCACCATAAGGATGGTAAGACCTTGTGACGGGCACAAGAGACTCTCCCCCGAGGAGAGACTACATGTAAAGACTGCACTTATTTCAAATTAGCTGTGGGTTGTTTTGTGTGGCATGTTACACTTCACCAAAGGAAACACAATTGTGTAGTGTGCTACAGCCTGGAAGCATCTGGGAGCGCAAACTGGGATCATCCATAGCTGCGGTGGTACTGTAGTACTATATCAATAAAATGCCCGCTATGCCAACAACAAGAGGTTGGTTATTTATTGACAAAAATGCCATTACACACACACACACACACACACACACACACATGCAGAAATACACACATGCACACACACACATACACATTAAAGCACCATCTCCCTACGTGTGGGAGACAGAGAGACCATCACCATGGAAACAAACGTCATGTAGCCCAGTCTCCCACCATCCACCACCACCCCCCTCCCCAATATGAACTCACCCCCACTTCTCCCTCTCTGTTGCTGCCTGTCTACATGCTTCTCCCTTCCTCCTCACTGTTTCCCATTCCCAACATCATCCATCTTCCCAAAATATACCCCCCACTTTCTCTCCATTTAGCTATCTGTCTGCACTGTTTCACATCAGATTTCATCAAATCTATCTGTTTACTACGCCATATGTTTTTTTTCCACAAGAGGATGCCCCCTTTCGTGTGTATGAGTGTATTTCTATCTGTGTGTATGTGTGTGTGTGTGTGTGTGTGTGTGTGTGTGTGTGTGTGTGTGTGAGTAAGAAAGTGAGAGTTAAAATCAAAGAGAGAGGGAGGGTATGGGGGGGATGGGCTGCCAAGACAGACTAACGTGATATGAATTACCCAAACATCCCACAATCACCAAAGAAGAAGTCACCTCTCTCTCCACCTTTCGTTCTCTCTGATTTTATTGATTTTAATCGATCGATATTATGCGTCGACGACACATTATGAGGTTTGAAAAGTTAGCTAGTGGTGATTTCTTTTCTCCAGCAGCTTTCTTCGGCTCCTCTCGCTGATCCTCATGTGCCCACGGCATGCTGGGAGATGAAGTCTCCTGCTCCTCCAAAAGGAATCTAAATCTAAATTAGGTTCTCATAGAGCTCTTTTGACTCTGACTTTTTTTTTTTTTTTGCTTAAATCCATATTGTGAGGTACTACTAGCATCTACTAGCCTATCCGTGTAAGACTGAGCCAAAGATAGACCACTAAAACAGAATTGTAGCTGAAAACTAACCCAACATTTTAGCATCATGATCCTGGTGAATGACACTCGAAAATACCTGAACTCCTCCACCTTGGGCCAGCTTTTCACTACCTCTCAGACTGAGACCTCTTTGAGATCAGGTGGGCTGATCTTTGAGTCACCATCAGCAAAAGAAAGATCATTTTCAAGCAGCACCAAACTGGTCTTTCCCAAGACTTTAGTGGCACCTCTATGCCTTTCAGACAGCAGACTGTCTGACAGAAAATCCAGTTTGATAGAGATTGATTGATTCCCAACAAATGTAGTATATCAAATAGTTTAAGGGGACCACAGTATTAAATACTAAATTAAAATCAATAAGCAAATTAGCTGATTTCAATTATTCTGCTGATTAAGGTAAGAGTCTTATTAATCAGGTAGATGTCAGTAGTTCACACTCTGTACACACTCAATCCTGAGAAAAGGTTGTGTATGTAGAGGCTCTTAGTAGCATCTAGCAGTGTAGTCGCTGATAGCAACCTCCTCGCTCACACAAAAAACATGAAAGTCCCTCTGAAGTTTGTTCATTCTGGGCTACTGTGGAACCATGGCGGTTCAACATGGTGGAAGAGGACCTGTGGTGTCTGTTTGTCAGGTGATCATACACTAATGAAAACAGAGTTCTGCATATTATATTCCATTTTTCGCCATATTCTGTAAATAGAGCCCCATGAATATCACACACTGGGCTTTAAATAGAAACATGGGCAATGTAGGTGTTGTCAGTGGGTGTAGTGTGGCTGGGACTGTCCAGATTGGTCACAGAGGGGGAATTTCAGCTAGAGTAAATATAATATTCATAACCTTGACATTGTAAATATAGCCACCTGTCTTAGTGTCCTGTTATTTTATGACGCATAGCCTGATGTTTACTATGGTTTTTGTTTGCATTGTAGCTGAACTCTGAATTGGGCTTTTGTATGACTGCTCGCCTCTCACTATGGTGCAAGTAATAGTACATGATCAATTGATGGGTGTCTCATAGTTTTTTATTCATCTTTAATGACAGAGAAAGAGTATCTGAAGGGTGATTAAAATCGAAATGAACCATGAATTATAAAAACATTTCCAGACAAAACACATTGAAATCTCCGTCTCAGTTATATAATGAGCTGAGTTGGTAAAACGATATTATTTTTCTTATGATGTAACACATTCATACACTGACCAATATTTCTTAATGGTTATTTTTGTCTGCCAATATGCTAATGATTCCCATCTGGCCATCACAGTTTAATATTTCCCCCAACATGTTGTTTGTATTCAAGTTTAAAAACCTCTGACGTATCATGGAACAAAACCAGACTAATGAAACACTTTCATGTGTGTTAGGGTGCGTTAATGTGTGACAGTCCTCAAGCTATTGCATAAATAATCCTCACCTTTATTAAAGGTGGTAAACATTGACAATGGGATGAATGATAGTACTCTTTCATTCATTTATAGAAACATCTTATTGCATTCTGACCAAGATTTACACCACCTGATAGTTATTATCAGCTGCTACAACCCTCTGGAGTGAAGATATTTTGATAAAGCTGCCACCAAGGATAACTTTAGTCATCTCACATACTACATCCTCTCCTCTCCTCTCCTCTCCTCTCCTCTCCTCTCCTCTCCTCTCCTCTCCTCTGACCTGTTCATCTTAATGCTCAGGGTTCCAAGCTTCCTGATCCATCACAGTTCAGGATAAAGGCCATCACTGCCCTCTGGCACTCCTCTTTCATCTGCGTTTTCACCTTCTCTCTCCATCACACTCCACCTCGCTTTCATCTCCCCTCCATGAAGGTTAGAGGCAGGTAGACGGCATTGTGATGATCCATACAGATTTCACTCACGATGCCTAAACGTCCAAGGAAAAATGATCTGACGTTATCATCAGAGTTTTGGCAGAGGGGAGAAGAAACAATGTTTAAATCCATCACAAAACACTAGAACTCACTGCGGGTGTGGCTGATATCTGACTAAAAATCAAGCAGCCACACATACGCAGGCAGAAAGGTTGTACATTTCCTGGTTTGGCATGTCTAAGGTTGTAACCTCATTCTCACGCAAAGGTAATCAATGCGATACATAAAGCCCCTCAGTCATGTGATGAGTTTTTTACTGGTTGTACATGGGATCCTTTCCCGAGCTTGCTGAATGGATTAGCTCATTAGGAATGTGTGACAGACCACCAGAGCACACACAAATGATCCTAAGATTGATTAGCTCTATCTGGACAGTGTAGGCACAAGACTAATAGTCTGTCATCCATTAGTGAGGTCTTTTACCTTTCCAACTTACTGCTCCATCTTCCACTCAGGTGACCTGTTGATATTTTACGATAAGAAACGATAAGACTTTATTGATCCCACACAGGGGAAATTCACTTGTTACAGTAGCTTGTGTACACAAGGTGGATAAGAAATTAGTCTTTGCTCTCGTGTCTAGTCTCCCGAGTTGAAAGCTGCTCAGAGTTACCAGCGAGCCCGAGGTGAGTTCATTCAGCCACGACTCTGTGATTCTACACCAAGAACTTCTTAATCTTAACTTCCATCTTATTGGGGAGACATCTTACGTTCCCCATGATAACAGACGGGACGCATGGTTTGCATTGTCCTTTCTACTCTCTGCATTCCCGTCTTCCTTTCCTCACTCCCACAGAAAGTATGCTAGCGCTGCCTAGCGCTAACAGTTGTTCTCGAGTACGGCTTTTTTTTTAATGGTTCCCCCGATGTATTCATGAAATATACCATATAACAGAAAAAGGGGGAAAAAACCTAAGCTCCATAGTTCCATGTCCATGTTTGAAACAGACTGATGTAGAAAAAAACATAAAAAAAGTACTGAAAATACTAAAAACACAAACAGAAGTGGTCAGAGCTACTGTAACTGACTGCCACCCACGCAGCACCATGGCAACAGAGGACGATTACGATTTACTTGTATGAAATTCATCCAAAATGATCAAAAGGATCAAAATAATGACCCAGCTTTACAGTTCACCTCAGCTCTACAGAGCATTTTAGCATCTTTTAGCTCATTGTTTTGGTTTTACACACAACAACTTTAGTGGTTTCATTTTCTCTCGCTTCTCATGTGTTCCCAACCATAGCAGGCAGCTAATTTTATTACTGAAGCTGTGCATGGAAGTGCATTTACATAATAATTGGACACTAAACCTCTCCTCTGAAATCAGTGTTAACGTGACATTATCACCTGCAGTGGACATATTTTACTTGCTGATATCAATTTCAATTAAAAGACCAATATTATAAAATCAGCCTAATCTAAACTAGCTAAAGGAACCAGACTCATCTAATGCAATCAGCTAAAAACAGCTACAATATGGGGGCTAGACTTTACTTCTAACCCTGCTCAACACCTTTGTTATTGAATACCAATATATTTTTCAAGGCATGAGGAAGGAAACGCACTTTCAGTTATTTTCACATCGATCTGCTGCTCTGCTGACTTGTTGATCGCCAGTAGCCCATCCTTAAACAGGTCATATGACGGGGTCAGGCAGTGGGACAGCAGTCGTGTTTGTGTTGGGAAGAATATGAGATCCAAGTAGTGATGGTGTGAAATGTGACGCACCACAAGTTTCAGGCCAATCTGGGTCACAGAAAAAGCGAATGTGCATGTTTGTATGCGTGTTTTTATGTGTGTGTGTGTGTGTGTGGGCCATCTGTCCTGACAAGATTACTGGAGTCAGACAAGAAGTCCGACTGGACCAGATTAGAGTATGAATATAGGGCAGGAGAAAGAGAAAGAGAGAGAAACAGAAAAGGAGGAGGAGGATGACAGAAAAAGAATTGGAGGATGATGAAGACGAGGAAAAAGTGAAAACAAATGAAGAAAGAGTGCAAGGAAAATATCTTCATTTTAGCTGAAATACGTGCAACAATTGTTTAGTTTGAATGGAGATTGTAGATTTTTGAAATTCCCATTGAGAAAACATGAAATTGTAAATGCAGTATGAAAATTTAAGGTGGAAAGCATCAATGACCATCAACCAAAGCTACTCTATGTTCTATCACTGTGTGTCTGTCCATACATGCAGCATGTGTGTGTTCACATATGTGTTTATTATGCAGGCAAGATCGAACGCTGACAGCACCCAGGAGACGAACGCTTCGACTGAAAGCTGATTGCATCGCCATGGCAACTGGGTCCTACTTTCTCTCTTTCCCTCATCCCGTCTACGTCGGTTTGAGTGGCGGTTGGTTTGATATGAGTCGCTGCAACGGTGAGTCTCGCGTCTCTCTCTCTCTTACACACACATTAACACAAGCACACACACGCACACACACACACACACAATGACTTACTTTCTCATCACATACACACACACACATATTGCCATGAACACACATAAAATGAGATGTTTTATTGTGCATGTGCCTCACTCAACAAATAAGAAGTAAACATTCTTGTAATTCCTATTTCACTGTTGCTACTTTCAATCTCCAAAACCTATCCATTCATCCACTCACTCCCTCATTATTATTCACAACAGCTCTCCCACTTACTGTATTGCTGTCATTGAGACCCCTCACTACACACACACACGCACACACACACACACGCACACACACACACACACACACACACACTAATATAGCCATAAAAAACACATATATAATCATCGGCATTCATCCAATCTCTTCTCCCCAGACGAGTGACAGGCTGGCGAAGAGTTCCCCAAGCTGTTGCCTTGGCAACCCTGAAGAATATTCCTCAGTGGCCATGACAACCGATGATGCACATCCGGTGTGGTCGGTGGATTTTTATTTAGACGCCTAGCAGGGGGCCGTGTGTTGGCATTTGTGTGTTTACGGATATGTGCGTGTGTGTATGTACTGTATGTAAATGTGTGTGCGTGGTTGCATGCAACAGTGGTAGTACTGTATGCCTGTCCTCGTGTTGTAGACTGGAATAAGTTTGTTTGGTGAACACAGAGGAAATGCAAATGCACCACACAACCAGGAATGAAAAGTATTGATGCACCTGCTGAACATTCATTTGTATCAAGAAAAACATTTGAAAAGTGAAGGACGTGTATATAAAAAACTCCAAAAATTGGTAGTGCAGTAGTTGGTGCGCTTGTTCAAATTCAATATCAGTTTTTTTAGGATGAAAGTACCATTGTGTAACTTTTCTATCATAAAATACCAGATAGATTTTAAATCTTTTTTTTTTTTTTTTAAAGATATTTTTTTGGCCTTTATTTGACATAGACAGCTTGAAGAGTGACAGGAATGTGGGGAGAGAGAGAGAGATGGGGAATGACATGTGGGAAAGAGCCACAGGTCGGATTTGAACCCTGAGCCACTGTGTCAAGGACTGAGCCTTCGTACATGGGGTGGTTGCTCTACCAACTGAGCTAAACGACACCCCATTTTAAACCATTTCGATGCTACACTGACTTGTAATAAGGTGAACGGTGTCTCTGCACCCCGTATGTCTGTTCTTCACACACCAACAACTATTTCACTTATTTTGATGAAACTGGATCATATTTCTTGGAGGTTTTCCCTCTGATGTCTTCCGGCTGCTTCATATCAACTCCCAGAGTTTCCTGATGGACAGTAAAGTGAACAGCTGTGAGCTATAGCTGCTAATGTTAGCTCAGTTTATTAACTGGGCTGGCCTGACTGTGACCACAGAGCACCAGGGGAATATTAGTGTTTGTACCACAGGCGTTTTGGACCACAGGGAGGAGGTTTTCAGGCACGGGCCCTGGAGGAATGTAGACAGGGAATGGAGCCAGTGTCGTGTCAGAACTGGAGCTGGGCAAACGGGCAATGTAACCCAGTTTGGACATAATGACAGAGGCGAAAAAAGTAAAGTTGACGTTGAGAGGACAAGAGTAAATCTGGGACTAACTTTAAGTTGCTGGCGAGAGCTTTTGCAAATTAAAAAGCTGAAAGACAGACGCCGAGCTGTTGGACTAGTCAGTAAAATTAGCTGGCTGCTATGTCTTGTGTTGTTGCACTTGATGTTTGGCTGTGATTTCAACTTGCTAGTTTGTAATGTAACCACAACAAATGCACATGTACAGCTGTCCATGCTTACAACAGTGGTATTACACTTTGAAATTTGGGGCTCTAAAATGCAAAAATACATTTTCCAAGTAATGACACTTTAAGGACTCTTTTGTTTCTTTTGTGATATATACAGTATATGTGAAGAAGTAGCCAGGGGGTGTCACGTGACCTGCAATTCACATTACGGCCATCAAAATCACCTAGCATTGTTCCTGTGTCCCTCTGTTAGGTCACAAGAGAGTCTTCAGTGTATCAACGTCTTGAAAATTCCAAGGCTAGTCAGACTTGTTTTACGACTCCAATGCTAGCTCACTGCTTTAATATTGTACACAGACTAGTATATGATATGGAAACACACACGTTTCATATGGCTCTGTGCAGCATATCTATAAATATGTCACTATATGTCCCTGCTAATGGATCCAATAGGACCGAGTCAATAATAGCCCTATACAGTGTATGTAAAAATCCATGCAGTCCATTAGTGATTTATGTGGATGTGAGTGACAGTAAACGCAGCTTTGTGAGTAAAATAAACTCACAGCAGAGACTTCTATACACTATCAGCTATAGGAAGAGCGAGAGTTTGAGTAAGCAAAATGCTTCAGGGTTGATGGATGGGAACCGACAGAGAGAAAGCCGACCTTTTCAGCAACACCTGAGTGTGCGCGTGTGTGAAGACCACATGTCGCGTCTACAGGGCTTGTCAGTACACATATAACTTAATGATTAGCTACGGACAGTGTTTGCTGCAAGCGAAGGTGAAGATATGAGTTCTGAGGATGAGCTCAAATTCTCTTCTTTCAGCTGATCACCATTTCTTTCTCTTTTGCTCCACGGTCATGCTCACACACACACACACAGACACTCCGCTTGCAATCCCGCTGTGTGTGACGCTGAGGGTACCTGACAGCCATATAAATTATCTATAAGTTCAGACTCTCACTGTCGTGTGCATTTTCACCACAACCTCCTTTAAGTGACCTTACATCAAGTGTCAAGCTCATACGTCTACATGGCAACGCACATCAGCACACACACCTCACGCCTCTGTCCATTCTGTCAGCTCTCTAATGACTTGTGATGGATGAGAGAAAAAAACAGTAAGTCATGGAAGATAGTGATGGAAGAGGAAGGTTTTCATATATGGTGCAAAAAAAAGCAGAAGAACAAACTCTAAAGGGCAAGCTGAATTAAATGTCATAGCGGGAAGGTGTTGAGTGAGGGAACGAATGCTGCGTTTGATGAAGTGATGCCAATGAGAGTCTTCTGAGTTTAGTATCAATGCTAGCTCTCTGTCACAGGTGGGATCTGTGACATTTTTTATAAATGCCTGCTCCTTTTTGATGCTGTTAAAGCACAACGGTGATTCAACCTTAAATTATTTTATTAAAGCTTTTACTTGTTGTTGCCAGTGTCCGAAGGTGGCATGAACAGGTTTCAGCCAGACCAAAAGCAGAGAGACAGCCACACATCACTGACACCTTCCACAATCGACCGCTGGCGGCCAGATCAATCTGACTGTCAATCGAAATGCAGTTTACTGCTTCCTTTATTTGATACAGTTTAGGTTAACAAAGATGTAGATTGAAGACGGAGTTACGTCTAAATTGTTTTTATTTTCTTTTGTAGTAACATTTCTGGCTGCATTTTACTTCTTTTTCATTTAATACATGGTTACTGAGCAAACATTTTCCAGCTCCTCCAGATTGTACTTCAAAACCTGTGATCATGAATAAAAATGTAACTATTCACATGCTACACTGATGTGTAATAAGTGTGAATGGTGTCTCTGTCATTCTGCGTCCTGTAAGCCTGTTTCTGCACTATGTAACTTTGGGCTGCGGGTACAATCGCCTGCGAGGAGTCATAACGTTTTACAGTACTAAGTCACACACTAGAGGAATGCTGACATAGAGCGGAGCCAATGTCGTGCCAGAACCAGAGCTGGGCAATGTACCCAGGCTCTGCAGCCTCTATGGACATAATGTCAGAGGCAAAAAGACTGATGTAAGAGAAAAGCAGAGAGTGACAGAGTAAGAAGCTGCTGGACAAGAGTAAATCTGGGACTGACTTTTAGTCGTTGATGAGAGCTTGGTGATATAAAAGTCTGAAAGAGAGACGCCGAGCTGGGCTTCTTGTCGTTGGACGAGTAAGTAATATTAGCTGGCTGCAATGTCTTGTGTTGTTGCACTTGCTTGATGATTTGGTTGTTGGACTCGCTAGTTTTTGATTATAAGTAATGTAATCATAACAAATGTGCGTGTGTATAGCTGTTTATATTTACCACAGTGGGATTATTTTTTTTATTATCAACACTCCCAATATTACTGTAAAGGCCAAACTATTACCCACCCAGAGGCCTTTACACTAATCAACAGTATCATTTAGCATGGAAATGAACTCACTGCAGCACATGAACAGAGCACATAGAACAAAACTCTATTAATGTGGTCACATGTGGCTGATATCATTTCCACTTTGGTCAGTAACTGAGTCCAATCTGACAGATCTGATTAGTGCACCTCTAACTGTAACTGGAGTTATTTTGTGCTGATGCCTTGACAATAAGACTCATTCTTTGGAAAATATTTCTGTAAAAAAACAATTCAAAGCATTGAGAGATTTGCTGAGATTTCACTTCTAGGCTGAGTGTAAAAGTCCCACAAACAGCATTTCCCGTAGACTCCCACTTTTGCTGGCACCTTTACCTTGGACTACTGAGTGTAATTGAGCTTGGCGATTCTATCCAAATGTTTTCCTCTTTTTAGCCTCTCAATGAAGGTATGAGGTGAGATGTGTGAAGTGAGTGTCTGGCCTTCTCTCTGTGAGAAGTGCTGTTGTCTGAGGTGTTTAATTATGGCAGTTTGACAGGTAGCAGCACTCTAATTATATTTCTGGTGTACAGAATGAATGGATGCAGGAGGATGAACGGAGAGACACGGGCGGAGAGGAAGAAAGCAAAAAAAGAAGGGAAGGAAACATTTTTCAAAGGAGGAAGATTCCCAAATTTACAACAAGAAGAAGAAAAGAGCGAGAGGTGGAGTGCCGGTGAAGAAAGAAGTAGAGACAGAGAGATGGAGCAGCTCTCCGCTTGATCAAGCGATGCCTCGTTGCCATGGCAGCACCGTCTCTCCGGTCTCCGTGGGAACGGCTGAATCCTGTTGCAGCTCGACTTTGCCCCTGGGCGAAAGAGAGAGAGAGAATGAGAAATGGGGGAGTGGGGGGGTAGGGAGAAGAAAAACAGTAACAGAACGGCGAGTTTAGCCCGGGGCGTTTGGGCTGACCTGGAAAATGTTGGGCGTGTGCTTATTCTCTCTCTTTCTTTCACCATCTCTCGTTCATTCCCTCGCTTTATTTCTCTGTCTCACCTTGTCGATAGACGTTTAAGTGTTTTTCCAGAGGCCGTTGGACAGTTAAGGTGAATGTGCAGTGCTATTCAAAACCTTTAACCCTCATTCCTGTCTACATCCCTGCACACCCAACCATACCTGCACATGCATACACACCTTTCCTGTGTTTTAAACCTCTTATCACCGCTGAAAAGCACACACACTCATTCCCGTAACGCATGCCCACACGGACCTGCTTGTTTGTGTGTTTATTCGTTTGTTTGTTTCTGACCTGGCTCCGGCCCATTCACAGAGCATAAGTAGCCCTATTAACGGGCCAACTTGCCAAGAAAACAGATGATCCCCTCTGACAGAGGTCCTATTGTTACCATCGGTGGCAACAACAATGCAGCTCTGTCTGTACGCCACAGTGGTCGATTCACCCCCTCTTTCAGCCGCCGGTCACTACTCTATCAGCCACAGCCACGGGGAACGGGAAGGGCGCTCAGAAGCTGTATTGTAGATGTAGGATTTGTGAGACATGGTTGATTTATGAGGATGTTATTGCATAGGGTTATGACACGTTCAAAGGCTGGATTCCATGGGATTTTATAACTTATTCATAATCATTACAGCACTTTCATTACTTTATGATCGCAGACTTCATTGTGGTTTATTAATGTAGAATCAACTTGTCTAACATTTCTTCTCTGACAGGCTGATGTATCATGTGCTATAAAATAAAAAAAAACTTTTTTCATCTTGTTTTTTGGAAACCGTAATCTTATCTCAATCTGACATAATAATTTATAACTAGGAGAACTTATTACAGAGTTGTTTGCATTGTAAAGTTCAACAGGGGTTTAGGACTCGACATGCAGAACAAAGGACTACTTTAAAGACTACTTTCCTGGAAATTTGCTCTAGTAAAAACAACAAAACGCGCAATATTTTTGCTTCAAACATAAATCCTGAAGAGGATCCGCATAGTCCTGCATTGTCTGCTCAAGAATGAAGAATGATTTTGCAGTCCCATCTTTATATCTGCAGTTGTTTGATTGATGAGTATCAGCTCAGGGTGTAAGGACGGTTGATTACCTAACATATTTAACCATGTCGAACAAAGAAGGCATTGATTGTTGTTCGCTACTAACATCGCTACTAGATGTTGAATTGAAATTAAAATGCTTTTTTGCAGAGAAAGAAATCAGCATATATTCTTGGTGTTTATTTTTGACTTTTCTGCTTGAATATGTGGTAATGTCAGTACTGCTTGTTTGATTGTTGCAATATTTGTGTGGGCAGGCACAGAAATAGTTCACAATATCGCTTCAATTTCACTGGCCGCACAGACAGTTAACCAGCTGGAGGCCTGTTGCTTAGTCCCTTTCTACAAATATGTCTAAAAATGTTTTCATCATCTTTTGTAAAACGAAAAAATGTGCCTAACAGCTGCAGTACCGTTGCGGTGTCTGTATGCATGCGTGGGTGAGCGTGTGCCCATACATGACAACATTATGTGTGTGCTTTTTGTGTATAAACATAATCTGCCGTCCACTTTACCATATGGATGAAATCACATTTGTCCAGTGCTGATGTGTGAGATCATCTTGTCAGGATGTCACTCAGCTGCACATCACAGCAAATGTTCATCCACTGTCTTACACCTGTATGAGATTAAACTCTGAAGACTAATCTTAATTCCCAGTAATCTGAGACTATTCTGCAGCTCATCTGACGTCAGGATTTAATACAGCGCTGATAAATAGCACCAGCCCACTAATAGATTACCCAATACTCTCATGTCAAATCAAATCCAGCAACCAACAAATACATAAGCTTTGCCTGCTTTTGCTCTCAGCCTGTTTCCTTTGTATTGAGTCAGGCTTGTATAAAGGACAGCACTGCCTTTTTTATCATTGTAACAATCAGATATTCACCAGTCAGTGTTTGTATCACATGGCTGAGCAGATAAATAATGGTTGGAAGTATTTAACTACTAATTTTACTCCCCTGCTACAAAGTACTCCAAAGGTTTAGATTGAGTGATCGCTTTTCAGAGAGTCCATTCATTCAAGTAAACTTCTTTGTGTGAAAATCAGCTCGCAGTGACTTTTAACCTGTCACATTATCATCACGTGACACTGCTGTTGCTTCTTAGATCCCATTCCCACATCCTGTATTAAAACTGTTTATAGATTTACTTAACATTGTGACTTATTCTCATTAGATGGATATTTTCCCTACTAGCCCTAAAAGCGCCATAAAACCTCTTCTAAAGTGATTCAGTTTAGATGCCTCACTTCTAAATTAATGAATTAATTACAGACCAGTATTCAATCTACCATTTTAGTGCATTTACAAGTACAATTGTATCTGGTCAATCAGCACTAGTCAAGGTTGACTTGACTTAACCACACCCGTTGGTACATTAGTAGATTAGGTTTAGATGGTACAATCTGATGCTTATTCTGATACTCTTATCTCAGCTATAGATTTTTGTAAGCATAGATAAATGTTCATCGAAAAGGTCCTATCCTTATCAACTTTTTCATGTTATCACTTGGAAACATCATCAGGAGACACTTTCATTTTCCTGAGAGTTATCTTTGATTCATCCTTTTATTGGTTTATAACGCTCTTAATGGTCTTCGTCCCACCTATTTATTAGATTTGCTTTTAACATATGAACCCTCGCACCCTCAGCCTTTTAATTATCTCTGTGTCTGAAGAGCTGAAGGCAACACTTTACAAATAAAGTTTGGTTGATTGTTTGATTTAGTTATGCTTCATTGATAACCATTTTATCTGTGAACTACTGTATGTTGTAATTTAAAAAACAACAACAACAACAACAACAGACAGACAAGGAAAAATTCAGTTAAGTTTTGTCATTTGTTGCAATCAAAAAAGTTGCTGTTAGGGTGTCGGTTAGCTCAGTTGGTAGAAAGTACAAAGGCTCAGTCCTTGCTGCAGCAGACCAGGGTTCGAATCCTACTTGCGGCCCTTTGCTGCATGTCATTCCCTATCTCTCTCTCCCCACATTCCTGTCACTCTTTGGCTGTCTCTATCAAATAAAGCTTGAAAAGGCCAAAAATCTTTAAAAAAAAAGTTGCTATTCAATTCTCAGGTAGGTGCATCCTCAAACTGTTGTTACTTTTCCCTTTTTTCAGTGTTCATATTTTCCACCCATCACTTGCAAAGATTTTAACACGTAATGATTTAATTTGAAAGGTTGCAGTCTATATGTGTTACTCAGACTCATTACTTCCTGTCTTCCTGTGTGTGGCACTAAGCCCCAGTGTGTTCCTGCTTAAAATGTGAATAAAAACTGCTCATAAATGCAAGCATCTGGGTACTTTAGTTCTTATCAAATGTATAAAACTGCAGTCAATCGCACATTTGTTGCAGACTATTTTCAGCTGTGGATTTGTTGCACATTTGTTACAACATTTGTTGTTGTATTTACAGCAGCAAGACTGTGTATGCGGGAAAATCTGAAAACACAGTGCCTTGTTCTTTGTAATGAAGACACATGTCACCCAGTGCAACAGTGTGGCTCATTGATATGTTGATATGAGTTTTTGGATAACAAAGGAACTCACACAGAGGCACAGAGAGACACACTGACAATAATCTTTAGTAGGATACATCCATGAGATTTGATCACTATTTTTACATATTTATCATCTATTTATTTATGATATGTATTTTGCACTAGTTGTTTGTCACCATAAGCAGTGACATAGACGTGGATGTAGATGTTGCAGGTTGGTTACAGATAGAAATCAATAAATGCTTTCGATTCCTTGTCGGCCTTGATGAAATCAGTGATTAGCCAAGAAAAAATTTCAACCAATGCCAGTGTAACCCTATTTTGAGTGCAAGGACAGGTGCAGTGGTGTGTGTGTCACCCTGTTTCATCCATGCTTCAACCAAGTGTGTGTGTGTGTGTGTGTGTGTGTGTGTGTGTGTGTGTGAGTTCAGCCTCTCTTTCCTTCTCCACGTCTACTTTGCTCCCTCTCAAAGTTCACTTCAGTTCTCTCACCATCTCTCTGATTTGCTGCCTTCCTCTCTTTCTACCAACCTATTTTCCACTCTGTTTCTTCGTTCTGCACACACACTAATATACACCTGAGCCTCATTTGAAGAAAAAAAACATGATTCTCAATAACAACAGTGATGGAAAAAGGAGCAGCACACACGCGAGTGAGAGACCACTTCAGCCTCCATTTTCAGAGTTGGAATCTGAATGTTTAATCATTCCCAGCTCTTTGCTGGGAAGATACATGAATTTTTCACAGTGTGAATAAGGGAGGGTGATGGGAACCCTGGGTAAAAGCAGGCCATCCCATACAGCCATGACATGGAGCATGCAAAAAAGATGGCATACAATCTGCAACTCCCCACTTTCAGCAACACAATGTGCAGTTTTGTGCAATTTATTTGCTTTCATGGCATTGTGTGTCTTTTGCTCTGCAGATATCATTTCTGACTTTCTATTTTCTGTGAAAAGAGATAACAGCTTTCATGTTCGTTGTGACATTGCCATGGGCCATGTACTCCATCAGATCGTTAGACTACAGCCGACAGCGTCAAAACAGCTGTCACAATATTTCTCCAACAATCACATACAGCTGTTCTAGGTTCAGTTTGAAATAAGGGAACTTCCATCACTGCGCTGAGAGCTGACATTTTGCAAGTGACACTGAGCATGCTTCATTAGCATTATATTTAAAAAATGCATGCATATGTATGTGCAAATATGCAGTCATTCTAATATGCATGCACACACATGCTTATAGTCATACCAACTGTGGCCCTGAGAGCTCAACACACTGCAGACAGACAAAACACAATTTGATAACACATACACAGCTAGCTGTGCCACTGAGCATTTCCGTATTTGGCTATACTTTATCCATTTGCAGCATTTTTTTCACATGTGCATGTGTTATGGAAGTGGTGAAGATATTTTCTGTTTGTGTCTTGTTCTATTTGCATGGCTTTTCTTAAATTGCTGTGTGTTGGGCCACTGTACATACCTGCACAAACATGCAACCACAAGAGAATTTACATGTGTATTTATATAGTGGTTTTATGCTTCAATATATTCAAGTCACATCACATGCTTGCCTATGCATGTGCGTGGACATCACCACTTACTCACACACACACACACACACACACACACACACACACACACACACACACGCACACACACACACACATTCACAGTGATGGCAACCACACACTCGATGTATTGTCCTCAGGGACATAATAGGCCATATTGATCGAGTCTGCGCTGGGATATTAGTTGGGAACAAATGGACAATGCACCTTCTACACACACACACACACACACACACACTAGCACGTACACATGGATCCTGAGCGACCTTTGTACAAGGATGAAGCCAGAGCTCCTTTCTTCCAGACACCTCTTTTTACTCTTTTTTACTCTTTTTTTAACCACCATACAGCCAGAGGTGAGACACTCTACTCTACTGCAGCCTGCAGTCAGATGTTATCATGTTGTGGTAAACTAATCGAGTTGGAGCAGAATTTTACAAATAAACTAATGTGAAAACAGTAACACTTTACAATATGGTACACAAAATTGTGAACAAATCAGAAACTACTACTACTTAAAGGTCCAGTGTGTAAGATTTAGGAGTATCTGTTAGCAGGAATGGAATAAATTATTCATTAGTATGTTTTCATTGGTGTGTAATCACCTGAAAATAAGAATAGTTTTCGTTGTCTCAAAATGAGCCCTTTATATCTACAGTGAGAGCAGGTCCTTTTCCACGAAGTCTGCCATGTTGAACCTCCATTTTTCTACAGTAGCCCAGAGCAGACAAACCAAACACTGATCTACATATGGCCTTTTTCTTTTTATGTAAATTTTGCAGTTTTTCCTACATGCTTTGAAGACGAGGGTGAGGCGTGGCATAGTGTTCGTTTGGTTGCAGTCTGCAACTTCACTGCTAGGGGGCACTAAATCCTACATACTGGACCTTTAAGGAATCATTAATAAGTACTTAGTGCCATCAAATGCACACACACACACACGACAGACTGTGAATTAACAGTGTTTTGAATCAGGGTTCAATTCGGCGTGTATCTGATCCACCAAACATCCCTAATCTCAAAGTCTGACTCATTCCCATTGTCATTTCCCACTAAAATCTAACCAAAGGAGGCTGGTAGCAAGTTCTTTTGTTGTTGAGGTGACAAAATCCAAAATATAAAGTTTGTACGGAAATACAGTTTATCTTTATGGATTATCTGGATGCCAAATTGACAAGAAACTTGTCAACATATTCTATTGAGTGATGTGTTTTTACGGTCATGTAAGGAATTGTTAATATGTCATGTCAATAATATGTTTATTTTTTATTTATACTTTTATATGTAAGTGTAATAAGGTTGTCTGACTTTGACTGCTTTTAGTTATTGCTTTGATTAATGGCTTAATAATGCGTGTATTGATGACTGATAGTGGCTGATCAGGCTAATTATCAGCTAATTGAATTTAGTTTCTAACGGCGCTATGCAATAAATGTCTGTCCCTTGTGATTGTGTTTTTAAACTACTTGTTTAATAAAATATGTTCATCACTGACTGCAAAGTTTGTTAGAATCTGAGTTAGATGACCATCAATAATGTACCATTATTGTAATGGTTAGTGGAGTGTGTGTTGTTAAAATGCTGCTGTGCTCTATCTCAGTACTCATGAACTAATTGGAACTAACTGCTGTACATATATAGTATAATTTATATACTACTATATGTTTTAACTAATATTTGTTAACAGCTCTGCTTTTAAAGCGAACAAACTGATCCGTATCAACCTTATATTACAGCACTGAATGAATGCCAGACAGAAATTGCTCTTATTTTTTAAATCTAAGCACTTCTTTCTTCCTTCTCTTTGCCTCTCTTTCCTCCTTCATAGCAGTACGCACTCATACACCCTTTTGTCTTTCTCCCCTGTTAACATCCACAGAGACAGACAGGCTATTGCCAATTCATTTGGTCCCGTCTTGTCTGCTCTAAGCTTTAGCCCGCCATCCTTTCTCCCCTCCTGCCCTGTCTCTCTCTCTCTCTCCTCTAATCTCAGTGGGAAGCCCTGGAATTAACCGCCAGTTTCAATCAAGTCCAGCCAGATTCACCCTCTTCTGTGGCCAGTGACCTGCATATCACACACACATGCACACACACACACACACACACACATACACACACAAAAGTAGGCATGCACACACACAGCAATCCCACTGTCGCTTAGTCAGAGGTCAAGAGGTGGACATCACTGTGCCCTAATGTTGTCCATGTCACACACCCTTCTGACACTAACGAATGGAAAAATTAGATTTTAATCCTGAGTGTGTATGTGTGCACTTGTATGAACGCTTGCATCCAAGTACATGTTTATGTGTGCACAGTTCTGTGTTTATTTGTGCTTGAGACCAGAGCTATCTTCCCCTGGTGGAGATCAATTAAATGATAGACATGCTTGGAGTCAATCATTCCTGCGGCCTGAACGATGTGTATGTAGCATACTGCACAGATAAAAAATGGTTAAAAGGCATTGTAAATCTCACACACAATATACTGTACACGCACTAATATTTATGTATATATTATTTGGATTTTGTTTTATTAATGTGTTTTATTCAGATTTTAATATCAGCTTCTCATCTCAACACTATATGCTATTTTTTTGGAGATGCGAGGCAGAGATGGAGGCAAATTGATCATTGGACATATTGGAAAATATGCTGGTTTGCTTTCTTGCTGAGAGCTCAATGAGAAGACCAATACCACTCTCATGTCTGTCTATTAAATATTAAGATACAGTTGACTTAGCTCAGCTTAAAGAAACAGCTAGCCCTGCTCTGTTCAAAGGTAAAACTCACTCATTAACATGTCACATCTCGTTTGTTTAATCCTTAGAAAAACTGTAACATGTTAAAGCAACATTGCGTAAAAATTGGTATTTTTGTGATTTAGCGCCCCCAGTTTCAGAGTGCAATACCACTGTCACCATCAACGTGATCTTTGACCTTTTTGCCTCTGCCATTATGTCGAAAGAGGCTCCTGAGCCCAGTTACATTGCACGCTTGCCTAGCTCTGGTCCACAACAACACAGGCTCCACTTCACATCTGTACTCCCCCATGCCCCAGGCCTGAAAACTCCCCTGGTGCTCTGAGCACACAGTCCGGGCAGCCTGACTAACGAACCGAGCTAACATTACCTAACATCAGCTATAGTTCACAGCAACACAGTTTATTTTACTCTCCATCAGGCAACTCTGTAAATCACAGACAGTTGATGCTCAGCAGCAGGAGGACATAAGAGGGAAAACCAAAACACATTTTCTCCATAAAATATGATCCAATTTTGCCAAAATCAGTGAAATAGTTGGTGGTGTGTGCTGTAAAGCATCATGTACTTCTCGCAGGTGATCATACCTGAAGCACAAAGTTACATAGTGCAGAGTGGGGTGAAAGAGTAGCAACAAAATGATTTAAAATCTGTTATTTTATTGTACAAAAAAAATACTTTAATTAGTCACCATAATGGCCTAACTCTTGGAAACTGCCAGTCCGACAACAATGCCCACTTCACACAGTCATTGGACAGTATCATCACGTCCAGATAAGTACATCATGAATGCCGTCAAGGTGAAAACATCCAAGTCAACAGCCAAAGTGTGCAGCCATGTCACCATTTGAAGGCTTCATTGCAGACTACAGACACATGTGAAGACACATTTCTTTGTCTTTGTAGTCACTTTCAAGCATTTTGAATCCTTTACACCCGTTTTGCTTGGAAAAATGCCCACATCAACATGACATCAACAGGGTCATGTTTTTAGATTTGACAAAGCTCCTCTAGCATCATAGAAGACTGTGTACAACAACCAAGAGCTGAATAGTACTCCCCATGACAACAACTGAGCAGCTTTTCTTTTGGGGCCAAAGTGGCTCAATAGCAATTGTTGAAAACACAATTTCCCAAGTCCAAGGATACTAACTGGCAACTGTAGCCTCAAACATGTTTCTCTAAAGGTTTAACTTCAATCAGGGAGAGCTACAGACCTCCAAAAATGCTCAAACAGAAACAGTGGTCTATTGCTCTTACATTAAATGTGATATCAAAACTCAATTCACAATTCACTTCACAGAAATGTATTCACTTAATAGTTGTGCCGCATTGGGGACTGAACCACATTTCTTCACCATGGTCTCAGGGTAAAGGATGAAATGCACCGCTGTAGGGCGGTGGAGCCAGTGAATTAACCACACTTTGAGTGTATTTTATTATCCATCCTGCATACAATAGAGCATGCTGCTTTTCTTATCGCGACGCACTTGGTGAGATGAGAAGGTAATAGCTGTGTCAACAGTGCAGTTGCCATGGAGACAGCAGGGTTTCCATAGCCTAGCCATGCTTTTTTCCAAGTAGACCCAGTTTGTGCATGTTGTCGTGACATTGAACCCCGTCAAGAGCTCTCATCGCTCCACTCTTCTGCCTTTTACCTAGCCATTGAATCCAGCTGATCTCTGATGATGTATGATATGACCTATGTGTGTTGCAGGCCTCAAGTTGACACACTAGAACTAGAAGCTCTTCAGAGGAAACAAGGACATTTGGGCAACACCGCTCAGTTGAGTGCATTTGTGCCTTTTCTTCTTGTCAAATTTAGCCCGCTCTTGATGGAGAAACCTTTAAATTCTTTGTTGACAAATCAAGGTAAACTAGTAAAGGTATGGCTGTTAAGAAATCTAAGTAGAAAATAAATCACCTCAAGAAAAAACATATATTATTTTGACTATTTCTACCACTGTGTACAAAAGCTTGAATTCAAAGATGATTTCCTTTTCACAGTCCTCAAGGTTAGTTCATAGATATGAACGCTTTTAACACTTACTATATGCACGAGACAAGCTGGCACAAAGATGAAAGTGTGTGAGCTGCTTTGCATTCAATAGTCTCTCTCAGTCAGGGAACTCTGAGCTGATAAAAAACAGATTTACAGACAAAATCCTGCTGAATTTGAAATGATTTTCAGGGGGCAATGTAAAGTAATGACCAATAAGAAACAACATGTGATCAGTTATCAAAGGTATATATTTAGGATCAGGGTTAGGGTTAGAAACTTTGAGCTATTTTGAAGGAAGGCCTCTGCTATCTTTGCCACAAACTCACAATGTGACAATTCCCACAGAAACCTGCAGCTGAGCAGTGTTGATTCATTTTTCTTGTCCCTGGTTGCCTGGCCCTTGAACCACTGGACACAAACATGTTTGTCCCTGTGGTTTTTATCGCCGTCACAAACAAACAGGCTGCTGACTTACTGCCACATGCTTGTCCGAGCTGGTTTAACATGTTTATACACATAAATAGCATCACTCACACCTTATGGCTGCAGACGCATGACTCATCCAACATCTTTAGACGTAAATAATAATAATAATAATAAAAAAAGAAGAGGATAAACACTTCGATCAGACAGGCTCAGATGGCCAACTCCCTTTTATCCTCTCAATCATTGCCTTATATTCTCAGGCATGATTCTATAAAGAGTCTGTTCAGAAATTTGCCAGTTGAGAGTGATGACACGTGTGAAGCAGATGTTTTTCATCTTTGAAAAGTCACCAATGAAAGGCATGCATGTCACAGTAACCGCCAGTTTCCCCCCTGGATATTTGTAAGTTTCAAAGATCATCTGACTGACATGGATCATTATGGTGTTAAGTTGTTTGTTTCTCTCCTCTCTTCATTGCCCTGACATATGAAAACAGCAAATATACTCCAAAGCATGTGCCCATATTTCTCCCTTGTCTTACATCTAAACTACTAGTTTCAATTAACTTTACTACTTAACTTTACTAACTATTAACTAATACAAGGAAACTAGCAGGAATACTGCCCATAAGATATACATCATGAATTAAACAAAGGTGTAGTGTTTACAGTGAAAAATATTATAAAATTAGCCTTTTTTAAAGTTAATAAAGTTCTCAGGAACAAAGCGTGAGTGTATTACTCAAAATCTCGAACTAATTCTTAAGGGTGAAGAAAAACTAAGATTATATACAGAAGTTTAATGATGTTGCATAATTATTAGGTACATTTATTGTTTCACAGTCACATGTTTGGAAAGCTAACTCGGATTTAATGGCTAAAGTCCAACAGTCAACTAAAATCTTTGAATATCAGCTGAAAGAACGTCTCAGATCTGAGATGTCCTAACACATTTCTTTTTCTTTTCCGTTTTTGGCATTTGAGGTGAATTCTTGACATTTTTTTCCCAACTCTGATGGTCAGTTTCTTCAGCAGTGGCCAGTGGTTGCTATAAAAAAAATCCATAGTTACCAGAATGTCAGAATCTGTCTTGTTTTGTCACTCCCTCTAACCTTCCATCATATGCACACATAGACACACATATCACTAACTGTGCTGCAGCGGTAGCTTTGTGGGTATAGGTTTTGGTGGTGTAAATCAATGACATCCAGCTCTACATCTCCACTAAATCCATCACCAATGCAACTTGCTGAAATTAAATCATGGATGTGAGCCAACTTCCTCAAACTAAACTAAATAAAGATCATGATCATCATCTCCCTCACCAAAACCGCTCACAACTTCTGCCTCACCATCGACAACTCCACTCTGTCCTCCTCCCCACACATCCGCAACCTCTGAGACATTTTTTGACAGCAACCTCTCGTTTGAACACCACGTAAATCAACTCACTGACCTGCTCCATCACCACAATCCTCCGCGCAGCCTCCGCTCTTCTCTCCTGTGTCCGCCACTCAGGACCAAGCACTGGGCCTGGGCCGACAGAGCTGCCTCCTCTCTCTGGAACTTGCTCCCCAAACACATCCAAGACCGATCGAATAAAAATCGAACTGCTTTTAATGTGCAAATCACAGATATGTGTTTCATTTTGTATAAAGCGTCTTTGAGCGCCATGAAAAGCCGCTGGACAGACACTGTTTTTGTGTAATCTCCCTGCATTTTTTTGTGTGGCCTTCTCTTGGAAGGAAGTAGTGGGCGGAGAAAAAAAAAACAACATAATTTAGATTCTTGCTCATTGAAAAATCAAATATCTTTGTAGCGGAGAACACTGGCGGTTTTTGTACAGCCGTGACCTGCATGGAAATGGAATCACAGTCAGATAGTGAACACTGAGTAGCGGCTCAGCTCCGCCTGTCAGCTATGTTGGAATGCTATTACTGGTGTAATTGCAGAGTGTTTTTGATAGTGGTGACATTTACACATCGTCACCACTGTCCTTTAATACTGTCCTTATCACTGTGTGTGTGGTAATATGACTCTATTAGAACCACAACATATGATATCATGAGATATCTTCTATCCTATGATCGTGCAAATAGTTAACTTGTAAGTCTTTCTTTTTAGTGCTAAACCAGCCCTGAACAGTCTTCACATCGAAGTGTTCACTCGGAAGAGTTCTTACGAAGACTGAAGTCCAAAAATACACAGAAACACAAAAGGCCACACGCTCCTCAGGCATCTTTCCTCTCACAGATGGTGTATAGGACCTCTGGCTATCTTTTGCCAGAGGGGTCTTCCATTTTCTCTGCCTTTTCTCACTCTACATCTTAGAATCAGTCAATAAATGACAGTGTACGATTCAGACGTGAATTGTATACATTCTTGTCTTTACAGCGTACCTGTTGTGCAGCACTTTGGAATTAAAGTGGTTGTAAATCTACATTTGGCAAACACAGTTGATGGATGGAATACTAATAATGGCACTGGTGGAAAAGAGTGGAGGACACAAGGATGAATAAAGAAGTAAAAGAGTGACAGTCACCCCTAAAGTTCTCAGGTTGTCATTTGAATAATTGACCATTGACCAATCGACCACTAAACCACTCCTTAAACAGTAATTGGTGTTGCGGTGAGCATGGGACTGTCAGAACGATACCTTTAAAGTGTTTTGAGCATGGTGTCTGCTTAACTATTTATCTGCTCTATTGTAAGCTTAACTTGGAGATGATCCCGTCAAGACCCACAGGTTGGGAACTACCAATCTAAAGAACAGCATCTGAAAAAATATTAAGGCCTCAGCAGGGTGAACAATGGAAGCAAAGGAAACAGGTGGGTAAAGGACTACAGATCAAGTGGGGGATTAATACGAATAATCCAAATAAGCCTACACAAAAAAACACTGTGGAAAAGAGTTCAGATTTAGTCCAAACTAATCAGATGATCAGCTGGCAGGTCCAGTTTCATAGCTTTTGCTCAGAGGATTGTTCTTTTCCAGCAGCACGCAACCTATGAAATTTAGCTGGGATGGAAACTTTTGAAAAAACACTTAGAAATCTGAGTGTTTATCCAGTCTTTGGCACCATTAGGGGTGCCAGTCCTCCTGTGCACTGATCCCCGATCCCTGTTCTGACACTCAGCAGGCTGTCTGAATGGAAATGGAAAAAACAATAGAGGCTTTTTGTGCACAGTAGCACCAGCTTGGCATGAAAAATCAACAGGACACAAACAAGCAAAGAGGATCATAAATAGTAAGATATACCAATGACCGACGATGAGCATAGACATCTGCACAGGACGTAAGCTATATCTGCGCATGCACTGTTTACATATGAGTCTGCGTCATACAAATTATGTACAAATTCCTAAATCTGATTTACCACATTCCTAAACAGGATCCTTGTGCTTTTCTTTAAGGTAATTTAATTGGTAACACTTTACAATATGGTACAGAGAAATGTCAGCAGGCTAACTACTGAGGGATGAGTGAGGAACAACCTGATAATGAATCCTTAACTCAGAATCAAGTTCTACAGGAGATGATGAGTTACCAGGGCTATATTTATTAAGTAGTCCTTATGACAAGTAGTTTGTACTAATTCATAATTAGTTCCTTGATAACAAACCAGGAACTATTTATTAAGAATTCATTAATTATCAGGTGATTCCTCACTCGTTCCTGAATAACTACTCACTTTCTTTTTGTAAAATCATCTCTATTTTATTTTCCTCTATTCATAAATAACTTTTTTCTTTTTTTTCTCCTGCTGTTTCTTTCTTATGTGTGCCTTTTTTTTGATAAATTCCACAAATTCCATCCTCACAAGGCACTGAGCAACAAAATGAAATTATGTTTCCCAGTGAGGTTTGTTGACTTCTGCCAAAGGACATTCCACAGGAGGGGGAGGAGTGAAAAAATGGGACACACAATGGAAAAAAAAAAAATGCCACAACGTGGTCACCTTTTCTTTATCTGTTTTTAACTTACTGTATGCTTCATAAAAACTAAATAAATAAATAAATTTGCCTTTTTTTAAGCCTTGCAACTTTCTGCTGAGCTTATGGGAAAATGTGCTGTCTGCTGCAAGAAAACTACTATTTGAGCGTGACAAATTATTCTTCCAAAATACTCCACATCACACATCCACAGGCCAATGAAATTAGCAATGTGCTGCTGCAGACAATGTGACATGGTTGAAAGCTCCAGAACAAGCGAGTAAGTGGACCCTGAGTTCAGACTGTCATTTAGTCAAAAGGATCTACTAATTGCAGATCTGAGTCTATTCATTTAGCTTTACATAAATATAACAAATGTCAGCTGAGGTCATGACAAAACTGCCAAATATAAAGAAATTACAACACACTGATGTTTTAGACAATACTGTGCCTCCATCATTGTGGCAGAAGTTTGTGTTTGGCCCTTTCCTGTTTCAACACACAAAGCCAGATCCATGCATTTGTTTAGTTTGGTGTTGAAGAACTTGACTGGCTTGCACTGAGCTCTAACCGCAACCCCATCCAACACCTTGGGGATGAACTGGAACACCTGACTGTGAGCCAGGTTTTATCACCCAACATCAGTACTGGACCTCAATAATGTTAGCTAGCGGATGAATGGAAGCACAGTTCTGCAGCCAGACTCCAAAATCTTGTGGAAAGTGCGAAACCAGAAGGGTAAAAGCTGCCCGTGGTTTTAAGATGAGAAGTTTAACAAAGTTCAGGTGTCCAAAAAACTTTTACTCGTGTGATATATCCTGTCAGTCATTAGGTAGTGTTCCACCAAGTTTTGTTGGTACATTTTATTTTATGCAGGGACTGTCTCGGCTCAGTGTCTGGTGAATTGATTTTCCTAAAACGTAGATGAGACAGGCAAAGAAAAAGCTACAAAAAAAGATTTGCCAGCTTCAAGCTGACTCACTGACAAATTCAACAAAAAAAAAAAAAAAAACTATACAAAACTTCAAAGGCATGAAAGGAAAAATACGTTTAAACTGACCTGCTGCACTGCAAAAAAAATCTGAACTAAAATTCCTGGCCATGTGTGAGTGTGTGTCTTTCTCTACTTTGTCCAAACTCCTCAGCCTTGACTGACGCTTGCAGGGTCTATTCCCTCCAGCTTTGAAAAACACATTCCATTTTAATGTAGCAGCCGCTCACAAGGTCATTTGTCACTTGATAATGACAAAGCAAACCCAAAGGCATTTCACTGTCAAGTGTGTGTATGTGTGTGAAGGAAGTCTGCGAGATGAGAGGGGTGGCGGCGTCCTTGTGAGCTCATAGACTGGTTTGAAGTTTGTGAAGACGTGATTAGATACTTCTGTTACCACAAAGAAAACACACACATTTTCTAAGCTCATGCAAACGTGTTAAAAATGAAATATCCTCTGTCTTTTCGTGTCCACATACATGCATCCAGGAGTTTATGAAGCATCAAATCCCCGCCACTGTAACAGATGTACTCCGGAGGGCATCTAACTTCCACACATGAAGGTTGCATTTACAAACTCCTAACAAGCATGTGCTGTAAAAATCACATGTTGCAAACACCAGCCAGGCTTACTGCTCGTGAAATCGGCCTTACAAGCCGTAAAAGTGGGAGATAAAATCAATATGTGATTTTACTGCCTGTTTTCTGTGTTATTCCGTGCATATCATCGCACTGTTTCTTGACGACTTACGTAACAATGCTGAGGAGATAGAGATGTTTATATTTAGAGTACGAGGCCTCCAACCTTCAAACTGTATCCTCTAATTCCTTGGGCACCCGATGTTGCAAAACAGTGTGTGAATTTGTGTGGGTGGGTGTTTGTGTATGATCATGAGTGAAGCTGTGAAAACAGGCATGTATGAATATTTGGTGTATTGGTGCAAACATCAATTGGTGCGTGTGCATGTGTGTGTGTGTGTGTTTGTTAATCCTTGCCAGACCTATTTGCTGGCCTTGCTGGTAAGAGGGGCATGTGTGGACGGGGTGGCACACAACGTGCCCTGGTTGGCAGGACTGGCATAAAGACAGATTACAGTAAAGCAGCACAGTGGTCACACAGTCTGAGCTCTGAATATGACTGCTGTCTGTGGAAACTAGCTGGTCTGTACTGGCTTGAAATCGTCTTTGCTGGTCTGTACTAGTTTGGTTTGATCTCTGTTGTTCTGGGAAACTTTGGCCTGATTAATTTGATTGTAAAATGGTTGAATCTGTTTTGTTTGGGGACTTGAGTTGATGCAAAGGTTGTAATATCTACTTCTGTCGTCTTTGAGGTGCTCCTGCTGATGGGAATCTTTTAAGATGTTTTAAACATGATTGCATGATTAAATTATAGAACACAAAAGTGTACAAGCTGAGGCATACTAGAAGGAAATAGAAAGGAACAGAAATAGATAAATATACGGCAAATTCAGTGCTTCTGAATGACTTAACTAGACGAGAGTGCACCGTTCAAAGAGCCCAATTGTAAACAGAAAGAGTATCTTAGGAGTTCTTTTCATTCTTACATTTCTTGTACGTGTGCTATCATCTAGCATCTGTTGTCAAATGTAAACCAGGTTTTGTATCAACATTGCTGTCTTAAATTGATTCTTTGTCTATTTTTGTCTCAGAGTGCAACCAATCAGTCACTCCGGGGAGTCAAATTTTCTTGAAAGTTTCAAAAACGACACAGTCCACCTAACCCAGGTGGCTCTCAGTACCAGATGTCCCAAACAACACCTTGAAATTATGAATAAACATCCCTGCAGGAATTAGGATGCTGTGATGTGACAATATTTAATTCGTCATTTCTTCATAAGCGTTTCCACAATAATGGGCTCACGTATGAGGCAGAAAAATCACGTGTAAAATGTTAATAAATCAGTGATCAGCTGGTGTATTGAACAGTTACACTATATTCATCTTTCACATCCACATGCGACAATGAGGGCCTTCACTTATCTGGGATTGTGACAGACTGAAAACACATGACACTTTCACACTGACTGGTCTTGTGATACATGAATACACACACACACACACACACACCAACATTTACACACACTGTCTAAAAAGAGAAAGAGAGAGTCTAAATCTATACTAAACCCCCCTGAGAGTTTCATTCCCTAGATACGTGAGCGCCATTTGAAGCGCTGCATCCACACAGGCTCACATCCGCCTGGATACGTGAGCGCCATGTCGAATTCATGACGGTTGTCATGGCGCCCACATAGCAACCGGCTATACATGTACCGGCTGCTGCCTCCGGTCGACTCGGCGATGGGGGGAGAGGAATGGGGAAGGGATAAGAAGGGAGGGGGGAGTATGAGGGCAGAGAGTAGAGGGGTGGGAGGTCGAGGGAAACAGGGCTGGGAAATTGAGGGGCGTGCATGTCAATTTGTGCTTCTTGTTGTGCGTGTGCATGTTTGCATGCGTTAGAAACGAAGAGATCTAAAAGGGTACAACAGAGAGAGAAAAAAAAGGCAGAGATAGATGAAGAAAAGGGGATCAGCTGGTCTGTTGGAGGACGGAGAGATGGTACAAAGATAGAGGAGAAGAGAGTGAACTCACGGTTGACAGCTCTCTGAAAAGCCATGTGGGTCATGGAGAGACAGAGAGGCAATAAAAGACAAGTGCATTACTCACTGTAATGCTGTGTTTTCGACAGACAACAACAACAGACTGGAATGATTGAATGAAGGTGATTGTGTTCAGACGAAAAAAGCACTGATTGAATGCATTATACATGTACATGTTTCTTTGTAGAAATAATCATCTAAGACGACGTTTAATCTTGTATAGACACTTGAAACTGCATTTGCCTTCAACGAATCAACACATGCTTCAAGAAGAGGATTTTAAATTTAGCTTTTAAGACCGAACACGAGGCTAAAAAAGTGATATTTTTAAGCTGAGTACACTGCATATCATTACGGCGAATAAAGAGAAGCATGTTCTGCTAATTCCTCCTCCTCAGTTGGTCGTGTGAGCGCGTGCAAAGCAGTTCATGGGTAATTGATGTGCAGAGTCTTATTTTGGGAGCTAAATCAAACGACAGGGCTTCACGCATCACCTGGCAAAAAACGCAGCAACACACACACACACACACAAGTACACATATCAACATGCAGACCTCTTTACAAGCAGCTGTACGCTTCATACTACAGACATGAATAAACGCACATATACAAAGACCAAGGAGGGGTACACGTGAAGGCGCTCACACACAGCGACACAGGCACACATACATGAATATTTCAGTTTGCTTGAAAACGTGCAAACCAACCATCGCCCATCCCCCCACCCCCAACCAACCAACCAACTAACCCTCAGCCAAAGCATGGGTAGCAGTGCAGGAATAGGCCATAAATGATAGAGAAAGAAGATGAAGAAGGCAAGAAAAGGAGAAGGAGAGTGGATATAGATGGTCTGACAGACTGGAAATTCATCAGGCAGAATGAAGGGAACGGGTGGGAGAGGACGTGGAGGAAAATATAGACATCAGGGTGGAGTGACAGCTCCAGACAGCTCTCTGAGAGTAGTGGGGGGAGCGACAGACCCTGATTTACATTCTGCTGCCTCACCACTGAAGAAATACGACCGTTTTTTTTGGGGTTGTCATGTTGGTCAACTGAGGTGTTAAATGGTAACTAGTCAAAACAGCTGATGTACTGAGGGTCTATTTTTGGAACAGTTTCAGGTGAGCGACCATGAGTTCATCCATTGTACCGTGATTTAGCTGCTCCCATGTGAACAGGCAGCAAACAACGTTTACCTCCTGTGGAAACATGAGCAAACCACTTCCACGGTCCATTTTTTTGGGTCTGCTCCCAGTGGGCATTAGTTACTTTTGGCCATCATTTCTGACAGTTTGGATAACACCACAATTTCAAAGATGTGGGAAGTCAAAAAGAGGTCAAATGATGATGATTGGACAGGTTGTGGACAAAGCCAGAGTCAAGAGGCATCGCCCTCAGATTCAGGAGTTTCACATGTAAAGACAAACTGCTGAAGATTTCTGATAGCCAGACTACATCATCAGACTTTGACTCATTTGACGACTCATTGGTACAGTAAATGTCTATGAGAGCTGATGTTAGCCTGATACAATATGTTCTCTTACAACTCCAGAGCTAGCTCGTGTTAGCTTGACAACAACTGATTGCACTCAGGCCGATCACCAGAATTGACGTCACATTTCTGCTGATATGTTGAATCTTAATCTCTAACTAATGTTTTTTTTAATGTTTATTATAATTTACTTGACATGGGAGTTGCTTGAGACTTGGTCCAAAATCTGGTCCGAATCATACATTTGACGTACAGGAGGTCAATGTTGAACAAAGTCGGTCTATGAACTGTGTCCAGTCAGACTTGATTCAAGCAGTCATGCCACATTCCCAAATCTCACCAATTAGCATGGTGAATGTACTAAAACTATGAAAATAACACCAGAGTTGTAATAAACTGGAATTGTTCCTTAATGGCAAAGCAAAAATGGAACTTAATCTCTATCATGGTTAGATTTAGATTAGATTTATGTTTGCTCTTCACACCAGAGTGGCACTTGACCTAACCGGAGGGGTATATCTGAACCACAGGGGTACTACAGTGGTATAAACTCAATCTGAGTAGCCAAAATGGCCTGACCCAATAGTGTCCTAAATCTGGCACACCTGGTTGCCATACTCATGATGAATGATGTAGCAGAATCAGTACACTCCCAAAAGCACTGATTTGGTTTGCAGGTCAAAAGAAGGTCTCCACTTCACGGTTAAAATCACAGTAAATGTGGAAGAAACATGAAAGTTAGGGCATGTTTCACGCTATTTGTCACTTGATTGCTGTCAACCAAAACCAATTTACACCAAAATTACCCAAAAATTAAGTTGTAGTGAATCTGACCCTCAGGCCAAATAGGCCCAAGTCTGCACTTTCAAAACTTGATGGGTCAGTAGAAAACAGTCAGTAAGTTTACATGCAGCAAAAAATTCGAATTTCTGATCGTATCAGACATAGTTCGGACTTTTAAAATGCATGTAAACACCTTAATCCGACCTACTTCGGACCTACTTCGGACCATAATGGACATCTCAAAATCGGATAAGAACATCTAGATAATTCGTTCATAGTCGGCTTTTTAACGCCATGTATGCTCAGCAATCGGATCTAAATCGGATTTTGCATTCTGCGCATGCTCGAGAATTTCCGCCGGGGCTTTCACCTGGGAGTGAAAGGAGACGTCGTATTAAATAGCAGTGTTGTTGCTTTTATATGCATTATTAGGAGGAAAATAATACACAAAATGTACGCTACTGTAGCATCGTCCATCTCTTCTTACGCAATCTTTGTTTGAACGCCGTCAGATAGTTTGTTGTTGCTGATAAGTAGAGGTCAACCGGACGTGGCTCTTTGTTGAGAGGGCTACAGCACCACATAGCGTAACGGAGTCAGCCATGCTCCAGCCGTTTATCCGATTCTCTGAACGGCATGTATACTCAGACAAGTGATCCGGTCCTATGCATGTCATTATCTGATACGATCAGAAATTCAAATTTTTTGCTGCATGTAAACGTACTGAGTGTCTGTCGTGGAGTCAAACAGCAACTGAACAACCATCACCCTCCATGTCACATGTCCAAGGCGCCCCCCACACACCTTTCCAACAGTGGATGCATCTGAAAGTTCTTGTAATTTTCCAAAACCAAAAGCAAGTGTGCCAGATTTAAATGTAAGCATCAAGCTCTATTTTTCCCATTCCTCACAAAAACTCCTGTCTGAAAGTGTGAATCTTTATGCCCATATAGCCCTTCTGCCCTCACCATGTAAACTTTTTGTGCCTCCAGACAAGCTCGGGCGACTCTTCATACCAACTGGCTGAATCTGGCAGTTCCTCCAGTGCCAGAGCGCAGTCATGTGTGACAACATTTAGCCACAATGGACCTTTTTTCACAGCAGGCTTGTCATAGCAGAAAATGTCATTAACAATGGCTCAGTTCCATTAACTGTGCCAATAAGCCGTGCCAGTGAGCACAATAAAAGCATAACGGACTTATCTAAATGGAATGCAGTCGTTATAAATTAAAAGTTATTATAAGTTATTTATAACACCTGTCCGTTTCCTGTTATGTTATATACTTCATTGTGCAACCCGGTGTTGACCTTGATTCGTGGATTGATGGCATGCCAAAATGTCTGCTGTGAAAAAAAGGGCTATTGGCCTGATGCAGCTGGCTACTCAGGAGGTGACATTTAAGTATTGTCCCGTTAGGACGCAGACATATCATCACTGAAAAGAATACTTTGACAGTCTGGACATGGGTGTCCCCAGGTATAATTTACCAGGAATTTGTTTGACTCTGGTGATTTCACCATTTCAAAGGTATGTGGACCCACGGAGCAATTTCCTAAAACCCTGTTGTGTTCCTTTAAGACACTCATTGGCGAGAGTGATATTTTATTTGAAGAGGAGTTAGCGTGTAGGCCCATGTGTGGGTGTTCATGATGCAAGCTTGTGAAAGCATGTGGCTGTACGGCCAAATGATAAAAAAGCGAGCAGGCTCGTCAGTGCACGCCTGTGACATGAACAGGACAACTTGTGATTCGCACAATGTTTTCAGTTGACTGAAACTGGATGGAGCGCACTGTCCAAAAAGTTCATTTTATTTGGGAAGCAGTACATGCAAATACACATACACACTCATCCACTCTCTGGGTGTGTGTGTGTCTTCCTGTGGGATGCACAGCAGGCGGAGGAGGTCAAAGTTCAAGGGGAAGTGGGGTTGAAAAGGCGGGAGTGACACACATTCATGTGTCTCCCTTCCTTCTTCACAATCTTCCACACACAGCGACCTCCTCCAACACATCTCACTCACACACACATGTGCCAGTGAACCCACACCTCATTCCCTGTTGCAGCAGTGTTAATCTCTCGCTCCATTTGCACTCGTCAGGAGATAACGACATCATTAGCACACATTAACATGTCTTTGTTATCATTCCCTCAGTGTCCCAGAGTCCCAGTGTGTGTGCATACTCTTGCGTGTGTGTGTGTGTTAAAAGAAGGAGCTGTGAATGGGGATGAAGCGTGAATGTGGGTTTTTCAATGATTTCAGTCTATCACAGTCTGTCACAGGGGTGCGCGTGTGTAAGCCAACACATCCATTTACACATCAGCCAAGATATTCCACAGCAAAACGTACTTGCTAATTACGCTCATTATCTGGATGTTTGACACAAGCTTTTTGCTGTTGTATGAAAACGTTGGATTAATGCTGCAGGAAATGTTTGACACTAGGTCGAGATCTCAACTTTTGCATCAGTGATTTTTGACTCACATTATCCAATAACAAACCAGGACCAAGAAACTAAAGTCACACAGTAGTACTCTTGTGAAAATTGCACGTGAATTTATGCTGCGTTTCCACCGGCACGGTACGACACGGCACGGCACGACACGGTATTTGCGTGTTTCCACTAGCACGTAGTACCTGGTATCAGGTGCTACTTTGGTGTCGCCTCGGCCCTGGTTCCAAGCGAGCCGAAGCGATACTAAAACGCGACGTCAGCCGACTGCCTTCCACTGATTGGCCGACGAGTGTTGTCACTGGAAGCATCATAAGCGTGCGACGACCAACCAGACTGTAAATAAATACAAGACTCGACCACACCACTTTTTAAAACCCCACTGCTCTTCGACTACACTCGAACACGAGAAAATGGCTTCGCAGAAAAAATCCACGCCATGGTCGGTTGTTGTGTTGCTGGTGTTGTTGTTGTTCTGGTCTTCCGGTTTTGTGCGTGGCTTGGCGCGGTGTAAATGACATCACGGCGGTTTTGCGCAGCCATGTTATGACGACCCCGCCCACGTCGAGGAGGTACTATGTGGTACTCTGTTGTAATGGAAACAGACCTGAACCGTACCGTGCCGTGCCGTGCCATACCGTGCTAGTGGAAATGCGCTATTAGTGTGTTTGCGCAATTTCTGTGAGTTCAAATATTCACTACAAAACAATACATTTTGCACTCTGAGCTGTCAAGGATGTATCCTTTTAAGGATATTGAACATTATGAACAAAATACGTTTACTGTCAAAATGAAGGATTCTCTGAAATTGTGCTTTCCAAACTTGTGGATCTCTGTTTATTTTGTGTCTTTGAAAATAAATGAAGGTGTAACAGAAATCCGTTCAGTTGACCTTCACCTTTTACTCTGTATCCAACGTTCCTCCCTCTCTGAAACAGTATGTTAACATTTCCAAAAATGGGTTGGACCCTCAGTGTTTTGCTCAAGGTCACCTACACTGTCCAGTAGAAGGGCAATGTTATCTCTCTGGACCATCCTGGTTCCAAAAAAAAAAAAAAAGGTGAAGGTTAGATTCAGAATTATCATCTTGCTGGAAGCTATTTTCGCAGTCAGTCCATATATTTTCACTGAGTTATCCTGTCACGACACAGACAATCCCAGTGTCATGATCTCTGTCCTCTCCTGGATGTTTAGGAAGAACCATAAATCAGATCCATCTGGGAGTCTTGAAGACGGGAACTGGATGCTGGACACGTGTCGTCTTTTCTGTAGAAGAGAATTCCCAGTGGACTGACAGCCACGTATGTCAGCAGCTGGTGTTCTGCACTTCATACACGCTCATATGCGTTTGCGTACACCTGAAAAGGAAAGAGTCAATAAACACAGATGGAATGGTTAAAATGTCAAGGCTGTAGTTAAAACACATTGCAAATAAAAGGCAGATCAACATGCCTTAGATCATAGCAAAGCTTAGTATATTTAATTCTATAACTGATATTATTTTAATGTTTGTCTTAAAGCAACATTACAAACAAATTGCAATATCACTGTAAATATAGACAACTGAACACATGTTTTTCTTATGGGTACACATGAACCCAAAGAAGCATTCATTACAAAGAAACACCATCTTATGTGGGAAGCTAGAAGAACATGCCACTATGTTTTAGAGTCTTACTGGTGTGCAGTTAATTATGTAATCTTGTCCTCTTGAAGGCACCTACATAAATTATTTTGATTGAAGTTCCTCAAACGTCCACTTGAGGCTGGCCACAGAACGAATCAATCTCCATAAGCCCCCATAATGTCCAACTTCACAGCAGAAACAAACATGTTTACAGCCTGGTACAACAGTTTTGGTCTCTATAGCTAATTTCCCCTTCCATGAATCCCTTACATGTACTGAATCTGAATTTTTATTTAACTCACCTGTTCAGATTATATTAAGGCTTAAAGTTATGCACAATTAACATTGTTGCTGCTTTGACTGACAGGTAGGTGCTGTTACAGATGACTTGTTTGAGGACCCAGGCGTTGTTTGGCCTGCCTCA
Organism: Sciaenops ocellatus; assembly: GCA_033000465.1. Lineage (NCBI taxonomy): Eukaryota > Metazoa > Chordata > Actinopteri > Sciaenidae > Sciaenops > Sciaenops ocellatus. The sequence continues at coordinate 14,421,755 of CP136873.1, forward strand.
GACCCACCGATGATCCACGTCTTTGCCGATTTTTAGATTAACCCGGAGGCAGAAGAGGCAGGACTGCCAACATGGCAGCAGTGAGAGCCACAGATTTTGAGCTTTAAGGCAGCTCTTCAGAAACCTGTGAATTACGTCACGGATACGGCATCCATTCTTTTTCTTTCTTTATTTCTTCATTCGTGCATTGATCTTGATTTGTTGTGCAGAAATTTACCTAACTTGTGCAACATTTGAATGGAAAGCAAAGTGTGTATTTATTTGATACTGAACACTTCAACAGATCCATGTCTGTTGACTGAAAGTGTAATAAAAAAGGATTTCACCTTTTCACTTTTCAGTTTCTTCCTCCACATTTTCATCCCACTGCAGCCTGTTTTGCCTAATCTTGGTGCACTAGTGAAGCACCAGTACACAGCAAGCCTGCAGAAAGTAGGACTTCTATGATGGTGACATGAATTCATCCCCTCTATCTTCTAATTCCTCTCCCTCTCTATGACCCTTAAATGTTCCTCAAAAACCTCTGGCTGGGCCTTCCGGTGCCCATCCCAGGCCCACAGGGGTGTATGTGTCCAAGCTCAAGCCACCTCTCCCTGCTTGACCTCGCTCTGCCTGCCTTCCCGGGCCTTAATCCTGATCAAGCATGTCTAGACCTCTCATTACCAGCACATAATCAGGGGGCAGGGGAAAGATGGGGCAATAGGGCCAGAGGGAATGTAGGATAGATGGGTGGGAGGAGAGGAAATGATACAGAGAAAGTGACCCTGACAGTGACCCACACATTCATTCCACTGTTTACTTTCTCGGTAAACAGACAGACTATACAGGGAGTGAATACACAGGATGGAAGAAGGATGGAGGGGGAGATATGAGGCAGGGGAGAGAGAGAGACCAGATGTAAACAGAGGATTAGACACAGAAAGGGAATCCTCAACAATATGTGTCTTGAAAGTCTCAAAAATTAGAAAAGAGCTAGGAATGAAGGGATGGGATCAAGGAACAACGTACAACTCCTTTCACGATTTTCTCTTTCATGATTTGGCTCTGTCCAAAAATCACATACTAGCTCCTCTAAAGCTCACTAAAGTAACTCTGTGTACTGAATTAAAATACTTTCAGGCTGTGGGTAAAGCACGGGGCCAGCGTCCTCTGTGTCTGCTTTAATGTCCGCTTCAACAGTAGGACAACCAACATGATCAATGTTTTACATCATATCACTTTGCCAGTCTTAACCATCATTTACATTACAGGCAAGGTGCCCCATAATATGTTGTTCCTGTTCTAAATTAAGTAGTTACCAGTTAAAATACTAATTAAATTATGCCAATTGTGTCACTAAATCTGAGAAAAATAAGTTAACCTGCAGAAGAAAATCATTTTACACTAACATTACATGTTATATCACATTTGTTTAATCCATAAAATTGTTTTAAAGAAATCAAAGTTGTGGTTTTACAGGGAATATGTGCCCAAACAATAAAACATGTTAATTAGTAAGCTTTAGAGGCTCTGGTAGGTGGATTTGTGGATTTACGTTAGCCTTGGTCAAAGCCAGGCTAGACTATAATTGGTATGGATATTCTTATCTAGTTAAACAAACAACCCTATTTCCAAATAAAGTATAACTTCATTAATGTACAGAAATTATTTTTTTAAATGATCAAAATAATAATATTAATAATAATAAATAATAATTAAAATACTGAAAACAAACGGGGTTATCCAGCCTCCAGTGGCAGATATTATTAGTTTGATTCATTTTTTTTTAGACCAAATGAGACTTTTGCCAGTGACAATATAATCAAACAGAAAAGGCCACATTGATAGAAAATTAAAAGGAGGAAATACCATTGATGTGACTGGATTTACCATCATGAGCTCAATCCCATTACCACAGATATACTCAGTCTCCGCTAAGCCACAGCTCCAGTCAAGCAGCTGAGTGTGACATGCTGAGATTACCGAACATGAGTATTTGTGATGAGGGGATGAACGCATGAACTAATGACATGACAGGCGTCACTAGCCAAGCATGGGGGATAGAAACAACCTCATACACAACCATAAAACAATATACTACTCCCTGTTTTGTTTTGTTTTTTTAAAAAAAGCAAATATGTGCTGGGACATGTGCAGGAACCCTGAAACCCAAAGGGAGGGAAGAAGATAGAGAAGATGTGTGCGTGTACATCTCAAAAGTGTTAGAGGTGTTGTATACGCCGCGCTGTGCCGTGGCATGTCTTTCGAGTCATCAAATGCAGTAGCGTGATCGCATACAAAATTCACAACATGGCAGGATTTCGAGCCATGAATTCAGTTGAATTCATCCTCCCATGCACAAACACACACACATACACACACACACACACACACACACACACACACACACACACACACATACACACACACAAACACATCTCATCTATATGATCAAAAGGAATGCCTAGAGTCTGCACCTGCATACAGCCCCACACTCAAACACACCCTTCATGCCCTATAAATACACAGCGAGCTGTGTTAGTATGTAGGGTGACTGGAGGCCTGTTTCACTCCGTCTCTGAAACATTCATGGGGGCCCTGCATTCGTTCTCATCACAGTCTCTCTCTCTCTCACTCACTCACTCACTCGCTTCTTCCTCTGCTCTCTTTCCACCCCCTCACCCTCTTGTCCTTCGCCTTGCTTCTTCTTTCTTAATCTCCCACCCCTCCCCTTTATCGCTCTGCCTTCTTCCCACTCTCATAATTTGGATTCCTCTCTCTTAAACACACATATATTCCTCATCTCGTTAGACTCTCTGCAGCTCTCTTCCTAATTGCATCTGCATTCACTTTTCAGTTCTGCTGCCGATACTTTAGCCATCTCCAGCAGCACTTGAGTGCTTTCCTGCAAATTCCTGCCCTCATTTACATACGAGGGGGGGCTTAACAGTGGTGCTCTAATTGGCTGTCTGGTCTGTATTCAGTGTGCTAATTGCTTGTCTGTAAAAGTGTCCACATAGGTCCTGACTGACCCCCATGGGAGGGGTTTATCACCTTAGTTGTCAGTCAATGCAGCCCACCCAGAATGTCTCTGCAAACTGCAAGCTTTACAAAAGACCCAAAATGAATGACATGATGGTGGTATAATTTGTTTGTGTAGAGCAGGACAGGGTGTTGTTTACTGTTAAATAGGCCAAAATATGTGCCAACAAAATCTCATAAACTAAGCAAAGCATCATCAGTGTAAACGCTTACACTCTCACCAGCAATTAGACCAATCCCTATACGAACAAGAAGCACAGCTCTCAGAAAAACATTCAACGAACCATAACATTACTCTGTGGTCTGTCTCTGCTATTACATAACTCATGCTGTTGCTTTTTAAGTGCAGGATTTTAATGTAACAAACCAAAGATATAAGCTCCCTGGCTGTGAACGTTTCACACATCCTGCAGTTTTACAGTGACAGGCCTGAAGATTATTCTTCATTTTTGCATAATCTGTCTCACACAACTCTTGGCAACTTTTCAGGTCATCCACTAGGATAGCATATCACAAAGCCTTACGCTGGAAGTTCCCCTCTCCAATAATTTATCACATTAAGTCACTCTACTGTGTTGGCAAATGAGGTCAGGGACTGAACTGACTACAATAAGGCTCAATCAATCAGTCAATCCATTTTTATGGGAGAGGTAAGATGAAAATGAAGGGTTACCTGTGCACCCCTCCCTTGTGCCGATTTAGAAAACTCCCTCCTGCGGGCATCATCCGAGTGTTAACCGTGTTGTGCAAACACAGCCTGTGATTCCAGGAATGTTTATGACTGAATCCTATAACAGCTGCATTGTGTGCCGTGTGATAATGTGGCAAAATGAATGCTAAGAGGCATTCAGGCTGCTGTTTACCTTGCAGTCAAAACAGCAAGTCATTAACATTCTGCTCATTGTTGTATGCCGCTTCTCAGACGCCAGGCTTCATCTCAATGGGCTTTTCATTGAGACAGTCAGGGAGTCAATTAGCTTATCTTGCTATTGGCAATATCTGCATTGATGTTGTTGCTGTCGTCCCCATGCAGGGGGACTGTCCATGTGAACTTACAACAGTTCCTTTACATGGAGTCACGTAGGCTCGTTGGCCACTGATTATACCAGGGCCATCTTAAAAGGGACCTCACACACACACACACACACACACACACACACACACACACACACACACACACACATACACATCATAATACATGCAAGTACGCACACACACACACACACACACACACACTCTCCCCTCCCTAGACGTTCCCCTGGGCTGTAATTGAGAGCAGAGAGGCCCCCCAACAGATAAACAAGACCTATTGATTCAGTGTAATTTGACTCAGTGGGTGCAATAATGACATTATAGGACAAGACCGGTGTGTGTGTGTGTGTGTGTGTGAGAGAGAGAGAGAGAGAGAGAGAGAGCGTGTGCAGGCACTTGCTATAGTGAATGATGGCACATTCAGCTGTGCCAGGGGAATTTAGCTGATTGGAAAGTGATATGGGGTGAGAAAGATAGGGAGACCGAAAGAAAAAGAAAGAGTGCGAGAGAGAGGAGATGTGTGTGTTATAGATGAGGAGGTAGCAGTGAAAGGAAAAGTAAATTGCGCTGCTCTCGTGTGTGTTTTTCCACAGGCACACAGCCATAAATACTGTCTATCTGTGTAAAAGTCCCAAGCGATCAATGAGCCATCAGAATAATGTTTTACTTGCTAATCAAAAGGAGGAAAGGCAAGAGAGAAAAGGGGAAGAAAAAGAGTGTTCAATGGTGTGTGTGTGCAGATAAAGTCTCTAGCTGAATTCCAATCATTCCCCATTTCATTCCAGAGTTTGACTACAGATTTGGAAATGTAAATCAGCCATCTGTTGATTGCCGACAGCAGATCAGGGCCGTTGCTTCACTTCTTCACTTCAAAAATAGATATTCACTTCGAAAGCAGAAGCATTTGTTTGGTTTCTCTTTGGCGCTTTCTAACCATTTGAAGGAAGGCTGCAGAGACCCTCTGGCACAGATCTGAGCGGGCTCACACAAAACCAAAACGCTGTTGGTGTTGATGCTGATAATGGTTTTTTATGACCATCGCTGAAACTGCCAATAGCAGATGTTTTGTGCTGATACTAAAGCACTTGTTGTCATCGTTATTTGATGTGACACAAGTTTAATGAGACACAATTATTTTCATAATTCATTTGGTTTTATTCTTGGCAGGATGGAAAAGCTTCTGCAGCAGTATTAAGATAATGCCACTCTAAAGTCCAGCTTAACAATAGCAATAAAACATATTTATGGACGCTTGTGTGGAAAGCAATTAAAATATTGCAGTGTGCTCGGTTCAGGTTAAGACCTTTCCATAAGCAATCTGTAACTAACAATATATAAAATACCCCAAACTTTCATCAATTTTATCATATTGGATTATGTCAGAAATATTTAAAGGTCACTGCATTGCAATCTCCTCACATCACCCTCACCTTCCTAGTGTCAGAAGCCAAAGTAGAGAGAGCCGCTGACATCACATCAGGGCTAGCCTCCATTCCACTAGCTCGTGTTACTCTCACTTAACATTATTGTGTTCCTGCAGCCCTGTCTCCTAGAAGTAATGTTTATATACAATAAATCTGCAGCAACAGCAAGTATATTTTGTGGGGAAAGCAATGCAGACTAAACTACATTTCCTATAAACACATTTTTAACAGGCTTTACTGACAGATTATAGCAGAAATTGATTATAATATGCATCACTACGTTTTCATTTGTGTATAATCACCTGTTTTGGTTACCTTAGAATGAGTCTTTCATATTTACAGATGCCACAAGTCCTCTTCCATGGAGTCCACCATGTTGAACTGACAAACTACTGGCTTTACATGGGGACTTTGTATTATTTGCGTGTTTCATGGCCACCATAGTTTCTCCTTCATTGTAGGGTGAGGTGAGGGGGTCTACACCACTAGATGCTATTACATCCTAGGCACAGGTCCTTTAATTAGCCATTTACCAGACAAGCAACACTGAACAATATATTTGCTTTACATCAAGATGGCAATCTTGCAATACTATTATCTACTCTACAGCATTATTCCAGTTTTATGGTTATGTTATGTTACTTGGATTTGCTTTATTAATCCCCAATGGAGAATCGTTTTAGGGATTTGTTAGGGAAATATCGTGGTGTGTTTTAACAAAGAAAGTCAGAGGTGACTTAAGACCATAATCATGATGTTTCACTAACCTTAACCAAAATGTATTTGTTGCCAAACGCTAACTAGAGACCAGACTCTTTCTCACTGTCCTTCACTTTGTACTCCTGCCATCTGCCCCAACAACTACCTTGGGACTTACCTATGTTACATAAATAGTGTTGCAGTCGCTTAGAGAAACGTTGTCTCTAAACATAATCTAGGCAGTGATTTTGCTGCTATGGAAATAATTTAGTGACATACAAACATAATTTCTATGAGACCAAATGTGGTCTACTAGGACAGCAGCGTTGGTGCTTCCAACATATATATCAATATCTCGAACATTCACAAACACTTTACTCTAAACTCATTTTTTGTCTAAAAGACAAAAAAGGCCGCATTGTTGCTCCTCTCGTTGCTGATGTTATGTGTCTGAATTAGCAGCAGACATTCCACTCACCAATGGATTTAATGGTTCAGGGCTTATGGGAAATGCTGTCTGTTGAAGTCTGCTAAAAACAGAAATATTAAATAAACAATATTAGATTTTATTAAATGATTGGCCTTAGCCTCAACATAATGTTGAATTAGGCTCTGTCCCAAGGCTTGATTTTTAGTTATCTGGAACAAAACCTTAGCACTCTATTGGACAAATTAAATTATTCACCTGATGATGGTACTTAAAAGTCGGGGGATCACTTCAGTTTTCACAATCCATCCTAAGGGGAGCATGGATGTCTGTGCAAAGTTTTATTGCTATCCATTCGGTAGTTTTCGAGACATTTCATTTAAAACCATAAATGTCAACCTCATGGTGGCACTAGAGGAAAAGTCAGGGGATCACTAAAGTCATTAAGATTCATCAGTCATTCATATAAGTCATGTTGAGACGTTTTAGTCTGGACCGACAGCCATCCCTGTAGAGCCACATCACCAGTGTGGCTAAAAAGTCAGTAATGTTCTGGTGTACTGTATTACACTGTACACACACACACACACTGAGCAACTCACACTTCAAATAAGAGATGTGCATCCCTTCTAGTGTGTGAGCCTGTAACCCCACAGCGGAGGGTAAGGAGATGCTCTGCTGTCATTTTGACTTCCTCTGGCTTTTGCCGTCCTCCAGTTGACAGGCTGAGACCGGGGTAATTGGTGCCACGTATGATTCTGTCAACTTCGAGGACAGGTAACAAGAGACAGAGGAAGAAAAAAGAAAAGAATAGAAAGACAGATATTTATTTTATGAGGGTTTCTATGGTGGTTCGAGTGAAAAAGTCCATTTGTGTGTATTTCCCTTCCACTGTGACCCAAATATTTGATTCTCTCCTGTTTTGCTAATGTACCGCAACACCACAGTGTTGTGCAGAAAAAGAATGTTATTCCCTGACTTCTCAACATAGCTGAGCAAATTCCCTGCTACCATTCAGTCCAGATTTCTCAATATTTCATTCTGCCCCTGGAATTCAAAGACGGAAAACCCAAAATGCTCGATTTGTTCAACTAAATGTATGAATTTGTTGCTAGTTTCTCTCCTCACTCCTTTATTTTTCGCAGCACTGTCTCTCCTCCCACAACACCAACATGCACTCTTTTTTTTTTTTTTTTACAATGTATAGCACCAACAATTCTGTCTATCACACGAGCAGCCATTTGCACAGAATTAGGTCAACACTTCTCCACACAACACCCCTCCTTCTCCTCTTTCTCTGTCTTTGCTGATTATCAACTCATTTGCCTCGTCTAGCTTCCTGGTTATCAATTCTCTTTAGTGTAATTTATATAATAATCAGCCTGTATTGCAACACTCCTGCCCCGCAAAAATTGTGCCAGAGGTAAAGATTTAATTCTAGATGTCTTTTAGGTGCCATTTCAAAAGTGCATAATCTGCGTAAAGACTTGAAAGCATTTCCAGTAAAAATGATCCACGAGGAGTCATTTTGAGATTTGCCCAATATGTGATGCGTGTTTCTTTGATATGATATTTTCAAAAGCACGGTCTGTGATTGCTTATGGCAAAGCTGCAGATGTTCTGATCTCAGCAGATGAATTATTCCAGACGGTGCATCTAACGTTTAACAGACTGGCTCACGTACAGTCTTTAATTTAGCGGGAGTGCGAGAGGCAGGCTGAGCCACCGCAGCCATCTTGCCATCCCTGGATCGCTCTCTCTCTCTCTCTCTCTCTCTCTCTTTCTCTCTCTCTTTTCAGTCTCTTCCTTGGGCATGCAGCCTCCCTCCCCCCACCGCTCCATGTGCCAGCCTAGAGGGTGTGCTGGGAGGGCAAAGTCAATGTGTGTATGTGTGTGTGAGTGTGTTGATGCCAAGGGCAGCCTTGCTACTGTAGATTTTCAGGCTGCCAGTATGTCAGTGCCACTGCCCTTCTCTTACAGGTCGACATTTTCCCTACAATGTTGCCTTTCTCCATCACTCATATTTGACCTCATTACCGTCATGCAGACCACATGCTAAACAAAATCAGCTCAGACTGAGAATGAAACAGATTCTCCACATTCTTTGGAAATGATGTGACTTGCTGGCGGTCTTGAGAGCCCCATGTTGGGTTACGCTGGGGACAGTTGTGGTTTGATGTCTTGGGTTTACATAGTGGAGCTTTATTCCCCATAACCAGCTGACTGCCTCATCGTACACATGCAGCACTCTAGGCTAAAGCCTCACACGGCCGGCAGAGAACCTGTCTCACCTTCCTCTTCTGTTTATTCACACCAAATGAGACGATGAAATGTTTTATGGAGCTAACAACTACGAGTACAAACAAAGACCCTGCATTCACTGAGTCCTCAACACTCTGTCTGGCCTAATTCTTTTTTTTTTTTTTTCAGAAAGGAGATGGCATCCCACTGGTGTGTGTTTTCGTTGTGGAAGGTCTCTAATGGTGATATTAAAGGGGCAGTGTCAGGCCACCCTGAAAGAGCGCACATCAAGCCAGCCTTCTCGCACCGACCTGTCACTAGCACTCAGTCACATCACATCCTGATACTGTGCACTGTGTGTGTGTGTATGTGTGATTCTTATCCCTGGGGATATGTGTCATCGTGGCTTTTTGGTGTGTGTTTGAGTAAAATAACATCATTTCAGAGCTGTATCAATCACTGGCAGCACTGATGTCCTTGGAAGGTGTTAGATCTTTATCTCCTTAACATCCAGTCTCTCAGACTTGACTTAATTAGTTAAATATAGAGAGTATTTCTCAACAGTTAGGACAAACAAACAAAGAATATTAGTATTGATGTTAGAAGCACATACTTACAGCAGTTTGCATTTGCTTCAAGAGGCAACCTCTGGTGCTGGGAAATAAAGCCAATGCCGAAGTGCTGAAAACTGTAATTCCTCGAGCGGCCACTTGAAACAGGCAACAAACAATATAAAAACAATAAATAAATAAAAACAATATATAACGTTAAGTGCTGATCGGTGGATAATTTTATACCTTCAGACAGAGTCAAGCTAGCTTTCTCTAGTCTTTAAGCAAAGCAACAGTCTCCTGGCTTTAGGTATATATTTATCTTACAGACATGACAGGTGATGATCTTTTCATTTAACACAAATAAGCAAATCTCCCAGAATGTTGCACTATTCTTTTAAGAAGACAAGCAGGTTGCAAAGCACTTAAAATTGGTCTTTCACCAACAGAAACTGAGCCTCCCCAGCTCTGCACACTGCTATGCTACTGCTACTGCTGCTACTATGCAGCTAGTTGCTTTTGATTCTGTACAGAGTGGGACCCATGGCAGTCCCCAAAGTGGCTATAGAGAACGGGGGAGGTAGGGAGTCTTCAGCTCCAAAAGTAAATCAAAGGATGAAAACAAGGCCACTCATGCTGCTTTACTTAAAAAGGATATAAAAGGAAGAACAAACACCTGGAGCCTGAGTCTGTCCAAATGGACGTGGAGAGGAAACACAGGAACAGTGAGAGAGGAAGATGGCTCCATGGTAGGTCTGCTGTTCAACCGTTGGGAGTTAGATAATCTAACTCATTAACTTTCATTTCATGTGTAACACAAGCAGTATAGCACACATAGCCATTTTACTTGACACTCCCCACATGACGATCATCCTCAGAAGACCTGACATATTTGTCACTTGAACTGAAGTCACCCACGCTGCCCATAAAAAGGCTACACTGAAATTTATTAGGTGTTCTAACCTCAAAAATACATTTGACAGTTTTAGAAACCCAGTGGGGGCAAAAGTTATGAAACCTGCAAATGTTTCCTGTGCAGGCACTGCTTCCTCAATTTCATGACCTTTAACAACTGACAGTGGGAGATATTAGCAGAAGTGTGCCAGAGTGTGGTTTCCATGTTTAATTACAAAAAGTGTAACAATGGAAGTGCACATGATTCACAAGTAACCCTTGTTTAAAATGTCCAAAAAAGGCCCTTTTGTCTGGAGTTATAAGTCCAGTCAGAAGGGCTTATTAATTTCTATGTGCATGTATCACAGTGAGTATGTGTGTCTTTTACCAGGCCAGGCAGAGCCACTGGCAATGCAGCTGCATTAGTGGGTCAGTGTGCCATCAACCCATTCATCAGCACTTCTCTCTGCCTCTATCTCCCCTCTGACTCACCGCCCGCCCATCCATCCCCCTCTACCTACCTCTCACTCCCTCTCCTGCTCACTTAAGTTTGAAAAGTGTCCACTGCAGATTATTTTTTGGTTCTGAATGAATTCCCTCAGACTGCTGACGCCAAATGATGTGTGTAAATGAAGTGAACTAACAAGGTAGGCTACATCCACTGCAATCAGGGCAAATGTTAATGGTTTCCCAGGAAGGATTTGACTGTGCAGCTGGTGGCAAAGCTCAGCATCTAAAAATTATCTTGTTACCTATGATGTAAAGTTAAGGGGTCTGACTACCTAAGAAGGTACAAGTTGCAGCTCAAGAAGACAAAGCAAGTAATCTCAACTTTCATTTAGATGCTACAGCGCTGTTTTACATGCAGCGTTCATCATTTTCCAATATCAGCTGGGATCTGGATGATTTTGACTTTTTCTTAAAAATCAATAAGGTCAATTGAAGAATAAGCATAGGAAACTTATTATGTAATTCAACTGCATAAAGTAGAAGTAGGTAGATAGGAGAGTAGTAGGTTGCAAATGTTTTTATGGTGCTGGCCACCAATATCTTCCTTTTAAAGGGGAACTCCAACGATTTTACACATTAAAGTGTGTTTACGAGTTTTGGGAAGTACCACTGCATATGTAAATATATATATAATAAGTTGTGTAAATTTTTTTGTGGATCCAGAGGGAGTTTAGTGAAGTCTGTCACTTGATGCAGCGTTGGTTGGGTCTGAAAATGAAGAAAATCTGTTGGTGTGGAGTTAGAAAGAGGAGAGCTTACTAGACCTTTGTAGTCCACTCCTAAGTGCAATGCTAAATTGAAGTAGCCTCATAAACAGATGATCAAAGGATGATACCATCAGTTTCATAACAAACAATATTACATATTGATTCAGTCTAGTGTGTGTGCGATGTCTACAGGAAGTATTTAGTCTTCTTTTAAGAGGGGTACTCAAATCAGTAATTTGTAAAGTTGGGAGACTTAAAGCTTAATTATTAAAACAAGAACAGACAAAATTGAAGGAGCAGAGACCAAAATATCCTTAATTTCAGTCCAATGTATGGGCCAAGCCCCAAACCACAGGATCCTACATTTTCCACAATACAACCTGATAGTGTAATCTCATATCATGATGATATTACACAACAGTTTTCAATGAGTGAGTGGCACTTCTCGTGATGATCAAACTGAACTTCATGATTAAAATGGATGGAGCGCCACGTCGTTTTAAAATGAACTGAGCTGAGCTCCTTTACTGAGTACACAGCGTGGCTTTTTCACAAGTGCACTTGCTCCTTTTTACTATTTTATTCTTCCTTTCCTCGAAGCTGCCTGCGCTCCACACATTCCTGACATAAAAGCAAAAAGACAAGCCGAGTCTAAGTCTTTCATATGTTTGGTTAAAATAGCATGCAAAACCCTGATTTTCGTCTCTTTCCCAGTCCTCCCTTTCCCCTACTTTACTCTGACATCCTCACTGTCTCTCCCTCTCTCTGAGGATGGATGGAGGAAAGCGAAGGAAAGAGGAGGAGGAGGAAGCAGAAGAGGAAAAGGGAGGGGGTGGATGTGTTGTTCAGTTCTGCTGAATGCGCTCACATGTATGAAAGAAGAAGCATTTATTTTAGGACTTGTGCGTGGGTGTACACAGATTTGAACACACACACACACACACACACACACACACACACACACACACACACACACACACACACACACACACACACACACACACACCTACACACCTACACACACTAGGGAAATGAGAGCTCACAAGCCCAGAGATAGGTCTGACCTACCTTTATATCAATCTTGTTTTGAAAGCTGCTGGAAGGATGCTTTCCTTCCTTGCTCAAAGACTTTTCCATATACCCGAATTCTCTAAATGCATTACACATTACCAAACACACACACACACACACACACACACACACACACACAGTTGAAAATCAGGGCATATAAAGAAAATGAGACATGAACCACGGGAGGCGAGGGGAAGAGAGAGAATGAAGAAAAGGAAAATAAAAAGCGTGTGGTTCACCTCTCAGCAACACATCGCACAATACGTGTCCGTGTTGTTGTGTCATATTGTGTCAGCATTGCCACAACGTTATTATCTTGTAGAAACTGTTGTCATGGTAATAAGGTCACTGGCATGCTCATATGTCAAAAGGGATTTATACTGGGCTGACACCATTTCCAGTGCTGCATGTGCCAGGCGTGTGTGTGTATGTGTATACAGTACGTTAGACAAAGACAGACCGGGAGGCTGAGTCTGGTAATTTCAACGTTGGTGAGTAACTGTGAGGGTGAAAGTTCACATTTAAGACAAACTATGCTTTATTTCCTGAAAATGTCGACCGATTTCAAAATTGACTTATAGTAACATGGAAAAAATCCCGGGAATTTTCATATTGCTTGACAAATACATAAAAAAAAAAAAAAAAAAACGTGCACGCCTTCCCTCTATTACAGTATTTACAGTGTCATACACATAAACCCTTTCTCTATGGAAATCCCCTGAGGGATTCCCCCTCTTTGACCAGAAATGAATGGGAGAAAAAAGTGGACAGAAAGTGAAAGTAAAATGTTCCATGTGTGCTCAGAAGGGTGATCCGTCACTCCAAATGGGTCAACAGTAGTATTTGAGTTGTAAATGGGAAGTCCCAAACACTTCTCTGAAACTGTTTATTGACTTGTACACTTGTTACACTTGTTCTGTCAATACTGAAACCATGAGGAAAATAAACCAAACTGTTGTACTGTGAAGTCAAACTGCTTGTTTGTCACTCCAGAAAACATGTTCATGTGACCTACTTAAGTCGATATTTAACAGGACTGGTGTACTACAACAACCCACCTCCCCACTTCCTTGCATCGTTGTTGTTTGCCCATCAACTCTGACGCCCCTTGACCCCGCAGGCCACTCCGTCAGCTCAAAGCTAAAGTCATGATTATTTTGCTTCTGCTCTCTATTTGTCCAGCGTGGACATCTGTCAGCTCAAACACTAAGCCATATGCTATCTATTGTCTCTCCATGAGGTCCGGGAATCAGTGCTTACACGACTGAGCGAGCACTTAAGAGATATTGACCGCAGCTAGGCCTTGATTAAAATGGCTGATTAGAATCCAGGGCAGGGACTGTATGCCTCTCAAAAGTTTTATCTTCATCATCTAAACATTAAATTGCTTGTTTGTTTATGTTGGCAACGTCCAGAAATAGCAGTTTCGGCACACTCTCTTCAGTGATCAGCTCAGTTTCTCTTGATTTAATACCCATAATCCTCTGTCCCCTCAGTCTCTTTCCTTTGCCTGTCTCTGCATGCCCTGTGCTACCTCTTCTCTACCCCTCCAGTCACGCTTGTAATGCTCATCCATAGGGTGACGAAGCTCAGAACAATGGAGCCTTTGGGAGACCGAGCTCACCCACAGCCCAACATCCAGGAATACATACACAAAGCTTCATTGACTGCAGCCAGACAAAAAGAGAGTGAGGGGGTGGGGTTTTGGGATCATACATAGCTTAAAAGAAGTAGCTGTGTGGTGGGCTGACATGAAAATAAACTGCGATTGTCACAAGATAAAAGACACGGGGCAGGTAACATTAACCCAGAGATGAAGTCAGAATTCCTACGCCGATCAGAACAAAAGCTGTATGATGAACTTCAGACAGCCACCAGTCATGCGATCAAAGGAGGGTGGAAGGCCGGGTCAAAGGGCGGGGTGTCAATTTGGAGTATCCCCTGAGGCTGAACAGTTAAGCACGGGACGATAACAAGCAATGGAGAAAGTTACAGGCAGTTTTGAGCAATTTGAGGTGATGATGGTGGTTAATGAGAAATTAATCTGATATCTGCTTTGAAAAATGCTGTGTCAAACTGAAAGCTTTTAAAGTCTTGTGAGAAATGCTGAATGATCTGTTTCATATTGATAGGTGAACATGACATCATACTTTATGTTTCCTGCCTTCTCGTTTACCAAGACACTACTGCCTGCTTGGAAAGCACCTGAAAAACACGCAGAGCCACGAGACAGGTGACTTCTCAGGAGGAAAGTTAAATGTCATTGATTGTTTACCTAACTAAAACAATGGGCCTCTGAAAAGTGTGTCCATGATTTATGAAGTGTTTTTTTTTTTTTTTAATAACACTGCACATACTGTACATGAGTTTTATTGTATAATGACAGTAAAGCTGAACAGTGAACCATGATCAGAAGCCAACAAAATGAAGTGACCAAACAATTTGATCAGGTATACAATAAGATTATTATTCTTGACCATGCATCAGCTGTCCTTAGACTAGGTCCACTAAAAGTGGACATTAACACATGAGTACATTTCTGGTTCTTGCGTATAGATTACTTGTAACTAAACATTTATATCCAGTAACTGCCAGGTGTAACTGTTATCTAGCTAACTGAACCAACTGACAAAGCCAACGTTTGAATGCTTATATACCTGTTTGGAGTCGCGAGTGGGTGAGGTAATGGGATATGGTCGACACATCTGACATGAACAAGAATACATTTCATGAAAAAATAGCTGAAATTATAAAATGTTAAGCTGAAGGATCAAATAATGTCAGTTACGTTAGCATGATCAGATATTCCCTGCTCTCTCTATACTAGATGAATACTATGAACCTTTAAACACATACATTTCTCCATGTATACATCTTAAAGTCCTACAATTACAAAAGTTTAGCCGTTAAATCTAAGATATATTTAGTAAATCGCTACTTTTAAACTAGTAACCTAGTTACTAAGAACTTAAGAACTCCATCCGTCATAATTATATGACTTTTTCAATCTTTCTTTACGGCATCATTCTTGGTTTTGCATTTTCTTGTCCTCCTCCGCCCAATCCCAGAATCCCTCCTACATGGAGGCTGGTATGTATGATGGGGGGTTTAACGGTTGTTTGATGACATGTTATTACATCCCCTGGCCACACCTGGCTGTCACTCAGCTATCAGCTATCAGCACGTCATTCCATTGCCAGTGACAGCCTTTACCTCTGGCCGTCTTTTCTCTCCCCCACCGTCTTTTTCTTTTCCTTCTAAGGCCTCGGCTCTTTCATACAGATCAGAAACCCCCCCCCCTCCTCTTTTTGTCCTCGTCTCTGCATTCCAACCATCGGCACATTTATATGAACTCTGTCACAGCTGATGCCCCCCCTCCTCACTTTGTGTGTGAGGGTGCATAATGTGTTTCTATGTGTGAAGGATCGCTTCTCTGTGCCTTTCACCCCCTGACGCTCACTGGTCCCATGACAATGCTTCCCTTATATGCACATAACACACAGATGTACATGTGCAAACACACACAGACACACATCACACAGAGCACAAAGTGTCAAGTGCAGTGATGAGGAGATGATGAGCCTGCACCTCCGTCACTGCTCTCAAAACTGTCATCATTGCTACCATCACACGGGCACTGGGTTTTCATGGAAAAAGGAGAAAGGAACACTTGATGTAGTTCCGTCTGTAAAAGTTAAGCATGATGCCGTCTCTCTCTCTCTCTCTCGCCGCCTCTCCCCCCTGGGCTGAGTTACCTCAGGCAGGCTGAAGAAGCCCATTGACAGGGGAAGATGGCTTGAGGAGACGGGAGGGCCTGCGTGCCAGGCATTCCACAGTACACACTGGACACATTATTATGACATTTACAAGGCCAGCTAGATAGATACAGCGTGATATGTGTGTGAGAAAAGGTTGTCCTCACAGTGTGACTGCTATGAAGCGAGCACAGGGAGGGAAAACCACAGAGCGAAGGAAACTAGGAAAAGTCTCCGGTGCATGGTGATACATTCAAGATTGAACGATAGCAAAGTTTATGCACACTGCTTTGATATCACATGTGGATGCCTATAAAAAAATCCAAACCACTTACAACTTCCCATAATAATCCTGTTTACATTAGTGAAGTGCTGATACTGAAAAATTACAGACATTTGTGAATAATACACAAATAATTTGCTTTCTGTCTGCTCACTTTAAGATGTCAGTCCACTGTTATGATACCATGATCCCATTAACATGCCCACACTTTGGTTTTCTGACACTAATAAAAAAATAAATACTTACTTGTGTTGACTCCTGCTGCCATTTTATACTCTACCTCTCTCTAACCTCCACATCAGAACAATACACGCCTTCAACATAATTCAAGAAATGCGACCGATTTACAGAATTTGGCCAAAGGTATGTGGACACCGCTGCCCACATAAGGTTGGGTTCTTTTTAGTCTAGAGCCTGTTTTTTGTAGGTTTGGCTATCAGCCCCCTTTGCCCCAATTTGAGGGAAATAGTAATCACAATGATACTTAAGATATAATTGCTTTCGACTTTGTGGCAAGAGTTAAGAGTAGGCCCTTCAACCTGACAATACTCCTACTAAAAATGTCCCTACACAGATGCTTTTCTAAGTTTGACTTTCCAGGAAAGTGGACGCTGTTGAAGGAATAGTTAAATATTTTGTGAAGTAACTCTCTTGCCAAGAGTTAATTAAGAGGATTGATACCACTCTCATGTTGTTAAATCTGTTAAATCCAAACTACAGCCAGGACATGGTAAGCTTAGTTTAGCTTAGCTTAGCATAAAGAAACTAGCCTGGCTCTGTCGAAGGTATCCGCTTTCTGGCAACTAGTAATGACTTTATCAACCTTTGCCTGTGTCTTGTTTTATCTTATCAAGTATTATTGTCACAGTGAGACTGCTTGGCAACCAGAATACACAAAGTTATAGCCCCTGGCCAAAAAATAGTCCCTCACAAACCCCCCTGTAAAACAATAACTTGTAATAATAGAGTCATGATGTGTTAATTAATAAGCTTTAGAGGCGCTGTTAGGCTGATCTTTTTATTAACCGAGTCAGGCTGGCGGTCTCCTCCTGCTTCCAGTCTTTCTGCTAAGCTAAGGTAACCAGCTGCTAGCTGTAGCTTCAAATTTAGCGTACAAACACGTCTCCTTTAAAAGGTACAGTGTGTAAGATTTGGGGCCTCTATTTTCAGAATAAGGCAAACATGGAATATAATATTCATAACTATGTTTTGATGCATGTATAATCACCTGAAAATAAGAATCTTTTTATGTTTGTTACTTAAAAAATATCCTTTTATATCTACAGTGGGAGAGGGTCCCCTTTCATGGAGGCCGCCATGTTGAAACACCTTATTTATACAGCAGTCCAGAACAGACAAACTAAATACTGACTCTAAACAGGGTCCTTAAAGTGTTGTTTCTCCTTTACATTAGGAAGGTGAGGGTGATGTGAGGAGATTACAATGCAGTGATTGGACCACTAAATGCAACTAAATTTTACACACTGTACCTTTAACTCTCAGTAAGAAAGCTATTTACAATTTGGTCTTTGCCATGTTAATAAAATGTTACCATGGGCTCTGAAATACTTACAATACATAAATCTTAATTGCATTCTAAACACATTTTTATAATTATATAATGTGGCTATGCAAGAGTAACTTCTGTTCAGCTGCACTGATTTAGATTTAGAGTGGACAGTTTGTGGACTTAGCATCAAGACGGGCTGCTGACACGCATTCCAATGTTCCCAAGTCTTGCAAAATCAATTAGGCTGATTGGTCTCAGTAAAGACCATTTGTGGCATTGAACACTCGAGTCTTTTCCTCACATAACCAAGTTTGCGTAGCTTTAACAGCTGTTGCAAGGAATGTGTGTGGGAGAAAATGATCAGGTGGAATGTGCATGATCATGACATTGACATATTTTGCTCCTGGTATGTTGTTGACAAGCGGAAGTGAATAACAAATCAAGTCATCAGGCCATGAGGAGTCAGCGTGACATGCTATTAGTCCCAACGCAGACCCTGTTCTCCAGTCAGATCACCAAAAAGATGTGTCCACAATGAGAGCACAACACTGAACAATAGATTAAACCCTCATTCACTATTGTATGACAAAAAGTAGGTCCATTTTACTGTTCTGCTGCTCCAACTGGTGGGGACAGATAGACAGAGAGGGGAAGGATGTGCCTGGGGAAACGCAAGAAACTCATCAGTAACATATATCTAAAAACCCACATTTAGCCTCTTCCTTTCACCTGTAAATTTAGTCACAGCTCAGCTGGCTTGCTACAGCTAATAAAAAATGGTTGCTTGTGAAGAAATGTAATCAATTTGGAATGGACATTTTCTTCTATATGAAAAGAACATATCATGGCTGTACAGACATCTGATAAAAATATGCTTCTGGTAACAGCTGTTGTAATAGAGACTTTACTGAAACTGAATCACGGCGCTGCACTGAATCAGACTCTGATTTTGAGACCTAAGTGATACTGAAACCAAAAGAGACTCACTTAGAGAAACTTCCCCTGCTTTCTCAAGAAACACTCAAAAGTGAAACTGTACGGTGGAGTGCATTACTTCGTCACTCCGGTTAGTCCGTGCCAACTGTTACAGCTGATTAACTGCAAATTAAAATCTGTTTGTGATCATTGATTCCTCAGTTTTGTCATTTTCAAACCAAAATAGAAAGAGTTTTATAGTAAAATTGCATATTTTGGGGACTGTTGCTTGGCTAAAACAAGCAGTTTGAATACATTAACTTGAGCTCTGAAAAATATTAACAGACATTTTCACAGTTTTTTTTTACATTTTATGGATGAAAAAAAATCAATTAATCGAAAAAAAACAAAACAATCTACAGATTGAAACTACTGCTGTTTAATCACATGGTATAAGTCACACATGATTCACTATAGAGTTAATAGACCAGGTTTAAAAACTCATTCATACCAAATACAGATTTTGATGTTTTGTACCAACTTCTATGAGTATTAAAACTGATATATAACTCACATAGAGTGTAATGGAGAAACCCAGTTCCTTATCTACACACACTTAGATAACAACACATGCAAATGCTGTAATAACTAGCTAATAATTACGCCTCTTTCATACCTTAAACTTCTAGCAAGTATGGAAGATATTCTTCATCTTTGACTGAAAAAAATAAATTTTATAAATTAAAAAAAAGAATCAATTAATCGAGAAAACAATCCACAGATTATTAAGATAGAAACTGCTGCCGTTTATTCACATGGTGTCAGTCACACATGATTCACTAGAGTTCATAGACCCAAGCTTTAAAACTCATTCATCACTATTACAGATTTAGATGCTTTACAACAACTTCTATGAGTACTAAAACTCATATTACTCACATATAGAGTGTAATGGGGAAATCCAGATCCTTGCCTACACTCACTTACAAAACCACACATGCAAATGCTGTAGTAACTATTAATTACGCCTCTTTATTGCGTTATAACTTGCAAGTTTGGAAGATATTCTTCAACTGAAGCATCAAAAGAACAAACCTAAATGAACACAACATTTTCACTTTCTATATTTATTGTTTTTTTACTTGCATGGCCATAAAACAGTGGACTAAATTGGTTTCATTGCTGGGGGTCTTTTGGAGGGGGCGGGGACAATTAGGGAGTCAAGGGTGATTGGTCAGAGCTGGCTAGACTTGCCCTCAGACTGCGCGGTGATTGGTCAGGCTTAAGCAGGTCCCGCCCACGGGTGGCGCCTTGAACCTGCTGTATGTTGAAGCGTTGCGTTCAACCAGTGTTGAGTTTAGAGGGTCTCTCTCCACCAGGGTGACAAGTCCGACCACAGGAGCAACCGAGAGGGGGACATAACTGCCGTTTGAAGAAGAAGAAGAAAAAAAAAAAACCTCAACACTTTTCATCGTTTCACCGTTGGATATTTAACTCACCCTGGGGTTTGGATTAACTTAAAAAAAAGAAAAAGAAAAAAGAAACACTCTTTTTTAGTTTTTCTTTTTAATTTGCTTTAGAAGACACAGTAAACTCATCGAAGACAATGGGATCCCAGGCATCTAAGGGTGATGTGGCCGCGGAGGGAAACGCTGCCGCCGCTGATGCTGCAGCTGTCAAAACCAACGGACAGGTAATTACACTCCGCTTGGTCACTTATGCTGTGTTTTATTCAATAAAACACAAGTAGAGATTGATTAAAGTTTAATTTCTCACATGAAAACAGCGCTATGGCGATATTCAATCGACGTTGGGTTGATAAAACTTGAATGTGAGGACATTTTGGGGCAGGTCAGGTGGGGCTTTCTTTTTTTTTTTAAAGCGTCGTTGTCTCCTGCTGCTTGGTGAGAAGAAAGAAAAAAAAACTAGAGAATGAGTTAGCTTGTTGTTTTTGTGTGTGTGTGTGTTTCTATGATGTTTGTCGATGTGAGTTGAAGTTTAAAAGCAAAGTGTGTGTTTTTATTTGTGACCCAAAATCAACGCACAACGTGTGTGACAGTGCCAGGCTGAAAGGGGGAGGGGGGGCATCTCGGGCGCACGTAGGCAGTCTACTACTCCTCCCTGTTTAAAATTCAAGCCTGGCTGTCGTCTGGTCACATATTTTACAACCAGGGACTTTCCAAAAAATGATATCAGAGGAGGTGAATCACATCAGTTTGATACTTAAGTCTATTATTGGATTATTATGCATGTAAATTAATATTATATGCTAATTACACCCATTAGGGACTGAAAAAATAGTCCCTCTCCAGTAGACTTTGTGTTAATTTGACATTTTAAACTAGAAGTTGGTTATTTGGGTAAAAAAAAAAAAAAAAAATTATAAGTGTTTCCATCCCTCCATCGATGAGCTCCAGTCTTGTCTTTGTTGAGCCGATGTCTGTCTGGTACCTCAGGCGGTGTGTGAGGAGCTACCGCCGCCTGTCGCCTGATTAGATTACTGCAAGGCGTCGGCTCTGAGCCCGGCGACACGGTGGTTAATTGATGAGCACGACGATGCTCTGGAAATAAATGAGTAATGCACGTTGAAAATAGGTCCTCTTTGTGTTACAAGCACGTTCACAGAGGTTTTTTAAGTGTAAATATGATTTTCTGTGTCAGAAGGTGAAGCTTTGCAAACACTTATTTTGTCTCAACCCCCCTTTTTCAGGAGAATGGACATGTGAAAACCAATGGTGATGTCTCTACAAAGCCTGATGGGGACGCTGCCGCCACCAATGGCTCAGCCGAGGCGGCAAAGGAGCCTGAAGCCGGCGCGGGAGGCGATGCTATCGAGCCGGCGCCCGCTGCAGATGGCGAGGCGGCCAAACCCGAAGGCGAGGCTGCTGCTAAGGAGACCCCCAAAAAGAAGAAGAAGAAGTTCTCCCTGAAGAAGTCCTTCAACTTCAAGCTGAATCTGAAGAAGAGCAAGAAGAGCGAGGCCGTCAAGGAGGAAGCGGCCACCGCTGCCGCCGCCACCACCCCGGCTGAGGAGAAGCCTGCTGAAAACGGAGCTGCCGCTCCTGCAGAGGAGGAGAAGAAAGAGGAGGTGAAGGAGGAAGCAGCAGCCGCCGCTGCTGCTCCAGCTGAGACCCCAAAGGCAGAGGAGGGGCCGGCTAAAGAGGAGGCCCCCAAAGAGGAGGCCAAGGAGGCAGCTGCTCCGGCCCCTGAGGCCACGAAACCAACAGAGGAGAGCAGCTCGACCCCCGCTCCCTCTGAAAAGAAAGAGTGATTGTACCTTTAGCTCACAATGAACTGGGTGAACTGTTTTTCAAGAGAGAGAAAGAGAAAATTTAAGAGTATATATATATATTTATATATATATGTGTATATGTATACATATGTATATGGATATATGTATATGTAAATATATACACATGTATGTGAGAGACTCCTTTGACGTGCCACTTTTCGTCATGATAACAAGACGACAGACTAGATTCACTAGATCACTTCCCTGGTTACTGCTCGACATCTGGACCCGGACTGAGTTTTAGGCTGTGGGTTGGTCGCTATGTGGAAAAATGGATTTTAATGGCTAGTATGCGAGCTAAATGACACCATGAAGTATAGACGGATGAAGGATCGGATGGAGGAGAATGGAGTCAGAGCATCTTTTCCCTAAAAATCTGCAGATCAAGATGCCTCCCCGCTGAAGGAATGAAGCTAGATGAGATGCTAGGACACCACCACCACTTGAAATGACTGTTGAATAAATAAATAAAAAAAATGAAATCAGAAAATTAAAGAGACTCGCCAACTTTTTACATTCCTATATTTTAACCCAAATTTGAAGTATTTTGTGGTGTATTATAGAGAACCATCTTAAAGATTCAGAGAAGCTATTACTTGTTTGTTTAAAGAAAAAAAAAAATAGACAACTTTGATTTTTACCTTACTATGAAAAAAAAAAAGAACACTTAAGCTTGCTATGTTCACTGTTGCGGTTTGATATGAAGCAGAGTTGTTTATCTGTCGTGTGTGAGCCTGAATCTGCTTTGTCTCTGTAAATACATTGGACTGATTTCTGTTCTTTATTTTGCTAATGTTGACAGATGTTACTGGTTTTATTGTAAAGTTGATAATGGTAAATAAATGTTGGTTACCTGCCCGTTTACGTGTCTTCACTGTTATTTACACCCATGCATTACATTTGTTACTACAAAGTATTATGCTTTAATGAAAGGAGCCTGTTATATTCAAAGTGTACATTTAAATACACATTGACAGTAGGCAAAGTAACTCATCCAATAATTGGAGTTGAAAGGCGACATTGTTTTGATGTCCGCACATATCGGACAAATTAAAGTATAAAGAAAGAGAAACATTGGATCAGCTGCATCGTTTCCCTCCGTATTTGGCCTTAAAAGCTCAAATTAAAGTGACACTATGAAACTTTTGAAAGATTAAATAACACATTCTTCCTTTTTAAATTAAAGGATGAACTCATGAGCAATAAAATGCACCCATTCTCAGTTTAACCCACCTTGGAGTTTAACTGCTACACTCCTTGGTCTGGTACGACCAGTAGCTTATGGTAGCTAAATTTTAGCTAGATTTTACAATGATATTGATTTAACATTATTGCAGTAGTCTTCTACTTGTCACACTTAATTTGACCATTTACAATCTCCTAATATCTTACTGTCATAACTGTCACTTGTAGCTACAGCTGATCAGCACAAGTCACATAGTTGTGCTTTAATATGGCCGCCCTTCTTCAAGAGATGTAACATTAGCGAGTAATTTAACCCCAGGTGGTCACAGTGCATGGTAAGACACATTATAGTGGAAGTAATGAGGTGTATTAGTGCTATATATTAGCACTAATACGATACTATCGGTTGATATCTAAAATCTGAATAAGCCAAACTTTGACCTCAATAAAGTTTTATTCCACTCACTCATGTAATTATTAGCCATTATAGGATTTGGACTCACTGTGACCCAGCTCCAAAAACCCCCCCGCTGATTATACAAGCAAAAGCTCAGTATTTTAATCGATAAGATTTGTGTCACACAGGTCATTCTGTGATTCTCTATGAAACACCCACGTTTGGTGCTGATTGGTTTGGAGGTAATTGAACACACCGACACTACAATGTTAGCTCCGATGACCCCCTGGCCCTCTATTAGTCTTATGGGCATCAGATCAGCACCATTACCGCCATCCTCAACCCTGCACTTCTCTGTCACCCTGCAATATTTCCTCCACTTGAAGGAACATGGCTAACTGAGCACAGCAGTCCTGCTCTTGGTGAACTGACCTAGTTCACATGGTGATATGATGAGTTGAGATCTGAGCTACATTTGGACGCAGTCTTTCAACAATTAGGATTTTTTTTTAAATCAAAGCCATAGCTCCACATTGATTGAGCCTCTTGAAGCAGACAATTTGTTCACCTCTTATTGATTTATTTCATAATAAATGTCTTTTACCAAGTAAAATCACAAGAAGCCATTCCTAAATGACATAATTCTTCCACACGTCTTTGCACTGTAAGCTGGCAGCAGGTACAGTAAGCTATAAATTATGAATGGCTCTTCCACAAGGAGTTAACCTTTCCAATGTATCTTTGCTCTATATATCATTGTTTTGTTTGCACAGCGTACTATACATGAGATTCTGTGAGTGATCAGCTCAGGGGTGCAGCATTTCTCATTCAGCGATGACAGGTCTGCGTGCAGAGATCTGGAAGTTAAGAGTCAAACACAAGCGAGCTTACAACGACACCTGGTGGCCGTTTTGCGGAATGCCACACAGCTGATCACCTATTGTCTGGTTGCCCAATCTGTTCCAGTACTTCCTAAGAGGCTGGAATGACTGCTAAGCCTGCATCAATATGCATAATCAGTCCCATTGTACACAAACAGGACAATGAGCGCTTACTTGACCTACTTTTACATCTTGAGCATTGTTCAAATTGAGTGTATAAACGCACAGAAATTAGCACGAACATGCATCTGTACATGTCTTCTCTTATTAGTTGACATTTATTAGATATAACTGCTTACAAATGTCATTTTATTCTATTTTAGAGCGCCTTTTTAGCATTTGGACAGGGACAACTGATGAACGTTGACTTTTAACTCATTTTATTTTGTTGATAAATTAAAACTAATGAAGTAAAATGAATGTAAAAATACAGTATGTTGTCAAAAACGAAAGATAATATACAGAATTTTCTGTTTTTAAAGGTCTACACCGTCACTGGTCATGGCTTTTTGTTTTTTAGTTAAGATGAAACATTGGAGAAAATAGGCATATTCTAGTTAGGATTTGAGATTCCAAAATCCAAGTTTAGATACACATATACTTAAAGGTGAAGCATGTAGGAGTTAGTGGCCTCTTGTGATGAAGTTGTGGATTGCAACCAACTGAATACCGCTTGCCCTAAAGTCCTATCTAGAGCCGGGTTCTTTGTCTGCTCTTTGTTCGTAGAAAAATTGCAGACTCCGTTAAAGAGGACTCGCTTCCTCTGTAGATATGAAAGGCTCAATCTAAGGTAATAAAACATAATGATTCTTTTTTCTCTCCACATTTGCATGTCTATGAGCCCTTTATGTATGTGTGTGTGTGTGTGTGTGTGGATGTATTTCAGACCTATTTATATAAAAACCTGTGAGGAAAAAAATTTTTTATTAATTAACAATAAAGTATCTATTATACTCAATCAAATGATTGGACATGGACAGCAATTGTTGTTATAATATACTGTATTACTATACTGTTATTATTATTATATACTGTTAACAATAACAGTACTATTACCATCATCTTGCCACTGCACCTTATCTATCTATTTATCTTGTGTTTTTTAAGTGTCCTTGTCCCATTCTGTGTGTTATTTTTATTTTTTTCTACCTCAGTATTTTATTCTATTGTATTTTTTATTGTATTCAAATATATAACCTAATATATGACAACCTAATTTCCCTTCGGGGATTAATGAAGTGACATGTGACCTCACTGCAGAGGTCAACACGAAATGAGTTGCTCAAGTACGTGATCAGCTGCTTGTTTGATTTTTGTGATCATCAGTTTATTTTCCAGCATTGAATGAGACACTTGTGTGCTCGATGCCAGTCTAGACACTGTCTGTCTGGTTGCAGGCAGCTGCAACAACCTCGGCGGTCCTTGGTTTGTAATACCGGCGCCTCCCAGCCGGGCGGTTGAGCACCTGTGATTGGTCGACGAAGAGCTCAACGCGAGTCTCCCCCCCCCCCCGCCCCCCCGGTGCAAGAGAGGAACCCGGTGGGCACGAAACAGTGGGGCAATTGGTGTTAAAATGGCGCTGTCTCAAGGAACAAAGAAAAAAGTTTGCTATTATTATGACGGTAAATATGCAGCACGTGCACCTCGGTTTATTTATGGTAGAAGCAGCCGCGGAGGCGCGTGGATGTTTGCATGTATTTTCACAAGTGTGCCTCGCGAGCTAGGCAGCTAGCCGGCGTAGCATGCTAACGTTAGCTTGCTCGTTAGCCTGTGTTAGCTACTTACATGCTATGCTTAGGGGGCTGTTAGCTCGACCATGCACGCCTTATATCATCTCGAATTCAAGCTGTGCACTAACAAGACTTATTACTTTGTTGTGTTAAGACATTTAATTGCATGGCGATGTGTGCACGTAGTGATGGCTAACCGGCTAACCGGCGCTAATCACACACCACTGTTTCCCCAAACTTGTTAACAACTTCCGAGAAGTGGAGACCGATGCACCGCTTGTCAGTTTAATTATTCTGCGAGAGGTTTTCATGCAAAAACAGTGCTGTTAAATAGCATCGCTTCCCCTTTTTTTCTGCTATGCATGAACACTTTAAACAACAGCAACAGCTGCGGAAATGCTTGTATTAAATGTGGTTATTTTCACTTACTGAAACGTCAGGTCACTGGTCCCTGTCTCCTTCTCTGTCGAGCGTGCTGTGTGGGTCAGGTAGCATGTGAATAATTAAAGCTACAGTCCACTCAAACCATGACCACCTCCTGTTTTAACTTTTCAGATTAAAATAGGAGCGGTGAATGTGTCAAAAAGCTGCTCGGTGGATTGGATGTATTGCAACTTTTGCAAGCAATGAATGGAGTTTGGCGTGTAGTTGTCTTTGCACTTCATCATCGTGGCAGCAGCTTTTCAAACTGTCACGTGAATTTGTCTTTTTATTTTCCCAGGGGATGTGGGGAACTACTACTATGGCCAGGGTCACCCCATGAAGCCGCACAGGATCCGCATGACCCACAACCTCCTCCTCAACTATGGCTTGTACAGGAAAATGGAGATCTATGTGAGTTGTTTCACTCCACACAACTCTGCAACACTCCGATCCGTACATAAATTGTGTCATTATGCCGCCACAATTACACCATAATCTTAAAAGCTTTGCCACTTTTGTCTGTTTTACAGAGGCCACACAAAGCCAGTGGAGAGGAGATGACAAAATACCACAGTGATGACTACATCAAGTTCCTGAGGTCCATCCGACCAGACAACATGTCTGAGTATAGCAAACAGATGCAGAGATGTGAGTGTTTGCTTTTCTTCCAACAGACCCTGAAGTATTCTCACCGTCCACACATGTTCAAACTTTTTCTCTTTTGCCTCACAGTCAACGTCGGCGAGGACTGTCCAGTGTTTGACGGTCTGTTTGAGTTTTGCCAGCTCTCAACAGGTGGATCTGTCGGTATGTCATTCCAACCACATCTCCCACAATCCTTCAGTTGCACCAGCTTCTTATGATACAAGGCGTGAAGCGCAGGTCTCGATTTAGTCGTTAATCTTGGTGGTTTTCGAGCATATCTTAAACATAAGGCTGCAACTAACGATTATTTTCATTATCGCTCAATCAGTCGATCATTTTCTCTATTAATTGATGAGTTGTTTGGTCCATAAAATGTCAGAAAATGGTGAAGAAAAAAATGTTGATCACACTCTAAAAGTTCCAAGGTGACGTCTTTTTGTCTGGTTTTGTCCACAGGCCAAATATATTCAGTTTCTGTCATAGAGGACTAAATAAACCAGAAAATATTCACATTTGAGAAGATGAAAATTATAGAGTTTGAACATGTTTTTTAAAAAAAAAACAAAAAAAAAAAACATTAAAAACCAGTAATTTATTATTAAAATACTTAGTTAATTAATTTTGTAGTTGACAACTAATTAAGTAATTCTTGCAGCTATGTGTGAATTTGGATTTGTTACTTTTTGATTATGGAGTCTCAGATTAAGTTAAATCAAATAATTAACTAAATAATCAACCACATGTGGCGGTCCTCCTCACTGCGGAGAATGTGTGCTCAGAAAATCTGTAATCATATCATATCGAGGAGCCCAATATTCTGAGGTGGAAAAACATACATATGTACAAGTTATCTCCACTGCACGTCCATAAATGTTAAAACAAATAATTGTATAAAGTTCATCGAACTCATATTGTAATGTCACTCCAGCTGGGGCACTGAAGCTGAACAAGCAGCAGACAGACATCGCCATAAACTGGGCCGGCGGACTCCACCACGCCAAGAAGTCCGAGGCTTCAGGTTTCTGCTACGTCAACGACATCGTCCTGGCCATCCTCGAGCTGCTCAAGTAAGCCGCTGCTTCTTTTTCCTTTTTGTATTTAACCCGTCCAGCCTTTCACCCATCTGTCAGGTTTTAGTTGCTTTTGGGCCGCCGCTGATGAAATCTGGCACGTACGTTTCAGACGCGGATTAGCTGGATTACATCTACACCTGCCTGGAGCTTTATGTGTGATGCACATTAAACAATTCCTCTGTCCATGCCAAACACTAGATCGCTGCCTACGTCATGTTCTCACAGCGTTTAAGCCTAAATTGACAATAAGTACCTTGTTATGCTCACTTTTCTGTTTTCAAAACAATTTGGTCATGTTTCTGTCTGAGCTTTTTGCTTTTTGGTTTGCATGAGTGTATATTTTGTTTTCACTTTGCTGTTAAGGTGGTCAAATCATGTTTGGATTAGTGGATATTACATTAGGGCTCATCAGTAAAGCTGGATTAGACTGTTTTTGACCCACAAGTCAAATCATCCTGTGGCAGCTCACTGTTTTCACTCTCTTCTTGCCTCTTAAGATGTCTCGCCTCTCCTCTCTAGGTACCACCAGAGGGTCTTATACATCGACATCGACATCCACCACGGTGATGGAGTGGAGGAGGCCTTCTACACCACAGACAGAGTCATGACTGTCTCTTTCCACAAGTATGGGGAATACTTCCCTGGCACCGGAGACCTGAGGGTCAGTTTGTTTGTTCTGAAATTTCCATCTAAGATCATCGACGTGTCTTGTGCTCTTGTGGGCAGTAATTCAATGATATCTCCCATGTGTGCAGGACATCGGAGCCGGAAAGGGCAAGTACTACGCGGTGAACTACCCGCTAAGAGACGGTATTGATGACGAGTCCTATGAAGCAATCTTCAAACCTGTAAGTGCTTTTATTTGGGTACTGTGTGATCATCAAAACCAGACTTTCTCTGAGGAAGGTTGTTAATAAGTGTGTGTACATGCAGATCATGGCTAAAGTCATGGAGATGTACCAGCCAAGTGCTGTTGTACTCCAGTGTGGAGCTGATTCTCTTTCTGGCGACAGACTGGGCTGCTTCAACCTCACCATCAAAGGTATAAACACTCTTCCCTCTCCCATGACGATCCTCAAAAGTGCTTTTCTACTTTCAAGATTTAACGTGCATGCTCTTCTAGGTCACGCCAAATGTGTGGAGTACATCAAAAGTTTCAACCTGCCCCTACTGATGCTGGGCGGCGGAGGCTACACCATTCGCAACGTGGCCCGTTGCTGGACCTACGAAACCGCCGTGGCCTTGGACTGCTCCATCCCCAACGAGCTCCCCTACAACGATTACTTTGAGTACTTCGGGCCCGACTTCAAGCTGCACATCAGCCCGTCCAATATGACCAACCAGAACACCAACGAATACCTGGAGAAGATCAAGCAGCGTCTGTTTGAAAACCTCCGTATGCTGCCTCACGCCCCCGGTGTGCAGATGCAGGCGATCCCAGAGGACGCCCCACACGCGGACAGCGGAGACGAAGACGAAGAGGACCCCGACAAACGCGTCTCTAGTAAGAGATTTCTACAGATTTAGACAGGATCACAGGAAATGGTCACACGTAGACACAGGTATGTTAATGTGCTGACGGTGTGTGCGTCCCGTGTTTCAGTCCGCGCCCACGACAAGAGGATAGCTTGCGAGGAGGAGTTTTCTGACTCTGAGGACGAGGCGGAGGGGCAGGGAGGAGGCCGCAGGAATGCAGCCAACCACAAGAAGGCGAAACGGGTGAAGAAGGAGGAAGAGAAGGAAGGAGAGGAAAAGAAAGGTAAGACTTGTCCCCCTCTCTCTCTCTGAAACTCAGCTGGTCACGATAACTTTTATGATTTGGCGCTATATAAATGAAATTGAAGTCAAGTTGGTGTTTGCAGATGAACAAACATGATGATCACTTGCTTTTTTTTGCCCTGTAGAAGTGAAAGAGGAGGAGAAGGAGGAAGAGAAGATGGACACATCGGGGTAAAAGAACTTTACATTCAAACAATTTTTAGAATGTTTGAGTTAAATATTCTTTAATGTGATAACTTAACATCGTCAACCACTTCTAGTTGACTTTGCTGGTAGCTGATTCGCTCTTACCCTCTATTGGTAAATCATGCATCATTCTGCTGGATGAACTTTCTGCATTATACAGAGAAAATAAGACGTTTTCATATCGGCGCATGTTGGATAACACATGCAGATACCGATACATAGATCCTGTCAAACCCTCATGGTCGAAGCTGTTTAAAAGAAGTGAAGTTACATAGACTGACCTGAACTGTTTGTGTTCCAGACCAAAAGAAGAGGTGAAGACCACTTGAAGACTGTCACAGGGTGAAATGGTTGCTTGTACTGTTGTCCTCAAGCCCCACTGATTCCTATAACTTTCCTGCTGTGACGATAGGACCCTTTTTGTATTATGTTATTATGTTTTTTATTACGTGTTCTTGGAAGCAAACCTGGTTTACACTGTATTATTTGCATTCGTTTCAAAGCTCAGTGAAGCACCAGTCGGGTGGGCGTCACACGGCCACAGCTGCATAGCTTAACGTCACTTTAGCATGGATTCCTGATGGAGGATTTGCCCCTTAACTGTTCTGTGTGAACACCACCCAACTGGAGCTCCACGTAGTGTAAGACAAATTCCATAAAGCCTTCTCAGCTGTTGTGTGAACCAGGTCTGCTTTAATGTGAAGAAAACCACCCGAAGTTGTTACTGTTCCTGTCACGGCATTTCAGATTTAAGCAGGTTTTTTGGGGGCTCGGCTGAAATACCTGCGGTTGTAGATGATTTCTAAGTCTAGCGTTCACATGTAAAAAGGCTTTTCTGTTAGTTTTTAAACATCTATTTATGATACTGTTAGAATAACCAGCACTTGGCGTGCTGTGTTAATTTATCAGTGAATGCATGTTTAAAATGATCTCGCCTTCAGCATGTCCCTGATCTCAGCTCAGTAAGTTATTTTAAAACCATGACACTGTCTGTCCCTTTAGCCTACCTTCCTATGAATATCTGGTCAGTGTTTTTTTATTGTTCCTTTATTTTTTCCTGCATTGTTTGTGTGTTGAAGTATGTATGGGTGTGAACCTCTCTGGAGGTTTATGTTGGGAAGTGACTGACTGATTTTAGATATTTTGTACCATTATACATAAATGTGGAGTGAGCTGGTGAACCGGCCCTTTACATGTGGTCAGTCGGAGTTCTATCCTTGTGAAATGTTCATTATCATGACTTTGTTATAAAATAATAAAGAAAACAGACCAACATTTTTCCTCTCGAGTTTCTAATTGTAAGAGAATGAATGTTCAACTTGCAAGACTATATCTCTGAACTTGTGTGTGTAAAGGTGTGTAAAGGTTCTCAAACATTTCGTCACCTTGTACATAAACTGAAGTGGAAAGAATGTAATTTGCATTACACCAAAGAAACTGTAGCTAAATGTAATTATCCTATCAAAAAGCTGTGACTATGCTTGGTTTATAGGTTTTCTGGTAACAGTATTTATGTAGTCAGACTGAATGATTGAGAGTTGCACTTAAACAGTTGAGTTGAATTCAGTAATTTTATTTGTGGTGACTCGTGGTGGAATGGCTTACAACAGAAAATATATCAAGAAATCATTAAATAAGCCTTAGGAATCCGGGAGTGTGGGTTTTAAAGTCCAGTCACGATTGTAGATCCAGGGTACAAAAATTGCTTCTTATGCCACCAAGACAATTTCTGAGCGATGTTAGAAAAATTACTTTAAAAAAAAGAAAAACACCACACTCTTGTCACTCTTTTGAGATGCAGTCACCTCTGCTCACTACTTTTTCTTTATTTGAAGTAATCTGAGAAGTATACAGGCTGAATTTAATCAATAGCAGCTGAAATCTATAACTGTAGCCTGTGTGCTGACTTCAGATCAGTTCAGATGAAGGGAAGAAAGCGAGGTGGTCAAAACGCAGTCCGTTATTCCTGTTTTCTGACCGGACAGAGTGCGACGTTAGTTGAAGCTGTGAGATCGAGGAGCCTGTCTGTTTACGCCTCCAGTTCAAAGTCAAAGTAATGCGAGTCAAAGTAATGAATCCTTACGTATCCGTCTTCTCCTCCACTGCTGTAACTGTAAACAATAACCACAGTGCAAGAAACATGTTAGCAGTCATACACGCTAAAAAGTTTTGACCAGACTTGCTTCACATTTCTGCAGTGTATTTCCAAGCGTGTTCGTCTCTTACCTCTTGCCATCGGGATGGAATGCCACACAGTTGATGGGGCCGAAATGACCTTTGACCCTTCCAAACTCCTCTTCATAAGCAGCGTGGAAGAACCTGAGTATTGAGAAGAAAGTCAGGTTAAACTACAGTAGATACAACATGTATACAGGCCTCATATTCTTGCACAGAGGAAGTGGGACTACGGACCCTGAAAATGGCTTTTACCATCAGTATTAACTGAATATGGGGACATGGTTCTTTTCAGACACTTTTTCTCACCTGGCCTCAAACTTTCCGATCCTGGTGGAGGTAGTTGTGACCTCCATGGCCTCCTGACCACCTCCCATCACCACCTAAATCACAGACCCCACACACAAGTGTCAAAATGAGATGAGTCATAACACACGTTTTGCCTTTGACCAAATAATACATTTTTGTACACGGTCAGAGGACAGACGTTGCTGTGCAGGCCTCGACTTACATGATCCATAATGGGGGAGATAGCAGCGGAGTTGACGGGCCTCTCTGTCTTGAAAGTCTTGATGTGGTCCAGAGAAGTGGAATCAAACAGCTGAGGGGAAACAGAAGACACTCAGTAACAAAGTATGACATCCAACCAATGCATACACGCCAAATAATTACTGGTGGTATTTTAAAAACAAGTAGTACTCATTTGGTGACTAAAACATTCACAAGCTGTCTGGTTATGTCCGTGTCAGAGGACCTGGAGAGCAGACATGTCTTACCTTGGCAGAGTTGTCCTTGGAGGCACTGATGAACATAGTGAGATCCACTGACGTCTGGATGTCGTTGATCTGCTTGGTGTGCTCTTTGGCCTTCTTCAGGATATCTCCAGACTGCCCATAAATGACACAGACAAACCATTTAACAGATTTGTTCACTAGTATTATGCCCTGCAGCCAGAGCCACATTAACGCGGTTTATTTATTTAATTCCCGTATGCTCCCAGACAAACAGTGTACGGCCTACCTTGGCGCTGAACTGGTTAAACTCTCCATTCTCGTGGCCGGCGATGACAAACTCTCCCAGAGGTCCCCACACAGCACTGGTAATCTTGTGGTCACTGCAAGGTATCGACAGGTAGGGCTGGTTGTCCTCTGCAGAGAGAGAGTCACTCATTACACCACTGAGAAGAGCCACATTCCTCCAAAAACGTAAATACATTTTGGCTCAGTTTTGGTCAACATAACATTATCAGCTGGCTCAGACAGTTAAACATGATGTCCTAATAATAGTATATAAGTATTCATACAGTGACTTGTGTTACATGTTGATAAAGAGTTTCCTGTATGGAGAAGCAGCTGACTAGAAGAAGTCTGTGTGCATTGTGCGGTATGTACCAATCTGCTGTGGATCCCTCAGGTCAAAGAAGTTCAGGTAGCACTGGTAACCCATCTGCTTGTCTGTAGAGAACATGATGATGTTGCCGCTGAAGTCGAAGCCGCACGTTCTGACAGCGGAGTTGGTTTGGAGCAGAGCCAGCTGTTTACCTGTGCAGCACGGATGCACGGAGGCACGGGGGTTAGTAAACGTAGCATAGACAACCTCAAAACTCCATCTGAACTCCATGACTTGAAATGTGTACATAGGAAAGTACACTTCACTCTTGGAGTGCAACTTATAATTTTACCCACCGGTCTCACAGTCCCACAGTCGACAGCTGTTGTCTGCAGATCCCGTTAATACGTTTTTAGTGTCCCCTGAGAGAGGATATGTTAAGGAGCCCAACATGTATGACACCAACAGACAACTGTATCATGTGAGTACGAGATCAACCACATTCATTTTAGATAAAAACACGTGTACTGATAAAGGATACAGTCACAGTCAACACACCACACCGCTCCTGTGTGTCCATTGTAGGTGCCAAGCCTCTCGCCATTGACAGAGTACCACACATTTGTTACCTACAGTGGGAGACAGGTATATCACATAAGTGAATGCCCAGCTAACTTACATATAATAGTAATAATATGACAAAGACAGAAGTCAGGGCTTATGCTGATTATGATCAACTCACCGTGTCTTTAGCTACAGAGAACAGCAGGTCTCCTTCTCTGTTGTACTTGATTTGAGTGATGGACCTCTCATGGCCCTGGAGCAGGATGGGTTTCTGTGGAGGGAGAGGAGTGTACATCATTAAGTTATTAGCAGCAGTGATGGGTCTGTGTGTTTAAATTAGTGAGCCGGCTCGTCTTGGTGAGCTGAGTCAAATGATCTGACTCCCTAAAAAGAACCGAACTTCCCATCATTAGTTTAAATAGGCAGACGCAGACGCAGCGGTCTCTGATGACAAACCTGTTACAGCTGTTAGGCTCACTTATTTATCTTTACATTAATGTACATCTTTCCAGCTCCAGCAGCTGTCAGCTGAATCATCTTGCGTCACCCACAAAATGCAGCTAACCGTTGCTAACGGTTATGTTAGCGTTGGCTAACTCGAAAGCTAAGCTAACGTTAGCTACACAGCAAGACACGCTGGCTAAACCGGAGCTAACAGTTGTTCTGAGCGAGATATAACACACAGCGGACTGTCACTGGCAAATATACGAACCATTTTCCTCTGCTAGGTGTCGCCTCTCGGTCTAGTTTATTCACTGCGCCTCCCGTACAGAGAGAAAAGGATGAACACTCGTGCTTCAGGCGCCGGAGCCGCGGCGGAAAAGGAAGGTGACGTACTTCCGGTGTCAAACGGCACTATGGCACCCTCTGTCGGTAATACTCCGCTCCAGCACATACGACATGTAATCTATAAACAAAGAACCAAGAAATCTATATTTTTAGGACAAAAATGACTACAACTGGGTAAATAAATAAATAAATCAATTATCTGCTTCCTATCGATCTTCATGTTAATCATCTGATATCAATTCATAAAATCCAGAGATTAATATATGCCTATATATAAGTTTTGTATGGCCAACTGAACTGCAATATCCCTGACTGAATCAGTACTGAATCCTCATAGGCATTAAAGCTCTGTTTCTCCTTTTACACTGCATACCACCTCAGAAAATATTTCAAAGTACCACCATTATGACTGACATTAAACACAGCAGCAGTTACAGCAGTGTAGGCTGACCCTTTTTCAACTGCAGACAATTTACACAGGAGGCAGGTTTATTACTAACAGGAATTATTTTTTGTTGACTGTTGAATCCTGAATGAAACCGGTTCAAGAACCAGAGCTAATTTGTTGGAAAACGGTACTCCTGATCCACACCTGTATTCCTGATTCAACAGGCAAGAACGTGACTAGGTAGCAGAATATTGAAACCAAATATTTCAGGAAATGCAAAACTTATTTTAATTTACATTCCAGTGATCCCCTAGTTATTTTATCATTAGGAACTTTGTAGTATTTTGATAGTATAATATGTTTCTAAATGAATTTGTTTTATTTTTTAAAAAATATTTCAGAGATTCCTCCAAGTACCACTACAGGGAGGCCACGTACCCCCAGTGGTCCTCATACCATAGTTTGGATTGATGGTGGATTAAAGGGTTCTGTTGTCTAATGTGCACAAATCTGAGAATCCCTGACACAGATTAGAAACTGGAGCAGAAAGAACAGGGCTGCAAGTTCATGTACTTTTACCTTTTCAAATCAAATCATGCTTTTTAGTTTTTTCTAAATAGACCAACAAGGTCAATCAATCAGCAACTCAAATATACACTGTTACATCTTTTATTTAACAAGAAACAAAATATACAGGGCCAGATAAAAGTACTGCAAAAGACAAAAAAAGGAAACATCTTTGGTTCCTTCTCATGGTCAATGAACCTCCACATCCACCACTGGACCAGAGGTACAATGAATCTGTCCTGTGAGACAATGGAAGAAATCAGGTCTGTCATTTCTATTTAAGTTGAAAATGACTGTTTCCATAATCGTTACCAATGCTACATATCAGGTATTACATAAGAATGTGTGAGTAGAAATAACATGTTTGGGAGTGAAACCACATTTCAGAAGTTCAATAACATTTTCTCTAATTTTCCCTCCTTATTTCTACTCGGCTCAGTCACTGCTCCTTTTAAAAGCATCGCAGCGATGCACGGTGTTACGTTCAATGTCAAACAACAAGAGGCAATTAACAGGGTTCAAACCAAAACAAAAATAGAGTTCTGCCGTGAGATATGTTTGTCTGTTAATACAATACATCCATGCAGGACAGTGGATATAATGAATATACATTCTTAGCTAAGTGCTTGTCAGTTCAGACTGCCACAGAATTCAACCAAGAGGCAAGCGTTGCATAGAGGTCCTTGAACATTCTCTAGTTAAAACCTGATTACGAGCTACTGCAATGACCAGGGCTGGGAGGAGACAATCATAGCCACGTAAGCCGCGCACACACACATGCGCGCACACATACGCACACCATACGTACCAATGCACAAAGATGGAGTTGAACAAGTTTAAAGTGGTCGTCATTACAAGGTTATAAGCAGACCGAGAAACAAGTAAAACAAAGCAAAGCAACTGATCTCAGAAAGGTTAGGAATGAAATGTTGGTCATAAAAGTAACAAATTTAAACTTTACTAAACAAGTAAAAAATAAACTGATTTATTTTTATAGTGGTGCTCTGTAAGATACATATATTTCAATATCAGAGATTATGTTTCAAACAATAAATACACACTACAAAATCAAACAGTGTGATGCAAACGAGAAAAAGAAAACATTTGGTCTACGTGGAAGATGAAAACTCTGGTGAAACATATATTATAAAGTGTTCTGAACATTTGAGCAGTGTAGAAAATGTTTGTTATTAAGAACTGACTAATTCAGCTAAAACAAAAAGTTCATCTCTGTTAAGACCTCACCTGAAAGAAAAAGTTACTATAAGTGGCCTCCAGTATACTGCACACTATGAATCGAACCCTTCAAACCACAATGACTAAAGATGCACATGAGTAGCTACGCGCACACACACAAATCATTCAACCTCTGATGGCTCGTCTTGCCATTTTGTTTTGTGTCATCCCGAGCAGCGCTGTAGTTAATTTGGCCCAAGCGGTTCTGTGTTTTACTGCCGGTCAAACGAAGGGAATGTGTATTAAAGCAGCAGTTTACATGCACACTAATAAAGACATTACTACAGGTCGTAAACAGAGTCGTCTTGTTCAAGTTAAGGTTTAAGTTGGAGCAGGCGTAACGGAGCTGGATTTGGATTCAGTGCACGTGCTAGAGAGGTTTTCTGTTTCTGTACACAAACAGCAGCATGTGTAGCGTGTGTTTTCTGGAGTGTCACCAAAATGGGGTAATTTGAAGACTAATAAATTAAACTGAAAAACCGTCCTCCTCTGCTTTGTGATACTGATTAAATGTTTCCTGTAGGCTGCCTCTGAAAATTACGCTGACTAATGAATGAATTATAAAAATCAATTTATAGGGGAAATGAGACAACTGTGAAGCATTTAATCAAACTATTAACTACTAATCAGGTTATTCACAGTAACTTAGTTGCGGTGTGCATGTAAATCTACTGACAGATGAGGCACAAATCTTCCCATCACCTTTTAAACACCGCAGAGCATGCTGGGAGGACACAAGTTAACCTTGCTATCTGATCTACTTCTGGACCAGTGTTTAACATCAGCTTCATCCAGTAGAGGAGTAGTGGCTTGCGGGCTGGTGGCTTTTTGTTTTGTGGCTTGATGCTGGAGGGGACAGGAGAGACGGTGAGCAGCGTTGCTTCATTCCTGTGCAGCGATGGGCTGAGCCTGTGCCCCTTCTAGCAGTGCGCCTGTGTCCAGTTCTGGGTCACAGTGGCAAGACTGGGAGCAGTGGGGGGCGGTGTCTGGGATGGGGTTGCTGCTGGGCTCCAGCAAAGAGTCTGTAGGTGGCGGAGAGGGCGAGTCAGTCCCTGGGTCGGAGGTGGGGGCTCCTGCAGTGCCGCTGTGCGGATCGCTGAGATTCTGAACCTTCTTGTTGAGCTCGTTGCGTTCCACTTTTAGTGCCCGCCGCAGCTTCTCGAGCCGCTGGACTTTACCCTGAAGTGCCTCGAAGTCACGGTCCCGCACAGATTTCTGTAGACAAAACACACATGTAAATGTCAGTCATCTTTTTTATTAATTACACAAAATTACATAAAACAAAATGCTATTTCC
This sequence comes from Sciaenops ocellatus, assembly GCA_033000465.1. Taxonomy (NCBI): domain Eukaryota; kingdom Metazoa; phylum Chordata; class Actinopteri; family Sciaenidae; genus Sciaenops; species Sciaenops ocellatus. The sequence continues at coordinate 14,460,730 of CP136873.1, forward strand.
CCAAAATATACTAAACTGGTTTTATTGAGGGGAAAGATTTTTTACTTTACCTCCTCTGCCATCTCCAGAAGAGCCTTGTTGCTGCTCTCCCACCTGGACCGATACATGGCCGTCTCCTTCTCCAGCTTTTTGATCTTTTTAGTCATCTGTAATGCAAACGAAACAACACTGTCACATCCAGCAGAAGGTAAACACAATTCCTCCACCTCCTCCTCTTCTCTATCATACACCCTCGCAGTAACCCTGTCTGGGTTACTCACCTTCTCCATCTCCTGTTTGAAGGTGGTGAAGACCTCGTTGCTCTTGGACAAAGTGGTCTGAAACTCTTCAAACTTCTCTGTGTACAGCGACAGCTAGAAAACGACACAACACAGGTTTAGTCATATAAAAGATGCTTGTTGCAACAATGTTTTCACGGTAAAGTCACAATGGAGTTATAAAAAGTGAAGAGCAAAGGCTGATGGGAGAACCTGCTGTTTGAGGTGAACTTCCTGCTGCTTCATCAGCTCACACATCCTTTGAGACTCCACTGCTTCTTTCAGCAACTGAGGAGATGAGAAACACACAAATCATTGTAGCATTCATGTAGGACCAAACACACACACACACTTATACTTTGAAGTTTGAAGTGCCTGTTAAGTGTATAATTACAAATTCTTTCTCTCTGTCGTGGCGTTCCTCTGACTCCTTCAGCAGCTCCTGAGCCTGGTGCAGCTTGGCGTCCACCAGCTGTTGCTGCAGATCTTTGTGCTTCACCACTTTGTCTATGTGCTGGTGGGGGTTTCACAAGGTCAGAGAAATACAAATGCCTGTTACACATCCTGTAAAAATGTTGTAAATGAGTTATGACCCTCCGCTAGCAGTGAAATCAACACTATATAAGACGACTGGCCGTGTACCTCTTCTCGTAGTTTGTACTGTTCATAGAGCTTCTTCAGTTTCTCAGCCAGCTCTGTGTTCTCTTGTCGGAGGCTGGCGTTCCTCTCGTTGTGCTGCTCCATCTGAGCCTGGATGTCGTTCAGTGTCACCTGGAAGTGGGAGGTCACTTCCTTCCTTTTCTCCTCCTCCAGACGCGTTCTTTGCATCCCTTCTTCCTGTGGGCGGTAAAGAAGAGAAACATGTTAATCTAACATACGGCAAAGGGACATTCATGTCGTGTTGCTTGCTTCAAAGCAATGCAGCAGTTAGGAGTCTATGTTCGTGATACTGCCGCCTGTTTTGTACCTTGAGCGTGCGGTTGTGTCTCTGCAGCTCCCTGCAGAGGCTCTCCAGCTTGCTGCGAGCCAGGATGGCCTTGCTGTGTTCGTTTCTCAGGTTGTCTTTCTCCTGGACCAGCTGGTTCTGCTTCTTCTGCAGCACTCGCATCTGCTTCTGGGTGTTACGATGCTCTTCCAGCTGCCACAAACACACAGCTACATTTTGAGGCTGTCAAACTAAGATAACATTTATATCGGTGGCTGATAACGGATGTTCTCGATTATATACTATTATATGCAATAAACGGCTTTGTTTTCTAATAATCTGTTGATAAAATGTAGTGTGTGACTATAGCACATGCACATATGATGCTGAAACAACACATCATTCAGCTGCTGTGTAAATGATATTCTAGACCTCACCGCAGACCAATCTTCCTCTATCAGCTCTGACAGGCTGCCAAATCACACATCTGAACAAATAGTCTGTCTTGTCTCGCACACAGTAGAACATCTGAGATCATCATTAGTGCGGTAAAATGCAACACAACACCCTGGCATGTACTGAGGTCACAGGAAGGAGTTCTGCATTGCACCAGTCTGTGTCTGTTTGATCGCTGCATCACCTTCAGGTAAAATCTTTGTTTGTCCACTGACCGACTGTGTGTCCTAACTCAGAACTCTGTGATACGTCTAGAGAAGAATTTCTTCTTAACCAGAATTTGAGATTTTTGGGTCGGTACACACACCAGACACATTCATCTACATACCTGAGACACCGAGCACATTTAGGTCACCCATTTTACCCATATTTAGAACATTTACAAGTAGAGAATGTACATTAAATAAAACAGCATCTGGTCTATAAAGCTATTGAACCATACGGTAAGTATGTATGTGATTCAAGGGTTATTTATGCATCCTTAAAACTTAAAATTTGTGGGAAACACTCACCAGCTCAGCATACTTCTTACAGAGGCCTGCAAGCTTTTCCTCTGGTGTGCTCAGTGTGTTCAGAGTCTGCATGAGCAGAGTGATCTCTTTGCCTGCATAAAAAGGAACACAGAGACAGGACAGAATCAGAGAGCCGGCAAACTAAAACTAAACCTTACTGTTCAACAGATGGGATACTTCTTATGTTCTTCTTTGTTAAAAGCAGCATCTACAACTCCACAGTGTGATAGTGTCATCAAACAGTAAATTACTCTTTACCCAGGCCCTTTACTTTCTTCTTCTCCTGAGTCTTCTTCTGCTCCTTCTCCACCCCGTTGTTTGCTCCGTTGACTTTGCCCTCATCTGGCTTGTCGTCCTCCCTGGTCAGGCCGTTGAGCTCCAGGCTGTGTGACTGGCCGTTGGGGAGGGTGCTGGCGTCGTCTGAAATGCTTTCCCGACAGTAGGTGCTGAGGATGTCTTCCAGCTGCCGGCTCAGTTCCTCTGCCATGTCACACTGAGACAGTGCTGCTTCTGCGACTAGACACAGTGGAAGGGAAAAAAACATGATTAAAGACAAGGCAGGTTTTCATGAAGTCTTTGATACCATCCACTTTTAAACCAGACGGAAACCTTCGTATAGAAGCTGCTCAGTGGCACATGAAGCAAAAAAGGTTTAAATTCCGGGCATGAAATTACGTGGATCTTTTGCAGATATTTCCACTTTGTGTGGCCCATAGAGCAAGTACACTAGACTACATACTACATCAATTTGGCCTCACAGCTTGGTGCTCGATCTACCCGGCTCGGTGATGTCAGCCTTTGTCAATATTTGACCTCAGATTTGTCTGGGACATTAAATTCTTCCAGAACAAAAGAAACCCTGTGCCAGACCCTAGCACAGACCGACCTGGTCTAGTTTGGACCAGAATCTTTGTTGAGCTATAAGTTTGTATATAGGTGTTATACACCGGGAAATGTGGTTGTTAACGTTAAAATGGCAGACTTTTAGGTGGGATTTGGTGTACAGTTTTCAATATGTCATAGTGCTTTTATAGAAAATCTGCTCCCCACTGCCCACGTTATCAGCAAACGGTTAGCAACATAAGTCAGCTGGGGTAGGCTCCTGCCCCCCGTGTCCCTGATGAGGATAAGCTGTAACCGAAAATGGATGGATGGATGGATGGATGGATAAAAAAAACTTTACCTTCACTCCCTGCCTCATCACTTTGTGGGGGCGTGTCTGTCTGTGGCGTCTGCGGCTCAGACTCTTTGGGGCTGTTGCTGTCCAAGCTGTCTTTTGCAGCTGCAGGTGACTCCATCTCTCCTGCTGTAGGTGGAGTATCTTCAATGGCCTGCGTGACAGACTCTTCGGTGTCTTGTTTTTTCATCTCTGGTATCTATTACAAGCAGAAAAACCTGTAATACTTGAATTTCTTACTTCCCTCTGGATTATTAAAGTATCTATCTACCTACTGGCTGTGACACAAAGGGTACAACTTTAAAACAGTAGCAGTATTTGTTCACACTTGAGCTTTTTCAGTACTTTTAACCCAAATAAAGACCATAAATGTTTTTTTTTTTTTCTAGGCCCAACAGAGCCTGAACTGTAAGGAGACAGCCCCATGACACACAGCATCTCAAACACCAAACTGACCTTTGTTTGACTCTTTAAATCAACGCTACAGATACTGTAAATTGCAGGCTTAGCTGTCGTATAACTGTCTTTTAAATCCACATTGAAGGACCTAGAGAATGAATCATCGAGGTGCTGTTGTTTTAGCTGATCTGACTTAGCATTTTTAGACTAGTATGTGTTGTAATATTGCGCTGTGTGTCTTGTGTCTGTTTTGGTTTGACCTGTTCTTAGTTTGTGGTGCTGTCTGTCTGTCTGTCTGTCTGTCTGTCTGTCTCCCTTGAAAAAGAGACTTTTTTTTATCTCAATGGGACCTTTCCTGGTTAAATAAAGGTTTCATAAAATAACGTTGGTATTAGCCAGTTTTGACAAACTGAAACGTTAGAGTTTTCTAAGTTTGGTGAAGTCTGGAAGTTAAAGAGTCACACAGTGTGTTGACTCTGGTAATAACTGTGCGTATTTGATGTGTACAGAAACTTTTAACCGCCGGAGCTGTGACGTTAGAGCAGTTAGTTAACCTTTAATGGTAGCTACTCGTTACAGCAGCACCACGTACACACATATTAATGCTACTAGTTTTTGCTTGACATGTCTCACAGCAGATTGTAGCTACATTACTCATCAGGTGCACCCTGTCCTCTGTAGCTTTCGCTATCACATTACGTTAGCTCGCACAGGCTAACACTTGCTAGCCAGCTAAATTAGCCTGCACGGCTGTCAGTTAGCCGGCGTTAGCTCACGTATGAAGGACACACACACACACCTAAAAACACAGGCAGACCACACACGTGTGCTTGTTTCTAAATCATATCCCCGCCGTCTCAGATATTAGGGAGTTGTTTACCTTCAGACTCAATGAGGAAATAGCTGATGTGACTGTAGACTGCAGGTTACCTCAACAGCGTGAGAGAAAAAACGACTTCCGGTCATAACTTTGGGTTCTTCTTCTTCTTCGTCTGTCTACTTCACAGATTGAAACTTTGCCGCCACCTACAGGATTCATATATGCATTACTACATAAATATGGCAAGTGTAGCAGTATTAACAGAAATTACGGTATAAACAGAATCAACTGTATAAAATGGCAATATGGCAGTATAAACAGAATTAACATTATAAACAGTGAGCTATATCAAAAATAAAAGATCTATACAGTGTAAACAGTATTGTAAACAGTTGTACAGCAATTGACTGTACACAGTGCAATTTGGTTTGTAAGAGTTTTTAGAGTTTAGAGTTCCCAGACTTAACCTTTCTGAAGATACTACAACCAGTGTTTTCAGAAAATCTCAGTATGATAATAAAAATGCATTTTTAATGTCAACGTAAACTAAAAATATACAAAAGCCACGATTTTAGATGGAATTAATTAAGATAAGACCTTTCAAGTATATGAATACATGTTGGATCATTTGTATCATGCACCTATCTATCTATCTATCTATCTATCTATCTATCTATCTATAACAGTAAATATAATTAACTGTTGTTAAAGAGTCAGCTGTTGGAATGAAGGGCCTGCAGAGGGGCTTCTTCTTCATGTTGCTGAAGGAGCTGTTTAAGGCCCCCACAGTATTTCGTAGGGGGTGAGAGTGTAGGAGGCAGTCCAGGACAGAGCTGGTCCTCTTGACCATTTAAGTCTCTTTCTGTCCCTGTGTGTGCCTTTCAAAAATATATGTTATATATCATGTTCCACCGGGTACTAACTATCCGGCTTATAGCTTAACAAATGTACTGGCTTCCTCCCTTAATAAGTTAATTGGTAAATCTAAATTGCCTGTAGGTGTGAATGGCTGTTTGTCTCTACGTGTTCTGTGATGATCTGGCGAATTGTCCAGTGTGTACCCTTCCTCTTACCCTAAGTCAGCTGGGATAAGCTCCAGCCCCACCCTGACTCTGATGAGGATAAGCGGTTACAGATAATGGATGGATGGATAATGTTCTACTTACTGCTGAAAGGAGTTAAATGAGGTTGGAATTAAACATTTGGAAAAGACGCACAAGGAAGATTGCTTTTGGAAATGTCCAACTTCACAGCAGAAATAAACTTGTTTACAGCCTGTTTTTGGTCTCTGTAGCTAATTTCTCAGTTCACGACACTGAGTGTGATTTTTTTTGTTTTTAACTCACATGTTCAAATTATATTAAGTCTTAAAGTTATGCATAATTTACAGCGTGGCCACTTTGATTGACAGGTAGGCACCGTTACAGATGGTTTATTTGAGCACCCAGGGCGCTTAGGGTGACAGGTTCCCACCCTGACATACAGACAGACATTATACACTGCAGTGATGAAAGAAGAAACATTTGCATTAAAGGGTTGCAACATAACTTTATTTGTTTTGTACAGTATTTCCACTGAACAATTTTAAATTCAATATATTTTCTTTACATTTTTAATATTGTTGCTGTATGTATTTTTTGTTTTTCATGTTCATGTTTGTGTGTCATGTTCAGTTGAAGTGTATTAGTTTCTCGTCACTCATTCATACCGTCGGTAAAGTCAAGTCAAGTCACAGTTTAAGATGGGTAATTTTTGAGCAAATGAAAAATCATAAACAAGAATAGAGAAAATAAATACATGTAAAAGAAATGAGAGGACCAGAGCAGAGAATACATCAGGACTGGTCAGTGATGGCATATGAAAAGTATTTTACAAACATGTAGCATTGTAAACATTTGTAGCGTAGACATTACTTGACCAAGCCAAGCATGGCTTTAGATTTTGATACAGACGTGAACAGCTTCTAGGACGGAAGACAAGTCAGATTTGAGATATTTAGTGATGTCTGTTCATTCCCCTATAGATAATAAGGTTCCTGATCATGCAGCCTGACTAGGACAAACTTTTACTCTAAACACAACTATCCAAAAATATAGCCCAGAATATCCTGATCAGGAAAAAGATCAAGAAAAGCAGAAAAGGCTTGTATCCTCATCTCCTATTTTATTGTCTTTTTTTTTATTTCTCATTTTTCCTGTGACGTGTTCTAATGAGGCTTTTTCTCCACTTCTCAGAAGTGATTAGAATTGCATCTGAATCCCTGTCAATGTATCAGAACATACATATAGTTTAACTTATAATACTTTTTAATGTAAATCACTGCACAATTTCTGAATCCCAGATTTTTATCTTAGAAAAAAAAAATGTCAAGTAGTTGCCTCTGTTAGCTCCACCCAGTGGAAGGAGTGTCACCTGTGAGAGCAGTTTGTAGGTGGATCTTTGCCTCTGGGGTGCCTGATTTTGGACAATATTTATTGCAGTCTTCTGGATTCGTTTTGCAGATTTTCTAACTCTCTAAACAGTATGTGAATTTGAGGAAGAAAATGAGAAGAGAGGAACTGAGCTATTGCAGCTTCTAATGAAAAGAAGCAAGTTTTAAATGGCCTGGAGCGATCTCTCAGTCGTACTGACTGGGTTAACACAAGCCAATTACATTAAACTACTGAAAACAAAACAAGCAGTACATAATTTCAACCAGCCTTCAGGGTGAGAAAACTTTGGTAAACTATGACAATAAGGTTAGTACCTGCAATTGTCTGCTATGATAGTCGCTTACATTTCCTTAATTTGCATCATGTGCCACATCTACTTAAATTTTTGTAATCAGCGCAGTTTCTTTTTTCACGCAGAGGAAGTGGCTACAGGCTGTGACCTCAAGAATATGCTAAATATTTCTCTCTACTGTATTTGCCACGTGAAATCAATTCTTTGATTCCAGGGCATTTTTGCAGCTTAGCTACACACAGTGAAAACCATTAGAAGACTGCAATAGTGGGGACCATCACACCAATGGACAACAGGTAGCTGGAAAGACCAGTTCTATGCAATTAAATCAAGTAATTTCACCCCCCTACCCGCCCGCCCGCCCAGACAATTACACTGCCTTAATTCAATTCCTTATTTAGGTGCCCACAGTAAAGAATGCCACTTTTCCAAAGAAACAATGGCAAATAATGTAACTTTAAAGATAAGGAAAATAGAGCAGCAATGTTCTGCACAAAATGTGTGCACATTCAAGTAAATAAAAAGATATAAAGAAAAATAATCTGTAAGTCAAAGACAGATACATAAGAACCTCCAGTCTTTGTTGGTCGGATTGGCACTTTTGTGAATAGGAGTGCATTTTTCATTTTTCAGAAATATAAATATTTTTCCTGGTTGATGCACTGATTCTTCCTACTTTTCTTCTTCTTTTTTTTTAAACATTGCAATTCTGGCATTATTTGTAGGCCAAGCACAGAATTGGCCGTAAAATCGAAGACTTCAGTTGTAAATGCTGCTCTACATATCTGTCATGTAGAGGTAAGTTCTTGATGCTCAATTATTCATGATTTCAACTCTTTATGTCTTCCAGGAGCACACCGTGTTCTGTGGATAACGACTCAAACCCATGAAGCAAAAATGAAGAGCTATATGGAGATATTTTCAATTAAGGTTAGTTAAATGTTACATAATATTCTGCACAGACAAATCAGGTTAAATGTTTAAAAGATGTTTTTATATCAAAAGAAAAAAACTATTTGATGAAAGTGTATATCCCAGTATAAACAGTATTTAACAAACTGATACAGAGTAAAATAATTATGTTTACATGATTTCATGTCAGGGCTGCTTCAGTCATCCACAGAACAGTGGCTCCCAGACTCTGATGGGGACATAGTCATAGAGTCAATCAACCTCTTCCTCACACAGTGCCTGTCAGTCAAAACATCACACGATCACAGTTCTGCTCCATCCACAAAGCCTAAACCCCGACCCGAGATCAGCTTCTGTCGCAGGCAGAGCTGATCCGAGGTCAGGGTTTACAGGGCTAATTTTAAACCATCATAAGTCATGTGGCTAGAAACAACCAAAAAAAAAAAAGTTTCCATGAGCCTTATGTGTGCTCCGAATCACTTCCAGAAACACCTATTTTCATTGTCTCACTTAAAACTGAAAACAATCTTCATTAAAACTGAACTAAGGTCAACATTTTCATAAATAAAGAAAATGTACTAAGTGCTCGGGAACCAAAAAACAAAACCAAAAAAGCCCAAAATGGCAATTTTCACACTTGGAGAAAAGCTAAAATAAAAAATAAAACAAAAGACTAACTACTTTTTTCATTCCAAAGACCATGGAAACATTTTTACTTGCTGCTAGCCACTCATCTGTGTGAGGTGTGTGTACAGTGTCTGCTGGTGTTGTATGCAAGTGTGCATGAAGTGTGCGGAAATATATATTTATATATATTTATATATAATGCAAATACATCAAAATCCAAATATATTTATACTTGAATTTTTTGTTGCAGTTAGGCTTGTCACTTGTCTGAGATATATCCCTAGCCAAACTCTGGTTTTCTTTTCGCCTCCACGAGGGGACGAGGAAGCGGCGTGGACTTTTCCCAGCCTGGCAGAGGATAGGCTATTTACATCGATACCTATACATATCACAATGGACCCATGCAAAATCTTTAACAGTTGTCATTCCCATTCCTCAAAAATATAGTGATATAGAATGCCATAGGTTATATATCAACTCTACCACTATACAGAACACGACCACCACCACACTATCACTGTTAACGTCACCAAACCAATTAGCCGTGGTCCGCGTCCTGATTTTTAACTCCAACGCTGAGCAGCGTGCGGCAATGTCTCCGTTTTTCTTCACACTGTTTGTTCTCTATCTCTCTGTGTTTGGCCAGGGATACTCCGTGACTGTAGGCAGGGTAATATAACACCATGCAAAATCCCTACCACATACATCTGGGAAAGAGGGGGAGCACAGGGCCGAGCTAACCAGCAGCAACCCGTTTTTACAACAGGGCTTCAATGAAATCAGAAACTAGCAATGTTGCGTCCCGTGACGTGTCTCTACCGCACAGTGGTATTTCACCCTACTTTAAAAACATCTGCAATCCCATGAATTCATTTCAATATAAAAATAAGTTTGGTTTGCTGCTGCTGTTGCTGCCACCGCCGGCTCTTTTCCCCCAAACCCCCCCCCAGCTAATGCCTTGTTTAATAGTTAGATCACTTCATAATTCAAATGTATTGTTATTAATAACACGGCACACGACGAACATTGGATCTCTAACTATACCACCCTCGAAACCTGGATTATTTTTTTTCTAGTTTTTTTTTTTTTTTTTTTTTAATATATCCTCTGAAAGAAAAAACCCAATCCCTTTTCCAATATCACTCAGAGCCTTTCCTAAGGTCAGGTAGTTTTCTAATTTTTTTTTTTTTTACACTTCTTCTGAACTTCAACCCTCCCCCTGAAATTTTTTGCACTTAAAAAAAAAAAAAAAAAAAGTTGATGGAAAAAAGAAAAAAATCACAAACACTTCTTAGTCTACGCATCAGACTCAGGACAGCAGAAAGCCCTTAACTTTGGGTGGACATTTGTGCCCCTAAACCTCCTCCTATACAGCAGACCGGCTCTAAGCCAATCATGAAAAAGAAACAAAATAATAAATCACAAGAACTAAAAAAAATTAAAAAAATAAAAGGAGCAGATAAATAAGGTTTGGGGGGGAAACTGGAAAACAAAAAGGGGATTTGTGTTATAAGTTTTTTTTTCTCTCTTTGAATTGCACAAAGTCAAACTGACATCAAGAGCTAGGCATATTTCACCTCATGCACCCCAGTCTGTGGACTCTGCATGGGTAATCCTGAAAATAGGAATGTCCCATTGAAAAAGAAATGAAAGTATATAAAGATATTGACCGACAAACTGCTGTTACTGCCAATGAGAGAATCTAAGAGCTATCAAATGGCAGGAAGATGTCTGTGTGTGCGTTTTAAGCTGGGGCAGACTCACACTTTGAGCTGTGAGATCACTTCCTCTTCTACGCGTTAAGGAGTTTGTGTGGCGCGCTCTGCTTAGCTGGGTTAACACGCGAGTCTGCCCTGTAAGAAGTCAGTCCCACTGGTTGAGGAGAAAGAAAGGTGGTCAGAGGAGGAGAGGCATTTTTTTAGGCTGGAGAGCAGGACAGTTTTAGCTTTCCTCCACAGAATGGGTGGGTGAGTGTGTGTTTGGTTAGGTTGGGGGTGGTAGGGGGGTAGTGGCGAGTAAAAGGTATGACTCAGGCATCTAGCGGCCCTCCATGAGATGGGGAGGTATGGAGGGGGATAAATGGTGTATTTTAGAGGGTAGCGGTGCCGACTTAAAGTTGGAAGCCCTCCATGGGGGCCTCCTGCTGGGGGAAAAGGAACTGCTGGTTGGCCTGGTCCACCTGAGGGGCTAGACTGTTGTCCTCGTCCTCCACCCCAAAGTAGTGCTCGATTAGGTCAAAGGCCTTCTGGTAGATCTCCTGGTTATCGTGGCTCTGGAGGAACTCTATCTTGTCAAGACCTGGAAAAACAAGAAGTGTTAGATCGTCAAACTTAGCCAGAAAATTAACTTTCAGGTGTCAGACCTCAGAATTTCATGAATATGGACTGAAAATTAGTTATTTTAATATACTTGTAGTTTGATCTAAATCAGGAAAAAAAACCTGAGACATGAGAATAAAAGATTGTTTTCACTAATCTGAGTGTCAATACATATGACAGGCTTAGCGCTCTTTCAAGAGACTGAACAAAAAGATGAATTTTCCCATTAATGTTGTATGATATATAGCATATCATACAAAAATCATATGGATTTTCTGACATTGTGTACAGTACCATAAGCTTCTTCAATGAGGCTGCAGTAAGGGTTAACTCCAGTGCCGTTGTTCTCCTGCTTGGCCTCCTGCTCGCCCAGCCTCAGGATGTTCTCCAGCCCGTTCAGAGCTACCTGGACGATCTTAGAGTCCATCACCGTCAGCAGATCGCACAGGGGTTTAATACAGCCCAGGTTCACCAGATATCTACATGCAAACAGACACACGACACATTTTCAGATTTGATTCTCTATACGTGTTCTAAATCAAATGAACATGCATCCAAATATGGTGTTATTACTCCACGTCTGATTAAATTAATTAATTTGCATAGAAAAAAAACCTCCAGAACTGGCTTGAGAATCATCTTTTCGGGATTTCTTCAGTATTGGTACATGACAAACATGCTCCAGTTGTAGCCAAAACATACAAAACTGCTTCCATTTCCTGTTTACAACCCCATTCTCTGAATTAATTTCCATCTCGTCATTAGCTGAAGGGGACACTCTTGTTTATTTTACTGGAGGTCTGACCTGATCTGTTCTGGCGTTCCTCCAGAGGTGGCGTTAGTGATGGCCCAGGCCGCCTCTTTCCTGGTCCTGAACTCTGCTTTCTGTAGAATGTCGATCAGAACTGGGAAGATGTTGGCATCGATTACCGTCTGCGGGGCAGGAGAAGATATAAAAAAAAAAAAAAAAAATCAGGGGCAGCTTCAACTTAGTTATGACATATTCACATTTGGCACAAAACCCATGTCTGGTGATCAGGGATGTGGTAAAAGAAAAAGTCCATCTTCTCTCAGTTACTGTATCGTGGATTCATGAGGACAGTGATGAAGTCTCTACGTGTTTATTTCAGAAATAGTTTTTCTGGTCTTTACGTCAATAACTGTTAAGAACATAAACAAACTAAACTGACTCGATCGATTCTTAAAACATTACTGATGTAAACTGCATTAAAAAAAAAACATGAATAATTTAAATATAGCTGTTATTAGTACTCCATGTTCTGTCAAGCATCTTGAAAGCTGTAGCAGTTTGTACTGTGTTATTGTGGCAGATGGGACTGTGCCATTGAAAAACATTCAGGGGCAGTATTTGGTAATAAAAATCCTCCCAATGCAGCACAGACTCCAGTTAAACGATTAAAGATGAAAAACATTTGTGCTCTTTTCAAAGAGAAAATGATTAAACTGCTATTCATCTGACATTTATGTCATTATTACAGAGCAACAAAAGGACCTAAGTAAAGATTTAGTTGGGGAAGATTACTGGAGGAAAATGTCAGATAGTGGGGTCTCATGAATAATTAATGATCTTATTACTCACAGTGTACTACAGCAAAACTTTCCATCACTGCAGTAATATATCAGTGCTCTTCTATAGATATGAACATTTGAAAATGGACAAAGGGCCTAAATATGCAACAAATGTTCATCTCTGATATAACGAATCGCAGTGGATGATGTATAGTGATGATAGTAAATAACAGAAAAGGGTAAAGTCAATAATAATCCTTCACTGCAAAGGAAAACTATGTCTACACACAACTACAGGAGTTATGGCTGAACCAGGAAGAAGCAGCTGTTTCATGAATACAGAATAAAAAAAATATTAAGTTGTTTTAAGTGTCAGAATGGATTCAGTATCGGGGGAAATTGATTCACTTCTCATGGTTAAACTGTGTATTTCTGCAGGTTGTCTCCATCTTAGCTGTGGGCTGTGTGTGTGTGCGGGTCACCTGTATTTGTGCTCGGTTTCCTGCCGTGATGTTTGAGATGGTCCAGCATGCCTCTTTGCGAATGGACTCTTTAGCGCTGCTGAGAAGGTGCAGCAGACAGGGCAGGGCGGAGCAGTTCAACACCACCTACAAAACAACAGAGCAGATTCATTCATGAAAAAAAAAGAAAAAAAGATATTTTTTATAAAAACAAACAGAAATCTAACAATACATTCATCATAATACCAACTATCGTCCTACAGTCATGGAGCTGAAGTTGCCAGTTTATTAGATACACCTCGGTAAAACTAATGAAGCCTAATTAACCAGTCCTGCCATTAATCCTCCTTTCATGAAGGTTATAATGTTCAGTTTTTGTTCAAACTGTTTGAGAGGTGTCGATTCAACTTTATGATCAATCTGAAGGCTGCAGACTGTGGTGCTTTTGGACTGGTCCATCCCATTTGCATCAATTGGTGTATCCAAAAGGTGGCAGTGGTAAGGCAACTACAAAACCAGCTTATGTTGGATGTGCTCTCACCTGTGTTTGGATGTCATCTCCAGTGACAATGTTTCCTACAGCTCTCAAAGCAGGGGACGCCACCTTGTACTCAGTGTGCCTGCAGAAAGAGAGGTTTGAAGAGAGAAAATTTTAAGTATTCACTCGTCACGCTTACTGCGTCAAAGACAACACGACAGTGCGGCTGGATTTACATGAGTAGTTCTACGAGGCGCCTGCAGACGCCGGAGTCGATGACAGCCTGGATCTTGTCATTCGGGCCATCTGAGAGGTAGGACAGGGCCCAGCAGGCGTCTGCCAGCAAGTCTGGGTCACTGCTAAATAAAAGCCTGGATAGCACGGGCAAACAGGGTGACACCTGCAAAGGACAAACATATTTAAGATGAGAAACGAAATGAATTCAATAAGAAACAGGCAGAAATATCAAGTCAAACAACATGCTGGTCCAAGCACATAAATACTGCTCAGGAATTTAACAGTGCTGGTTGAGAGATTGTAAGATTTAAAAGAAATCCTTCACATACTGCAGCTGAGACCTGGGATCAACCAGCATTTACTGTTAAGCAACCCGACTGTGCTGTGTGGCCCTCTTCTAAACCTCAGAGACTGTTTAACCTGCAGACTGCAGAGTGTTATTAAATTACTTTGTCATAGGGTGACCAGGTTAAGAAAAGAAATCCTATAAAAAGTTACAACGCGTTTCCTGCACCGCGTCATTCGATCTCCAGTATACATATTGTCGCAACCGCTTCGCTGAGGTGAAAGTCGATAAACATGTTTGGCAAATATATCTACATCTACGGTTTAGCGATGATAACTATCAGCGGTAGACTTCAGCTGGAATGGCAGCGAAGATTCATGTGTGTCTCAGCAGTGTTGACAGCCACACTTTAAAATTTAAAAAGCAGCTGGCCCGATCTCAAATTATCACAGTGTTGACTTCACAAGGTCAGGTGATACCTTTTCGAAAGCAGGTGGAGGGTTTTTTCCTCTACAGAGATTAGACAGAGCCCACACTGCATTCCTTGTCATGGTCAATCTAGTGGATTTGGTCAGAAGCCTGAAACAAGCAAAAAGTCAACACGTGAGACAAACACATTATGATGAAAATGAATGAGTGTTCCTGCTACGCAGACAAAAAGGATGGGCTTACATTAATAGTGGTGGAAGGATGTTACAGTTCAGCACGTAGTCCCTGCACACTGCACTATCCCCTGCAATATTTCCCAAGGCCCACACAGCCTGCAGAAAACACAACAAACCTTAGTTACCTGCAAGATGAAACAAGGAGAGACAAACAAACACACACACACACAAACTCTGTGTTACCTGTTCTTGAACGTCCTCGAAGTCGGAGTTAAGTAGTTCTATGAAGATTGGCACAGCTCCAGCCTCGATCACCGTCTTCGTCTGCATGGAAGTGCCCGATGCTATGTTGGTCAGTGCCCAAGCTGCTTCAAACTGCAGGACGCCAAATGTGAAAGAAAGAAAGCATAATTTTAAACATTACCAGCCAGCATAAACAAAAATTATCACATGACAGATAAATTAAAAAACACACCTCAGTGTACATATTGTGCGCAAAGGCGGTGTTCTGACCTGTGTTTTTATAAACTGACCTGTAGTGTGCAGTTGACACTCTTCTTCAAGAACTCCACAAACCTCTCCACTACTCCAGGCGTGTTTATAACTTCATCAATTGGTGGGTTGGGTTCTGAAATGAAAAAAGGGTAAAGCTGAATGTATGTACTTACGACCTTGTGACTGGTACCACAGATATGCTAAATCACTTGAAGTAAACAACAGATACCTTTGGAAAGTAGTTTTCTGAACTTTTGTGTTGTGGCAAGCTGAAGCTCTGGGTCCTCTGAGAAAAGCATCTCAACCATGTCTCTGGTAATGACTCCTTCCTGCAACAATACATACACAAGCGCTCTGAACACTCAGCGGAGATTCCACTCTTCGCAAACCAGCAGGCTGGAAAATAAGCTGGACAACAATAGCTACCAAAACACAGGAATGCGAAGTTAAATAACCCTCCGGTGGGTCCTGCCTGAACCACTCTGTGTCGTGCGAGTGACTTTAGGAAAACAGACACTCACTGTTACTGGAGAGCTGAGGTAGGAGTCCACCAGAGGACTCTCAAACATGGCTTCCTCTTCATTGAGAATGTCCACATTCCTCCTCTTGAAAAGCTGTGATTAAAAAAGAAAAACACCGTCAGTGCACACAGAGAGACACGAGCCAGACAGAGGCATGAAGGATGTGACAGAGGTGGACAGGTTTGGGTCAATACCTGTTGTTCTCGTTTCTGTTTCCTGAGTTGGATGCCCTCCTCCTCTCTCCTGCGCCTCATCTCCTCTGGGTTCAGTGCTTTGTTCTTGTAGCGGTTCATCCTGTAGTTATCTTTGGCCGGACTGGCTGACGGCTCTGATGGGCACACAAAGACGCATCGACATCATGATTAAGACCGTAGGGAACAAAGCTGTGCGCCGTTTTCTTCGTCCAAGTTGAACTTGATGAGCACGCCACGTGTAGGGAAGAGTGAACATGTGACAGGCATTTGCTTTTGTTTCCACATGACATCCCTAATAATAGGTCATGATGATAAACTCCATGTGGATGCGTCTATATAAAAAGTCCTGTATAAACTAGCTGGACAACACAGCCTAAAAATACACACACACACAGCTAAGCTCAACATCAACCAGTCAGCTGGCGGGCAGAACAAACGTATTTATTCAGTGGGGCTAAATCGCAGTGTTAGCATAAACCGGTGCCCACACAGGACAAACTGCCCGTTCTCAGCATTTGTGCAGTCATGCCACCAGAGCAGGGCACTGGGCAGATCCCTGAGCCACCTGGGGGCTACGAGGGGCGAGAAAGAGAGGTGGGGGACAACACTGAAACCTGCCACCAGCGAAAGACGGTGCCAACTTTGTGTGCCAGAAGCCCCCGCCCCCCACCGCCGTCGTATCAGCGGGGGAATCCGAGGTTAAATATCGGAACAAGTGTCGCAAATTGAGGTCACGTTATGGTTTGGAGGCATTAGCACAAGCGGCCTCATAAAATGCTTACGCACGTGTGTAATCTGCCCAGATGGTAAAACCACAGGTGTGGACGACACACAAGCACAGGTTGCGGCTGGATGCTTTCGTTTCTGCGCAGTGTTAGTTGGATTAGCTGCTGTATGCGAATTGCACTGCGACTGTTTGCTGTTTGGGCAGGATGGCACAGAAATAGCCCTGCTGAGAGCACATGTCTCCATTGGCATTTCAGAGGAGACCCTACGTACAGCAAGGAGTCTCTAGTGGAGAGGTGGTGGGCGTTTTTTTTTTTTTTTTAAGTGTTTGTTGACCTAAATCAGAAAAAAAAAGCATGTTCCCACCTACACCTTGCGGTACCGTAGCCACAGCGCTGATAGATTCTGCTTTATTTGCCTGGGTTTTAGGTTAGCCGCTAGAGATTTCTTGCCACCACCTTACAACAAAACGGGCGTGGGCTGGAAATCCTGTTTTGTAGAGCGGTGGCAGAAATCTCAGCATCAAGATACATCACAACCTCTGCAAATAAATCTGAAACGGACAGCACAGATACACAGGATCATTTCTTGCGTGAAGCACAACAACCTGATTTTGTGACAAATCAACTAACACAGCCTGAGGGAGGAAGGTACAATGACAAAGTGTAATGACAAGAGGTCTGTGGTCCAGCTTTATATCCTGATTTGACACATGTATGGACAGCTTGCATATTGTCTGTCGCTGCCCCTCTTTCGTTCATCTTTTTAGATATACATAACAGCACACTCATCTACGGGAACAGTCTGGAAAACATGGGATGTCACATGTACACGCCGGTTTATGAGTATGCCGTCAGGTATGCCAACACAATTGCTCACAGATGTTAGCATGCTGTCAAAACGGTCGCGTTTTATCATTTCACATATAAACTACCACCTCACTGATTTCCACTGACTCCTTCTCAAAGAAGAACAACAATGAATTTATAATTGTATTAAACTCAGCAGTGTAATTTGATGCGTTTAGAGGAACACGCTAGAGCTAACATAGCTATGCTAACGTTAGCGCTAGCCACTGCGCGCAAACAAATCTGTGCCTAATAAATGTGACTTATTAAAATTGTGTCACCTTGTAGGTGGTGACTTATAAACTTTTATGAGCCGCTGGAAGTCTATTGCCAAGTTACAGTCGACACAATCCCCCAAAATAAGCACTAAACAAACAAACGGCGACATAACGTTTGACATAAGCACTGGGTGTAGCATTAGCAACTCAATAAAATGCTAACGTTACCCTTATCACCTGCATTTCAAGACACACAGGAGTCTTATATATTGGCGAATATTACTCATACTAATATATTGACATTATAACACAGAGATAACATTGATAATAACTTTAAACTAAAGCCAAACGTGTCTCTTCCCACCCAAGAAAGGAGCGCGGTGCTAGCTATTAGCTGTAGCTATAATAGCCAAGAAACAAATAAGCCAACAAATAGTTCTTTTTTCGGGTTTGAATGACGTTAATACACCTTATAAGACATGTGATAATAGATTAAACATTCTCTTAGTCTATATAATTTGCTGACAGTTTAATATAGAGCAATTTACTAGCGTGAAATAGCAACTCATCTTGCGCTACTACGTAGCTTCGTTAACAAGCTCCCGAGCTAATGAGTTAGCTCACAAGCTGAACAACAGTGACAGGATTTCATAATCCTTCCTCCCGATGACACTGCTCAATCTTTCACCACCTGCTGTGTACTCCCGGTTTGTCGAACAGCTTACCCATCGTGTCCTGTGTGTAGTTTGAGTGTATTAAGTCGTGAAGATATAAATCAGTTTGTTTTTTTTAAATCCTTTCTCTCTTGTAGCTTTCCAGAATTTGCCCCTGTAAGCAATATGTCTGCCGGAGACGGAAACGTCCAAAATATAACGTCGGCTTCCTGCCACCAGAGGGCGCCCCAGCCTCACAAAACACTTTCTCCTCCTCGCCTTCAGGTCAGTGTAGGACAGAGGTGTCCAAACTTCTTTTAAACTAACATTTTAAAAATGAAAAACAATAAAAGTTACATACAAATGCACAAAGTTTGCATGAAGTTGATACAAATCTTAACCCCATGTTCATTTTAAACATGACTTATTATGATTAAAGCAAAGTCTGTTAACATTTAAGTTTAAAACATATCACTCTTGCTCTTCTCTTTCACAAGATCGTTCAGAAAGTAATATTTTGTGTCACATCTACAGGTACATAACACCAGCAGTTATGTCCTTCACGTTTAGCGCATCCAAATGCTTCATTATGTCAACCAAAAAAGCCAAACCTGGCAGCCACACAGTATCTGACAATCCTAGCAGGCCATAAATAATAACGAAGCTGCGGGCCGCATGAAATCTGACCGCGGGCCGTGATTGGCCCACCGGGCCGGACTTTGGACATGCCTGATTTAGGACAATATTTAGTGTATTTAACTCTAAAATGGATACATTGGTCTTAAGTCTATACTTTGGGGGTGGCAGGAGGTCAGTCTGTATGTATTTGATTAACTGATTGATTGATGGACATAATAATGGATGCATAATTGCACTCTGCACATTTGCACAAGTTATTGCACAAGAGTCCATATGTATATTTCTCTTACGTGTATTTTTAGAGGTAGAACCATATGTTCTTCCTCCGTAGAGTTTATTCTACTTATACTGTTGTCACCGATTTTTACCTCATGCCTGTATATAGTGTGTGCCTGTTCTGTGTTGTTACTTGTAATGCTGCTGCAACAAAAGAATTTCCCTTCTGGGATCAATAAAGTATCTATCTATCTATCTATCTATCTATACAGAATACATATATAAAACAGTTTTGGTCTACCAACATGGTATATTTATATTGGCTTGGCATTGGAAACCTGTGGGTAACGTCACTCAGGGTCTGTCCGTTGTTTATACTGTCAGTGGTAGGGATTTGGCTCGGGAACCGGAGGATGATGGTTGGTTCAAATCCAGCATGGACCAAAAGTAGAGAAAAGCGAAGAGATGCCAGCTCACCTCCTGGGAACTGCAGAGGTGCCCTTGAGCAAGATACCGAACCCCTAACTGCTCCCAGGGTGCAGCTATGTGGCTGCCTATCTCTCCATATTTGCATGTCTATGAGCCCTTTGTGTGTGTGGTTGTATTTCAGGTGAAATGCATGTAAAAAAGGAATCACTCATCCATCAATAAATTACAATGGACCAGTTAGTAGTGGAGGGCAAAGGGGACGTGTGATTTTACATTGCAGTCTTCTTTCAAAGTCAGTTTCTCACTCCAGTTTCGCGTACCCTCTGCCATGGTTCAGATATCCTTCTGTCTTAGATTTGCATATCTCCCTCTGGTTTTGAAATGCTGTATGTTTCTGTGTGTGTGTATGTGAACAGTCATGGTTCCCCAGTGTTTTTCTCAAAGTGAACGTGACAGAGTAATACAGGTGAGGTGCATCCGTGGTCAATTTTCTGGGAGCAGGTAGTGGTAAATTACTGCACTATGTTGTGATGCAGTATTGTCCTCTGACACGGGCTCCCGAGGGGGGCCTACGGAGATGCACCAGAAAAAAACTTTAGGGGGCAATGTTGTACAAATAAAATGGAAGTAATGGAGCATTCACTGCTGTCAGGCTGGCTCTATCCTCTATTAGAAAGGGTGTGGGTGGTCAAGTCAACTGTTGCATCAGTGAGATACTTTCCCATGATTACAATTTCTGAGCAGACAAGAATAAATATTGTTTGTAGATCCTCGCTCTCACAGAGTAGCCATGGGCTCTGGACTGAGCTTCAGTCAGTCGAGCCATGAGGGCTGAGATTTCGCAGTTTTCAGCAGGTGTGCTGGTGCAGAGATGAATCAAGAGACACCGCTTGCTCAATAGCACCACCGGTATCAAATAACACAAACATACAGGACCAATTTGTGGCACAGAGGCGGCATTCAAATGCTTCATATCCAGTCTGCAGGGCTGTAACCGGGGTTTATCGAGTCTGATTTCACACGGCCTTCCTTAGTGAGTTCTTTACCTTTCTCATTTCTAGGCCTGCTGAAGCACATCATACAGCAGCCTACACTTTGCAGAGCAGCAAAGGCTATCCATTAGTCAATGCCACAGAGTAAAGTCTGCCTCTGTAATGGAATCATAAGAGCCAAGCAAGGCTTATAAATGAAGGGCTTTAAAACCAAAGTAGACAGGGCTTGGTCACTTCTGCTGTAGTCTCCCACTCACCATCAGCTGCTAATGTAGATGTAATAAACACCACAATCAATACTCTCTTTTTTTCATCCAAATTCAAACTACTGTAAATTAAAAAAAGAAACAAAAAAAAAAATTAACAAACAGTAAGACCTCTCCTGTCGACCTCATTAGTGGCCACTGCCCGTCCAGACTGAGTCAGCAACATCGAAAAACCGCACTGCATTTTCAACAAGCAAATTAACAATGCTGCTACAGCACGACAAGAGCAACAACCAGACGTTGATTAAGTGCAATTTCATCAGAATGAGTTTTTAGTTGTCACTGAAAAGACAATACGGCGGTGGTTAATTATATTTCTTCGGCTCAAGCTTTTTTTCTGCCACCTTTTGTCCAGATTCTGCTGGATTTAAAAGACTTTTAGTCACAGACCTCTTTGCATGCTGAATGCTTTTTTTTTTTTTTTTTTTGAGCGTGCTAAATCCTTTTCTTTTGTATTTTTTCCGGCAGGGAGATTTCATAAGCAAACGTATGCTCCGTTTTGCATCATGCTCCCGGCAGTCCATCCATGATAAAACTTCAAGCGGGACTCAGATCTCTGCAGGTGGATACCAAAACATGTTAAAAAACAAATCCGCTTTGCACATTTAGACTTCCTGGAAAAAAATAAAATGTACCACATAAAAAGGCTAACTACATCAAGGACCATGCTTGCGCGGTAAAAACTCAATTACGAAGCGTCAAAAGCAGTTTAGTTCTGATTGTGCTTATTTGATTTGTGCAAATATACCCAGTTTAAACTGCTCCTTAATTCAATTACACCAAATATGATAATAAGGCTAGTTTGCTGAAATGTGAGAATGTGGTTGGGCCGCCTGTGGGAGAGAGAACATCTGCAAGGCTCTGTGCTGAACGCTTTGTGTGAGAGTAATAAAGGGTGAGAGCGATAACGCCATGGGGAGGATAGTGTGTGTAGAGAGCAGTGTGTCAGTGCATGTGGGGAGTGAATGGAAAAGAGGAGATATGTCTTCATAATATAGTGTTGAAAATCCATCCAGCGTTGTCCATTCCTTCCTTTTTTTTTTTTTTAATCTGACGACTTCCCTCTCTCTCTCTCTCTCTGTCTCTCTGTCTCCCTCTGGCTTTCTGACACCTACCAGGTGGCGGGGCCGATAAGTAAGTTGCTGAGTAGGTGATTTTAGAATATTCTTGCGGATCATTCGATCATTCCTTGTGTGTGAGAGGGAGATTTGTGGGAACCATTGGAATACTAATGTATAACTTTCACCGCGCAGGATAAAACAGTCGGAAAGACAAATCTGTAGCCGCGGATTGAAAGCAGGGACTAAAAATGACATCGTCTTTGAGCAAATATGGCAACCAGTTTTTATTTGAGAAGAGTAGAGCTGTGTGGGATTTGACTCTATTAAGTGGGTTGTCATGGTGTCCTAATCTTTCTTAAACTACAATCCAATCAGACCTTTCAGATGTCTTATTGTGACTTCCTAAAGGGGTGTGTATGCTTCAACCAAAGTGCTTGTCAAATCGTCAAACGTAGGCCTACCTTTTAGGGAAAAGGCCACCTCACAGAGGATTTGGTGATGTGCGTGTAGACACAAATCCTTCCATCAGTGCAACACCGCAAAGAACTTTAAAGGCCCAGTGTGTAGGATTTTGTGGCACCTAGTGGTGAAGCTGCAGATTGCAACCAAATGAATACTCTCCCACGCCTCAGCCGCTCCTTCCACGCATGTAAGAAAAACTCTGGCTGCCAAATTCACATAAAAAGCAAAAGGCCATATCTAGATCTTTGGTTTGTCTGTTCTAGGCTACTGTAGAAAAATGGAGGTTCAACATGGCGGACTCTGTGAAAGAGGACCCGCTCTCACTGTAGACATAAAGGGCACTTCAGGGCATTTAAGACAGCGAGAACACAACAATTCTTATTTTAAGGTTCAGATAATAAAAACATTTAAATACAAATATTGTATTTCATTCCTGCCAATAAATACTCCTAAATCTTACACACTGGACCTTTAAGGAGAGACTGTCCAAAAGCGTGTGTGTGTATATATATTGCCATTTGTGCGCATCACCATGACTTTTTTGCCCCACCTTTGAGCATAGCATTTAGGAAACTAAAAATACGTTTGTCCCTTTGACCGTACGACACTTTGTTCAAATTGGTTTGTTTTAAGAATCATTTACTGTACCATGAGACAAAGGGCTGCTGTGGGTTCTTTTATTTATTTTTGCTATTTTCTCTCTTCACATTCCAAAGTAAACTAATTTTCTTTTGTCAGTCTTATGATGAGTGTGTGTGGGTGTAAGTTTGTGTCTTTGGTTTGGCGCGGGGCTTTTGTTGTTTTTCTTTTCTCTTCTCTTTGTCGCTGTTGTCTCTTACTCCAAAGCTGATTTATTGTACTTCTTCTGTACATGTTACTTGTTGTTTTATGCATTTAAATGTGAAGCATTTTGTCTGTAATTAAACATGCTATATAACATTGTATATTTACTCAGCTCAACTGCACTCCAGAGAGAAAAACTGTACTTTTCTCTCACACTTACCTCACATTAATTAAACTTAGCTAGCCCAACTACAACTTACATATTAAAGCATCAGTAATACTAATACAATAATATAATGTACAATCATATAACATTTACACATAGGTTTATTATAGCTTTACATAAACTTTTTTTCATAATACTTATTTCTACTTGAGTAAAATTAGGAATGCAGGACTACTATTTTGTAAGCTGTGGTATTGCTACCTTTACTTAAATAAAGTACCTGGATAGTTGAATCTAGGAACCCAAAGCAGGTATACCCACTACAAATATACAGAGCCAACTTTTTTTTTCACATTTCAATACCTCATCTCAGGGCTGAAAGTGGCGATGGATACAAAGTACCAGATATTTTCCTGAATTTAAATCTGTGTACCCGAGTGCGTCAAACTCATTTAAATCATTGCTAATACAGACCCCAAGCAATATTCTTTATGGGCCCCAAATTCCTACCTACACCCATCCCACTGTGTATCCCAGTCTTTATGCAGCGCATGGCTGCTGGATGTCTCATCAACCGAGACAAATTATAGTGTGAAATGGCACAGCAATGTCACTGCCTGGGCTGAGTAATTCACCAGTCTGATGCCAAAAAGAGAGAGAGAGAGAGAGAGAGAGAGAGAGAGAGAGAGAGAGGGAGAAAGGTATAGACACGAGGGGATAGAGGGGGATCTTGCATCAGAAAACACTTAGGGATCCTAGCAGGGTAGATGAAGCAAAGAGATCAATATGGCACAATTATTGTGCACACACTGTAATTGATGAACATGTGACTTGGGAGGACTTCCTCTCGACTAAACTGTACAAGCCAATTTCAGCCCAATCGAACCAGTTCAATAAGGCCTATTAACGCAAAGTGCTTTTATTTACCTGCGATAGGCCTTGCCATTGGTATTGGAGGATGTTTGTATCTTTATTCTTAGAGACTCTAAGGATAAAGATAGACGTAACACACAGCTGTGAAGTGCTCTAACGTCCTTGACTATCAAGGGAGAGTCCACCATGTCTGTTCCTTTTCTATTTACGATACAGCACATTGAGCTCTGCTGCCGTGTATAATCCCTGAAATACCAACTCTCTCTCAACTCAGCCCCTTGTCATGCTTCCTCTGCAGAAAATGTGACACAGAAATAAAAATAGTCCTCAAATTATTCAGCTTCGACTCCGGCTGGGATACTTTAATTAAAGCCGTTTGATGTTTGCTCTCAAGCATTTTGAGTCCAACTGTGATGTAAGAATAGGACAGGAGTGACCATAAAGGTGATGTGTATGACTGTGGATGTGTTCGAGCACCTAACTACCTCACTACAGGGCTTTCACAGCCTCCCTGCGGCGGCCATAAATCCACCCTGTGATTGGAGAGAGGAGGTAATGAGGGGCCTGGTGTACTATGCGGCCACACACACACACACACATGCACTCTCAGACATCCCGACGCACACACACGTTTCCGTAAATAACACCGCCACTGACCCTGACAGCAGTCTGATCATCTTGGTCTGCCACAATCACCTTCCTCCAGTAAATCTATCTAATTAACTCCGCAGCTGAAACCGAAGAGTCTCTCCTCCAGTCAATCAGAGGTCTCTGCGGTGTAACAGTTTCTGACAGGACACAAAATTAACTGAATAAAATTAAAAAGCCATTTCGCTTGGTTTTCTTGCTTTTTCTCTACAGCATTAATTGTTGTTTTCAAAAGTGCTGGACGTGTAGAATTGACGGCAGCAGAAAACGATTTAGCTCAAGGCGGACAAATGGCTTTCAAGTTCACCCCAAAAAACAAGGCCTGACAGCATGTCACTTAACTGGATGCATTCCTGTACTGTGCATAACAACACGCCGTCTTTGCTTGTTTTTCAAGCGCTCCGTTATTGATGTAACAGGCAGATTGAGTGGAAAATGGAAAAAACACCACAGCGTGATGATAAGTGGTTTAGCAAATTGCATCGTGCCCTTTCGCAGTTGTGAAAAGTGCCTTTCTTGTTCATTCTTTTTGACTCATACCAAACCGAGCTCAACCTTTGCTGACCTTTTGCATGTAGCATCTGAGTAATTGAATGAAAACCTGGATAAAGTTAATTGGCTGTTTTCATATACTCTGAAAGCTGCTGATAATTAATCAGAGAGAACAAAAGCCACTACATCACCACCTAATTATGGGTGAGCAGCACTTGGCAGGCTCGACACACAGGATGCTCATCGGTGTGTTTCTTCTTTTATCTGCAGCATGTTTGTGTGTGCGTCTGTTTTTGTGTTTGTCATGCGAGCATTTGTTACCTGCAGTTCTGCCTCATTACGTTCTTGACAACGGGTTTTGATTACAGCAAGCAAAAGATTTTTGTAACATACGTCAGATATTTGGAATCACTTATCATCTAATTACTAATAATTATGGAGAGTCAGTGAAAAGGGTGAGCAGGCTTTTCACAGATTAAAGTCTCAATCTCTCTGACTTGTTAGTTATAAGTTACTAGGAAATGCAGATTAGTTAAAGGACAAGGAGGCCAATGACTATATCCTGAGCTCAGCCTTTCATTTTGAGACTAAACAGACAAAACAAGTCTATTATATGTATATTATATATACAGTAATAATTATAACCAAGAAACATGATTTGGTTGTGTTGGCTACCGTTTGCAAATTGCCCATTGGGGATAATAAAAGACTGTCCCATCCAATCTAGAGTTAGGTGTGGTTACAGGTTCAACAGACCACACCCGACAACAATAGCAATGCTGGCTGTGTTAAATTACTCTTTAACAAAAATGAAACTAACTGGATGAAAATGTGAGGTCACGTTTTCTATGATGACCACATCGATACTGTGTTATAAAGGCATTCATAGTCAATTATAATGCATAATATATCATACACTCAAACACATATAATGCTTTCTGATGCACCATATCAACAGTCATTATAAATATAACTTGCAATGAATTATAACTTGAAGTATCTTGTGGATGCTTTTGATTAGTTAGGTTGACTAAGACATTATGAGTACCTATACTCAATATTACACACACCTCCAGAATGAGCTGCGGTAAGGACTCATAATATGCTATAACAGTCCATGCAGTGTCATCAAGTTATCACTGTATGTGATAAGTAAAGTACGTATTGTGTATGTGTGTGTGTATACACGGGTGTTTTGTGTAAATATTACAGGGGCTGCATACATTTGTTGATGGTTTGTTAGAACAACTCATTGCTTTCATCCAACAGTGAAAATAAAACTTCAAAATCCATTTTGTCTTTTTCTTACTTTGAATATATTTTACAGGTTTTATGCTTTAATGTTTTATTCCGAAAGCAGACAAATTTTTATTTCACTTTACCTCTTTGCCTTTTGGCTTCTTACATAATAATCAATTCTATAATGCAGCGTAGGTTTATACCTAAAATGTAACTTCTTTTCAACGGTCCTGTAATTTTCCAGCTAAGTCTCTATGCATAAAAAAAAAAAAAAAGCTGCAAAGTGAAACATAGAGACAAGCCATTTGAAAAATGTATCAGACTCCCGTGACTCCAGCTGTCTGCACACAGATGTGGTTTGTGTCCCTTTGAAAAATCAAATGACTCATCCACAGATGAAAACACCTTGTCTTATATGCGCCTGCACCCTGGTTTGAAATAATGGTTAATGTCAGTGCACGACAAAGACATCATCACTTGGTCCAAAGTTTGCAAGTAGACGCCAGCACTATTTCATTTGCAGGGTTATTGAATTCATTATCTCACCCCCTCTGTCCTTGTTTTGATTCTGAAGATAAAAATCATCTCTTAGATGCCCCTTGGTGTAATAAATAACACCATTTCCTTTGTTATTAGAAACTTTCTTTCTTATCTATGAACCAGTTTATTCCGCAATCAATTAATTAATCATTTTACCATCAGAGACTTCATTTCAATGTCTGATGTTGTCGTCAGCCGATGTTTAATTATTTTATTAGGCAGGTCTTTTCTATCTTCCAGATGATAGCAGACAAAGTCATCTTAAAAGTGAAGAATGTTTCTAGTCTCCTCGTCTGTTTCCTCTCTTTCCATTTTTTCTGCCCAGCCCCTCTGCGCCTGTGGCATCAGCCTTTTATTAAGGGATGTAATATCCACCATACCATAGGACCAATATTCCTCAGGGCTTCTCTTTCCACCCCTCCCTCCCTCGATTCCCCTTTTTTGCTCACACACATACCCACACACCCACCCAGCCACACACACACACACAGCATGGCAGGAGCTCCATCTTAAAGAAATGAGGGGAGCTGGGGAGCAATTAGATTCAGCTGGAGACTTTTTAATGTGAATTCCTCTCCAATGCAGTGCTGCTTCCCTCTGGAGAAATCACAAAGTCAAATATAGGATCTTTGATCATTTGCAGCCATATGGCATGGCGAGGCATGAACCAACATGATGTGTGTGTGTGAGCCTAAGCTCTGATGATGTCTGCAAGGTCAGACAATGCAAAACTAATTCAAATAGCATGCTTCCCTAGGTAGAGATTGAACCCAAAAAGTCAGCGCTGAGGTCTTACTCCAAGGTTGTTTCCGAAAATATTTGCAAAATGAATTTAGGCGGAAATTAGTGGAGTTTTTATATTGAGAAGGTCGATGCTGATGTGACCTTTGAGATAAGGTCAGTGAGTACTAAAGTTGGTCTGGACCACAGAGATTCCATCTTCCTGTTAAGGATACAGTCTGGAATCAAGGCCTGAAGAAGTAAGTTTTTAAAAGTTATGTTTAACCACCTGAATTCATCTGTTGTCGATGGGCTGCTGAAGGAGAAAGGCAGAGAAGTTGCAAAAAAACAGACACGAGTCCTCTGACTCTGGTTATTTTGCCCTTGCAAAATAGTGCTGGAAGATAGCAGAAGGGGAGCAGAATGTAACTATCACATGCATGTTTCTGAGAAATCATGTTTCACGTGTGTTATTTTGGCACGGCACAAACTACTTACAATACCCATGAGCTTCAGCTGCCGTATCTATGCAGAAAAAGACAGTGATAAGAGCAAATCCGAGCTGTAGCAAATTCAAATGCTTTATCGGAGCACTAGTTCACAAAACATGGCCTTATAGTTGGTGAATTTATAAAATTTTTTACCCAGAATACAAACCTGATCTGGTTTTCTCAGCGCTGTAATCTTTAACCTTTCAGTTAAAGTCTTACTACTATAAGTGTTAGGATCTTTGTTCAGTGCATGCGTGCACTGGAAATAAGTGGAAGTATTTCTGCCATGTTTCCAACTTATACCAGTGTAAAGAAGACTCAATGGAAAAACAAATGACTGTCAAGATAAAATTACAGTGGAAATCATAGATATATAAACATATAATAAATGAAGACTTGACATTTAAACGTAAGAACAGCTTGAAAATAATGAGAAAGACTTATTCAAAATATGCATCCTTTAGAATTCATGTTCAAACATTCCTTTGAAAAAGACTTCTTTGTTTTTTACCTGTCAAAACAACTCCATCAACAGATCCGGACTTCATATTGTATATTTTTCATGACGTTTGGCGAGATGATCATCAAAATAATGATATATGTCTTTTCATCTTTTTTGGAGGGGAAACCACAAAACAATTATATATTTCACTGTCAGCGAAGACAGAAGTGATAAATAGCAATTACTGTCATTCTAAGCTAGTATTGTTTTTGTTCGGGCTAATTGCACATTTATTTCCTGTGTTTTTAAACTAGTTTTGCTTAAAGGAGCAGTGCGTAGGATTTAGTGGCATCTAGCGGTGAAGTTGCAACCCACTTGTTTCATTGTATCATCTTTCTCAACTAACGTTTGTCAAAAAAGCAAATAAGTATATTTCCCAAAATGGTGAATTACTGCATTATGTGTCCCGTTAAATCAATTACTTCATTACATTTTGAAATACAGCCATCACAGGGTAAAATTGAGCTATCTATGAAGACTCCTTAGAGAAGATGGAGACTGATAAATTACATGTGGATCAAATCAAATGTGGATAAAAATCACCTAACCTTAACACCGTTAATTCAAGTGTAGTGTACAGAGAGAGAAATTCATCCATCAAACTGTAGTTGCGCATATGGTTGGCTATCCCCTCTGTTGTCAATCAAGATGGACAGATTTGATGCACCGAGTAGAAGAAGATTAATGTGGAGACATGATTGAGTAAAAATGACAAAGTCACAAACTGTTCCAGACAGTTTGAGTAACATTGTTAAGATCACATGGTACAATGTGTCCTCTTCAAACAAACTGAACTCAAATGTTCTCAGTGCATCATTTTAACTCTTCCTCCTGTAGCTTCAAAGCTAGATAAAACATTTTCTCCTGTTTGCTCCATGTATTTTATGTCTGCTTGTTCCCGAGCTTCATTGAAGGCATGTATGCTTTAAAATGGATACAGCTTTTCTTTTGTTCACTTCAGATATAGGAGATTTTCTCATGTGTTGTGCTCCATTTCATAGACTGAATTAGGCCAGTACACTCTTGAATATGATTATAATTTGAAATACATTTCTGTGGGTTTGAACAAAGCGTGGCCACATAATACGCATGTGTAATGCACAGCTCACAAGCGGTTCTCTGGGATTTTGTAGCTCGAAGCAGAATTTAAATCAAGTATGTTGTATGTATTTTGTAGTAAAGTTAAAGCAATACATGAGCATATGCTGGTATGGACGTTAACTGATATTTAAATAAATGAAATATTGATATAATTTATTATGGCAGATGGCCTCCCAATGAGCTGGGCTCTGTGCAAGGTTTCTGTACGTTAAAAAGAAGTTTTTCCTTGCCACCGTCACCAAGTGTTTGTTCATGGTGGGAATATTTGAGTTTCTGTAAATAATATTTGAAAGAGTACTGTCTAAACCTGCTTTATTTGGAAAGTTTCATGAGATAACTTCTATTATGATTTGGTGTTATATAAATAAACTTGAATTGCATTAAATTTCTGTTTCTTACTGGATCACACCAGTTTTTTTGGACTTTTTGGACGCTTTCAAACAGTTATGGTTACAGACTCTCTCAGCGGTTCTCAGACTCTCCCAGTGTTTTGAGTGTAATTATTTGCCAAAAAAACATAAAAATGACACAGTTTTGACATTGTTCTGTAAATATCTATGTTTATTATCGTGAATCCTTCTGCCCCTCAATAATCATGACAGCCCTGCTTGCGCAGGATGTTGCATTACACGGGGAAACCGCTTCTTTCTTTATGAATACCCAAGGTCTGTGTTTATCCCTCAACACTGAAGTGTTCTCATTCCAGCAAAGTGTCGTCAAGGCCTGCCCTCATTTATGAAACTGCTGACTTGGTAAGTTTTTGAGCACACAGTGAGGTGGCAAGGTATTAGAAAAATACTCTGTCTCTTCGCTCCACAGAGACTTAAACTAAATTTGCTATCTGCCGTGCCTGCCTCAGAGCCATGCTGCTCCCTCTCGGAGAGAGGAGAAGAAGTGAGAAAAGCAAAGATGAGAGACAGTACCACCCTAATCCTTAAAACAAGGCAGGTTGAGATAAACTTTTTACCGTGACTGCTTTTGTTTATGTGTGTGCGATCTGTTCCTCTGTCCTCTCCATCTCCGGCAGTGCTGTGGCAGCATTAGTGAGGCTGTCAGACCCAGACTGCATGGCTGTGACCTGGATAAACCAGCACAGGAAGAAATCTCACCTCTAGTTAGTCTCAGCAGGACGGAGTCTAGCAGTTAGGTGACAGAGAACAACTGCTGCTGCTGTTGCTGCCTCCCAGTCAGCGCAAGGATACAATCGCTCAGCGTGTCGTTGTTTCTAGTCCACGCACCGACCTAGTGGGGCGCTGAGCCATGCACACAGACACACACACACAATTCTGAGGTGCTTGTACTTTAATTATTTCCATTTTATGTTGCTTTATACTTCTAATCCACCACATTTCACAGCCAAATGTTGTTCCTTTAGTCCACTGTCTATTTGATAACTTAAGTTATAAGTTCTTTTGCAGATTCACATAATAATACAGGATATTATAAACAAATAAATTAGGATCTAATATTTTAGATTATGATAAAACTTTATTGATCCTTGAGGGGAAAATCACAAATTATCCGGCAGAAAAAATATAAAAAGTAGTTTGAACTAGCTCTTCCTTTACCAGCTTCAGTGGTAAAGTTATGTATTGATGCACCAATAATTCTAATCCAGTAATGTGACATTTTTAGGGTACATATACATAATTTTGAAATAGGGCATGCATAAAAAGTCGTCTACTTTTACTTTTGGTATTTTAAGTATATTTTGATTAAGAGCTGCTTTATTGTGTCTTCTTTAAACCTACATTCAGGACGCTTGCAATTTAGTCTGAAGGCGTGAGGTCAGGACTTCTGGAGTGCTGTAAAGGTAGCCCAAGTGACTGCTACCTCTCATGTATTACTGTAACATTTAAGTCACAAAACCAAGATTTCAATGCGGCACGGTTAGCACTGTCACCTCACAGCAAGAAGTTTCCCGATCTGAACCCTGGCTGGGGCCTTTCTGTGCTTCACATTAAGGCATATAGGTTGATTGGTGACTCTAAATTGCCTGTAGGTGTGAATGTCAGCGTGAATGATTGTTTGTGTGTGTCAGTCCTGTGATGACCTGGCGACTTGTCCAGGGTGTACCTGCTGCCTCTTGCAGTCAGCTGGGATTGACTCCGGTCCTCCACAACCCTGATGAGGATAAGTGGTTAAGGAAAATGGATGGAGGGAATTTTGAAAACCTCGAGGATTGTTAAACATCACTTCCTGCTGTTCTGAAAGCATCCACATTTCTCAAAGACCACTCAAACAAAGATTTCTAACTTGTTGCCACTGTGTCTCCTAATCCTAAAATGTGGAAACGTGGATATGGAGGAATTGTTTAAAGGCACCTTAGCTAATTACTTTTGCTGTTGAGTACTTTTTCAATTTGAAATATGTAATATAACAATATATGATGAGTGAATGATTCAGTGTTTCAAATTACTTACCCAACACTGCCTGCAGATACTCACACACCCACTCACACACACACAGTAGCGCAGTATCTCCGAACAGCAGGGCAAACTAGACCACTGGGAGACACACAAAGAAGTCAGGGCAGCTATAGCCTCCAGAATCGGTGAACAAAAGCAAAAAAAACAAAACAAAATAACCCAGAGCCATTTCCCCAGAACCTCCACCGTTATTATCTCAGCGTCTTCAAATAGATGTCCATTTCTGCGGGGGAGGATCATGTAGAAGGGATGGAGGAGCAGAACCCCCCCCAGCGAAAGCCTAAAAGGTCTGCTACGGTAAATCAGACGTCTGTAGAGGCCACACTCTCTGCCTCCTTCACCAACACATGCCGGCGAGTTCCTTTCTCAGCTCTTACAGGAAAAGAATGCCGGCTGTCTCACAGAGAGAAATAATCAGCTCTCCGGCTTTTATCACCCTAACGGAGCTCATCCTTTTTACAGATAGTCTAGATGGCTTAGATGCACCCGGCATTTCTCACACTGAGATAAAGACACGTGCTTAGATCAGTCTGTGGCATGATATGAATTTATTGACTTACTAGGCCAATTACTGTGCACATGGATTAACAAGTGTTACCTTTCCCCCCCAGGCTTTCACCCTTTGCCATTTCTTCATCCTTCTTGTATCTTTATATATCAGCCCTTCTCACCTACCAAACCCCAACCTCCCCTTTGGTCTTTTCTGCCTGGAAACCGCCTCACCCCTTCACGTCGCCTTTCCTCACTTCGTAATCCAACTGTCTGACCCTGCAACCCCCCTTCCCTCGTCTTTTTCCATCTCTCCCTCCATTCCACGCGACCCTTGACGGCCCCCTTCGGTATCTTTTCCCTCTCTTGCTATCCTCATCTCATTTCCCTAAATCTCTTCCCATCCCTCCTTGTCTGCGTGCGTCCCTGCTGTGATCTCGGTGACATTTCAACAGTCACGCCTGTCACGTTACACACAGGAGGGGGTGGTAGGGTGGGGGGGATTTGGAGCATTGCCTCCCATGCACAATACAGGGAAGAAGGTCCTATTAATGTGCAAGTGTAATGCTTATACAAATGGAAGATGGTGTGGGGGGAATCTCATTAATGTGCAGCCTTTTATTTGAAAATACAGTGTTGTACGCCGAGTATGTGTTTCATTGAGTATGCAAGAGCAAGAAAAAAAAAAGATGAGACAAAGGGAAGCGAGAATGAAAGAGCATCTAATTACATGACAGACTTAGCCTCTGGATCTCTGTGATTGAATAGGGCACCCTTTTCTGATATTACTCCACAAAGCTTTCATAATATCCCCCCTCTATCTCTCATACCCGTCATATTCTCCACAGCTTGTGAATCCTTTCCAGCAGTGTGTGTGTTTGTGTGTGTGTTCAGCCACTTTGGCCCCACCAGGACTGCCAATTCTGGGACATGCTTCTCGCTCTGGTCCCCAGCCCTCCCTGGGCTGTCTGCCTGGGTTATATTAGCCCCCGATATATTGACCCAGCGAATGAGATGAAGCTTGGGTTGTGTGCTGTGTGTCTTCCTTTTTTTGTGTGAGTCCTCAAGGGTATAACTAGATGTTACTCGCCTGCTGCTGCTGCTGTTGCTGTGCAGTGGATCTTACTTTTTCGGCCACTGGATAACAAGGTTGACTTTATGCTGGAGGAACTCTCAGGCTTTCTGCTCTGTCTGGCTAAACAGACTGCTCCTCGGCTATCGCAGACTCTGTGGGCGTTCAGCTGCACTCTGCTGCTTCTCTCCAGAGAGATTCTTCAGCGTGTCGGTGGATGGTCTGGTGGGTGTGCGGACCCGAAAAGGCCTCCTCCACATACATATGCATGCATGGGTTCTTGGCCCCTGAGGAAGTCTAGATTGCAATTATTACAGAATTATAGCCTAAGGGGAAACAGGTACTTTGAAATGTTAAATATTTTGTTACATAAGTACATTATGTATTCCAGAAGCAAACTTTTATTCCTTGACAGATGGATTATTTCCTCAGCAAGTGGACTTGTGTGCAAATAATTGACAGCTTCCCAGTTTGATCTTGTTCCTACCTGTCCCCTGGTGCGAAGCATCCAAACATCTGGTGCATTCAGAAATTGGGACACCAAATGTCGAATCTATACTCTTGCACCTAACTGGGTCAATTCAGAGCACTTGGATGAATTTAAATTTATATATTGAGAGCATTAACTTCTTGTTATATTCTGTGTGAGCACGCAATGTTTGCTATAGAGCCAGATGTTGCTACAAATAGGACACATGATGCCTTTGCGTGCAGATATTTGACAGACGAGATTTTAACACTGTTTCATCTACCATGCCACATATCCACTATAAGATCACATCTCTCTGACATCTTTTGCTGTTTTTCTATGGAACTGGGGCACTTTCTTTTATAAACAGCCTGGCAGATTGGATCTAAACTCAACGAGACCTCACTGGAAAACGCAGAGTGTGTTCGTCGTGCAAAATATCAAGGTGACTGATCTGCCTCATGAGCGCAGGTCATTTCTGTGGGAACCTGTTGTTTAGAATTAATTTCAGTCCTGGAACTTCTCGTCACTCACAGCTTTTCAGCCTCTGGAGTTATTTTTCATCTATCTTTTGTTCCTATTTTCACAGCAAGACATGACATTTTCCAAACAGGTTTTAATAAAACATTTTGTATCTGCCACAGAAAAGGGGGCCACTAAGCCTGAAAAACTGCTAACCTTGTTTTTGTGACAGGCGAGCAAAGCTTTGCAGAATATGACAGGGACGATTGCTCGAAGGGCCTCAGAGGAAAGCTCTTTATATTTACTCCTCCGTTCAGTTTTTCCTATTCACAGATTTTCCTGTCTGCATTTCTTGGCCTCTGCCACCTATCTAGGCTTCTCTCTCTTCTACCTCTATCCCATTTTCTCATTTCTTCTCTCCTTCTGAGAGCACTCTGGTGTGCTGTCAAAGTCACCCTCGCTGGTCAGAGATGAACACTGTATCCCTGATGTCTATGCAACAACAACAACAACAACAACACACACTCTGTTTTTGCCCTGCACAGAGACATCAATTTACCCTGATCTTGATTCGACAGTAATCGTCCAGACTGATGGCCAATCAAAAGCGCATCACACACTCAGAGCGAAAAATAAATTAAAGTCTGCTCGTCTGTGCATTCCCTTTCAAAACCAATACCTTTCCGGTGAATGCCACGCTTCTGTTCACAAAAAAAAAAAAAACAAGCCCAGGAAAGTGTTGGTGTCACAATAGATTTTCCTCTAAGAGTAGAAAAGACAAAAATGGTTCAAAAAAATATTTTTATCACTG
Organism: Sciaenops ocellatus; assembly: GCA_033000465.1. Lineage (NCBI taxonomy): Eukaryota > Metazoa > Chordata > Actinopteri > Sciaenidae > Sciaenops > Sciaenops ocellatus. The sequence goes on from CP136873.1 coordinate 14,496,461, forward strand.
AAAGGACAACACAATGTAACGGCTTTCTTGGACTTTCTTGCCCCTTTTCCCAGAGAACTGAAGGAAGTTTAGAGACTGCAGTGCAAATGTTGCCACATTTTGTATGTATGTATGTATGTATGTGTGTCTGTGTGTGTGTGTGTGTGTGTGTGTGTGTGCATTGGGGGTTTTCCTCTTCATAAATCACTACCAGTCATAACATGTCAATGGTAACGAATTTCATGTTTGGTCATTCAGCTCTGTTTTTAAAGACAACAGTCTGTTTTTACTCATTTCCAGTTAATCATCATGATTTCATATGTAATAAATGCATAATATTTAGCTCCACTTCATGTAATAAATGATATAGTTAATAGAAAACCATCAACATTGTGCTGCATTTTTTTTTGCATACCTCTCTACAGCATTTAATACTTTTGATCATATTTTACTGGAAATAATTCAAGGTTTTAGTTGAATGGCCCGTTAGATGGTTTTATGATGATCACTCTGGTCTCCAGCAGTAGCTCTTTAGGTTAGTAAAGGTGTCACTTTGGGTCCACTTCTGTTCACTATAGGCTAATAATAGCACCTACACAATGTATGTTTTTATGCAGACAATACTATTTTATATGCCATCAAGTCTTCTCTTAAAATGTATGCTTTTCTCAAGAACATAAGAAATAATCCTGATGACTGTCAATATCTAAACCTTTAAGGGTTCTCAAATTGAAGTTTTTCATTGTTACACATACAAATACTTTTGGCATCTGACTGGGTTACAAACTCATTTTTAAGATCTATGTGGAACACCAGACTAGTAAATCACAGGTCAAAATTTAAAAAGCAGACTGTGTTTCTCATCTGTTTATCTGAGGACCATTGTTCAAACTACTGCTATATCTAATCTTAATAATGATGATGTTTTGCCTCTCTGTCCTGCTGCTGTTTTAATTTTAAATCATACTCCATGTGAATACAGTATATGTTTATTATTGTGCACAGGACTTGATGAAAAGATCTGGATCTCAATGAAAAAAATCTGTTTAAATAAAGGATTGGATAAACATACAGTTATAGGACATATTGTCATAATTTGCTAAATCCTGATTAAAGTAAGCATGAAAGGGTTAAGAGTAAATGGATGAATGTGGATAATTTGTACTCAGTACAGGAAGAACGTCAGCATCCAGCACTTTCATGTACACGGCCGGTCTATGGCATGGTTTTTTGATGATTAAAATGCCAGTGGATGCGCAACAATCTGGGTGATGTTGTGTCAGTTGTCATTTCAACTAGACGGAAAAGGTCAGGAAGCAAACTGTTATCAAGCTTCCTCTGATCACAGCCCAGAGAAGAGACAACTCTGACTTTGAAACTACTGCTCAAACTTTTTTTCTAGATGTTCACTGATTTGGACGAGGATGGTAGAACAGACAGCCTAACTTCGACTGAACATTATCAAGTGATTTATAAGGCCTTTGTATATAAAAAAAAAGTGCGTGTGTTTGTGTGCCAAATTGCTCGTTTGTGTGCCTAAGATCAGAAAAAGTGATTTTATTTCAGCAAACGACCAACTTGACTGGGACATTACAGCCCGGCTGGATCTGATACGGCCACATTTGGAACCAGTGAGAGAAATGTCAAGTCTGGATCCAGAATAGCAATGAGACTCTGAGGCTAGCTTATCCTGGATGAACCCAAAAGGACTCAGACAAAGATCATGTAGGATAACTTAGTCAGAAAGCCTTTCTCTAACTTAACCCCTTTGCTACTTAACATCCCTTTGGCTCAAATCAGAGTTCTGGAAACAGTTTTTTTGTTTAATGTACAACACGCAATTCAAGTTAGAGGATTTGATTTCCCCAGGAGTCCTTATTTGAATGATACAGCAGAGTGTTCCTATGCCACCCACATGCACATGTAAGCATATCACTTACAGTGAAAGCGTGTTTAGGGAAATAGCAATAGGCTTGTACAGTGTGCATTAGTTGGCTAAACTGCTCATTCACAAGTGTACTTGAGTGGTTTGAGTAATGTAGTCCTTAATCCCCTGAATGGAGGATAGGTAGAGGGGGAAAGGTGAGACTCTTCAGGCTCTTTCCTCTTTAGATGAGCTCAGAGGAAGGGTTGAAGTGTGCGGTGAGCGATCACCGATGAAATACATCACTCCTGCAGACGGCCCGACGCAGATCAAAGTGTGGCGGCTGCTGGGTGGTTTCAAAGAGCAGCCGTCATCTCATTACATCCCCAGCTTTCATGTGAAATGTTGATGAAACAGACTGTCTACCCCCCGTCTCTCCATCATTCACTGGATACAAGACAATTACATTAATTTAGCCTGTGAAATACTTTTTAGGTATTCAAAAAACGTTCTTGCTGTCACAAGCGGCAATACTAATCCAATCACCTGCTGACAACCTTCCATAATAATCCTGTTTATATGAGTAAAATATTCTTTTGAATTACCAAGGGCAATTAAAGGTATATGTGTTTGTAAAAGAGGAGTATTTAGAAGTAAAACAGTAAAACAGTACACAGACTTAACATATTGCGCTCATGGTGCATCCTTTTAGTTCAGCAAACAGACTATTGAACAGCAAAACATACATGAAAAAAGCTGGTGAGGTTAGTCACATCATCGCATAACCATATTAATTCACAACAGCTATACTGAGACTGTTTTTAGGTATAGATGTGCTTTAAGCTAAATGGTAATGTTAACATGTCGTTAAGCAGGTGTAATATTTACTATGCTTGCCATCTTTTCGCATGTAAGTGTGCTACTGCTAAAACCAAACTGAAACACAGCGTGCTTAGCAAATTTAAATTATATTTTTATGACATTTTTGCTTTCAAATAGGTTTAAGCTTCTATTTCCACTGCCTCTCTTATGATGTCTGCTGCAATGCCATCGTAAACCTATCGAGAAGCAGCATAACAATATAGTGCGCTTTATGCAACTTGTATATTATGAAAACAACTCTTTCTACTTCACATACATTACCATCATCTTCTACTGTTCAAGAATTATGAGTGAGGTGAAAAGTGTAAAAGTTCTTACATAAACTACAGAGTTACATTTTCAGTGTGCACGTGAATATTGCTGCTGGTTTTAAATCGAGTTATTCTAAGATAAATAGGAAAAACATCTTGACATTTAAAACAAGAGATTAACTGTCAACATATTTCACTCTCAAAATAGGTGCTTACAAAATATTTATTAACCAACACAATAACATGGAGCATGGAGAAAGAGAAATGAAAAATAAAAAGTTTTGGCTCTCGTGGTTTTTGATTTAATGCAAAAAAAAAAAGAAAATCCATTCTTGCAAAGCTAGCTGGAAAGGTGAGAGAATGCCTTTGCAGGTCAGTGCTGATGGAGAGAAATTGTGTATGTGTGAAAGGCAAAAACAAAGCCAGACTGAAAAAAACGATTCAGCTAAAAGCCCCTACATGTAGACTATTTATCTCAATATGCCATTCTCAGAGGAATTGTTCCTAGCATAGTTGGCTGCAGAAAAATTAGACCGTCTCCAGGAAGTGTGCTGCGTTGGCTTGCAGCACAAAGATAAAGACTGAACCAAAACAGGTTCTCTTTAAATGTGTTTGTCTTGCTCAGCCAGAAACCAATACAAGCTACAGATAAAGCCGCTATATTATTGAAATAATCAGATCATTCACTAAATTGTGGAATGCAGGCCCAGTCTAAACTGTTACCATGCTTAAGCAGATAATATAGACTATCTATCTGTTAATGTAAGTATTCCCAAATAAGGGAAACTGATGCACAGTATCACGAAGAAATATCCAAAGTAACTGAGAAAAGAAGTCACTGCTCCAGGCCAACAAATAGTCTCACGGATTATCCCCATAAAAACAAAAAAACATGCATCCATCCATTTCTTTGCAGTTCTCTGGGGTCAGGTGGCGGAGGCAGCAAGTGGAACAGGGCGATCCAGACATCCGAAGGAACACATTCCTGCTCCTTCTGGGGGATCCCAAGGCATTCCCAGGACAGATAGACTATATAGTCCCTCCTGTGGGTTCTGGAGTCTCCTACCAGTTCAACCAAAGGATGGCGCTCAGGGGGCATCCTAATCAGATGGCCGAACCACCTCAGCTGGCTCGTTTTGACATGAAGGAGCAGCGGTTCTTCTCCGAACTCTCTACGGATGTCCAAAGTCTCTCTGGATGTCTGAGCCACTGACCCTATCTCTAAGGCTGAGCCCAGTCCCTCGAAGTAAAAAAATAAATAAAATGGATTTTTACACATCAGTTTATGTACATTTTAAGCACACAAGATATAAAATATTAGTTAGTGAGCTTTAGAGATGCTGGGACACGGATATTGTTGTCTTAGGACAGAGGTAGGCTAGCTGTTTCCACTCTTTATGCTAAGCTAAGATAAGCTTACACTGACTGAAATATTCAGGCTCATTTTTATTTAGCCTCTTTATCACTAAATGAAAAAAATGCAAATATCTTGTAAATCACTTTATTCACACTTCATTTGAAATCACAACAACAAGGTATTTACTTTTTTTTTATTATTATATTTCTGTGATATTGACTATATCAACTTTTGAATGTTTGTTCTTCCTTCTGTGTTCATACATCCTGTAAACACTGATCTACCTGCTTTGTGTCTCTATTCTTGCTGTGTTCTTGCTGTCTTTTCACCTGGAAGAGTTAACTAGCAAGTGTTTCCCCGAGGCTGAATTGCTAACAGAGGCAATTTCTGGCAAGGTGGCAGCCCAAGAGGGGTTGAGATCAATTGGGGCCAGAGTGACCCAGGTCACCTTTAAGGGGCCCCTGGCTAATTTGGCCCTACCACCCAGCAACCCCTTCTCCTCACCTCTGACTTATCTCTGACCCTGTTACTGTGGTGACAGTTACTAGGAATTTACCTTTCTTTCTTTAGCGACCTTGACTGCCATCCCTTCTTTTTCTTGGTTCAGTCTATTGCCGGTTAAATTGTGACCTCTGGATGACATCCTGAATATAGTTGAAGAGGAAAACTGAGATGACAGAAACAGCAGGGGGGTTTTGTTGTAGAAGTGGCAGGATTCTCATGAAATGCAAGGACGGTTCTGGGACACAGGAGTCAAGTGCAGAACACACACACCCTCACATACATACGAGTACAGTGCAACATATTTCATGCACAGTTATGTTTTATTTATTGGTTGATTTTTTTTGTTTTATGTCTGATGTCAAGGTTGACATTGTGGCCCTGATGTAAAATCAATGTCACTATGAAAAACCACTTCTACATTGGAACAAGGTCTAAAAATGTTGTTTCTTCATGTGAATTGTCTGCTTTACACACACTAATACTGAGAAATATTTCCTGACCCCTTTAGAAAATAAATTTTAGAAATGTTCCTGGCATTCTCACTCTGGAATACACCTGCAAACCATGTCGACCATCAAATATTGAGTAAAGACAAAGCCTTTCAAACGCCCACTTTCTTATTCTGTTTCTTGTAACGTCTAGAAGTTCAGATTGAAGATCAACCCCTTGCAGTTTGCCTACAGAGCCAACAGCAGTCAACATGTATGACCTTCCACCTCGTCCTCCAGCACCTGGACTCCTCAGGAATGTTCGTGGACTACAGCTTTGCCTTCAACACCGACATCCCAGCAAAGGGCAAGCTCCTGGCTGAGTGTGCCTGACTCCACCTACAGGTGGATCACAGACTTCCTGTCTGACAAAAAGCAGCACATGAAGCCAGGGAAACATGCGTACGACTCCAGGACCATCAGCACAGGATCCCCCCAGGGCTGCATCATTTTTCCTCAGCTCTTCTCTCTGTACACAACAGCTGCACCTCCAGTCATCAGTCAGTCAAACTCCCCCTCATTGCACTAATCATCGATGCGGATGATCGAAGATAAGTCCAGGTGGGAGACTGACCGTTTGGCGACCTGGTGCAGCCAGAATAATTTGGAGATCAACTCTCTAAAGACAGTGGAGATGGTTGTGCATTTCAGAAAGAACTGAGCCTCACCTGCCCCATCACCCTGCGTGACTACCCAATCAACACTGTTGTGTTTCTGCTAGTTCCGTCAGTTTTTTCCCCGACTACAGCTGGCCTCATCAACAAGACCTGGAGCCCCCTTTGAAACTGACTCTCACCGCCACCCCATAGCCTACATGTTACATTAATGTAAGATGACTCCATGTGCTACATTAATGCACATCTTTTAATAACATCTTTTGGATTAATATGTTTTAACAAATATATTGCACACTTAAATATTCTGCATACCTTTTGCACATTGCTGGTGAATCTACTTGATTGACTGTATCTTACTTTACCGTACAAATGTGGCTGTTGGTCCACACAGACCTGGTTTATTTGCCACAAATACCATATTGTACCAACTCTACAGAAAAAAGTAACATATCAGCCGTCTTTCTCTTATTATATTTCAGTTTCTTCTTTTATGCTGTTGTCTGTGTAGTTAAAGCTTCAGGGTGAGCACACAGCCTTCACTAAAGTAACATTTTGAACTCTCATGCACAGTTTTTTGCTTTAACTTAAGGGCAGTCTAGACTCATTTATACAAACAGACAGGTCAAGTAGGTACAAGGCAAATCTGCAAAACGCCCAGTTCTATATTAATATCGACAGTCTTTTTGTCTGGTATATGAATCCAAGGCCTTTTTCTTAGCAATTTCACATTATCCAGCCATATTTCCTCCTCTTTCTCACACGCAGTCATCTATCTGTGTGACCTCCAGCCATACCTGACCTTGTGAAAGAAATTAGAGAAAAGCACCATTGAGTGTTGATGAAAAGAGAGCATATATTTGAAGACAGCGCATTAATGATGTGACAGGCACTAATTCAATGTGAAATTCTCACAAATATGCACACACACACACACATACAAAGACGCTGTCTCACACACACACACACACACACACAGTGAGACTCCTGGGAACGATGGATCTTGATTAAGTGTGGGGAAAGAGGGAGCGGGCGAAGCGGAAGACGACACGTCAGAGTCGTTTAACGTAAAGTTATGACACTTTTATGAGGCCTGCTTTGAAAATTGCCAAATACAGTACACAAACACACTCACTCTCACACATACACACACACACACACACACAAACAGAGGCAGGTATGTCTAGCTCAACGACAAATTCCTTTACACAGCACATAACAGGCTACAAATCAAGCATACTGATAGGCCCTAAGCCATCGTTTCCTGTACAGTTGTGTCCGCTGGAACGTATCTCTCTCTCCTGTCTCACAGTCAATTTCAGAGCCTCTCTTGATGGAATGACCTTGGACCGAGGACTTTAAGCTTCATTTTGGCAACTGTCAGCATGTGTGTAGGTGTGTGTGAGCGCAGAAACACCCACGTGTGCTAGCCTGTCGTGAAAAGAAATCCTTTGTGCTTTGCTTTTCGTGCACATAGTTGGAAGCTCCCACGCTTTTGTCCTGCGATGCATTCGCAGTCTGTCAATCAATAGCCTCCAATTACGAATATAATGCACTCAATTGACTCGACGGGCGGGCGGCTAGATTGCAGCGTGGAAAGCTATTAAAGGGGTGCGCCGTGGCGTGCAGAGAGGCGAGCCCCGAGAGTTGTGTGTGAGTGCGCGCTGGGAGGGGCGATGGGGTGGGGGGAAGACAGGGCTGAATGGAGGACGCTGTCAGGAACTAATAGCTTTGGGATGTAGTGCTGGGCTGTGTGTGTACAGCAATCTCACTCTTTCTTAAAGAGGAAGGAGGATGCAAGGAGGGTGAGGTGATGGGGCGGTAGTGATGAGATAGTGAGGGTTTCTGCACGTGGGATGGCTTGGGGATTGTGGGAAGATGAGGATTATGGCATTTGCATGTGTGTTTTATCATGTGTGTGTATGTGTGTGCATTTGACAACGTAACAGTAACGTGCCATGCCAGCCACCAAAACCACCTCCGCCACCCGCCGCAGACTGCTACATGATAGAGTGACTTCTCCGAGATTGAGAGCCACCTCTGCTGTGATACACCTCTGTCAAGAGAAGACAGGCATAAAAAAAAGAGGGACTGAGGCAAGATAGCGATAGAGAACGGTGACGGGAGGGTGGGGTGTGCGAGGAGGAGGGTTTGTGGGTGGAGGATAAAGAGGACTCCGGAGATAACTAAAGCATTTGAGAGACAGGTGCAATATAGAGGAAGAAGAAGAGACTACGGGGGGAGGCAACGCAAGGGGGAATGTTAGAAATGAAGGAGGAAGAAATGACAGAGAACGAAACTCAGAGATAGGGTATTGGACAGCTATTTATTCTCACAAATATCACCACAATCTTCTGGCAGGGCCGTGGATTTCACTAAAAAGGAGAATCAAGCAGACAAGCAGCAATAAAGGAGGGAAAACACAGACCTGTGAAGACAGACACAAAGAGAAATACGTTTGAGATAATGAGCAATGAACAGAGAGAGTGGTTTGCTTATACGAAATCACTGCATTCTGCTCATGTTTTTCCTTTTTTTGTTGATATCACTGGCTCCCACAGTGTCAGAAGAACTGAATGAGGTATACGCTGAGATGGAAGCCTGTGGTTAGACTCCTAGATATTTTTGTTGTTGAGAGATTTTGCCAGACATCGTGTAGTCAAACTCGGGCCTAACTATCAAGGTGATTCACACCATGCTGTATCGAAGATGTACTGCTAATTTGGTACGGTTCAAGGATGTTATGAAAATATACAATTAATATTTTTTATTACAACAAAGAACTCAAATTTAGGTAAAACATATTAAAAAGTTGCTCTGTCTGATATCATGGTGAGACAAGAGACTTTTCCCCAAGAGACGTACTTTCCAAGTTGTGAAAAACATATAATTTACAATGCCTCAACCGGTTACCCGCGTTGTCTTTTGGTCCCGGAGGAGAAAGGAATGATTTGATTTTTCTACACCGTTTTTCAGTTCCCATGAATAAGCAATCCTTTCTCTTAAAAAGGAAGAAATAGAACATAGCACTGCCAACCTGATTAAGGTTTTTTTTTTATTAACATTACAAGGAGACGTATTATTGACTCTGTAGTGAAGAGGCAGACAGGAAAGAAGGGGGTAAGAGCGTTATGAAACCGAGGTCCACAGCTAGAATTGAATCGTGGATGTTGTAGATATTGGCATGTTCTTCAACAAGTTGGCTGCAGGGGCACACCGAGATGATTCACATTTCTGATGTTTGGGTAAGTCAAACGGAAAGATCATGGTTCTGGGTGAAAATGAAAACGGATCCTACACTACTAGTCCAACAGCAAAAAGTCTAGCTCGGCATCTATCTTTCAGCCTTTTATTTCATGAAGCTCTTGCCAGTGACTAAAAGTCTGTCCCAGATTTGCTCGGTCACTCTTTTCTCTTCTTAGCCTCCTCTGTCATCCTCTTCAGTCTTTTCTTCTCTGCAATGCTCTGCCTCTGCTGAGCCTGGTTATGTTGCCCCCTTGCCTGGCTTTGGTTTTGGTGCCCATTCTGGCATTGCTCCCCAGTGCTTCTGGTACAGACAGACAGTAACCCCTGTGCTCTGAGCTTAAAGTCCAGACAGCACAGCTGACTAAGTAAGCTAACATTAGCTAACAGCATCTACAGTTCACAGCAGTATACTATCAGAGGGCAAATTAAAAAAGCTTAATAAAGCTTTGTCATAATGCATTCTTGTGAGCGATTGTATCCAGAGCCCATAGTAGGAATGATAGAGACACACTAGACACTAGATTGATTTTCAGTATTTAATCAAAATTACAATCTTTAACTATGTTTAACCAATGTTTTAGTAGGCAAAACCATAGCCAGTCTCAGGGGTGCAGTGTTGTGTGCAGTGACACCATATATCCCAATCAGAGACGTCAAACTGTCATACAAGTAGCCAAAATCATTTGGGAGAGAAGTGTTTTGTCTATTAAATTTTTTTATTGAAAAAAGCTACCCAAAACCTTTCCAATCAGCTAATCTGGCAACAATTTCTGAATACTGTGCACCCATCAACCTTCTCCCCATCATGTCATTTTAAGAACGTCATACTTCCTGATTTAAACGAAAAACGTTGCCAGTGAAGCAGAAAGTGTTACATTTTATCCAAAACTTTTGGATTAAATATACATATTTGGTAGAAGACAGGTCTTGAAAAAGAGTAGTTGGGCTTCATAGCCTGTAGTGTTTTTATAATGTCAGCTGGTTTCACAGAGAGAGGAATGTAGTAGCTTCACTGTTGGGTGCAGCCTGTGACTATTGGAAACAGCTAGGAGGTTAAAATGTCACAAAATTTCTGAGAAATTGAACCAAAAACAAGTTGAAGCTGCGTGTCCGTAACCTGATGCAGGAAACAGTGAGGGGCCTGATCTGATGGGACCATGTGGATTCAAACACTGAAACTCTTCCTTAACAAAATTTGCATACTATAACTTTTCTCAGGGCATTTACGTTATTAAATCAATGTCCGAAATATCACAGTTTGGACATTGCATTTCCATCCTCTACCCCGAAGGTCGCAATTCTCCAAGAGCTTGTCTCGATTTTAGCTACACCACAGAATATGTCAATGCTGGAAAGAGAGAGGGGGAAAATATAGCATGCCTGGAGAGAACGCGAGCCTCTTACAGATTCTAGGTCAGCAACATTAACCTTAAGTACATCCTCCATTTCTGAGTTGTCTCATCTCCCCTCTCTACAAGAGCAAGACGAGCAACTTTCTAACTTTCTGTTCCCAGTTCTTTTTCACCCAGTAATGTAATCAGCAAGCTAACACGAAATGGATGGCAACAGAGAGAACAAGACTGCCAGAGAAGACAATCGACAGGCATCGACTACATTTTGTAGTGCTGATGTCGGAACAGCGGGGTGAAGGCCAGACTGCAAACTCAGGCTGCTCTCACATATATCCATGCGTGTCCTCATTCTTTCCTCGTAGTCCTTGTCTTTTTCATGGTCTGCTGCTTCATCATCAGCACAGACATACTGGTTTAAAACGGCCCTTCCCACCAGACAAACCTTATTTGTTTGCTGCTTTAAGGCGCATACCAGCCTAAAGCACAAATCATACATGTGTTAGTCGCTGCCGATGTCAGACAAGGTTCAGTCAATGTTTGCGAACAACTCTCTTAAATAGCTGCAAAGCAGACACTCAAGGCTGCAGCCTGCGATGTCAAACATGTAGAAATGACTTAGAGTGCGGAATGCAATATTTATCCAGGCTTTTATATCTAATTCAACTTTATATGTAATAGTGTTGTGAAGCAGAAAATGTGCTCGTATCCTTAATCAGTTGGGATACTGTCTTTGTGTGTGCTCACAGTTATCACTCTCCTGTTCAGAGAGTGGAAGTGCTCTAAGATTTGTTTCTCAAAGAAAAGTCTTTCAGTATCTCGCCTTTCTTGTTCCTGCCTTTGATGGAGGCTTGTGTACACCCCCCACCCAAAAAAACGTAAACCGAACTATCCAGAGTCATAAGACTAACATAGAGGAGTACTGCTTCCGGCGTAGATTTTTCTATTAATGTGTCACATTAGGAGCATCATCTCCTCTGTCAGAGACACTGCTGCCGAGTGCAAAAACATTACAAACTCCACCAGAAAAATATAACATTTGCAGCTAATATTCACTGCTCAAAAAATACTTAACATGGTTTATGATCAATAAAACATCAGGCTGCCATCAGAACGTCTTTGATCTGAGGCATTTCATCTGTGTTCTGAATATGCTGCATGCTCCGATATTCGTCTAAGAGGAGAATTGTGGGTGTTTTTTTTTTGTGTGTGTATGTGTGTGAGGCTGTGTTTGTACTCTCATGGACTTATGGGGTCATGCTGGGTTGTGTGTATTTGCACCAGTGTGGATGAATGTGTATTTGTGTGTTGGGTTGTATGCGAAGAGTGAACCTGCCGTGGTCAGTGGGAGTATTGACAAAAGACTGTGTGCAACCCATGTAAAATTCATGTTCAGTACTGCTTTTACAAAAGAGGCCCGGAATGGTTTCTGGGGGAAAATTATGCCGGAGCAATGGGAGAATAGAGCCGAGGACAACGAGACAGATGAAAAATAGAGCCGAGAAAGAAGAAGGGGAGAGAGAGAAAGATACAAAAAGAGGAAAGGTGAATGTGTCTTCAAGGAGAGAAAACGAAAAGTGAAGATTATCCCTGTGGACAGTCGAAGGGTTGAGTGAAGCCAAAGTGAGGCTCCCAAAGCCTGTTTGTAGCAACACCGTCACCCAGGGAGAGATAGACAGGCTGTTTGCTACGGAGCTTGAGCCGCATTACAAGCTGAAATTTTTTGACCTTTTGCAAATGATTGAATTTTGCAAAAGGAGCCCAAAGCATGACGCGTTAAACTTTTCCTCGTGCTCACCTTTCTTTGTCCTGAAAACTCATGAAAACATGCCAAAATGCTCAAGTGCTGATTTAGCCTCACTTAAAGAAGCATGACTGTCTCACAGGGACACTGATAATGTATGAGGTACGAGAAACCAGAGTACAACAGTAAGAAAAGTGTGTCTAAGTGAGAGTGAGGTGAGAGTGGATAGATGGCCAACAGTGCTCTTGTGATTAAGCGCCCCGCTGACCGTTTGTCTTCTCAGAGTTTTCTGCACAGCTTGATCCTGTAGCTGTCCACATACCTCTCTCTTTTCTTGGCTAATGGTGGTTAACACGGTGTTTGACTCGATAAAGAACATTACACTCTTGTTGCGTAAGTAACACTCAGTATGGGGTTTAAATTCATATCGTGTGATGCGACGCACATTTTTTTTAATATAATCTGACGTCTTGCAGAGCCAACAAAGAAGAGCATGCATACCATGTGAAGCATAAAGGCTTTCTTTGCGGGTGGCCTGCTTGAAAATCTGTCTCCTTACTTACTTCTGTTCTTTTTTGCTCTTGCATGCTGCTTTAAGCTCCTACAACACCTCTAAGCTTGTTATACTTAACATATACAGGTAGCTTCATATGGGGCACAGCTCCTGCGTATTCTACCTGTCATTACTTTCCCCCCTCTTCATGCTGTCTTTGCAGTCACATAAACATGCGTGTCCCCACAGTAAACCCCTCATCTTCCCCTGCCATCGTCTTTCCATGGAAACAACCCCCAGCCAGCCTCTTCTTTTTTTTCACCGTGACTTCTTAATTGCGTCGTGGGAGATCTCTTGTTAGCCGATGGGGGGAGTTGTTCTGCTGTGTAAGCCTGTTTTCTTCCCCCAGCTGATTTAATTCGCCGCTTTATCCAGAGGCGGTAGGTAGAGGACAAGGTACAATGTGCGGTATGCTGATGCTTCGGATTCCCCTAGATGTGCTGAGGCACAATGGTACTTTAAAGATGCCTTTACCGATCCATAAATTTCCATTCCCAATCAGAAAAGTGGAGTGTGGCCCCACTTGTGGCATAAAAAAATCATTCTTTGTTCTGTTTAAATTCATTGGAAATCATTTGTCCAGTGGGACGATGGGAATAAAGACAAATTCATCTCAGTCTGCCAGACACTGCCAGCCTTTACACTTGTGTAGCATCACACTTTATTTACACAGAAAAGAAAGCTTAGCTTCAGTTAAAGATAAAGAATTGTGTCTATTTCACACGAGGAGCAACTTTTCACACCTTAGCTGTAACAATTTTCAGTTGGTTTTGTGTTTCCTGTTTTATTTTGTTGTACTCCCCTGTCTGTGTCTTGATTATGGAGTTATGCACCTGTCCCTGATTAGTTGCGTGGCTATCTGTGTTTCCTTTGTTTCTTTATCTGTACGTTATTTGTTTGACAGTGTCTTAAGCTCATCTGTATTCCTGCTCTGTTCTGTTTTGTTCTTCTAAATTCTGGTTATTGCATTTTCGTTTTGTGTTTTTGCCTGGACCACCAGCCGCTCTTTAGTTTGTTTTGTGTTCATTCCCCGACTAGTAATTGATTAAAGTTTCTTTCTGTGCTCATACCTGGTCTCCGTACCTCCATGTCTACATTTGGATCCACTCCTGACCCCCCCCGCCACCGTGACATTAGCTGACAATTTTCACTCATTTCACATAATCCCTTCTGGTCATATTCAGATTAAGCTACTCCATCTGTTCATCTCCATCTCCATCTACTTTTGATGATAACGAGTAACATCTGTGCAAAATCTCCAAGGTGTTTTTGTATACTATATATATTTTCAACTATGAATACATGAGTATTGTATTTCAAAACATTGTACTTCCATAGTAATTTATGAAATCATTAACTATGGATTAATTAAACCTGTCTTGTTTGTCTAACTTCAAAGTGTGTCAGAGCTCTTGAGCTGATGGTAGCGACAGCTATTTTAACAAAATAAATGAATCCACTGTTCAGGGTCAGTTAATTATACCGTGTGTAGTGACTTTGCTATACTATCAATTCAGGCAGGTCCCAGTCAATAGTGTTTATTTCCTTTTCCCAGTGAAAAACGAGTAAATCTGACATTTCTGAGAATAATAAACACTTTATCAAACTGTCTGGCGTCCTTTGAGACAGTTTCCCAGAGATTAGTAGTAGTCTAAGGAAAATAGTCGCCCTGTGAAGCTTTTCCTCTGGTAAAAGTGAAACATGAAATACTTCAGTGAAAGCAGAACGTCAATCCCACACTTATTTAACTTGTCCAACTATTTTATATCAGTCACTCTCTCTCCCTTGAGGTGGTCTGAATGATTTCCAAGACTCAGACTCAGGAATTATTTCCTCTGTGGCAACAAAACATGTTACATGACTTTCAACCTGTCTATATTTTAGATACTGTGTGTAAAAGGTTAACTGCTTTCTGTAGTGGAGTGACTGCTGCTCGCTCCATTCACAGAGAACATTTGCTGTTGTGAATACGTGAATAGAACCACCAGTTTTTCAAAAATAATGTCCAGACAAAGACGCAAACAGCAAACAAAAGTACAGTACGAGGCAACATCATCTGCACTCCAATCTGACACTTTTCAAGAGGGTTTATCTGCAGATGTCACATCGGGCAACCCCAGATCCCTGAGCCAATGGGAAAAGAGTTTTGCGTCACATTTGGCTCAAGACCTGAAGTACCATTAATATAAAAGTCAGATAAAAAACAAACTAAATACTATTTCCTGTATTGTGTTAGCTGTGAAGTAAATACAAAAAAATAAAAAATAAAACCTTGTTGATGTTATTTGACCTCTATTTAAGCAGGAAATGTCCCATTGAAATTAAAAACCTCCTTTTCAAGACGTCCTGGCCAAGACAGGCAGCAACACCTCACAGTTTCTAACAATGTTGGAGAAAAAAAGAGCTAAAAAGAAGGCTTATTTACTTTTATACTTTTGTGGCAGAAAATATGCAAGCATGCAAGTAGGTGTACGGTATTGAACTACCCTACACATCCCCAATCCTGTCACTCCAAGTGGTCTCTGTTAGCTAGGGGTTTAAACAAGTACCACTGGACCAACGTTTAGGTCAGTGAAGGAGGCAGGAGGAGCGGGCTCTTCCGCCTCAAACGACCTTGGGGTTGCATGGGTCTGGTCACTGTCACCGCTTTCCATGTTAGGTAACAAAGACACCTTGGACAGCAGCTTTCAGAGTGAAACAGAAGCCATTAGACCGACGGTGTCACAGCTGCACTGATTAAAACTGAAGTTAATCGTTCTGTCAGAAAGGTGAATGGACAAATGAGTGGAATTTATTTTTCAATATGCCAATGGGGTGTGCTCAAACTAAAATGGGGTGTTAAGTTGCTCTCAAATTCCAGTCACAAGCTATGAAGCTAGCTCATATTTATATTTCTTTTCAGACATAATGGAATAAGAAAAAAGAGCTTTACTTTTCCAGTCAAAAATCTGGTATGTATCAAGTATATTTATATCCACCCTTAACAACTTTCATCTCTCAGTTCTGTAGGTTGTGTGATTTGGGCCTATAAAACAAACAGGTGGCGAACAAAGCAAATGCCATCATCTCTGAGCCTGCCCTTCCTCACATTCTGTGTTTTACGTGCTCCCATCTGCTCTTCGGTCTCACAACAGCTGAGAAAAACAGGTCAAAGGCGTTCTTTACCTCTGCTGCTTTGTGCTTTCGCAATGTTGGTGAATTGAGAGAGAAGGCTGTGATCGTTGTCAGTCGTGATGTCAACAACTTGATATGTGATAATTGTAATGCTGATGATGTGTATTTCAGACCAAACATTAACACCCAGCATTGCAGCCAAGTATCTGTTGTTTCCTGTTACTGTGAATAATGATGCTTTTAATACTAGCTGTGAAACTAATTGCTCATCAGGGCAAATGAAGGTATAAAGTGAATCTGAAGGTGGATGACAGCAAGGTGGTGTTTTTATTGCATCATTTTTTTTTTTAAAGAAAAGAAGCTCCACACCTCTCCATCCCTTTAAAAAAACACACACACACCCTCTAGGTTTTCCTTAAAGACCTTGAAAACCTATTTTATCAATACATTTCTTACTATAAGCGATGCGTCCTACATGAGCAGAATATATTTAGTGTCCGTTAAACCACTTGAGAGATTTCTCCATTTGTGTTCTTATCCTTGTGTTTTTTTAATGATTTGAAGTGGCTCAGCTGGGAAAAGGTAAAGTCACGCACTTCCGCACACCAATCAGAGTTTAGCAGCACTTGAATCAGAATCTGATTAGAGTCGCGAGTTCGATTCGCTGTTGTGATGAGCAACATATATTCTAATGTGCAGGTGCAGGTTCGGGTGGTTGATTAACATATATTTTTTGCGAGTTGGGCTCCCGTAATGGATCAGGTTGGTGCAGGTATTAAAAAACCCTGACCCATGCATCAATAGAGGTCGCATCTTTCTAACTCCACACCCCATTTTCATCCGCAACTGACAAGTGACATCACTTCAACCGATTTATCAGCCTCTAGAGCCTCAAAAGGCTTTGTGCAACTATTTCCCAAGGTCCTCCCCAAACACACTTTGATGTGTAAAATTGGTCCAGCCTCCACCTTTTACCATAGCTCATCCATATCCCTTTGATTCAATCACTTAGAGAATACAGGGAGATGCAGAGCAGTAGAGAGATTATGGATCTATAATGAGTTATGGAGAGGGAGCTGCTGGTTCTCAGTCTTACCCGTTGCATGAAGATACATATAGATCACTTTGTATGGATGAATAAAACTCATTAAACAAACAGCACTTTACTTTTTGCAGCCTCAAGGACCTAAATGCTTAAGTACGTTCTGGGTAGTAGGCAACAGCCTGTTGAAAGGGAGTTTAAATAACGGGATTTCTTTGGCTCCATCATGGAGCATCATCCAAATCGCTGTGAGAAGGTAAACAGGCCAGACAGGCCAGACAGAGTGATGTGCTTCTTAATGTCTAACAGGTGCCATGTTCTCATTATCACACCCTTAACAGCTGGGAGATGCTGGAAAACAGCCTCATCATCAGGATTACTCTGTAGATCTGTGTGTGTGTGTGTGTGTGTGTGCGCGCATGTATTTGTGTGTGTATGGAGTTGTATGTATGTATTTGCACATGTGAATGTGTATGTGCATGCATGAACTTATCTTTTATGGTCCGTAGTATATCTTCATAGCTGTATGTGTGCATCTGGCATGGAAGCAATTTCAATGCTCCATTATTTTTTTTATTGCAGTTCACCCCTTACACACACACACCTACACACACACAGACAATAATATGATAATCCGTGATATTTTAGGAACCTGGAAATGAAAGACAATATATTTCCCCAAACTTTTTTTTTTTTGCTTCCGCCCCACTGCTCCCTCTCTCCTCCTTCAATTTCACCTCCTTTTTCCCGGTGTGAATCGCATGTCCCCGAAGTACGGAAATGTGTGAAGTGTGAGTCGAATATAAATGGAGTGGGGAAGCGGCGTGTTGCCCTGTCACTCTGTGTGGCCTTGTCACACTCTGGCTGTGTGGAGTGACTCCGACATGCCCTCTGGCCTTGCCCATCAATTATAGATGGAACCAGTTGCCAGAGAGTGCACACTCCAAACACAACACGATATCACGCACAAAGGTAGGGCTGGGTCTGGTGACCATCATGGCAGAAAATAAATATGCTTGAGTAAACAAAATGAAACCATCTAGGAAAAGAGTCAGCTCACATGGGATGAAATTTAAGATGTTTCCTATGATCACAGGTTGAACTGACCATACGTTAAGCCCTGTCCCCTTTAGTTTAGTACGTCTGGCAAACCCTCTGCTCTCATATGGTACGAAAATGGTGGCAGACTTCTTAGTAATTTTTAAACAATGGGTCATTGAAGCAGGGTTGTCATTTCAAGCCGCCGACTGTTAATTTTGTCGGCTGAAATGACAACTGAATTTACCAGCTGTAGCTACCTGTAGCTTCATCGCTTGGTTGAAAACGCTGTCTTCGATGACTTCCATCTGGCTCACTCTTAAAACAAGAACTCTGTAAAAGAGGACTTAAATATGTGTGATAGCTACATACATGACATTGTGCTAAAAGAGTGAATCTAAAGCTGCATGTCCCAAGGAAAACATATTCAATAGTTAGTGATCCTTGAAGAAGATGTGGAAATAAAGAAATAGAATTGTTGTTGTATTTCTCTGCACATCTGCCTGGTTCTAGTTTTTAAGTAGGATTAGAAAAAAAAAAGTATGACTGTTTTTGAAAAAAGGCTTAGGACAAGGACAAGGTAACATGATGCTATCTTGGGTACCATTGGGCGTGGCGTTGCTGGGATAACCTAAAAACAAGAAAGACCAGGACAGTGCCGCTAATGTTACTGTTAACAATTGCACCCAGGGAAGACACTGTGAGGAAATACAGAGGACGTGTTAGTCATAAACTGTCTTTATGTATTCCCCCAAAGTAATGTTATTAGTTCATTATGCTAATCTCTGTACACAGATATCTGGAAGCGTTCTGGTTTCTGTTTGTAGTCCGAGTAGTATTGACCACTCACATTTCAGTGGGTTTTGATAGCATGTGGAGAGCAAAAGTTAAACGCTTTAATTATTAGATATCTGTTTACATAAATGTGTCTTTCTTATCGTTCTTGCATATGAAGTTGTCAGATTGCAGAGGAAGTCTTGACTCATATCCATTACCCGTTTTCTGCATATCTGCTGGCTTCACCAGGCAATGGTCAATGTTTCTGGGCTTTCAAAAAGATTGTCTGTTTCCTCCAGAGGCTAGATTATTGTCAGATGATAGCCAATGAGCTCAGAGATTCATGATATGCTAACGCTTTGAATGGAAAGTAACACTCAGTTGCTATTGTAGGTGGTAAGCTAGGAATTCAAATATGATAAATTGGAGCTTACCAGAGCAGAGAGAGATGCTTTTTAATCCATTCTGTATGCTTTTCATGTGTTTTCATCTTGGAAAGGCTAAAAAAAGACACCACCTTTCAAACTCTGTTAATGCTCCTCACGTATTCCTCACAGGAATATGCCACTTAAGCACGGGTAAAAATCTGAAGTTTGACCTGCTTACATTTACTACTCTATCATTAGACAATTTCTGTTCAGGGGGAAGGGTTTAGGGTCAGTTGTGGCAGTTTGAAAACCATGTGACTGTCACTTACGTAGCTTTTGTCTTCATCAGAACAGCACGGTTCCTCCTCAAGTAATTTTTGCTCACTGGCTGCTCTCTTCCACAGTTTGACCTGTCTGAAAGGGAGAATGAAAAGCCGGAATGATGTATGCAGGGACGCTTGGCAATCGTCAAAGCATCAATCACATGTTTTAACGGCGTGTGTTCTATTCATAGAGAGTCATTAATCACAGAGGAGGGTGTCTAGCTGCAGCCTCAAAAGAGCCTGTAGCGACAATAGAGGCGTAAAACTTTTTTCCTCTCCAAAAGTCGAAAGTGAGCTGCTAATCTGTGGAGTATGGATCTGAACAAAATGTAGGCGTTAACCTTCAACACAACAGCGCGTGTTGCCAAATGTGTGTGCGTGTGTTTCTTGGAATAAGTTCATGAATATCCTATACACTTCCCCGCTAAAATGCTCTCTGCTTTTCACATCTGTGGTGTTTTTGTGGAGATGGGCGCATCTACACACACACACACACACACACACACACTGCAGCTGTGCATGTTTTTCCAGCTGACAGCATATCGATCAGCCTCTTGTTACATTATGATAGCATTCCTCACAGTGTTATTCACACCATTAGACTGTCAGAAAATAGCACCATTGTGAGTTCTGCATCACTCTGGTGCCTGTGGAGCTTTAATGTCTGTCCAAATGGATTCCCCGAAATTAACATTTTCAAAGTCGCTCGGCACTTTTGCTTAATATTAATTTATAACAGTTAGTAAGAAGAAGACTAGATGACAACAATAAATCCAAACAGGCATTCTTAGTTTAGATGAAAACTCAACATCTAAGGTGAAGACAGCGCTACATTAAAGCTGCACTAAGACATTTAAGGTATTGAACCAAAAGAAGTATTGCACTAAAATGCGTAGGATGCCCTGAGTGTCACCTTTCAGGCTGCATACAGGTGACAGCATGTAATTATAATTTTCTTTTAACGCAATATAATAATTACACGTCAATCAATACATTATAAAACAGCTCTTTTTATAGAATACATTATTACTCATTAAGTATTAGATCTATATTAATCGGACACATTTGACAGAACAAGTGGAGACTATTCTGAAACTCACTCATAATATCAGTTATTATCTGATGTTTGCTAATATTAGCTAACGTCAGCCAACAGAAGCTACTGCCAAACAAAGCCAACACCCTGACCCCGAAAACCCACCGGACACGTCTCTGTCACGTTGTGACCACGGAGAACACGCAACGTTGCCGGTGGTATTTGGGGGTGAGTGTGTTGAACTTAGCAAGGATGCAGTTTATTCTTTATGAATTTAGTGTTTTATTTTTTGGAGAAAGACTGTGTTATTTCTTCTTTCAAGAGTTACATTGTTCCGCTGCAATATTACGGCAATCCACGTACGAATTACATCATCTTGTGTTGTTAGCAAGACTGATATATTGAAAAAGAAACTTCTCTTGCCCACCCACTCAGAGGTAAATCAGAATCCTGCACTTCAGGAGGGAAGCATTCCAATTGAAGTTGAACTCATTAATGTTTAATTTATTGCCTCAGCTTTTGACAGGTTTGCTTCACAGAAAATTTGATAACATTGACTCCGTGAGTTATCCTACACTGAACAACAAGAAACAACAAAACTGTTGTGTCTGGAGGAATGGTGGAGTGATGGGCTGCCAAGCCGCAGCACCCTGGAAGCAGTTGGGGGTTCAGTACCTTGCTCAAGGGCACCTGAATTGGCACCTTTCTATCTACCGTACTCCATACTGTGGTCCGTGCTGGACTTCAGCCCCTTTCTGTTTTCTTAAGCCAAGTCTCTACAAACTGAGCTGCGTGGCAGGTTTCCTTAAAATAATATACGTTAAGACACCTCAAACGTGTGTATAAGGGAGAGCCTATAAACCACTGTGGCAAAACTCATGCTTCATGCTCCAATAAATCTGAAAAATGCCAAAATGATTAACAAACCAGAAAATAGGGCAAAAACATCATTTCCGCTGCCCACAGTGCTGTTGTGTTTAATCTTTGCTTTTTGGATTGATTGACACACTAATTTGAAACTCTTTGGCGAGACAGAAATGATCAACCTATGACAAATGATTGTGCGTAGACCTTACTTTACTTTAAAAAGGTCACAAGCCAAAAATGTTAGAAAC
Source organism: Sciaenops ocellatus (assembly GCA_033000465.1). NCBI lineage: Eukaryota > Metazoa > Chordata > Actinopteri > Sciaenidae > Sciaenops > Sciaenops ocellatus. The sequence goes on from CP136873.1 coordinate 14,518,105, forward strand.
CACTTAGTCAAAATAACTATAATCTGCAATTAATTATAGCAATTACATGAACCTTGTGTAAACCTAGAGGAGCCATGGAGTCCACTTGATGGTAATTGGTTTCAAGCAACAATAGTAAGAAGTTAAAAGTGCTGTAAAAATGTGTCTGTAGCTGAGCTGAGAGTTTTTACAGTGCTCAGACCACATGTGGCGGGTTTAGGATGCGTTTATATAGTATGATTTTACAGTGGCAGACTTGAGAAGTGCTTTTTTTTAGATGGGAACTACACACACCACTAAGGGTTTACACTAATAATTGATTGAAATAATCATTATCCTTACAGCATCATTAAAATAATTGAATTAATCATAAATACGCTCAGTAATACCCCCTTTAGGAGCCGGATGGTAAACTGCATATAATTCTGGATGCTCATATTCCTCGAGGATGATCTTTTCCTCCCTGTGTAGACGGAGAGAAACTCTCACTTATCTCACACATTCATAAAAACGCACAGGGCGTTTTGCTTTGGCACCAATCCCCCGAGTGAGCTGCTCCATAGAAAACAATGAAAAGAAGCATGTTTAAAGGGCCTCGTCTGAGCAGTAATAACTATGTTTCCATTCTATCCAACTAGTGAGCTCGTACCGAGCAAACCTAAATGCAAATTAGGTGGCGCGGAGCAAATAAATAGGCTGTCTTGACATAAAACTGTCAGAAAAACTCACGCTGGTGAGAAATCTTCCAGAAAAGATGCTATAATGAAGACTGTGCTAAAGTAACACATATATATATATAACGTTGTGTGAGGACAAAAAAAAAAAAAAAAAAATTCAATAAGTCACAAGGCAGTTCCACTAACAGAAAATTAAACCCTGTGTCTTCGCTTTGGGAGCGACATATACATAGGTTGTCAAGCGTTGATATTTCAGGATATCCAACTGACATCAAACACTGTTATTCTGACACACATTCTGATTTATGTAACACAATTAGGATAAAACTCAGCCAAGGATGCCGCCATGATAAACTGTGGTGTTTCTATTAATTATCCCGCACTGGTGTCTATTCACCGGTTGCTATTTCTCGAGTTCATTTGTCTCAGTTATACACCGTCTATGATATTACAGGAGTAAATGTTGGTCGGATGATAATTGTTGTGGACACGATGAATCGGACGGCGGAGTACTGAGTGGCTCTAAGCTCCTATAGACTTAAGTGGCTGTGGTGGATCAGTAAAGTGCTTTGTGGAAGCACAAGGGAACCTAACCCATCTCCTGTTTCTTCCTCCTCGTTCCACAAATGCAGCACAGTCACCAAATGCCCTCCTCTCCTTCATTACATATTCACCCCCCCCCGCCACCCCTCCTTCCTCTCTCTAATTTCCTCTTTCCATAAATCTCTCTTTGCCACATCACATTTGCTCCCCCTGCTCTTCTCTTGCCTCCATTTTGTAACCGAGGCTTGCTCGGTGCTCATCATTTCTGTCGAGCCCTGATTCACTTTCCTGTGGCCCCTCTCGCCATCCATCTTGCCAGCTTTTCAGCAAGCGCCGCATCTCACGAATGCAGCCTCTCCTCCACCTTCTCCGCTCTTATCTCCTCATCCTCTCATCAGTCTCCATCAGGGCTGACTGCTGCCACTTCAGACCTGTCTGTCCATGCATCTCTTTCTCATTCTCGAGCTCTCTTTCCAGCACCCAGTTCCCTCTGTCTTTTCCAATCCATCTCTGCTCTGGCAAACTGACAGGCGCCACTACACTGACACCAGCAGGGGTTGGAGCAGTGGTGTTTGTACCACTAAAGCATTTTGCTCACCGGCTATTAGTAAAAGAGGCTGCAGATAGCATTGTTGAATGTCAGGAAGATTAAAAATCCTCCCACATCTGATTTATTGTACACAGGGGACAAAGACAACCCCTCTCCGTGACTTCATTTTTATCAAAAAGACAAACGTGTGAGAGAAAAAGTTTCCTCAGCCAACATGCATTTTTGTGTGCCTCCAATTCTGTCATATTGTAGGTGTATGCATCCTTGGTTTGTTCTTGGTTCAACATCTGCCTCCATATATTTAGTGATATATGGGGCAGATGACTTATAACCATCTTTATAACCACCACAATCAGTGTGTTCCCTTTTGGTAAAGACATGAAAACATGACAACTAAAGGACCTGGTGGAGTCAGAGTAGAAGCCGAAGTGATTTATCTATTTATGTTTTATTAATATTTGCAAACAGAGGTTCTCAAAATGTGCAGGAGGACGAGACAAGGTCATCGTGCCAAACAAATAGAAATCAATCAAATAAAACTCGGCCTGACTAATCCTTTGAAATCTGAAGAAACAACAAAATGACTACCTTGCTCGTCCAAAATGAAAACAGAAGTGGCACCAACCATTAAATCTAGACAGAACTTAACTACGTGCTGTGAAAATTGTACCCCAACTCACAATTGTCCTCAGCCTCCCACCACAAACCTTTTTCTATAGTCACACAGTGCGAAAACAGACTAACAACAGTGCAAAAGAAAGGGTGAACTCTTCAGGTGTGCTTCTTTTATTGTGAACTGAATGATGTTTGGCCAGTTTCAGGTCGGGATGAATCAATAAACAGCATCTGGAGAGAAAACGGGGGAGGGCCAGGGAGAAAGAAGAGCAGGATGAAATACCCAACAAGCACTGTGCCCCTTCCTGCGCATAACAGTGGACTAGTTGAAAAGGGGAAATATTTTTTGCTTCAACATTGGTAGGATATACAGTGCTATGACGTTCTTTGGGCAGCAGTGCACAACAGACACTGACAGCGAGTTAGCAACACTGGCCCTCAAATGTCAGTCAACCACTGTCATGAAAACACCCAACCAGAGGTTTGAAACTTTTTTGAAGCCGTATCCACAGAAACATCCAAAAATCCCTTCCTGACACAAAAAGTGAGAATTTCAGTCCAAGTTTAATGAGGTGTGAAAGTGCTTTTAATAAGGGCATTAATAACATCCATAATGGAACAGTGGACAATATTGCCGGCTGAATAATTGTAACCTCTCCCATAATGACACTTAAGTGCCTCAAGTTTAAAACACTGGTTCCCAATTTGGTGTCCCGACCCCCAGTAGAGGTCGCCAAAGCTACGTGGGGCTGTGAAGCCTTCTTGATTTTAAGGGGTGCAATACAATTTCTATTAACCAGCCAGCCAAAACAAATATCAGCAGGTTTATGAAATTAGGTGTCAAAATTAGGTAAAAATGAGCAGTATTCTCAGCTCCAGGACTTTAGGGGCGTGTCCGCTGAATGCACTAAAGCCAATCAAGCAGCAATTTTGAACTGACTGAAATGTGTCAGATGAGTTCAGAAAATGACATGACTAACTTTGAAACACTCTGAGTGGGATGAGTTAATCTCTATCTCTCTGCTAGGGGTGCAGGGGTATGCTCAGGGTGGCCTCAGCGTGTCATCGAGCCACCCTTTAGGACCGCCCACAAAATCCTGGACTGAAAACTGTTTTAACCTCTAACTCCACATTTCAGTAATATATTGTTCAAAGTCTTTTCACATGTTTTCAGCAACTATTTTCCAACATATTTAATGTATTTTAAGAAATCTCAGAATTGCCTTTACACAGACTTTAAAGAATAAAGGAAGAAAAAAAACACTGGTATAAAATACCTTTGTCTAGGATTTAGTGGCATCAGGCAGTGTAGCTGGTGATTGCAACTGTCTCACTTCACCCTTCCCAGCATGTACTAGAGACTACGGTGGCTGCGGAAGGCCCTATCTAGAGTCAGTATTAATTTGTCTGTTCTGGGCTACTGTAGAGGCATGGCAGACTAAACAAAAAAAGTTGACCTAAAGTCAACATCCTGCATCTTTGTTGGCCACAATGTATTGAGAAACCTGTTTCTGTTTAGGGCAAAAGTGCTGACAGCAAAAAGTTGACAGCAAGAAAGTATGATGGAAAGTTAAAATAATAAAATAATCAAGAAAAGCAAGTGAAGAAGACATTACCCTTGGAGACTGGATGCAAGATGAAAGACATCCTATATAGGAACAGGAGGACAGAGCAGGGCACATAAGCAGGCAGGAATCAGTGAATCTTTACGGAGCTCCAGCCTTTGCTGCTGAGAGCCCACAGTATAAATCATGAATCATTTACAGTCTCTTTCCCTCAGGAGCCTGTGTTTAAATATTAATGTTCTCCATTCAGATCACAGCCACCCTGACCCGCATAGCTAGGTCTACTCCCCAAGGACAGCATGTTCGCACCCTCCCCATTCACACACACATACAAAGCACTTCCATGGATCATCTATAGGCCTAGATATAAAATACAGAACTGCTAAAAAAGCCCCCGCCATATATCATACATTCCCTCTGGTGTGTGTGCACATATGAACCCAACACACAGATATCACAGTAAAGTTTGCTCTGTCCACGTGCTAAAAATATCTTTTGTACATACAAACAAACACTACACACAGGTGGGTGGATATTTATGTACAATCACATAGACAGTAAATCATATTTTAGGCAAATATGGCAGCCAAACTGTGAGAAACATCTGCAATCATATTTCTCATTTCTCTTTCTTGTTTTGGCTACAAAAAAAAAAAAAAAAAAAAAAAGCCTTTGATGGCAGCCTGAGAGAAATGTGTGTGTGTGTGTGTGTGTGTGTGGATAAAATGAATAAGTAATGTTCTTTTTTCTAAACAAGCTGCATCCGGGTGGTCCAGAGGACAAAACACTGCAGGAAGAATCCCAACTTGTCCACCGCAGAGATTCAATTTCCAGCTCTGGTGTTTTTGTGGGTGCGAATCTGGTGTCACGAGACTATCTACTGGTTGATTAGATATTGTGTTCTCCTGGTGAAGCGCCTCACTGTCTGGTGGAAAGAAGTTTCTGACTTCCCCCCCAGCCAACAAATAATCACACAGTATCAACTATTTATTATTAACGTTTGGTTGACTTCAGGGCAGGCAACTAAAACTACTTTCTTCATCAGCCTGTAAGCAGTCTTTAAGACAAAGAGATTTAGAGATTTGTTTTGATTTATCTTAGTTAATTTGATGGTGATGTAGCAAACATGCAAGCAAACATTTGCTTCCAACTCCACTCCTATTAAACTCTAAAGCCAAATGTTTTGTTCAATACCTAGTCACTTTGGTGGTGCTGGTTAGGGTTTATGTTTGGAAATCAGATTGATTTGCGCAGAGAAAGTGAACTAAAACAGCAAATTTGTGTGCAATAGGACACAAAACAAGCAACCCCTTTCACATTATAAATAGTAATTTGATCCATTGCTATTTGCTATTATGAGTACAGCTTTAACGTTGGGTAAATTTAATCATGTTTTTAGGAGATGTCACCCTTAGGAAAGCCTCCACCTGCACAGGATGTTAGCATTGGCACAAACTGGGTATACACTGGCTATTCCAAAAAAAAATCTGACACAAAACAAAATGAGGCCAGTGACTAGATAAATAAATGAAAATACTAAGCTTCTCTTGGGCAAGCCACTTTCTTTCGAACTGCTCCAGTGGAGCAAATGTTTGGCCAGTGGTAAGTTAAAGAAAGTGTGAATCCCAGAGTGAACGTTGAGACTTGAACGTTAAATAGCAAAAAGCACAGAGCGTAGTCATATTTCAAAAGATAATAGTAGTATTGATAAAATAAATTCCCTCCCTCTGGCCAGCTCTTGCTCTTTCTCCTAATCATCCCTATTTCTTCCATTCTGTCTTCCTTGTTAACATCAAGAGCATCTCTCCTACGTGGGAACGGTAAAGATTTGACACTAACACAAACATTCCTGACATCTGCCACAACCATGTGAACATATCCTCAATCCAGCTCAACAAAAGATGAGGATCCTTCTCAAGCATACACTGCCAACACCCCAATTAGTGTCACCTCCTTCAGTCTGGAGCATTTCTCTACATGGTTCACTTTCTCCTTCCATTTCTCTCTTTGTTCTCACCCTTTAATACCTATCTTTTTAGCCTCAGGCACACTCACAGGTATCTCCCACTTTTCCTAATTTTTTCCTTTCTTTTTTTATCTCGGCTGGTGATTTTTTACACTATCTGCTTGACTGGTTCTCTCTCAGTGCTCTTTTAATACGGCCGCTGTTTAGATCAATCTTTCCAAATCAATACTTAATATCAGAAAGAAGCGCTGGCCTTTTGCTGTATGTACTCTGGCGTATCGTCAAGACACACCGACCATCGTCTCCGTTCAACCTATTCACACCAAAAGTAATGAAATATTGAATTGGACTCAGATACACTAAGGTGCAGCCAATACTGTACCATCCACAATTGGTGCATTTCTCCCAAAACCCTGGTCCAGCAATAAAGCACCTGATAATATTTGACATCAGGGCCTCATTTTTCTTCGTTTGTTTCTTAGTCTCAGAACAATGTGAGCTCCAAATTGACTGAACCATCCAGCGATTACTGCGCAAGTGAGAAAAGTTGCATAATTGACATTCTGCCATGTTTTTTTCATGATAAATGAACACTGAGACGCTGACCTCTCTGTGCTAAAAGCATATACTTCCAACTACGTGTTTTGCAGGACCTACTTTCAAACAACTTCTTGTCTCTCAAGATATTCCCAGTCCTCCCATTAACCATGCATTACAGGCCTAAGTGTATTGGCTGGGATGAGCGGGCAGCAAGCAGAATTTAAGTATGTCTTGCATGCGCTGTATAATTTATCATGTTAGGAGCCTCAAGCTTTTTAATGGTCTCTGCTCTCATTATCCAGTCTCTGTTTTCTCACAGTGCCTTCTGAGAGTTCCCCCTAATGGAGGGACAAATAGATTCATATGAGATCGTAATTACAGCATTTTTAAGCAATGAGTGCACCCATCAGATAGCAAAGGAGGACAGAGTGAATCACAGCTGATATGGCTGTATCTACCATCAGGACATAAGCAGGGGGGGAAGAGAGAACGGTCCAATCAGACAGTGTCAGATTACCCAACAAGCTTGTCTATCACTTGTCTCCACTATGCTCTTGCTTCCTGTTTCTATCTGCTTCCCGTCTCTGTGGTGACTGATGGGGCCTTTGGAGGAGCTGAGCACCATGTCAGAGTTGCTGGGTGCTGATTCCTTTTTCAGGGTTGCCTGTTCAGGCCCAGTTCCCTCCTCACCTTCAATGAACAGCAGCAGCTGAAGATGATTCTTGAGAATTAATTTAATTGAGACGCTCTGTGCTACTGAATAGTTTAATTTGCATATTTCAGATATAAACAGGCGGGGAATACAATTGAGAAATAGTCTTCCGTTGATTAATAAAGCAAAAGAAGCAAACAGCGGGGAGAACTGGAATGACACTGCTGTTTGACAGCATTTCCAAAAGCATTTGTGCTATCTACACTCAAACATGGTGCGACTGTGTATAAGACAGTTCAATCCTCTCAGAAGTACAGGCATCTATTGTAAAAGAAACAGTGGCGACAACCAGGAAACTAGTACAATCGGATAATTGACAGCACATCCAAGACAGAAAGCATGTGTCCAAATATATCTGGCAAAGCTTGCTGTGTTGCTGAAACAGGAGCGTCGGATATTCACTTCCCTGCCAAGAGGAGCTCATGCATAACCAACACTGTCATATTTATATAGGCATCCCCGCGGAGTCCTTCCACTATTGTGCTGTTATACTAACTACCTCTGCCGAGGGAACATGACAGTATCGCCACAACACATGTTCTTAAGTGATTAAAATTCACTCTCCTCTTGTAGGCCTCTCTTATCGGTGAGTATTTTTGGTGTTTCTCAGCTGCGGTGAGGGTCACTAGGGGCAGCTGTGGGAAGCAGATAAAAAATTGTATTTTTCATTGCCATTGAGTTGGCACGCACACACATCCACACACGCACATGCCGGGGAATGTTTTTGAGGCCGTCCTCTGGAGTGCTGGGTTGATAAAAACAGATTCCCTCCATGGCACTTGAGCGTTATTATTCTCTCTTCTTTTCCCCTTATCTGAAACCTATTGTTGGAACACTGGGTGGTTATTGGGTTTTGTCAAGAGAGGAAAAGAACGAAGGGAGGATGGGGACAAGCTTTATGCCCTCATTCTCTGCTCCAGTGCCATGGAGCAAAGCAAACCCACATATAGTCTCAGCTGGCAACTCGCAGGATTCAGATTCTCTGAGAGCCGCTCTGAATCTGAAATGATAAGACATTTTCTTTCGGTGAAACATTGGGGAAGATTTATTTTTGTGCCGGGGTGTTCTGTAATTGAATAAGCTGTAGAGAAATTATATTTTCCGAGTGTTCACTGGCATACCTTGTCGTCGGCAGTTAAAGTCACACCCCAAACGATTTCAGAGGGAAAATATTAACCTTCTACCACCTCTCTGAGGCGGGGAGCTGTGTGCAATCCTTTGATGAAGTATGACTCCAGGATGGATTATTTCACAAGACATACAAGAAACTGAGGAAAACTGAGAGGATGTCTGTTTGATTCTGAACTTTATAGATAATTTTAGTTCAGATTTTGTTCTTGGCAGACTGGCATATATGCTACATATTGATTTATACCACGTCTGCACTTGGTATATACTGTATAGATTCCTACTCAGTAATTCCAGGGAGGTGATGTTTTCATACACTCGCAACCAAGTGATGGCAGTTGACCTTGTAAACTTTTCCAGCTTGCAGCCAAGTAAAGTTTCACTTTTGCTCCTAGCTCTGCGATCTAATGAGGGTTGGTAGAGAGAGATGCGCTTGCTATCTGCGGGGCCTTGTTGTGAAATTAAAGGTCATTCTCACTGGATGAGCAACCCTGATACCTCCTATCTCTTCCCTCACTGGCCAACGGGGAAATCAAATGCTATTAGACCGGAGAAGCGTCCTTTATCATTGCGGTCATTATCATCCAAATCATCACCCAGGCCACGAAGCATCATTTAGCCTCCCCATTTAACTTCTCACTAGCCGTGTGTCAAACATATCCACCAGTGACAATGTGTCCGGCAATATTGGGAGCTGCGGGGGAATTATGCAGGAAGGAAAGCAATTAGCGGGCCGGAAAAGGATGAAGATTCAAAGGCAGGGCGTGTACAGTTATAGAACAAGGAGAAAGGGGAGATAGAAGTTAGAGAGCTGAATTACTTATTAATGTCACTAATGAGAGCAACACAATGGGCCTGAGATGGAGCTAGGTAATATACCTGCCGCTGTATAATGGAGGTAAATGCTCTATGCCGGCTCATTGCAGAGTGGATCTGGGTGGATAAGCTCAGTGAATCTTCCAGTTGAACTTCAGAAGATTTGAATGTGATACAATCACTGCATGGTTCTCATGTACTACTAAGAAATGTGTTATGGTAATGTAATGACTTCTTTAATGTGGCTATAATCAGTGTTTTCATATTAACAGCGAATCACATGACTGCTTGTAGCCTACGTGCAACGAGCTGTTCAGCTCTACGGAGGCTCATACCGTCTTTTAGCTCATTGTTTTGATCTTAAGGCTCACAACTTTACTGTTCGTACTGTACTGTCGCTGCTCTCATCAGCAATGTTTTGAATGAAAATGCTCTGAATACCGATTGTATGCCTTCTGCCTAGTAAATGGTGAATGTTGTGGAGCATTTTACAACTAACGCTCCATTACTTTGACAGTTTGGAGGTTTAACTTGTTCACTGTCTTAACAGGGATTGAATAGGATATCACTTTTGTCTCTGTTCATTCAGACTTTCGGGTATGTTTGCAATGTGCAGGGTGGAGGTAGTGTAGACAGTTAGCCTCCGCAAAAAGAGAAGGAATATGCATTTTTCTATCTTATTTATATTGTGTCTAGATTTTTAGGAATGGACTGATTTTTGCTGAGAGTTGGGGATTGTGTAAAAACCTGAAAACTGCAAGGATAGGACTTTTGGAGAACTGCATTGCAGTTAGCATGCTATGCAAGCTGTTGATGGCCAGAAAATATCTCCAGACCATAGAGTAGCAGCTTGTTGAACCACAAACCAGGAGATTCACTGATATTTAGCACGTCTCTGAGTAAACAGGTACTCTATATCTGCAAGCTTTCAGTCTATTTTACTTGAAAGCCATCATCAGGAGCAGCTACTGTAGAGATGTTGGGAAACAACACTGAATAGGGGTGTCAGCAGGTTGCTCTGTTGCCTTAATTAGGCTTACAATATCAGAGCAGAGGCCTAAACTTTTTGCAAGATAGTGGATCAATATCAGAGAATCAATACTCAAGGCGTTCAATGTCATATAAATTACCTCAGTTCCTCAGAAGCTTTGAGTCCGCTGTGCAAAGACGATTTTGTAATATTTCAGTAGTATAAAAGGTTTGTATCTGCTGATGACAAATGCCTCTTCTAAGTAGTAACTTAATGGTAAATTCAATGTTTGAGCCAGTGAATTATGTATACAGTCATTTTTTACATCAATTGATTAAGGTCTGTATTCTATAGTGTTCAGTATGAGTTATTTTCCTTTTTCCAAGGAAAATCTAGTAATTCTGTAATCTAGACTCCCCAAAAAATATGAATTCTGGATGCCTGCCAGATGTAATATCTAGGTATGAAACGGCAAAAACATTGCTGGAATGTGTTGGTGTAGAAAATCAAATAAAACTGGAAGTTAACAGTATTTACTATGATCACATATTTTAGTGTTTTGGTATATTATCCTTAAATGAGAGGCCTTTTTTACAGAAGACATTTGGACATGTGACAGTAGGAAAAAGAACAGAAAAAGATTAATTCCATTCAGCTGCTTCCTGGTATTGTGCATGCTGGCTTATTGTCACACTCTTATGGATTGCTGAGACATTTAATCTGAGCCATTACTCATGTTTCTATCCAAAAGTATCACAAATTTAGATGGAATTTTGACCAAATTGGCAAAAGAAAATCAGAACAAATGCTTCCACTACCATTGCGTGGGGAGTGATCATGGATGTGTTATAGAGTGATAAGAGCGATGAAAAGACTGTTGGGGTAGAAAAACTCAGTTCCATGTCTTTGCCCACTTTTAGGTGGCAGAGGCAGGGCTGCCAAGACGGTGACAACCAGAGCCACCATGCTGAGCATCAACTCTTTCGAAGTGACATCTGTGTTTTTCATGCAATGACAAGTCAAAATGTCTACTGTAAAAAAAGGCCTATTGTTCTTTTCCTCGATCATCTCCAATTTGGATCCAGTTTCGGGTCCAATTCAATGATATTTAAGGTTTAGAAGTGAAGTTAATTTATATATTTGAGAGTTTACAATGGTTACACATTTAACTTTTTACATATTTACATGTATCTGCTTCACTGATTCCCTCATGTTTACCTCAGTCTAAGTCCTAGCTTTTGGTTGGTTTGTTCAGTGACGTGATGAGTCCGAACAAGGAAGTGAAGTTGTTATGAAATGTGGAAATCAGTAGTAAGTGCTACTTAAAGAAGTTATCCGTCTACATCCTGCTGTTCCTATACTCATAAAGAATGATCCAACCACCACACATCGAACCCTCACATACAATATCAATCTGTGATGATTTCTTACAGCATACCCATCACTGTTGGGTCCTCTTGAGTGTTCACTTAATCAGGACATTAAGCAGTGTAACTAAACTCTAAACAGTTTAGGCCTGTGTAATTATCTGTGTAATCGATGCATGGAAGGTGCCTCTAAACAACTCCAAAGCCCCGACACTCACATCTGTCATTACATGAAAACAAGTGGTTGAACAAAATATATTCATAAAATGTTTAAAAATTGGAGAGTTGTGATGATGCACACCCTTAGGTTGAGTGAGAGCTGCTACTTTCAGTTCTATTTTACTAATTTAACTTATTCTTGTTCATGCATGTACATCATTTATCAGTCGGTGCACTCTCATGAAACTGCAGGTTCAAATCTAAGCTATAATAGTTACGTTAATAGTTAATAATTTCCACAGTTCATTCATAGTTCATAATCAGAGGCATAACTAACTAACTTAAAAATGGGTACCACAGTCATTAAAAGTTTGGAGCCTTCTCTCACGATGTGTTCACAGGATCCAACTAGGATGACAGAGAATATAACAGTTTATTATTTTTTTGAAAGTGACGTCGGAGGCCTGGAAGAGGAAAGTTAACAGCAAGGAGCTTTCTGCAGTTCAAGCACGGCTCAGATCAAGATTTTAAAAGGAGCGCCCAGTCTGCCTCCCTTCACTCCCATTAAAGAAGGGCAGCTTTGCCAAAGAGTTTTGTGAGATGTCTTGTCTTTTTACCAGTGGTTGAAAAGCCCCTGTGTTTCCTCACAGCATGGCTGGTGCTAATTAGTTTAGCACACATATTACCCACAAGGCTTGTGAACCTCTGCTCCCCACCAACTGGGAAGTCGACAGAAGATGAAACAATGGCAAATAAACCTTGGTGGATGTTGGAGACAGAAGCAGAAGGATGATGAAAACGGGGGGAGCCATGTGAATTATAATGCATAATAATATTAAGAGGAAATGGATATTTCATTTAACTACTACCAACTCCATTTCAGTTTTTGAGCATAATCTGCACTGCTAGAAGAGCTGCAATAACCTTGTTTTTCAAAATCTCATAGATGAAAAAAGAGGCTCTTTGCCCGTTGTAAATATTAAATACTTAAGGAATTTTTAACAAAAGGCCACCCAAGGTTCCTCAAATATGATGACTGCTTTTTTAATAAAAACTGGAACATGCATCTGAGCATTCAGCACATCACTTTGCCTTTCCTCCATCATCATGCACCAACAGGGACAGGACTTATTCCATGCTTTTGTCCAACCTTGTTATCTCTCATATTCAAATTCTGCAACCTCTCAGGAGAAGAGACATCCTTGAGTCCGACTGGTCTAACCTGCAAGGCCAAAGTTCTGGCTGTCTGCTCCAATTGCCTCAGTTGGTATACCAACATCGCTAACCTCCTCTTTCCCATATTAACATCAAGGGCTTTTTTTCCCCTTTGCAAGATACCCGAGGGAAAAGGAGCCAGTGATGGTTATGGGGTCTGGACATGGAGGCAAATACAAAATAATTACCTCTGAAATGCCAGAATTAATCAGAGTCTCCTTTGGATGCAAGTTAACAAGCTATCAAACATCAGGCACCCTCAGCTGCCGTGAAGCTCTGCTTAATAAAAAAGATGGAGGGAGGAGGAAGGGGTAGCATCGAGGCGTATTCAGGTCAGTGAGGGAAAAAGGCAGGGATGTAAGGGCCTGATCGCAACAGGGGGCTACCTGGTAATTGGGATGGAGAGGTAGTTAAAGTGATGGGCGGCGGGGTTCGAAGTGGTGGGGGCAGCCGCAGGAAATGAAGGTCGGGTTGTGAACGGAGGGAAAAGGGGGGGGGTTGGAGGGGTGGGCAGGCAAATCAAGAGGGGTGGTGAGGGGAGAGGAGGAGATAGATGGGAAATGAAAAGAGATGGCAACTGTGGGGTCTGTGGAGGGTTCCTGGTTCGGAGGCATGTGGAGAGTGACTTGATGGAAAAACGAAGGGAAAAAGAGGATGAGGTTGTTGGCAACTAGGAGGAAAGTCAGAGTGCAGCAACGCTGGAGGGGGGATTTCATTAAGGTGCACCGGGATGGGAGAGGAGATAGTAGTTTTTTGTGTGCACCCAAAACCAAAAGGAAGATGGGGAGTGTAGCAGCAATTGAAGGCAGAGATTGGAAGAGGTGAGGCGTCTGTATGTGGGGGGATGGTTGGAGAAAAAAAAAAAAAATTAAGGCGAGGACGCTGGGGAGAGGAAGATTGCAGGTTTTTCAGTTAGATTTTGCAATGTAATCACAGGGAGGGAAAGTGGAGACGGTTGTCGGGGGGGATGGTTGCACTTGTGGGTTGTGGTGGTGGGGGGGGGGACACGCGGCAGATGCAAGTAATGGCAGCTGGGTGGGGGAAGAAGAAGAGATGTGATTACACAAGCAGGAAGGGGTTCAGGTGATGAGAAAAGTGGCAGGAAAGCTTGGGAATGAGAGATTTAAAAGGGGGTTGCTCGCATCATTCATCCTAAATCACAAACATTTTTAAATAAGATATCCCTCTATTCACTAGAGCTCCTGGTGCCCTTGATCAAGGCTAAAATTGCAAAGCGCATGCATGTTAATTACTCAGAGATTATTCATTCAGCACCCTCTGTGTGCACTAAATGAATGCATATCTTTGCCGCATGTTAGAGGCAGAGGCAAACAGTCCCCCCACTCCCCACGCTCACTCCCACCGCCACCATCAGCCCTGCTAACATTGTGGTGTGAAAAGCCTATTACTAGTCTTCACCGGCAGCTTATCCCTCACCATTGCAGGGAAGATTTTGGCCGAGCAAACATGAATGGCTTCTTTGCTCTGGAAAATGAGAGGTGCTAAATCCGCAACCATAACCCACTTTTTGCCTCACGCACACAATAGAGAGCCTTGGAGGAGATGACTCCGAGCAGTTTGAAAAACCTCCGGCATCCACTCATGCAGGCGTTAACACCCTTCTGCGAACATTTGCTTGACATTACGGCAGCCATAGATGTGATGGACGGTGTTTGGTTAGACTGAGTTTGAACAGGGGTGATGGGAGATTATATTTTTATTGCCTATGGAAAAAAAAAAGGAGACAGATGCCTTTTGAGATTTTTATCTACATATGAAAGAGGAGGCTGAGAGCTTTGGACTCGATCCAAAATGGCTGCCTTATCACTTTCAGAGCTCAAATGCATCTCTATTTCTGTCTCTGTCTAGGTCTTCCTTCTGTTGCTCTATATCATGTCTATCTGACAAAGGCTCCCAGTGAGCCTCTGTCGTGTTCACATACAAAGTCCAATTACTGCTGAAAACATAATGCAAATTAGATATTTGGGAACAGAAAGAAAGATGCATGTAATCCATTCATAGATTCTTACAAACGTATGTATGAACAATGACACGCAGATTATGGATTGTGTGCACAAAGCACGAGTGTCATCCTCCACATAGAACATCGTTAAGGTTTTCACTACTATGCAGTGGTGTAGATGGGGGTCAACCCAATTTCTGGACATAGAGTTTCTCCACCTCTGTTTTTAGCACTACAATTGTGGACACCCATCAAGTCTCCATCACAGTTCCAGTGTCCCCTGAAGGTGTTTCAAAAGCACCAAGAGCAAGTTGTTTGCAGCTTATTTCTATTATATGGTAGTGGTAATATCATAATACTCTGTGGCTGTAGTTGACTTATCTTACTTATGCAACACACCATTTGATCTGTATTTTGTGTCTGTGTTTCTTAAACATTGTGTATATTAGCAGCAGGAAAAACCATAGCAGTCCTCTGAGGAGATGTGACATAAAGATAAAAAAACTCATCTGCTCAGACGGCACTTTGGGCCATAAATAAACAAACATTTATATATATATATATATACTTTTTATTATTTCTCTGTCTCTTATTGTTTCCAAATGCAGCACTTGAAGCAGTTCAGCATATTTGATGAAGTGGATGTACTTGCGCGATTCTTGCAATTGTTGGCTGTATCCCCATGGCTGAACACACTTATTATGAGTCACTCTGGTGTCAGCTAAATAAATGTAGTTCGACTCTATGTACGTAAAGACTAGAAACTGCTGGGAAACTTCAGAAACTCTTATGTTGCCTTGGTTTGCACTGTCTTGGACGACAGTGTTTTTGAGTGAATGAGTTTTTCGAGGCGGTCTTCTTGATTTTAAACATGCATGTATGTAACATGACAGTAAAAAGATATGCGTGGAGTTAATAAACATGTTTAAATTAAGGAGCATGTATGCATCACCAGCAGCCATGTCGAATATGAGTTTGCGCGGCTGAATAAATGTCAGCAGATAGAGCCGGGACACAGCCGCATCCAGTGGACTAGTTTCTGTTTGTATAAAAAGCCTCCTTCAAGTTATCTGTCCGTTCAGGAAAAAAACTTATTTCTCTCAATTTTGTGTGCTGACAACATCAAGTATTCTCCATTTGAAGGCTTTAGACGATTTCAAAAGGCTTATTTTTGTTGGATCTAATTTAAAAACTGTTTAACACCTACTTCAAAATTCACAAAATCCTTGAAAGATACTCAGTAGAAGAGCTTCAGTGGGAATAATCTGTGCAATCATCCTCTCAAGTTTGTGTTATTGTACGTCTGAAGTCCAACAAGCTGAAATCCAAATGAAAGATTCCAAGTTCTATGATAAATATACCAGTATGACTCATAAGACGGTCAAAGGAGAGATGGTTATGGACAAGTTGGACTTTGTGTGTTTGGGTGTGCGTATGCGTGTGTGACAGTGACAGAATGAGAACAGGCAACAATGCCTACTTGTGTGTGCTCTCCTGTGTGTTTGTACGTTAACATGTGCACTCCTACTGAGCTGCTGCATCTATATGCTCGTATGTTTGTTTACACGTTTGCGTGAGGATGTTTGCCTTTGCATGCATGTGTGTAAGAGAGCAGATGTTGTGTGTGTGTGTGTGTGCTCTGCTGGATGACTATGCATGTGATTGCCAAGCGTCTGGGCGACAGAGGGCTTTGGCTTTCATTTGAGGTTTTTGCTCCATGCTTGTCTTGGGGGGGCTGGAGGGGATATGTCTGTGCACTCATCAATTATTAAGAATCTGCTCAGAATGCTGATTTACAGAACAGATGTCCACTTGCTTTTTTGTTTTGGAAGTTGTTTTTTTTTTTTTTTAAGATTTGAAGGTGCCCGGCAAGATTTATTCACTCACATCACTTAAAACTTAATTTTATTGCTCACTGTCGGTCTGTCAATTTGTCAGCTCCCACCAACCCCTTTTATTTCTAATCACATCAGCGCTGAGATTAACTCAAGGGAGCCAGCAGCCATAATCAATTCTTTGTTATTAATAATTAATCCACTCCGGGTGATGAAATATTCTGTATCAAGTGCAGATGTTAAATGTAGATTTCTAAGTGCATCAAGGAAATTGAACTATATATTTTTGTTTACGCCGCTCATCATTTGTCTTGAAAGGATGCCAGAGCGGCAGGGTCGTGTTGAGGAGGCATATAATACACGCTGAGCCGGACAAACTCGCCGTGTGCTGGGAAACTGATCATTAGCTTGTGAAGAATGAAAACAAGGACGCAGAGACATGGCCAGGAGAGGTAAAAAAAAAAAAAAAGAGAGAGATGAGAAACAGAGGGTTGGAGAAAAAGAAAGACAGGGAACAACGCAGCACAAGCTGCTACGCTTAATGATAGCGCTACAGGCAGCAGACATGGGGTCAGCGCTAAGCTTTACACGAAGCACGCTAATTGTAACATTCCTGCGCTCCTGATCCCATCCATCACCATCGAAACCAGGAACAGAGACACACTGTAGATCCATATTCATATCTAAAAGAATGACACGCAGAGAAAAAAAGCTGACCTCTTTTCAAAGAGCTACAATGTCTTTGTTAATGGCAGAAACATTTTCCAGCAGTAAGAGGGAAAAGGAGGGAGAGGTGAGGTGGAGAGTAGTGGTGGTGGTGGTGTGTGTGTGTGTGTGTGTGTGTGTGTGTTGGGGGGGGGTTAAGAAATAAAAGATCACCTTGATCACCTCAGTGCACGCTGAGTGCTCACTTCCTGGGTTGGACTCAAGGTTAAGATGGCTCGTTATTTTTTATGGTCCTCGTTAAAGACGCACAGAGCTGGCGGGGAGGTAGTTGAATATATATATATATATATATATATATATATATATATATATATATATATATATATATATATATATATATATATTTTTTTTTTTCTTTGCCACAAAAAAAAAAAGCGTTCAACAGGGGCTCCAGTCAGGGTCCCACCTGATCCTGTTTGTCTCAAGTGTCCATTCACATGCACACACTCACACTCACACACACAGACACAGCTCAAGGTGACTTCCACCCAGAAATTTATTCATTTTTTTCAAGTGGAGAGAGAGATGTGGTTATATTTCCTTAGAGGATCATTCTTTGTATGTGTGTGTGTGTGAGAGTAAGAGAGGGAGAATATGTTTTAAATGCAGCCTTATTACTTTTCAATGACACTCCAACCCCTTTTTTCATTATTATTTTTTCATAATAATGTTCAACCTGGGATGCTGTAGTGAATGACATTGAAATATAACCTCCCAAATGAATGTTTTGTTTACCTTTCATGTTGAAGCGTATACTGTCCCAGTTACTGTAATTGCATGGAGACAGATAGAGGCTAGAGAGTGAGCGTTCTCAATTTATACTTTGCTTTTTCTGCTGTATATTATTCATTATCTCAGAGTAGTTCTTATTCAAGGGCATTATTCAGAGACTGAAAGTTGTCTGGATATTGTGGCAAATTGGACTGGTGAGCAACCGCAGATAATCACACCAGCCAATCATGAACTTGTTACAGTACCGAATGTGAGATGTAGTTGGGTCCTGCTTCGAGAGTCAGTTAATTAAATGAGACTTTCTATCCATACTATATATATTTTGTCGATGTATAGAAACATGCAGAACAGCAGGGAAAATTATTTCTCATTGCTCAGGAGGCTTGAGGGCTCATGTACCTACAACACAGTTTGAATCCAAAAACATATTTAACCAAGACGGTCTCCTGATCCAAATGGCAGCACGATTATGTTTAACAAATCAACACGAGAGCCGGCATTCACTGAAAGACAATAAGGAAATGCATTTGAAAAAAGTAGGAAAAGAAAGAAAGTGCAAAAGAGAAAAAAAGCAGGAAAAGCCATTTAAAACACATTACAACACCCAATTTCCATGCAATATTAAAATTGCAATGATGCCTTGGATTTTTGGCTTGGTACCTAACTGGCCTAACAAAGCTTGTCTGCCTCATTTGTTGCTTTATTACATTTCCTTTTACTCCCTTCTCCTCTCATCTGTCGTCATTACTTTCACAATTATGCATCCTGACCTCATATTTTTAGGCAACTGCTAGGATTTGCACATTTACACAGCACCGTATACTGGCATGTATTTGTAGTAAGATGCTGAATAGTTATTTACAGTAAATGCATAGGAAGTGTTAAGATTGGGAGCAGCAAACTGCGATGGAAGACAGCAATGATAGATGGAATGATAGAACAGAAAAATTCAAAATAAAACAAGACGATATCAAAAGTAAGTCATTATGCAACAGAATTTTAAAGCTTGGTTTCAAGTCTTAACTTTTTTTAAGTAACTTTATAGGTAGTTCAACTTCAACAGAAAAAAGTATGATTTATTAAGCATGTAAAAATCGCAGCTACTCTGCTTCATTGGGACTGTGTGGGTGTGGTGACAGACAGTGGCCTTGAAACAAAACGTAAGAAAACAAACAGTGTTGACAACTATTCTCCAATGAAAGTAAGCAAGCTCTACCCCTAGAAGTTAAGAGTCACATGCTGATTTGCATATTGACACCATAACGCATTTATTTGCATAAAGATTTGCAGCTATGTTGGTTGCAGTGGGAGAGAGAGAGAGAGAGATCACTTTAAAGCAGAAATCTTTAGACAGATAATCACTATGAGGACATCATATATTTAAAGTAAACTTTTTTTTTTTTTATCTACAAAGGGAGGGAGAAGATCAAATGAAGTATTAAATTATTTACAATATCAAATCAAGCATTTACATATTTACAAGCTGTAGGAACATCCTAATCCAGATATCCGGAGAGAAAGAGCGAACACATCTGCCCCACACACACCAAACCTACTGCTGCCTGTGAGCACGGAGCCAGAGGGGAGGAAGAGACGCCTGCGCTGTTGGTCAGAAAGCCGTGCAGCAGGAATGTGAATGAATTACAGTGAAGTGTTTAAATATACATACTGGCACGTTAAAGGAAAAATCAACATAATGTCTCGTAAGGTGTTGGGTCCCCACATGCTGCCAGAACAGCGTTAATTACGTCAAATCTCTCCCTTTTACTGGAGGGATGAACATCATTCTTCCACGTCGGTCCAAAATCTCAGTGGATGTTCAGTTGGATTGAGATGTGGTGACAGCGAAGGCCGTAGCATATGATTCACATCACATCATGTCATACTCATGAAACCATTCAGAGCCCCCTCGTGCCCTATGGATGAGGGCATTGTCATCCTAGAAGAGACCATTCCCATCAGGATAGAAATGTTTCATCACAGGGTAAAGGTAATCACTCAGGACAACTTTGTATTGTTGACCTGTCTCTCTGACGGGCTCAGATCCCCTCAATGTAGGGGTCAAGTGTTCAGGCATGTACCGTTTTCTTGGTTTACGCCACACATGCTCTCGCCCAGAATATGGTGAAGGATGACTCGTCTGAGCAAATCACCTTTTTCCACATCTGTGTAGACCTCTGTGTTGATGTTTTTACACCACTGAATTCTCAAATGTGCATTCATCTTTGCAACGAGGGATTAAAGCACTTCAGCCGTACTATAATATTCGTCCGACAACATCAGAATCAACTGGGCCTGCTCAGCATTTTCATACATGCCACAGACCGTGACTGAATGCTAAATGCCTAATTGTAGTGCGTCTGTGTGGAAGCATCTGCATTCTGTATGTTTTTCCGCTCATTTCATTAAGATTTTTCCTTTAATTTGTCACCCGTCTGTATACCCTGCCTTTTCCCTGATGGTCTGAATAAGTCGCTAAATTTGTCACTAACAGTTTTTTTTAGACAACTTTGAAAAAGTTGCTAAATCTTGCAAGAAAATTGCCAAGTTGGTAACACTGAAAACAACCACGTCTCTGTGAACATAGTTTGATATGCTAAACTCTGATTTATGCAGGGAAAGTTGTGACATCACATCTTTTCAAGAAGTGAGAAAAGCAAAGACAGACTCTGGCATAAATAGTTCATAGTTCAGAGGAAGAGGCTGATTGACAGAAGATGTACTCAGGTCTGGTCAAGATGCAGGTCATTTTAACAAGTGTACATCTTGACAATGAATTATATTCATAATGTCAACATATATTTTCTTTGTGAAGTCTGCAAATTAACTGGAAAATGGCTGTCAGATGTTACATATACAGTTACAGGTTGGCTTCTGGGCTCCTACATCATTGTTCCTCACAGATGTGAGATGTTGAGGAGTGACCAGCAAACCCTCCCGAACATGCAGGTGGGTGCTGGGGTGGCGGTGATGCTGATGCGAGGCAGCAATGGCATTGACAGAACAGTGAGGGAGAGATGGGAAATTTTTGCAGCTTGAATAGACGACCAAATTGAGAGTGTATGTTTGTATACGTACTTGGATTGAGTGATTGTGGAGTGCGAGGCATATCACGCATTGTGTATGCAGTGCAGCTCGAGTTGTCTGGCTGAACTAGCTTTCAGGTGCTGCTCCATATAGTAGAGCAGAATATAGTAGGATACTCCAAGGATCAATATGTAGGATTTAGTGCTGATTGCAACCCTCTCACCTACTATAGAAACATGGCAGTTCAACATCACGGACTCTGTGAGACAGGACCTGCAATGTCTGTATAAAAGTCTCATTCTCGAGTAACAAAAACGTAATGATTCTTATTTTCAGGCGATTATATACTAATAAAAACATAGATATGTATATTATATTCTATTTCTGTCATATTCTATAAATAGAGTGCCCTCAATCTTACACATTTGACCTTTAAGTAAATTACCACAGAATTGTACTGAAACACAACACTTGAGTAAATGCACAAACCAGCATTGCATTTAACCATGAGGACTTAGTGTCCATCAGTGTGTCTCAGTACAAAAAGAGCAATTTTGTTTAAGGTAAATTATTATGTGTTCAGAGTTTTTAAAAGGAACTGCTCGAGTTGAAGTAATCACTTCTGATTTCTGCACCAGTGATTAAAAAAAATTGCTGGATGGAGGGAGGGAGGCTTGTTGTTGACATGTTTGGGAATGTCATTTTAAGCCACTTTTCATTTCCACGGCTGTCCTATCTCTCCCAGTGGCTCCCCGCTATTTGCCGTGTGGCTGGAGCCATGCCAACCCCATTACTCCTACAAGACTGTAACTCGCGGCCTCATTGATAGGGATGTGACAACAAGCCTTTAGACAGAGAGGAAATCATTCATCATTAACCACGCAGCCATGGAAGAGACAAACACATCTGTGCCAGCGATAAGGCCTCGCCTCCGCACTGCTCGGCACCTGTTTCACACAGGCTCTTTGGCATCCTCACCTCTCCTTTGCTTTTGTGTTTGGGAATGCTAATTGGTAAATGCCCTTCACGAATCCTTGTTCAGAGCCTCCCCAGTGAACAGGGAGACAGAAAGGTGAGAGACAAAGTGCTACAAAGAGGAGGGCACTGGTAAGACTTTTACAAAGAGCACTTAGATATTGCTGGATGTTTTGTATAATGCCTTCTTTGAAGAGCTTTCTCAAGAGATATTCTAAAAGCCCGCAGTAATCCTCCCCTCGACATGTCTGGGCCTGAATCAGCACCAGTCCAACAGTGGTAAGATGAGATAATCTCCACACATGTCTCTCTACTCGATTCAATTCTATCAGCGACTTTACCTTAAAATCGAAACATACTCTTAAGATCATTGCTTTGCAGCAGTCGGGCACAGGCTAAAAACTTTTGTATTTGTTTGTTTCCATTCAACGACACTTGCTCATTTTGCTGCTACAGCCGCAGGCCATTGTTGTTATTAGTGCGGTACAAGACGTCAATCAGCCGAGAGGCAGGAGGCCATGGAATGCCTCAGAGAGAAGCATTTTTTGTCATTGACTCTGCGCCAAGGGAGCTGGGATTGGCCGATCGTTAACACATCCATCTGTGTTGTAGGCCCAAAGCGATGGTTATATTGGATTACCACATCTCACAACATGCCACTAATCACTCCTCTACCTGCATGCAAGTGATGGCGAGGCTTCCACTCTAGCTGTGTCTGTGGATGTCCAAACTATCTATGGATTTTTTGGTCTGTGAGTCGGATCACCACTTTGGTCCAGATCTCAACAACTATTAGATGGTTTTCCGTAGATTTATGTACAGACATTCATGGTCTCTAGAGGATGAATCCTACTCATTCTAATGATGATGTGAAGTCCCAGCAACGAGGCTAATGAGTCCCTGTGTGTAGCTGACTTTTCAGCTAGCATCACATTTTTGGTTTTTAGTGAAATGTCTTGACAAGTATTGGATGGACTCTCTTCAAATTTCGTACAGCCGTTCAGGTCCACCTGAAGATGAATTGTAAAAAGTTTGGTGATCCCCAGAGGATGAATCCTAATGACTTTGGTGATCTATCACCTTTTCACCATGTCAAAATTTTAATTTGTCCATCTTCGGCGCTTGACTCTTTGCCTAAGTAAGTTTGGTTTCAAAGGACTGTCAGAAGTTCTTAAAAAAAACAGAAAGAAAAAAACTGTAAATAATTGAATGCTATTTTCTGCATTTAAATCTTGCACATAACATATGGAATTAGTTATCAGGCTTCTAGAATTAATATTGTAATAAAAATGCATGTAAGTTATGGTATTATTAATGCACTGTCATGACGTATATAAATATTGTATTTGTTTCTATCCTTTGCTGCCTTATTGTTGACTGATGTCTTTTTAGTGTAATAATTAATAACATATATGAATTACTAAAAAAATACAGAAGAGTTTGAAGTGTTATACCAGCTCTGAGTAACATCTGCAGGTCTTCCTCTCAGACTGTCGGTATAACCTCCACCAATCACATGGCAGATTCTCTATGAACCCTGAGAGGCAAATAAAGTCAGAAAATTACTCGCTGTTCCTTGTAAAGTTTAATTATAGAACACACGGTAATACTTGAAAACGACCTAGATGAACATATCAACATTTTTATCAACTCCTCTCACCTCTCCTGTGGATTTCGGCAGCTGGACAGTAAAAAAAGATTCAGTTTACAGACAATACTAAAGTGTGTTTGTCTGTGTGGATTTTGAGAAGTAAGGAGGACATATGCCCTCCCCCAACCTCTGGGAAAATTACACCTGTGGCTTAAGTACGGATTCACAGAGCATGACTGTAGTTGTTTTATTCAGAGTGGTTCAAAAATGTATTTCTAGTCTGTTATCTTAGTTATGCATAATCAAGCTGACATGTAGAAAAAAATCTATCCAATTATTCATTTAAAACATTTTTTTTTACACTACATAAGTTCTTCCTAGGTAAACGTTATGCTACAAAAACTGTCAACCTACAAGAGCGCAACAGTGAAAACGAGAACTAAACTAATGAAAAACTATTAGCATGCATCAGTGCCTCAGGACATAACGCGTGCATTTAAAAATTATCACATGCTAACAGCACAACACACTAATTATGAGCATGTTATCACGCTGAAGAATCACAGAGTCGCTAGAGTCGCTGTAACTCCTAGTCTTGTTCCACCAAACTGTGACTTCTTCACCTCCCTGTCACACTGCGGCGCAGTATATTCCTTTACTGTTTTCTTGAACCACCTGCCAGTATTGTTATATGCACAGTAAAATATGCAGGCTGTGATTTGATCCCGTATATCCCTCTGCAGATTAGGGCAGTGTCAGTACAGGATTACCCTGGTAATTCATGTAATGCTGCTTCGCCACAGTTAATTTCCCTGTGGATGAGCAGAGAGAGTTGAGTTATACACCAGCACGAGCTCCCCAAACTACAGTGTATCATTCCCCCCACAGCACTTCATCTCCTCAACATGTTTAGTATGCAAAAGACATGACTTGGGTTTTCTGTCTTAACGGCCTGTCGTGTATTTATTATGGGCATACGGCTCCAGTGATTGAGGTGTGGAGCTGTCTTTCTGTTGCGCAGCGAGCTGCTGAATGCAAATGGAATATTTGTAATCATCAGGCAATCATCATGCATTCAGAGCTGCAATCATCTTTGTCATCTGAATTCTCTTTTAAAGCTGCGATGTTGCAATAAGGAAGTAATGGATAAAAACAAGGCAATGGTAAATGCAGCTAGTGAAAGAGAATCGAGCCGTGACTTCTGTGTTAGACTTAAAACTGAGCTGATTAGCGTGAAGTCAAAAGCATATAGTGAAGCTAACCTCCACGGAGTTGGGTCTTAGTGGTGAGGAGGCCACAGGATAAGCTGAAATCCCGTGTAATTATCACTCCCTGTGGAAATTAAGGCTGACCTTTCTAAGTAGGGCTGCTAATAGAATTCAGGGGAGGTATAACTCACTCACATATTCACTCACAGAAGATACCCCGTCAGCAATAATGCAGCTGATTTAAGGCAAGACGTGAGGTTGGAAAAGGTCTTCTCCGAGTTTTTTTTTCTCTGAGTTGATAAAAATGTCTTTGCTGTAAGTTAATAAAACGGCATCCAGAGGTGTTTGGAATATCCATAAAAATCTGAAACCGAAGAAGTGCATTAAAAAAAAAATATGGAAAAAAACAATATCTGATGCTGGAGAGACTTTAACAAGAGGCTGCCACTTTGGCATTGGCTGAATTGCCACCCATGCATTTCATCGGAAGTGTCTTACTGAGGCACTTTCTAGATAATCATTTGACAAGCTGCAGCAGCCCTATTAGCCCTCGAATTTTTTAATTGGCCAGGGCCAAAGTGTGTTTGAGAAAGGTTTCCGCTCTAGGTCCACTTTGTGCAAAACTGAATTCTTAATTTAGAGCAAAGTCTCTTTTTTTTAACCTAAATACACAACCACACAGTTGCATGAGTCTGTGTAAACCTATATGCATGCAAACACACACACACACACACACACACACACACACTGTGCAAGAACACACATCCTCACATTAATATACTTACACAGACCTAGAAAAGGCTTACGGAGTATTTTTGCCCCCGGCGTCCATAATTCTCCGCTGATTACACTGAGTGTGGTTTAATGGAAGCCCCAATAACCCAGGCTGGAGAACACACCACCATCACATCACACACGCACACACACATACATACACATACTCACAGTGGGAAGAAGCTGGAGAGCAATGCTGTCAGATAGAGACAGAAAGAGGACGGAGAGATTAAATTCTGCCGAGAGTTTTTTGTCTGTGAGATTGGTTCTTAACGTCCCCAGCTCCCTTCACACTCCCTATTAGTGCAGTGAAGAAGAGCGAGGACGGAGGGAGGGCTGGAAAAAATAGGAAACTTCAACCGAGACAGCACTCGGAGGATACTTAACAATGTTATTAATCCATTAATCCTTGTTTGACATTTGCCAATGTATCACCCCTGATTGCTCTTTCCTTTAGAGCTGCAGGCTACAGTAGGTGTGTGTATGAGTGTGTACATCTTCTTTATTCCCTTATTAGCTCTCCAGTGTCCTCACAAGGATGGAGAGATGATGAAAACATACCGGAGTAAGAAGTTTGTCTCCAACTACACAGGGTTAAAGGTTGACACAATAAATTGTTTCTGGCCAGACTGTTTCTCATTGTAGACACTAAAATCATCCTTCAGCTTAACACAGTGTTGAGTTGTAGTGTTATCTCAATGCAGAGAGAATGATTGCCTAATGGCAGCAGCTCTAAAGGGAGATGGTGAGTAATTTTAAACAATGTTTAAATCTGTCAGCATTTGTAAGAACACAGCACACACCAGAATAACTAGGAACTCTTTCCTCGGTTGCTCATCTGAATCCACATGAGTAATATCAAGGTCGTATCATATTTTATCAGGTATTAAAGCAGTATTAAATGATTTTTGGCCACTTGGGGGCACCAGAAGCTGTAAACACTATCATTATCATGTTATGACCTCATAAAGTTGTAATGGTGACTGTGTCAGAAAACAGTTGCATTTTTGCACATCCAGCAGACATGGGGCATTTATTTAATGTTGTTTTTCTGGTTACCCTACAAATTTAAGGCCAGTATCCACTTTGTTTACTGTTCGATCAACTCCTGATGTGGAAATGTGGCTCTTCAGCTGCTCGACTCTGTTCAACAGTTACTTGTGTCTATGTGCCATTTTGTTCTGGTCAGGCAGTGTACAGTGGGTTTATCTCAGCTTCCTGCTGCTGCAAACAAGGTTGATGAGCGCCGTAAAAGCTGCAGGTGGTAAATCCAAAACAATGAGCTAAATGGTGCTAAAATGGGACAGCACAGTGGTGCGGTGGTTAGCACTGTCGCCGCACAGCAAGAAGGTTTTTGGTGTGAACCTCAGCTGGGGCCTTTTTGTGTGGAGTTTGCATGTTCCCCCAGTGTCTGCATGGGTTCGTCCAGGTACTCCAGCTTCCTCCTGCAGTCCAGAGACATGCACTAAAATAGGTTAATTGGTGACTCTACGTAAATTGCCCGTAGGTGTTAGTGTGAGTGTGACTGGTTGTTTGTCTCCATGTGCTTGTGATGAACTGGCGACTTGTCCAGGGTGTAGCCTAACTCTCAAAGCCCAAAGTCAGCTGGGATAGGATCCAGCCCCACCGTGACCCTGATGAGGATAAGCGGTTAGGATAATGGATAGATGGATGCTAAAACGCCAAAGGGGTGCTTCAGAGTTTGACAATATTTCTCCTTGGAAACAGGAGTGATCCTTTTTTACTTTACACCTCATTTAACCCATGTGAAATCACTTGTGCAGCTTCTAAATAAAGTGTGTTGCCCACTAAGATTGTGCTGCCATGTTTTACTGATATTATGGAGCCCTTTTATGAATGATCTTTTGATTTTGTACATTGTTCTTATTCTTTAAAGGCACTATGTGTAGCATAACCCAAATTATTTTAATGGCAGTTTTTGTTTGTAGGAAAATGTGACAATGTGGGTGAAATTGAGCGCAATCCTTAAGTTGATTTCAGCAATTTCTTCTCAAATGGAGTGGATGGGAGTCAGGTGTATCCTACCAGTGGGAGGTAGTATCAGTGCAATGTGGACCAACACACAGTCGCACAAACTAAGAAACAGAAAGTGAAGCAACAGTTCACCTTTTGTGATGCCTTTGATAGCTGTTGTTGTTGCCTGAAGCTTGACTTTAAATTGGTGACAGTGGATCAAAAGGATAAAGCATCCATAGAAATATAAAGCACTCCTGCAGCATAATCTACCTCTAAACTGTCCATGTTCTCAGGATTTTCTATTGTTTTTTTTGTCTCAGAAGAATATCTTAGAAACTAATTGGGTTGTACAAATTAAATAAATCGTGCAGTCTTTAAATGTGGACAAATTACGTTCCTCAAGAAGGTGATAACACCATTTCTCCAAGTCACTTTGGATGCAAGTATCTGCCAAATAAATACAAAACAACCTTTATCATGTTCACGCAGCAGGGAAAAAATCTTTAAAGCTCCAGAAAGCTCTTAAAAGCCAGTTGGACACGCATAAAATATATATAAATATAGAGCTCCATATGGGAACAGACAGATTATCTATGATCCAGAAGAAGCCAGGATATATGTTTAATGTATGATATGTATGTAGCATCTTGTACAGTATGTTCTCCTAGCTTCAGTTATCGATACTACATACAAGTAATGTATGCAGTAAATATTTAAATACTATGTTCTGAATGCAGTCATACTCTATTTCCATTGCTGCTTTTTTCCCCAGCTGACATACAAGTTTCCACGTTTGTTCAACATGTTTTCCAGTAGTGTGATTTATGTGTCACAGTCGCAGTGTTCGTCACAGTCTGCTGTAAAACATAATGATGTTCAGAGGCACAGTGCTGCAAGGCTCATCACGCATATTCTTTGTTTTGCTTTTTTCCTTTTTTGAATTATGTGAAAAAAAAAAAAAAAGCCAACCTTTGAATCAGAGAGGAGGAATCCTGCTACTCCGGGACGCTTTGCTGGTGCTGGTGCTGGTGAGGCTATGGGTGTGACCTGTCTGCTCCTTTATGTGTTTCAGTCTGGGCTGTCGTTGTTAGAGTGAAAAATAATCAGGGCTATGTGTGTGTGTGTGTGTGTGTGTGTGTGTGTGTGTGTGTGTGTGTGTGTGTAAGAGGGGAGAGGGGCGCTTTAGAAAATAGAAAATTGAAAGCTCTGTTGTAATCTCGATCCCTATCAACTCTCAATCCATGTCCTGATATCGGAAGCCCAACACACACATGCCGACACACACTCAGGCTGAAAGCACACAACTTGGCTCCTCTCTCTCACCCACTGTTCCCTAAATCCCTGAACTGTCATCGCACACACACAAACACACACACACATACAGAGTGTAGAAAAAGGCATCTTAGTGATGGTGTTTGGTTTCGTTATCAGCGTCACCTCTGTTGCGGAATGACAGGTTAAAGGTGTTGAATTTAGAAAGCTCGGATTCATCATGAGCTGACACACGTGCACTCGAGCACTCACACACACTTGATCTTTGGCATCTCTTGTGATTGGTGTTAGAGCGGTGACAGAAAAAACGATGAGGCGTTAGAAACGAATGAGCAGAGAAAATAATCACAGCGCTGTCTGTGCTCAATGGCAGACGAGTGAGCTGATCGCCATACAGTACAAGCAATTTACTTGTTTGATTGACTGACACAAAATGGCAGCCGCTCTTTGATTGAATTCAGGCCCGTCTTGAGGCCAGATATTGTGCGGATTCAATAAGCATAATAATGAAGACGTGATCAGTCCATCAAATCATATTCTTTATCACAAACGAGTGTTCATAATAGTTACAAGTCTCAAATTGCTGTCCGGAGGGAGCCCCAAGATCCAGCAGCACTTATTATCAGTAGGCCCCTGGACTGCCACATGACTGTTCTTTGTTTATGATTTATTTAATTGCAGTCAGTTTAACAGTGGCACCACTGGGGCTTCGATTCTCTTTGATCTGCACCATTAAAAACAGCCCCATGCATTATGTAGAGCCTGTTTGGTGTGTAAACGATGTTTAAGAAAGCTAATAATTGTTCTGTCTGTCTCATATTTCATCATTTATTCAAAGGAGATGTGAGAATTGCAGCACGGGGACCCCTTGCTTTTGCGCTCTTTTGATTTATTAACCACCTAGATAGGCCTAATTAGAGAACTTTCTGGAATAGTTGCAAAGCGGAAAACATAATTTTGAATTCTCCTCTACGGCTCTCTCGCTTTTGTCGCTGAAACGAGCTCATTTGCACTGATATCAGGCAGCGGCAAGCAATCAGATGACATGTTGTTGATGTGTCGAGACGTGGAAAGTAAACAGCTAATCTGAATCTGAATGTATAATGTCGTCCAATTAGTTCCAATTATCGCGTACTGTCACATATTTGTCTTAACTTGCAGGTTTTTCAATTTGATAGAAGCTGTGTGACACTCAGGCGGAGCGTCAAGGTCTGAAATGTGCTGGTGAGTTGCGATTGCCCAGAAGAGCACTGCTGGATTTATCAGCAGGCATCTGGTCATTAATGAAGATGTGGGCACTGGAGGGGAGAACATTTTCAGAAGGATATGTTGAGCATGTCGTCTTTTTTTTGACAGTTGATGTGTATTTTTCAAGATGTGCCATTTTTGATTATTCCGCAGACCTGACGACTGACACAAACTTTTAAAGTCGAACTGAAATTAAAATGTATTTTTGCTGAGAAATCCTCATGTACAGCATATCCTTAATGTTTGTTTGCTGAAAATGAAATGTTTTTCAACCATGATAACATCTCCTACATTAGTGTTCTCCAAGGGGCGTGAAATTTTTGGTATTTTCAATTTCTACAGACATAACAACTTGGGCAATGTATATGTTTCACCATAATTTCGCCTGGACTGTACATTCATAACTCGTTGTGATTCGTATCATGGAGTAATCCCTAAATTCCACCGGGCCCGGAGCTGCTCTCGCCGGTTCAAGTCAATGAAGCCAAGCGGCACAGACTAGATTGAGCTGGCCGACTCCAACTTGTAAAAACAGATAAAAAGGAAACAAAAGTGAACAAAACAACTATATAGCGTGGTCATGGTAGAAGCAGGAAGGAAATATTACCAAAACCTAAGCAAGTTAACAAAGTCCGACAGGAAAAAGCTGCATGAAGAACAGACCAAAACAGCAAAACAAGCCAATTTAGGGCTCAGTGTTGAGTTACAGGACTAATTGTTGTAGTTTGACTTGGATTACATTGCTGCCATTGCAACCTGTTTCGCATCTAGTAATAGTAATAATAGTTTCACATTGAATTAAAGGGATTATTTAGACCAAACCAACGTTGGTAATTGTTGGAACAGTGGAAATGTTCACTAACAGAGACTGTTTTGGTGAGTTTCAGTCAAGGTTTACTAGTTTCTGTCCAGTTAGAAGTAACAAGTATCTGCAAGCTAAAATTATTGGTTTTGTCAATGGTCTATTGCTGTGACATGCTCACTTGGTTAGCACGCCATGGAAATGGACAGCACATCTTCTAGCAACACTGGTCTTGAAATGTGACTAAAACACTGATCGGGGAAACACCCCTAAAGGGTCCACCAACAGGTCCAAAAAACAGTTTAATCCTCCCCTTGAAAACTGGAGTGCTATGTTAGTTTAGACCTCCTTGTACCCAAAGTACCCTCCAAAGAGAATTCAGATTTCAGTTTGACTTTAATTCAAAGAGAATAAATAAATCTCAAAGTGTATGTTAGTCTTTTACTCTGATGGAGTGTGAAATGAAGCAGCTCCCATCTTGTTTTTACCTTGCGTAGGAGGCTGAGAGATTTTCATATTCCGAGTGGCTACACTTCTTCCACAGCGCCTGCTAACACACTGTGCCCTGAGTAGCAAACGATGATAAATTGAGCCTTGACCTTGTCCTCTCTGCAAGCCTCTTCACTGTAATGAGAGATGCTCCACTACGCAAATGCCAGTAATTACACACACACACACACACACACACACAGATGTACACACATGCATGTGAGCACACACTCAAATCTTTAATTATTCACAACAAAAAAAATCTAAAATAGCATCAAGGATAGAGTGCCTATTTTTATTTCAAAGTCGGCTGATCTTTCCCAGCCGTTTCCCACAATGCACCGAAATCTGTCATCAGCAGCGATCATTAGGACTTCTTCGGAGAGGCTTTTTTCGAAGAGAGAAGGCTGTTAGTGCATGTAAACACACTCCACACAGGGGGATCTATCCAAAGACAATGTCAGACTGTGTTGACAGAGCTTTTGTTCGTATCTTTGTCCCGGTAACGGGGTGGAAAGAGAGCTTCGGCGTGGGTGCCAGTTCATGTTGCATGCGCTGTAACTGTAACTCATAGGCCTTTGTTTTTTGACAGCTCGTGTAGATGAAGAGGATCGCTCTCTGATTATATTGACGAGCCTGAGGCATCATTAAAGCAACATCTTTGTGTTGTAAATAAACACCTGGGAGACATGAGACAGGAGGAAACAGAGACAGGAAGACGTGGATGAAGACAGTTGACAGCCATGCAGGGATGGGAAAACATATCTGTAGGGTTTTAAAGCATCACATTTTTTAAATATTTTTTTCTTGCTATTTACACTTAGAAACAAAAAGATCATTAAAATGCGTCTGCTGTCCGGAAGCATGTTAGTAAAACTACATTCAGATCACAGATTTTGCTCCTCGCCACTGTGCAATTCAAGCTTGTCTCAGTGATTACATGATTAATCAAGCCAACCAAGAGCGACCATAATGATCACATCCAACTACCACCATGTTTCACACTGATAATGAACCATTCATTTGAGCTAATTTGCTATGGGAATCTAGTAATCTTCCCCTTGAGTTGAGACGGAAAATGAGCCATCGTAATCTTCTTATTGAGTTCACTGTGTTTGTTTGTTTATGTGTGTGTGAGTGTGAATGTGTGAGTGAATGAAAGTCAGCACATTGCCCTCTCACATGAGAAGTTAGGCTACAGTCCAGGGCAGAAAAGTGTGAATCCATTTTATCTAAGCAGGAGGTGAGCGTATTGCTGCACAGTATTTCACGCGTGGTATAAAACGCCCTGATGATCCTCTCCTTGTACCTGTCTAGGTGTTCTTATTGTTTTTATTTAACGCTTAGTGAGTTGGAAACTCACTGTCATAGAAGATGGCAGGCTGCCACATTGCTGCAGTTATGCTTCTGGTTGCTAAAAGCCCTCCTCCAAAAAAGTTGGCACGCTGTGTAAAGTAGAAATAAAATGTGGTGATTTGCAAAACAATGAAACTCCATATTTAACTGAAAATAGCACAAAGACAACTGATTGTTATATGCCCATTTGAATTTGATTCAACATGTTTCATAAAAGTGGCAACAGAAGACTGGAAAGCATGGTGGCTGTAGCTATTTGGTGGCTGCATTGAGGGCCATTGAGGTTCTCCAGATCCTGGGTTTTCATTTTAATATCTGTAATTTTTAGCCACCCTAGTGGTGTGGCTCTACGGATAACCAGCCCAGACTGAAAACGTTTACACAGACGAGGTATCCTAATGTATCTGTGTGTCAGCCCTGTGATAAACTGGCGACTTGTCCAGGGTGTACCCCGCCTCTTGCCCAATGTGAGCTGGGATGGGCTTCAGCCCCGGATGACCCTGATAAGACTAAGTAGTTACAAAAAATGGATGGATGGATGGACACATCTTAATGACATGTCATTCATCTAGTGCCACCCACAGGTTGACGTTTGCTGTTTTGAGTGAAATGTCTCAAAAATATATGATGATGAATTGCCATGAAATTTGGTATTGATATTCATGGTCGCCCCAGGATTAATTGTTATCACTTTGATGATCCTTCACCTTTAATCTCGTGCTACTGTTGCATCAAAATTTAGGATTTAGGGTTAATTACTAATGACATTCCCATCAGCTTCGGCTGTAGTTTGTGTTTAGTGCTAAATGACCAGATGTTAGCATGTTAACACTAAACTAAGATGTCGTCATTATATTATTACTATCATTGTGGATATGTTAACGGGCTGATGTACAGCTCAAAGCAGGGCTTCTGCCATGAATTTTGGGCCCATAAAAAGTGGACACCACCTAGTGCTGTAACCACACCTCCAATCAACCCATTCAAAGCTTTAAGGCTTAGTATTCTAATTACTTACCGTACAATATTTACTGACAATGAGCCGTGCAAAAATAACACTGTGCACACATACAGACTCATAGAGTCACTCAAAGCTGTCCAGCATCTGATACAGACTACAGGCTGTTTTTGTTTTATATAAAGATCATTATGTGGAAATGTTTGAGTTATGTTTAAACTCTTATCATTGAAAACATGTATTACATTCCCTTTTCTTCACACTTTAGTAAAGTATGAAAAGGCAGGTAGTTTACAGAGAGTTTGTCACAATTCATGAACACGCCATAACAAAGATGTTTTTCGTGAGTAAACCATAAACTATAACCAAATCTTCAGTGGTGTTAATGTCAGAAAGCAGTTACATATATATTTATTAACTAATGTTCTAAGAATCTTCTATGGCCCCTGTCTGTCACAGGTCCTTAGAAGGGTCCTAACTTATATGGTGCTGCTGGCTCAAAGCACCACTGTCCTGAAATACAGACTCACAGACTTGATAACATGGCTGTAGACTCTTGGTCTTGTTTTTCTCAACAGGGTCAAAAATGGTATTCTACTATAACCTTAATTATGTATAATCAAGCTCATATGAAAAATTCTATCCAATTATTAATATAAAAAGTTTCATGGGAATCAACTGGAGACCAAAAAACAGGAAAACTAAAGCTGGAAAAAAATGACCATGAGGGTTGAACATATGCAGTGAAAATTATGCTGCACTCAGGCTTCTTCTATCACTTGTTTGTTTTTATGCAATTTAATCCATGTATGGTCGGTTCATCTCATTTGTATGGGTTATAATATTTCAGCCTTTAATGTAGTGCTGCTATACTAAAATATCAGTAAGAATAACTGTAATAAAAATAACAGTAAGATTATCTTATTTAAAATTTAGTGAAAGTTGTCTGTACAGGATATAAATCCTCCACGCAAAAAAAAAAAAAAAAACAGACATACAACAATACCATACCATATTTATTGGAAATCACAATCATTTTAGAAAAAAGTCAGCTTTATAAATATACAAAGTTTAATCTACTTTTATAGCAAGTATGAAAAAGTTTTTTAGAGTTGGTAATTGTAATTTTCTTCACCTCTCTTGTATTTGACATCTCTTTCAGACATGGACTTAGTTTAGTTTATTTATAGCAGCAAGTGATGAGTTGAGACAATGTAGATTGTAAGATATATATAATCTTGATTAAGAACACTGTTGAAATACAGTCCACAGACAGTATGTGCTCATGAGCTGGAAAAAAAAAAAAAAAACTCTTTCTTTTTGTTGTTGTTCAATTCTCAGAGTTTAGACTGCAATGTAAAGAAATTCTGCCAGGCATCTTGAATTTAGAGAAGCTACAGAAAGGTGTCAGATTAATAGTTTAACAGTACAATCATATTTTTACATTTATTATTACAATACATTTTCCATTTTGACAGTTTTGCCACTAAAATCTTGTCTCAAAACATTTGCAACAGGGGCCTCATTCTGCTGTAGTGCGCTTGTATTTTTTCTTTAATTTAATCCATATGCATGCCTTACACAGACCTGGTTTCAAGAAAAACACCACATCAGACCACCGGATTTTAGCAATCACTCAATGTTGACCTGCACTATGATGATAATTACAGTATTTGTGCATTAAATCACTCAAATCACCAATGAGCAATGAAGATGATGAAGAAGATAATGATGACTATGATGAGTGGCACTTGTGTAAATAATGATGATGATGACGGCAGTGGGGCTGACAGCATGGGCGACATTGACGATGATGAGGGGGAAGTGGATGAAAATCGATAAAACAACCCCAGACAACGGCTGCAGGTGATATCTTGAGTTTTTCAGCTGGCGGCAGCACTTCCATCGCTCCCTCTTTCTTAACATCACAGTCTCATCTCCCAATCTGCAGACGAGGGGAATTGTCCCATCACTTCTGCTGAGTGGGCAACCATTTCAAAGTATCAATTGGACACATGTCAGAGGAAAGTTTTTGCTGCCAAAGCAGCACCTTTCAGAACATATGAGCCCTCCCAAATGAATGAATCGTCCCCTCTGTCTTTCCTTTCCCTTTTCGCCCGTCTCATTCTTTTCATTCCCTCCGCGCCGTAGAGGAAGGAGAAGTGCTACTGCGAACAGTTTGAGTGATGAGAGAGATAAGTGGCAGAGATGCTTTGGAAGTGGGGACTCTGCGCCAGAACAGTGTGTGTATGTGTGCGAGTGTGTATAGGTGTATGTTGGGGAGGCGGGGGCCAGAGGCGGCGAGGGGGGAAGATGAAAGACTGAAGGTGACAGATGTCAGTAGCCTGACGATGAGGAACATGATAAGCAGCCTTCCTGTCATTCAGATGTACAGACCATGACATCCATCTAGCGAGCAGTTAGTATGTATGTTAGCATGTTTGTACAAGTGGAGTCCAGCGTGTCTGTTGCAAAACTAAGAGCAGACAAACTACCACCGCCACCGCCACCGACTCGGCTGCCTCACTCTGGAAATAAACTTTTCAAAAGGCTTTTTCTATTCTCGGAGATACATTTCTTCACAGACTTTTTTTCCCTTCCTCCATTTAGTTCTGTGAAAGAAAACTCCAGAAAGAGTCATGGAGATAAATGAATTCAAAAAGAACCTTGTAGCGCATTCTTTCTCCACGACTGGAAGATTAGGAGGTCAGGACCCGTTCATTTGAGCTCCTTTCTGTTTCTGCTGAGG
Source organism: Sciaenops ocellatus (assembly GCA_033000465.1). Taxonomy (NCBI): domain Eukaryota; kingdom Metazoa; phylum Chordata; class Actinopteri; family Sciaenidae; genus Sciaenops; species Sciaenops ocellatus. Next base: position 14,554,589 of record CP136873.1, read on the forward strand.
CAGGATAGTGTGGTTTCTGAGTCAAATTAATCATCAGGAAACCGCAGAGCAAAATATGGCATTTAGACGAGTTTTTTTTATGCCCACACAACAAGAACTGGTGCGTATTATGGAGTAGAAATATTGAGGTAGCAACATGATATCCAGTGACACCCACTGCATTCTTTATGCATGCATGTCAGATAAGATGTCCTTTGAGTAAATCAATATGATCAAAAGTGTCTCGCACAAATTTGAATGAAAGATTTGTAAACAAACAAAAGAACACCAGGAAATATAACCGCTGTGTAAAATCAATGGGCCTATTTAATACAAAGCCATCAAAATGCTTCAATCTGATCAGCTGATGTGAATTTGACAACAAATCAAAGGCATCACCACATTTGTCCTTTGTCCAATTAATTTGGTCCACACTCTGCAACGAAAAAAGGATGGAATGTCACAGGTCTAATGCAGGTGATAAATAATTATTGAAGATCGTTCATGGACTAAACAGTAAACAGACTACGAGAGTGATGATGTGGTTCAAAAGCTTGGTATTATTATACGACCACTCAAATAATGACAGAATTGAAGAAAGATTAACTTTGACCTGCAAGTTTGTTGGAGAAAGCCGTGGATCATGCTGACACAGGAAACATATTTTCGAATTTGAAATATGAAGGTACGACTGGGAGAGACTCCCACTAATGTGATGAAAGATAAAGATTGCATACAAACAACAAACAGCGTTCATTTTTTATTAAATTGATCTCAGTTTATGTTCCTCTGACGAGCAAACTCGGTCAATAATAATGTCCTTCTTTCTTTTAAAAGCAAAAAGAACAGGACATAGTTATACAGTAGCTTTGCGAGGCCAGGGTGAATGGTTGAGTGATTTCAGCACCAGAGTACGCTGCTGGCATGCTGAATAAAAATATTGATTTCTGCAAATCTTGGATTTCACCAAATTTTCACTTTTTTCAATATCTGTGTAACTGTGGTATATTTATGGTTAAATCATCATCATGGTCAATAAACTGTGGGTAAATTGTTGGGGTTAGGCACTGAAACACATTTTTAGAAATGCACTTTTTTACTGTGGTGACAAAATGTATCCATTACACAAATAAACTCCTAATTATATTGTGTTTTGCTCTACTCTGGAAAATTCCTTTGAGATAATGACTACAGTTTGTAGCTTGTCCTGCAGCTGTGACCTGTTATAAGGGTTAGCTGTGAATAACAGTTATTTTAATGAGTTTCTTTATTAGGTTTCTTTGTCTCTAGTCACGAGAACTTCCTGCGAGGAGTTTTTATTGATAACCTTTGTGGCAGATTCCTCATTATGGGAAGACATCTGAGAAATAACTTCTCCCTGGCCATGCCAGATGCAGGGTAGCATCTGTCTAAAATGTATGTTACATTTCTTTCTCTCTTGGTCAGACTCTGAACCTTCCAGCTGAAACATTTCTGACTTGGTATTCTATCTAACAGATAGCATTACAGGTCCTGGTAGGTGGATTGGTTGTTGCCTTTGAACAGAAACAAGCTAGCTGTTTTGCTGTTTCGCTAAACTAACCATCTGGCTGTAGCATCATATTTAATGGACAGATATCTTCTGATTTAACTCTTGGCAAGAAAGTGACTGTTAAATATGACCTAAGTGTCCAACTACTGCTTTATGTTAGCTGTTGTAGTCATGGGTAAAGAACCAGTGTGTAGGATTTAGTGGCATCTAGTGGTGTAGTTGCTGATTGCACCCCTTCACTTCACCCTCCCCTTCCTAGCATCATGAAGGAACAATTGTGGCTGTGAAACGTGAAAATCTCAAAACTCCCTATCTAGAGCCAGAGCCAACTGAGCAAGTTGTTTGGATGAATGTTTAGTGGACCCAGAATGGAAACACCAGTCTCAAACCAATTAGCAGTTTATTAGAGAACAGAGATGGAATATACAGCGGTGGGTGGAGGTGTAGGGCTGGTGGTGGCATGGCAAGGTCTACAACAGAAACAAAGACAAGATGGAGCTGAGCGTAGGAGGTGGACGACAGGTGGATAACCTGGAGCACAAAACTTCAGAACAAAGTTCACAAAAAGTCTTTTTACCAAAGTGTCTGTTACTCTGATGGGGTAGAGATGGTCTGGTACAGCAGAGGTTGAGGAGATGATGAGGAACAGGTGGTGATTTGATCAGGCAGGTGGGAGCGAAACTGGAGGCCACACCCAGCGACAAAGAGAGACAAACAAGTAAGACAGATACACGAGGAAAGGGAAAACACTGGGAACTAGGAGGCAGATAGCCACATCATAACAGTGTTTGGTTTGTTCATTCTAGGCTACTGTAGAAATGTAGTGGTTCAAAATGGTCCATGGTAGAGGACATCTGATCTCCTACACAAAAGACAGACTTTTTACCAGTATTTATGGATTTGAATGGATTATTTTGGACATCAGTCAAATCATTTGTACAATGGAAGACAGGTTTCATCCCAGATCTGCATTGAAGACTAAAACACAAGAGTAAATATCTACTTGCATCATTTTTCATTTGTGTTTTGTTTGTGCAGAGCATCTGTGCATCCTTCTGGGCTGGCCCAAGCGAGAACATTGACAACAGGCTTGATCGAAAAAAAAGGTCCTGCATCACACCCGTAATGGGTTCCCTCGCGGGCCAAACCAATGAACCAAGAAGCTGCTAAAGTGCATTTTTCTCATAGAGGGAGCAGATATCCTGCACGCTGCAATAGATTTTCACTGTTGCTTCTTCATCCTCCTCCTCTTTTCTCGATCGATTTGAGCAAGAACGTGTCCTGGAGGCATGTGAGACCGTACACTATCCACTGTATGTCAAGCCATCTGTACAGGACACGGAACAACTGTTATTCAGCCAAGACTCTCTCATTTGCAAAACAGCCACTTTCTCTCCCTCTCCTATTATTTGTTATTCGCTCACACAAATGCACTCTAAATCACATCTCCTCCAACAATAAATGTATACATACACCTTGTAATATCTCTTAGGCAGTAATTTTCCTGCACCATAAAATGAGTCATTTGTCTCCTCTATATTTTCCCTCTCTCAGCCAGTGAGGAAGGAGGAGCAAACTGCAAGAGCACTGCTGCTGAGATTAAAACCTGATGGAGGGTGTCTGAGCATTGCATGTGTGTGGAAGTGAGTGTGTGTTGTGTATACGTTCTGTGTGGAAGAACGAACGAGAGAAGGAGGGAGTGGGGGAGAGGGGATTAAACCTGTATCATGGGGTCTCTTTTCGATGTCAGGGAGGCGCTGGGGAGGAGGAGCGGTAGTGCTGACAGAGCAGTCTCACGCTTGCATGATATGGACACACACACACACATATTCAACACATACTATGCACACACATACACACACCGAGCAACCTAACTCTTCTTTTGCATTATTTATGAAATGCTGCCATTATCTATTGTTTTACACCTTGCATCAATTGAGTACCAGGAAAAGAGCTGTGCATGTGTGAGTGCACGCTACCAAAAGGTGTGTAAATACAAGCATGTGACTGTGTGTGTGTGTGTGTGTGTTCATTGGTGGTGGATGTGGTAGAAAACTGTTGCCATCAAAGAACGAGAAAGCCAGAGAAGCAGGCGGATATAATACGTGACAGTGTGGGAGAACAAAGAGCAGGCAGATGTTCCTGAAGTCTTACAGCTACACAGTAGAAAAAGATACAAGACAGGAAAAAATATGAATGTAAGAGTTTCATTAGCACTGGCATCCATGTTCATCTAGGTTTGCTAGACAAAAAAAGACGTGTGTGGGATGTAAGATGTGGTTTTTGGAAACTACACCAAATACTGAAGAGATGGAGTAATAGAATGTCAACAGAACAACTGAACATTGATGTCAGGAGGCCATGAGTTTTATTATCACTGTGCCAGACAAACACAGCATGTAGTTGTCACCAGTATAATCATGAGCTACGCTGAAGTATTACCTTTGAAATCAACTTAACATCATAACCAGGGACATATGTTTCAATGCAAGACAAAAATATGTCACTATTACTAACAATGCATTTTCAGTAGTCTGTAATCAACTTACTTAATAGACTTAAAGTCTGTGTAAAGTAAGAATAAATATGTGTTCTTAGTTTGTCAGAAGTGTTATTAACCAACCAGCCAAATCTGAATGATTAAAAATATCGACAAGTTTATGAAATTAGGTGTCAAAATCAGGTAAAAATGAGCAGTATTCTCAACTCCAGGACTGTGGGGGCGTGTCTGCTGAGTGTGCTGAAGCCACGCTCACTCGTGGGAGCAGTCAATTGGCAATTTTGAAGCAACTGAAATGTGTCAGATGAGTTCAGAAAATTACATGACTAACTTTGAAACACTCTGAGCGAGATGAACTCATCTCTATCTCTCTGCCGGGGGTGCAGGGGTATGCTCAGGGTGGCCTCAGCGTGTCATCGAGCCACCCTTTAGGACCGTCCAAAAAATCCTGGACTAAAAACTGGTGAAAAACTGTTTTGACCTCTAACAGTTGTAATATGCGCACTTATGGAGACTGACTTGTTATGTAGCCAGTCTCAAATGGCCATTTGAGGAACTGCAGTTTTTGACACTTCTGCATTGGCTTCACTTCACGGCCAATTGGTCCAACAGCAAGGCTCAAGGTCCTTCAAAACAATAGATCTAAATGACAACGCAAGCTAACCAGACTAGTATGGTCTAGCTAGTAGACAACAACTGTACTACTGCTAAAGCTGTGGGACAGTACGACAATTATTATTGGACAATAAATATTTTGTTCGCAGGGCATTGGACGGTTTGGGTTGGACCTATACATCCCTATCGTAACAAATATATGTGATGCAACATCTTTTTATTCTAATGTACACTAAACCAAATTACTGATTCATACACTCATTAGTTACATGCCCCATTGGTGGTCTCTTCGTATCTTGAAAGTCAAGTTCATCATTACTGAACAGCATGTGGTTCAATATTGAACCTATGAGAAAAGGGAGCGTCCTCACTTCTCTGTGGAAGGCTATGGAAATTGACTACGAATAAGGTAATTGAGGCAATAGAAAGGTGTTTGACTTCCCCTGCTGTTCATGAAACCACTGTTGAATTTGTTTCACAATATATATGGAGCAATTATCACCCTGGAATATGGGAAAAACACATGAGCCAATTGTATTTGCATCATATTGCTGTTTATTATGTGACCATATAGAGCAATTATCAGAGCCAGTGACTCCCAGAACTGCAGATATCTGCCACATTACAAACCTGCAGTATGTTAAGTACTGTAGTTATAGGATGAGGCAATCTCTGGCTTCCTTTAAATGTGAAAAAATATTAATATAGCTTTGATGATGCTTACTTATTCCCCTGGTAAGTTTTACAGAAAGAACCACAGCATTTAGTGCCACTTTGTAAGACTTTAGGTACTTGTGTTGAAATTATGGGACCTGTAAAATATGTTATTCATATGTCCCTCCCAGCCAAGCATATGCAACATAGTGAACTTGCCATAGATATTTCCTGAAGTCAGCACTGTGAAGCTTAAGACAGCTGGGAAGTGATTTTTATGCTGCAGTGTTTTGCAGCCATCCTGTTTAGTGCGGTTGTCTATCCCTGTTGGAGAGCATCAACATTTCTCTTTTCTCCTGCTGTTTGTCTGTGTTTGGTAGCTTGTGTTCATCATGATTTCCAGCCCTCCTTACCACATTAAATAATTTAGCTGTTTGTCTGTGTGTGTCTGATCCAGCAACTGTAATGTATTTGGAGCTACTTTAACACATCCTTGGAAACTTTTCCCATTGATTATGAGGACATTCAGCTTTTCTGGTGGTCTATAGTCCACTAAACCAAATAAGAAACACCATTGCCTAAATACCAAGAGAGAAACTGGTGTCCTTATGCCCAGAGGTGATGTACCAGAATGAACTGGGTGGACACGTTCACCTGGTTATTAGCGAATCACCTCAAACAGCCAATCAATGGCTCATTTAGCATGTTCAACACATTTTAAGTGAATGCATGTATTGTTACATAGTGCATGTATATACTGAAACATAGAACTGTCAGTGGTGAAACTCACAGCAGTGCAGTGACTCACTTTCTGCTGGCGGTGTTGGGGATCTTGAGATACTACAAGTTGACTCCTGATGGCTCATTCTAGTGACGCTGCTCCTGGGAGTGAAGTGATAGTCAGGGAATCTGCTTCACTTTGTTTCATTTCCTCACAGGTGGACTCATAGCTGTTATGCTATAACACTAATCCCCTCTGACTCTGACAACATGTCATATGAAGTAATCCATAATGTCCACGATATGGAACTCATTTTGGCTGTCCACTGACTGAGCATCAGTGATGCCCCCATAGGCTTCCCAATGACAGAATCAAACTAATCTGAGCCAGACTCTATAGTATAGTGGAGATACTGTACACCAAGCTGCTAAAGCTGCTTATAGTCATATGGTATAGTGAGTGTGGCCATCTCTCTGCTGTCTAATTTGTCATGTGAGGTGGAATTAATCTGATATAATATGCATGCATAAATACACAACAACCACGTGTTACCAATAGTGAACAATGGACTGGATCATGATTTGAACTGTGTTTTTTATAGGTTTAGGGTATTTGTATATGGAGGGAATGTTAAGGATATGACTGGTGTTATTTCATGTTATTATTTGTTTATTTTAATGTAGAATAAACTGTATTTCTAAAGCACAATTATAGGATAGAACATGACACAAAGTCGCAAATAATCGTGACATTTACAATGAAGCCAAGGCAACTACAATAAAATGGGACACATATAAACTAAAGGAGTAAGCCATTTTCAATTCAAGATATGTTTAAAAATGTAGTCCTCTTAAACCTCAGACAGACTGTCCACATTTTAGTGGCATTGCAAACAAAGGCTGTCTCGCCATGATTTTTAGTTCTAGCCTCAGGAATAATAAAAGAGCCAAAGGAGAGAACTAACTAAGTAATTTAATAGTGACTAAAAACCATTGATAGAATCTTAAATGAATCAGTGACAGACAAGTAACCAATACAAAGATTTTAAAATAAGGGTAATGCAGGCTCTCTGGTCTGTGTCAGAGCGTTTGCTCGTTCACTCTGTATGAGTTGTAAGTGATCAATAGCTTTGAAAAGAGCACTGCAGTAAACAAGGCTGTTATAGATAAAAGCATGTGGTATCCTTTAACTGGTTCGACTTTGGGCAATAGTTCTTAAATGATAAAAGGACACTTTAGAGATGTTTCTAATGTGATTTCTTCAGTTTTTAGTCTAGTTGTGACTTGTTCCATCGCTGTTATGCGCAACTGACCTTAAGGGAGCAGACAGTTTCATCAGATTTTGCTCTAATGACTTATGGATTCAGCTGTAAAGAGTTCTGAGTCATCCATAGATTTATATTACAAATGCATGCAGTCAAGTCATCAATATAACTTAATAAGTCTCCATGTAGAAACTAAAGCCAACAATGAACATATTTTCCCTGATATATGTGTGTAACTAAGCCCCATTGAGGAACAAAAACTATTAAAAACACATAAAAGAACAATATTTTTGCAACTCCATTTTATGTCTCCAGAAAAAAGCTCCCTGTCTGGCAGATGTGACTTAATTCAGTATGCTCAGGGATGTGCTCCTATTTTTATGCTGCTTTACTAGTTTGATGAGCTGAGAGAAAAAGAAAAATCAAAGAAAGTCAGTTTTAAGGGAATAATTCAACACTTTTTTTTAGATCCACACTGCACTCCTGTCTGTGTATTCAGTATAAAACTAAAGCCAGAGCTGGTTAACTTAGCATAGCATAGCATAAAAACTGTAATCTGTTTGGCAATCCCAGATTGATGACAGGACAAGTGCCATGCAAGGCTAAATAGGCTAAATAAGGCTAAATGTTAATTTGCTGGCTTTAAAGGTGCTAATAAATACATTTTTGAAATCCACTTATGCTAAGCTAGCTTCATACTCGATGTAGGCACAGGAAAGTGGTATCAATCTTGTCACCCAACTCTTGGCAAGATAGCGAATAACCAGATTTCCTGAAATGTCAAACTATGCATTTGAGTTCAATCTTATTCTGTGTCTGTGATGCTGTATAGATTGAATAAATGGTTCTGAGAATCACAGGACCACATGAGGAATAACACAGCAGGGGATGTGTGCTTGAAGTGATACTTGATTCCTTTAGGCATTTACAGACAATCAGCATCTCTTAGGTGGGCAGCCCACATATTACCTTATTTTCACAGGGAAAGTTCAAAAGCACATTTTTCATTCCCTAGAATGAGGTAAGCTCCAGACCTCTGTTGGCCCATAGCAGGTCTAAAAAGATCTATGGCATCAACCTTTTCCTCTCTGTCACTGATTTGTGATTCTTGTATCTGGCAAGCTCAGCTGCTCCCAGGAGACCAGCGCACTGCCTTCTGTTTTCCTTGCTGGACTCCTCGGTGAGCACAAATAAACACTTGTTAAACAGAAATCCCAAACTCCCTTGCTGTGTGCACAGCAAACCAAACAAAGGAGCTAACGGCTGCACTTTGTGAAAAACTACTGAACAGGGGCCAGATAAAAGAGGGAGATACTCAGATTAAAGCTGGAGACAAAAATGAAACGTGGAGCGAGCACAGCAGAGAGCTATTACTAGTGTAAATCTGCAGAGCTTCTGGGGGAGGGACACTCAGAGAACATCCATTAGAGGAAAACATCCAGTGGAAACTGTCATTTCCACTTTGCATCAACGTGGTGGAACGAAGAGAGACAAAAGGACAGAGACAGAGTCAGAGAGAGAGAGCAGAGGAAAAAGCTTAACAAGGTCAACAAAGCATTTGAGGGATGCTCGACCTCTCATCTATTTTTGCAAACAGCACACACTCACACTGACACGCACACAGAGATTCAGAATTGCAATATGCAATGAGACATGACAGTGGCCAAAGGACGATTGTTTAAGGCGATGAGGGTGACAGCTTCTTCCCTCAGTACAGACACAAGATAGTGTGAATACATCACTAAAAGCTTGAATATTTAACCAGGAATATGACCTGCTTTTCTTGTTACAGACACTGCACTACCATACCACTTTATAGCACCTCTATAAAATAAAAAAGCAGTCAAATCCTTTACAAGTCACACAATTGGTCCCTATATTCAGGTTATAGATCTTACTGACAACAGGGATATCAGGATCGTTTTTCCCCCTAAAAAGTACAGTATAAAGGTCTTAATCTCCTTCCAGGTTCCGCCAGTGTCTGCAGAAAGCGTAAGCTGTCTCATCAGTAAGAGAGAAATGGAGAAATTCAATACACCAGAAGGGAAATTCATAAGCGAACACATTTTCTTGCTGCTCAACCAAAAAATACACTATGCTCTTATATTATTTATTGATGACTTTATTTCATAAATAACACAAGAAGCCGCAATGCCTTGGAATTAGTTCTAAGGCAAAAACTCTATCCAAGAGTGTAGGAAGAACTTTTTTCTTTTCTTTTTTTGTTTTTACATCTTTTCGTCTTCAAGAGGAGCTTTGTTGAGGAGTTCCCTGAATTTAGTACATGTGAGCACTCTTCTTCTGCATTTCTTTACAGGTTTAAAAGCACCTTTGAGTATCTGACATCCAGACTAAATCCAAAAAACAGTCTATTTTGTTTGCAGTGTGAATTTGACAGCCCTAAGAATAGCGAAGTACATCTTAATCACGCTATAAAGTTAGTACATCAAGTTCAACTTGACTGTTGACTATGTAGCTTTTTTTAAATTCATTAAAATCATTCCCAACTTAATTTTGTAAGAATAATTGCTATTTAAGAAAAATAATAAAGTATCATACGACTGGTAGCATTTACTTTTAATTTTCTACAAAAGTTATGTTTACATCATTATTTCTCATCTACATATTCACACCTCAATGACATGAGGTCAGACAAATGTGTTGTCATCTTCATGAAAAATTTACAAAGCTACTTTTTAAATGGTTTAAATCTTTACATCTTTACTTGCTTGCATTCTCTCTTCATTTCTTGGTGCATTATTGTAGATCATTGAAAAACTGATGCAACAAGAACCGATGATCATACAGGTTGAAAACAAACTGTCACGTTAGTCACATTTCTTTGGAACAAAGTCCCTCTGATGGGACAAGTGGACCCAAACCATGCCAACAAAATGCCTGACACATCGTAACAGAGCCATTGGATCCCCTCACCACAGCGGTTCAGCATTCAAGATTGTACTCTTGGTGTATGCCACACATGAATCAGTCCACTTGTTGATAATATGATGAAGCACAAGTCATCTGAACATATCATTTTTTCCACATCTGTGTAGACCTGTGCCGATGGTATTTGCACCACTGAATTCTCAAATGTGTATTCATCTTTGTAATGAGTGCTTCTTGCACTGCAGCCCTACTATAATATCCTCTGATATTAATGTTTGCTGACAGTCTGATCACGTCCTGCATTGACATTCTCAGTCACCTGAGGAAGCGTTGCTTTTCTGTTTACCTTACATATCGCTCTAATGCACGAGCATCACCATCAAATGTGCGCCGTCAACCACAATTTCCACCCCTGTTTACTGATGTTTTTCTCCTGGATCTAAATGCAGATGCCACTTTCGTCACTGTTTCTATTAAAACACGAGCCATTAGTGCCGTGTGACAGAAGCTCCTTTCATCCAAAGATCTTTCCTTTTCCATCTTGATGCGACATGAGAATCAACTGGGCCTGCTCAGTATTTTTATACATGCCACAGAGTATGATTGGATGTTAACTGCTTAATTGTATCATGAAACCGTGCAACAATGTATTTTTAGTTGGTTTGCTGTTGTCTGCCATGCTTTTTGTATACTTTACTTCCCTGTAAGCTTCCATTAGTAGCTGCTCACTGGGTGTAAAGCCCCGAAAGATTGGCCGTGGCTCCAGAGGCTTAATCCATGTCAGACGATAGCTGATGGGTTCCAAAACTGCAACATCATCAAATCTCTGATTGACCTTGTGGTCTGTTGAAGAAAGCCGTGAAGGTGCATTTATCCAAATTACTTACACTTGGCTTCCAACCTTGAAAGGGGAGCTGGACTTGCAGAATGATGAAATCAAGAGATCACACGAGAATCTATTTTGCCAGGTTTGTTTTGTTATGTGCCCGAACACAGTGGTTGCACACCAACCAGTGTCCTATGAGAAACTACTGGCGAGCATGGGCTATGTGTGTGGGTTAATGCTGACATGTGTGAGAAGTGACTGCCAAAATAAAAAAGGGTGGCTGCTACAGAGCTTAGCATAGATGCTGCTAGCATCAGTCATACAGAACCAGAGAGTATTTCTTCATTGAAAGAAGAGCAAAGATGACGCTGAAGGTTTTTCTCGATGGAAAATAGGTTTTCACTTCTTCTTCTTCTGGCTTTAGTAAGAGCTCGCTTGGCACTGCTCCTTTTTTAAAAATTTATTTGCTGTGAATCTACTGCATTTAGTGCCAAGATTCAAGAGATGCTATATCTTTTCCAGAATAAGCAAACAGTTTCAGTCCTGGCTGACATACTGCTTCACATCCTGCTTTCATGCCAATGAAACCAGTTGTCCCTGAAACCATTGAAGAAGGTAGGTACATAGCCAACACTGCATCCAAACAAATCTCCAAAAAAACACCACGAGCCAGGAATGTAGGTCCAAAGCATGAAGTGAATGCTGTAATCTGTCCAAACTGGCTGAAAGGAGCATCAGCATGCTGGGAGCCTGGAGGGAATGCAGCCTATCTGGTCTCCTAATACAAACATGATGGGATCTGTTTGGCCATGGATTGCTCAAGGCGATGGAATACCAATGCCTCGACACACGCTTTTCACACATGTGTGCACCCAGAGCCTCTTGCATTTAAAATGACACAACCACAAGCGTGCAAGAGGGCAAACAAAGTTACCATTATTGGCCAAAGTGTATGTTTGTAAAGCACACACATACACGGACACACACACGTTGACTGATAGCTTGTGAAGGCTCTCTCTATCACACTTTCCATTTCAGCCCAGAGGGTCATTGTAGACCCTGAAGAATCATCTGTACTTCTGGAGTCCTTTAACTCTTATTGACAAGCTCATGGAGCCCAGAGGGCACACACAAACACACAAAAGACAGTATACACACATTTGCATCAGAAGCTCATGTTTAAACTCATACACACAGTGGAAACATTACTGTAAAGTCATATTGTTGAAGTGGAGTCTCTGTGTCAGGCCTAAATTGGCCTTTGAATATGCTAATGATTCAGCTGGAAGCAATTTAGATGTGGGGAGCATTAATGTGAAGTACCTCATCCTCTAACCAGGCAGCCATGCTCAGAGTGACACAATTACACTTATCACACACGCCTGTACACCACGACTCACACACACACACACACACACACACACACACACACACACACACACACACACACACACACAAACTACTGTAGCACGCTGACAGCCGCATTCACACAGATTCCCATTCAGACCTGTCAAACTGACGGCTCTCGCCATGGAGCACTTTGACTAAATGAGCTTAAGTGGATGAGAAAAGCAACAGAGGGGGGGAGAAAGAATGATCCTTTTGTAGCATGATTATCCTATAAGAGGTTTGGAAAATCGATTGGGAAACGGCAGACACACACACACACACACCTGTTTGAACAGCTACTGTATCAAGTCACCGCATCACTACAGGATGATCCAGTGGTGACAGATAGCTGATGTAAAACACACACTCATAACTGAAATACTGAGCCTTTTGTACTGTTGACAGACTCTCTTTTTTTGAAATATTTTGCATATTTACGCCCCAAACTCTGTTCATAATGTATGATCACCCGAGTTGTGGTCATCAAATAGTGTGAGAAAAAACAAGCAATGATGGTGCTGATGCAAAATAAGGGACCGCGTCTGAAATAAAGAGCCATCTTCATAGCTTCTAGGCTTTTTTTTTTTTTTTTGATATGATATGTTTTTTCACTTTGCTCATAACATAGCACGGCCATGCTCTGGTTAGTGAGGTTCAACACCAGTATTTCGCGTACGAGCAGGAAACAATTTATAAGCTGTATGTATAGATATGATTACAGCTGAAAGATTATGTAAATAAGACTGTTGTTGTATTGGCATAGAGGGAAACAATGTAGCTGTGGTTTGAAACATCTGCACACACACACACACACACACACACACACAAACACACACACACACATGCGTACACTATTCCTCCGAAGGGACAGGATAATTGGCTGCTGAGCGAGAGCCCCCTTTGGCTCCTCATTAGCAGCTGTGGACGACTTGCATGTGTGTGTGTGTGTGTGTGTGTGTGTGTGTGTGTGTGTATGTGCGTGCACGGCTGAGCACTCAGACCGCACGTGTGCACGCACGGCACACACGTTTAGTAAAAATGCACGTCACGTCACATTTGTGTGCATCACTGATCGTCTCCTTTGATGCCTTCCTGCAGAGATTTGTTTTATCATTGTCTCCCATACGTAGAAATGCAGCTCTAGCAATCGCACTGGGTATGTGCGAGTGTGTGTACACACATTGTGGCTCATTATGCGGTCTACTCAGTGTTGTAGTGGTGTTTTTTTTTTTTTGTTTGTTTTGTTTTTTTCCTCCAAGAGGAGATAATATGGGGTAATCTCACAGCATTAGAAAGCCCTATGGTTAAGTTGGAGAGCTCTCCTCGCTATTGCAGCCCACAGTGCAGATGAACTGACCGACACGGTGAGTTTTTTCCTCCTCACAAAACAAAACACTAACGCCTTCTCGCCAACAGAATTCTCTAGCTCTCACCCACACAGAGATCATGAAAAAAAAAAACTTTTCACAATCTTGTTTGTGCCTTTTGATGAACTCCTCTATTGAGGCGGATAGCGAGTATAGATGTCAAGCGTTTCATCTTGTGCATTCATTTTCCAGTCTTGCACCTCCAATCCTAAAGAGAGAAGCCGAGCAAATACCAGCGTTTAACATTTGGATGCTTTTGAACGCCGCCTTTGAATCACACAGGGGCTGGTAAAAAAAAAAAAAAAAAAGAAAGAAAAAAAAGTGAACTCTAAGATGTGCAACTCAGATGAAGTCCAGCTAATAGAGAAACATTCAAGCAGTTGGAGAGTAACCATACTGCAGGCTTCGTGCCAAAAGCCACAGTAGAATGAATGGAGCCAAGGTTTATTCATTGATTCCTTGGGTTGTGCAGCATCAAGGGCACCACTGGAGTTGTTTGTTATGTGTCAAACTGCATGCTGGATGCAGTTCGTAGTCATGGACCGCAATTTCAAACTGGTCCTGACCTTTCTGGCAAAGTTTCACCCAGTGAGCCAGAATCATATGCTGACTTGAACAGTTGAATAAGAATTGATATGCAGCTCTGGCTCAAGGACAAACAACTTATCACTCAGAGTTTGCTTTTTCGTTCCACGGTTTGTCCTGCATTGTTAAGTTAAACAGGAGACCAGCCTAAACAAATTAGATACTAAAGTCATGTCCCTAGCAGATCATTGGCACTGGTATTTGATTCATCTTGAATAAAACATATGAATGGATGATGCCAGTGGCCTGGTAGTAATGTACAAATCTTTTGAGCATTAGAGTTGTCACATCCAGGCTCAGTGTTGGCCAGAGGGAGACCAGGCATGAGTTGTAATTTAGCTAAAAGGCAATATAAACTAAATATATTAGGTTTAAATCTGCATTGTGTTGATTAGTGGACGAGCCACACTTCACTTCATTGCTTAATCGCAGTGCACCACAGATGGCATCAGCATAAACTTTCTCACAGTTGTAGGGAAACCAAGCATTAACAGGGTCCCTCTTGCGCAAATGTGTCTTCCGAAAGGAAAATGGTCTGTTAACTTTCTGTTAAAATGCAGAAGGTTTTGTTTTTAGAGGAAATTCTGTGTACAACTACTGAAGAATGCGCTGCCAACACTTTAAGAACATAAGGAAAATAGGAAATATAACACCGCTTAAGTGTTAACCATTAACTACCAGTGTTAACCACCACTCAGTCCTGTCCAAAGGGTCGTCAGAGACACCTGAAAAAAAAATCTGTAGACAAACAGTCCAATCCTGCATGTCTGTATTCTTATGTTAGAGTATAAGTGTTACAGGTAAGAATAAAGCACACAGCAGCATGGTAGTTTTAAAGTATGGTAGCTTTAAAGGTGTTGCACACTCTTGGAAGCTAGGGAACAGGACACCACGATGTAAAATGCCCTGATTTTTCACATATAGTTCAACCTTATGTTAGCTTCTGTTTTTCAGATATGAGTCGTGATATGTTATTGTCCTGTTTGAACTGAGCTAACAAGCTTGCTAGCTTAGAAATGTATAATCCTCACAACAAAGTGGCAGGACAAAAAGAGGAGACCTCACATTCTAGTGCAGAAAAGGAGAGTGTGTGTGTCTGCTTGTTGCCATGTGAGAAGTGTTTCTTTATTGCTCCTATAGTTTGTGACTAAATTTGAATTATAAACATCATTTATTTGATGCTTGTCGGTAGCTTTTTATTTCTCTCCCATAACTTCAGAGCACTTTTTGAGCCAACTATGACCTCTACTTGACCAAAGACAGATTCATCAAAAGGAGGCCACGCCAAGGTCTCCCTACTGGAGTTAGAGGCTAACTTTCCTGACTGTGACCGGCTTGAACTAAAGGTCCCCTTCTATGAAAGTTTAAGTCTAAACCAAGTGCAAAATGTCCCTTGAAAAAATAAGGACAACTGATTCTCATCCCTACAACATGGTTATCTAAGTATCTTTCTAAGTATGAAAGAAAAACACCAGACACAAACAAAGTCAGAGTGCTTTAGATTCTAAGGTGATTTGGTCTGACCCCTTACATTTATTTTAGCTGAGCTCTGTGAACAGAGCAGACAGTTTGTACAGACACATTGTCCAGAGCCTCTTTTGGCAACCAGAATAGAGACAAGAAGACGGGGGCACCGTCTCCGTCAGCTATGACCCTGTGTGTTGAGCTGCACTAATATTCCCTGACAAACGCCAATATTTAAACGCTGGAGAGACAGACAGAGAGAAAACACAGTTTTATTCTATGCTTGCTATCTAACAAAGCCATGCAGAGGCCAACAAAGCTATCTGGCCTTTTGAGTCACAGAAGCAGCACAAAAGTTGCATTCACTGCTATTAGAAAGAAAGAAATCTCTCAAAACCCTCAAGCTACTGACTCGTGGCAGATATCCTTCTCAGCACAAAATGCCTTCAACTAGTGATTTAAAACAGATTTTTCAATTATGTATTTGGTGGAATAGAATATTAAATAGTATTTTAACTGCTCAGGTTGTGTCATCAAAGGGCCTCCCCTGAAAAGGATGAAAATGGATTTTCTTCCTCTAGTCTGTTTCCGAACAGTCAGAAACTCGCACTGAGAGGTAACAGTAACGAGATATGGGCATGTAAGCCACTGGGACATCACATCTTTTCCTCACAGAATCTATTCTGTAGATACTGAAATAAAACTTATTGGTATTCTCTGTGTGATCTGCTAAAGATGAGGAAACACAATGTTTGCAGTTGTCAGGAGGTGTTAATCCTCAAACAGCAGATATAGCTAAACCTGAATGACATGGGGATATTAAAGTGCACATGCTGAATTCCAAACACCCGACACAAGATCTCTCCAGGATATGCCTATTCTTAGTCATTCAAATGTTTCTTTCTGTGACATACTGCTGATGTTAAGCTGTGTGCTAACTTTATATCACGAACACGCACCTTCAAACTCACAAAGCACTTACAGGAAGTCACAGGTTTGATTTCTTGGAGTGACAGCTCAGGGAGTAGTGAACTGCAGGTATGTACTGCCATTTGGATGGTTGACAAAAGCAGCAAATTGAAAAAGGTGTGAAGTCCACGAGGTGGACGTACAACCTGCTTCACACTGCAGCCTGTGGAGATTTCCAGACCAACAGAAGTAGCAGATTGCGATCGGGCCGCAGATGTCACTGCTGTGGGTGCAACACTACTGCTGTGTGCCCTTGAAAAGACAATTAACACCCAAACAGCTCAAGTAGTATTTGCTTTACAGGTCATGCTGTGCAACTAACTATACCGTTTCATGTGCCATGCGGGCCATCTTTGTGTGGATTTATATAAAACTGAAAAACTGTGCAAAAAATTGTAGAGCAGTATTTCATCATTTCATTTCATCAATGGGCATGTTATATCTTTTTTATTTAATTTGTACAAAGTATCTGTATGTAAAAATGTGAAGTTGGTTTTTGTACAGAGGGTTATGAACTGTATTTTTTAACTAGTTCTTGAGTCTCCTAATATACTAATATATCGAAATGTGATTTTTAAAAAAGTGTGGCCAAACATCTGAAGAGACACTTAAAGGTGTCATATGTAAGACTCTAATGCATTAGATGTATTCATTTTATGTTTTAATGACATTTTATATCTACATATGCAGCCGGTCTTCTTCCCGGAGTCACAGACCGCCATGTTTGTACTGCAGCCCTGAACAGACAAACCAAACACTGGCTCCAGATACGGTCTTCAAGTTTCATAGCCACTGTAGTTTGTCTTTTATGCTTGGTAAGTAATGGTTTGAAGTGGGGGGGAATTTATTTACATTTAGATTTTGTCATTTAGATATGGACATGTTAGTGCAGCAATAAGCACTACTCATAGATAGGATAGATTTGATGTTAGATGATAGATGTGCCCTTTTGGGTTTATTGAAAACCAAGTGTGTCACCGCATTTTGGGTCATCAGATTTGGTTTCAATCGGTAATTTTACTGTCACTGAATCCTACACACTGTATCTCAAACAGGCATCTTAAGATGTGAGGTAGAAATTCCCCTGCATTTAACTATTCAACAGACGCAACAACTTTTATTCAACTTTTCTTTATTATGTGCAACTCAGTGATGCTGAAAGGACATACTGAGTTGTCGACAACAAGTCAACAACAGAACTGTTACAGATTTCTAACACATAAACTGGATCATCATCATCATCATTTCCTTGACAATGTGGTCCAAAACAAAATGAAAAGGTTGCAATATGAAATCTTATCAGAGTTAAATCTGTCTTGCTGGTTACAGTAAGGTATCCATCTGTGACCAATATGACAGCAACTCCTACACTTCATTTCTCTGAGATATGGTGGCCTGTAAATGACAAATGAAAACATTGGTAAGCTGGTACATTAGAGCACCAAGGTTCAATGGAAACTTTAATTAGTCAATACTTGATATTACCATTCTAAATACAATAAGAATAGCACTCACTAATAACGCCTTTGGGACTGAGAATGAGGCATGCAACCCTTTGTAGAAAAAAATGTTTTGTGGTGACAGTTTCTCTAATGGCACTGAGCAGCTGACAAAGACAGTAGTTGGAGGTGGCAGTGGTGGGTGGCAAGTCTTTTTTTTTTTTTTTTTTTCTAAGAAAATCATGTACTAGAGTGCTTAATCTTGACAATTCAACACTGCTGTAGCTGTGAGTTACACTTCTGTTTCTCAGGTTCAGGCTATTTTTTTATGAGTTGAGCTTCCAGCTTGGATAAACTTTGGTATTTACAGCATGTCTGACAAAGAGCTTTTCAGTGCTGTTAGTCTGCGGGATATGTCAAAAACTAGAAAACATATTTTAATACAATTTGGTGGAAAGCATCTGTAACCACAGACCATCTGTACAGTGTAACCATTTCACTCATAACGCATAACTGTGAGACATAGAAGCAAAATTTGAGAAAACATTTTTCTTTCTCCCACAGATTGCAGCCAATAATTGCTATTTGAACAACCCTGAAAAAAGCTAGCCTTTTGTTTATTTTGGCTCGTGGTGGACTGGCAACTGCAGAGGTGCCAGTTCATCTCCTGGGCACTGCTGGGGTGCCTTTGAGCAAGGTATTGAACCTGTAACTGCTCCCAGAGCACCGTTACGTGGCTGCCTGTCACTCCACTGTCTCTCCACATTTACATTCTTCTTTTTCTCCTTAACATGAAACACACCAAAATGTACATTTTCATGCAAATGCGTGTTGTGAACGGAATAGTTATCCTACATGTTAGTCGAATCATCTCATTTGCTTGTTTCTTAATAGAGTGGTAAGCTGACACCTATCTACACAGGAGTAAAGCATGAGCAGGACGCTGGCAAAGCAGCATCCTCCATCTGTCTAAACAAGATACGTACAGGCACAGTATTGATTTAGTGTAGGTCATGGCAGTAGTTATGCATATAATACGCATCTGTGTTGATTAAAATAGGAGCATATCTGTTCAATCAGAAGCGCATGAGACAGATGACTGAAAAACCTCCTGTGTGGACCTTGCCAGTGCAAATTGGCTGAATATTATACATAGAATGTTTTTCTGTCATCATAATTTATGGCCTTCTAAACTAAATGTTTGGGCTAAAAATGAGTTATGACAGAAATTTCTGCAGCCTGGTAACAAAATTTGGGTCAGTACTACTTACAAACAATGCAAACTCCTGCATAATGATGTATATCGTGACCATTTTCTGCTCTGATGCTGTAAAATAATGATTATATCGATGTTTTTTCCTACAAAAGAAATGAAAGTGAAAAGACAAAACGTCTTTGCAGCCTCACTCTGTTGCTTTACTCCTATTAATGCTAATTTGTGAAATAAATCAGTGCTCAGCGTTATTCAAATAAGATTAAAAGTTACATGCATATTGTCTGTTTAAATTGCCTTTTCTGACTTAAACACCTCTGAAGTAAGCACAACATCAGCTGCACAAAAAGTTGAGCCCTTAGCTAGAGGGCTGGGAGACAGACCTGGTAGAAAGTCTGCTGCTAAATCGGTCAAATGCTGCTGATTTGTTGGCAGCTCACACCTGAATCCATGATTGTGTACTGAGTCCATCCATCTGCCTTGCAGTGCAGCAGGTTTCGTTTGAATGCAGAGGAGTGGAGGCCAGACACACGTACGACACCACCACCAAGCGAGAAAGATCAAGTACATTCATCATGTAGCCTGAGGACTGTCGTGACTGCTCTTACTGACTAGGGTTTGTTAGGGAGATTAAAGGATAGTTCCTATTAATTTAATGTAATGGTAATTCCTTTGGCCTGAGAGTAGATTATGAACCAGATGAAACTGATATATAGGGCTTGATTTCCTATCTTCAGAAATAAACCTGAGATTCTAAATGTTACACCTAAAAGTTAATTGGCTTTTTAAGCAGCATAATGGCCAGCATGTTAGCCAACAGCTACCTATTTCCGCACTAGGCAGACATGAAGCAACATTAGCATTTATTTTGAGACGTGTTTGTGGACGTGTCAGGCTTTGTTTTGATCGTCAGATATTTCTGAGAAATATAAAAGTGGTTTAAGCTAGCTAAATATCGACTATGCTCACAAGCTAGTTGCTAACTGTGTCTGTTAGCTGTTTTGTGCTTAGCAGGTAGTGAACAGTGACTTCACTGGAGCTTTTTTTGATCATAAGATCATGCTGTAGCTGAAAAATGGTTTATGTGCATAGCAAAACTGAAGTACGACACTAATGCACTCAGTTTTAAGTCATATCCAGTGTGTTGCATTTTGAACACAAACATTACAAAACATTTGCATTTGCATAACCATGGCATACCAATATTAATATAACCTAATGCATTGGAGTGGAACTAACATATTTACTACAGAAAAATGTAACCAGGCCAATCTATTTTTTTGTACTGCATGTGAAAAAAAAAAGTGGCTACTGACACTATCAAATTTTATTATTCAGGCATCGTCTAGTATGTTTATAGTGGAACATATTAAATATGATTTTAACTCATGGGGTCCAAGCAATCCCCCATGATTGCAAAAGCAAATGATGGGACCCAAGAGGATTAAGCTAAAATATTGTACAAAATTCCACAAGAAAATTGAACAATTAGAATATCACTAAACATTTTACAGCACATAAATAAGAGTACTTCCCGTGCTGGCGCAATGTCAACTAGCAATGACTGGTCTACAGTTGTGTCCTGATGTGGTGAACATTGTGTCATGGCACCAGGCTTCACAACTG
This sequence comes from Sciaenops ocellatus, assembly GCA_033000465.1. Taxonomy (NCBI): domain Eukaryota; kingdom Metazoa; phylum Chordata; class Actinopteri; family Sciaenidae; genus Sciaenops; species Sciaenops ocellatus. Next base: position 14,575,620 of record CP136873.1, read on the forward strand.
AAGCTTGGAAATCAGGTGACATCAGGTGAAGATGTATATCTTATTAAAGTTTTTTGTGTACTCTGTGAGAAAGTTTTGTAAAACTCTTTTATATACAGTATCTACATTACAATGACATTTGCCTTTTGCCTGCAGTGAGAAGATTCAGCTGCCTGACATTTCACAAGCACACCCAATGGGAGTAACACACAGAGTTTTCTTTAAGAAGTTGAGACATTCAGCGCTGGCATCTTCGAGAATTTCAGCAAGTCACTAATTTACAAATTTTATTCTGAAAATATGAGTTGATGAGGACACAACAATTATCTGGGCATGTGGCTATTTTGAAAACCCCTTTAAATGTATTTTTGGCAGCGTGTGGCTTTTATGTTTGTGTGTTTGAGTGTGTACTTTTAAGGACAACAGATTAAAGGCACAGCGTGAGTAGAAGCAAGTAGACACTTCATTTCTTCAAAGGCCACGAGCTCGACTGGAGGCTGAAATCAAGCTGGCTGTTCTGTTTTCAGCACAGATGCAGAAAACACAATAAAAAAAATAAAAAATTATACACACACATACACACAGCAGCCTGTAATGCTGAGCAAAGCTCTGCTGTGATGAGCACACACACACACCGATGTGCACACTTACTGTATATCCAGACATTCACACACGCACACACACAAGGACACACACAAGCACACCAATTTGTAGTGACAAACTGCAGAGTGAAACTCCAGTCGGACTTCTGTTCACCTTTTCACATCGGAAGACACCATCCATTAGAACAGGGCTGTCAAGGCATGCTGGGAAACTCACACACATACACAGTGATCTTATAGTCTTACACACACACACGGATACAGAGCTGTGCTGCTGGCTGCTTTGAGTTGTAGCTACGCTGTCTTTTCACTGCAGCTTAAAACTAGTTCAGAACCAGCTTTTGAAGCTCTGTAAACAGAGAACATTACAGTAAAACTATTATTATGTGTTTCACTATATTGCAAAGATAAGAAATCACAAATTAGGATATAATGCACCATAATGTGTGTGTTAATACTTTGCAGCCTGTGCCTGAAGATATCAGAACAACAAAGACAAAGACAAAGAGGAGATCTTTATTTTTTAAATTATGTCCTTTGGCCACAGCAGATATATATTTAGAAGATTCCATCACTAGCTGGAAGAGACATTACACAGAGCTGAACATTAATAGCAAATAGTTTGACAGTTTGGTTTGGTAAGAAAGACACTGCTCTTTGAGCAAACTCTGCAGAGAGAACTAATCCCAGAGCATAACAAACATAAATATTTACATTACAAACAAGTTATAAAGGCAGCCTTTTATACATGCATGAATATCATTGGAGCAGTCCAATCGCATTAGCCGAGCAGCTGATGATTGAGCTGCTGATACTTAGTATGGATAAAACGAATGTACTTCAGTGCTCTGCATGAACTAACACATGTAATACTACAACTTTTTCACATGCACTATATAATAACTGTTCATACTGTACATACACCTAATTACTTTTTTTTTTTTTTTTTTACCTGCAATTGCTGCTACTGTCAAGCTGTATATATATGTATATTAATTTCAACCTGTCCATGCTGCTTATACTGTATATATCCTATAACATATTCATATTTATACCTGCACTATATTTATATATTCTGTTCATATGTACATACTCTGCACTTCTGGTTAGATGCTAAACTGCACTTCATTGTACATGTACTGGTTACTTTGTGCAATGACAATGAAGTTGAATCTAATCTAATCTAAATGTAATCCATAGTTGGTGCTATCTTTAACAGCTAAACTAAGCTCCACCACTTAAAAGCAACCATGGGTGAAAATCTGACACAATTAAACAAAATATAATTTGGCCCGACTCGGGTCACAAACTTGGGTTTTGTTACCATGAACCAAGTAGACCTACTTAGACTTCTAACTTAAATATTCATTAAAGAGACATCATGTAGAAATTGGTATTTTTGTGATTTACTGCCTCCAGTTTCAGAGTGCATCTGTTATGATTACATTACTTATGATCAAACACAGCAAACACAGCCGAACATCAAGCAAGTGCAACAACAAAAGACATAGCCACCAGCTAATATTACTTGCTAGTCTAACAGCAAGAAGCCCAGCTCAGCGGCTATCTTTCAGTCTTTTATTTCATGGAGCTCTCTCCAACAACTAGAAGTCAGTCCCAGATTTACCCTTGTCTGGCGGCTTCTTGCTCGGTCCCTCTGCTTTTCTTTTTTTAGCTTTCTCCGTCAACGTCCCCTTCATTGTTCAGTTACAAACACTAACATTCTCTCAGTGTTCTGAGCTGGTCCAGCGTTAAACATATATCTTAGTAACTATATTACGATAACGACTGTGGTGATCCTCTGACTTTTTTTTTATCTGGCACCATGAAATTATTTATGTTGTTTAAGCCCAAGTACCTGCAAAACTGAAATTCCCATTAGCCTTAGATGTACTTTGTGTTTGGTGCTAAAAGTATGTTGGCATGTTAACCGCTAAACATACAAAAGATGCCAAAAAAAAGCCTCACGGAGATGCTGCCGTGGCTGTAGACTCATAGATTTTATGAATTAATTCATCATTCCCTGAAGCAAATTGTTTTCTTTCAGTGTATACGCATATCCATGTTTGTTGTATATCTATATTTTGAATAAATACTGCAACAGGAGCCAGACATTCTTGCAGCACAGGTGTATCTAATAACATTAACGGTGGCTTCATTTCATTTATGTGTGCCAGAGCGCCATGGCAGTGAGTCAACAACAACAACAATGCCCTGACGCTGGATCACCTAAGTGAAATGTGTTAATGTTATTAGCTACATCTGTGCTTGACAAGCCAACATATCGGCCTAATTAAATATTACTATTTGTTATATACAGATAATGAAAATCCTGAATAAATGTGGACTGTGAATTTAATGAATCACTTTGTGAGCTTTTTATGTATCTATTGATTAATCTATAATAGCCTAAGTAAGCACTGGAGCAGTCTGTAACAGCCAGGCTGTCACACTCTCACTTGCATAGTACAAGCCAGTAAATTGATGGCTTGCTAAAGGCAGTGTGGGTGAGTCAGAGACAGGCACTGCTGCATTTCCAATCATGCTTTTTTTCTCAATCTGTCCAAACACACACACACACACACACACACACACACACACACACACACACACACACATCTATGTAGACTGTGCACACACTCAGACACTCACACATCACATAAGCAAAAATGCATACACACATATACACACATGTATAATGTCATGTTGTTCACTGTTACACCTTAAAGCAGAGCAGAGCAGACTCCTATGACAGAACTTTATGTTGCTGATCACATCGCCGTTAGCTGCTATGAACTGGTTCATCGATCCACATGCGATCAAGTTGGCCTGGATGTCCGGGGCTGTTAACCCCTTCGCTGTCTGCAGCACAGTGATGGAGTCTGGTGTCCAAGGTTCAAAGAATGGAACGTCTCCAATAACACTGACGCTGATAATATGTCCATCTGTCTCCTTATGTAGATGAGCTTTGACCACACAGGCTCCATGCTCCCTGTAGGTCATCACCTGATATCGACCGAACCATTGTTGGTGATTGTTGTTGACAGTGGAAAGACAAAAAAAAAAAAAAAAAAGATTAAAAACTCAAATGACAATTTAAAACAAATTCCTAATACTTTTTAGATGCTTACCTTTATGTACATAAGACCCTAAAGGAAGGCTGTTGTGAATTTGGTTTTCCAATGACTTTGCTAGACACTAATCTTTCAACTAAGCTTTCTTAAGTCCCAAGACAATTCATACAGGGACGGAGATTGTCATATCCCCAGGTGGTGTCTGTGTGAGAGTGTGTACCATGATAGAGCCGAATAAAACTTCTCTCTGATTGTTGCTCCTTCTATTATACAGTGTCAGAATATTTTTCTCTTTCCAAAGAAAAGCTTTTCCTCATCTCAGCGGAGCTAATCTGTCTCCGCCAACGAACAACTTGCACTTCGGCGATCAATCTCTGCAGTGAAAGCTTGAGTCATACAGCTCCAATGCCTCCCATTCAAACTCTGTGGTCTTAATATCCACCCAAGAGAATATGACCAGACTGGTAAGGTTATTAAGATATGAACCATTAGCCGGTAATGTGGTGGGAAATGGCTCATGACCTCCACCTTAGTATTTAACATTTAAATGTACTGCATGACTCATGACAGCCATTTAGGGAAAGGAGAGAGAGAGAGAGAGTGAGTAATGGTGGAGTGTTTGTGTGAGTGAACGACTGGGAAAGAAAGGGAGAGAGAGCAAGAAAGCAGCAGCAGAATGACTTGTTAAATTACAGGTCAGACAGAGGTGGGATTAGACTTTCTCAGGTGAAATAAGGTTAATGTTATTTGGAGCTGATGCAAATTTATCAATTCATCAAGCTGCTTTGGCGTATGTGATCCAAAATAGAGCTGGTGTGTTTACCCGTTTAATCAGTGAAAACTGTGCTTGGAAATGAAAAGATTTTTTTTTTAATATGGTAGATATGAAATGTCAATTTTAAAATGTTGATTGGCTGCATTCGTTGGTTTGCATTATCTGTAAATGGTAAAACACATTCACAAATTTACAGCTTGTACATGATGGCATGATATAAATAACTTAAAGCAGCATTGTAATTTTTGGTATTTTTTGGCGCAGAATGCAATAAATATGGAGGCTATGCCACTATTGTAAATATAGACAGATAAATGTGCATTTGTTAAGATTACGTTACTTACAGCCTTTGCTAATGGCCAAACATCAAACAAGTGCAACAACACAAGACATAGCAGCCAGCTAATATTACTCACGAGTGCAAAAGCAAGAAGCAAAGCTCGGCATCTGTCTTTAAGCCTTTGATTTCACAAAGCTCTCACCAACTAACTAAAACGACTAAAAGTTAGTCCCAGATTTTAGACTTTCCCTGTGCCTCTGCCATGTCTGTAGAGATGCTGAGCCTGGTTATGTTGCCCACTTGCCCCGGCTCCAGAAAACATTTTCTCTATAAATTTTCTCTATAAAATATGATCCAATTGAACCAAAATTGGCATGTGACTTAAAGCCATAAAGTGTGCAACCGGAAGTCACAGACAAGGGTGAAGCAATCTAGGTGTAGCTGAAGTAAATCAGCTTTGGGAATTACCATTTATAATGCTCCATTTTATTGTAACAGTAACAATAGTGTATGGAGCAATGACTTTACAAGTGACTCAAGTGGCTTTTTGGATCACAAACACACATGAGGGTGCACATGCACATGGACGCAGATGATACAATACACACTCCTGACACTGATTCCATGCTATTCTGCTGACATGCACCAACGGGCTAACAAAGCAAGTAGGCTGCAGACTGCAAGCTAGTAAACATAGATGTAAGCAATGCATGATAAAATATTTAAATTAAAAAAAATAAGGGGCTTTGCTTTACGAGGAAGGAAATGCATTGGACACATTTGTTAAGCCTTGAGGATTCATATGATGAGTTCTGGTGAGAAACTCCACGGGGCTCCTTTAAAGCAAATCACCAAAGCTCATTTTGAGATGTAAATATCCAGATAATTTCTTTCCTCACTGACTTTTACGACTAATAAAATTTAGCTGATAAAGATGATAATAAAGACATCAGTCCTGAAGATTATTTCATTTCTTTTGTCTGTTTTGTTTTGTCTTCTGTTTATTTTATCCATGGCCTATCTGCATGCAGCTTTACCAATACCTGCAAATTAATATATATATTTTGTCTGGTTATAAACTCTTACCTGGTTACCTGGCTCGTGGTATTGTATATTGTTTTTGTTGTCGATAGATCCCATGAAAAGGCCAAAACCAACAATGAATGCGTCCTACTAACATGTATTGTGTGTGTACCATGTGATATATCTTATACTTCTGTGCCACAGAGCTTCAAAATATCAGTGAGCCACAGTGGTGACACTGGGTGACATCTTTTATTGAACACACTGTAGCTTGTGACTCAATTCCACATACACCATCCTGCTGCTGTAAACACTAAGGAGCATGTATAAGTCATCGCTCGAAAATAGTCCCTGAGAAATTATTTGTGGTCAGCTGTTTTAGGAAATGACTTTAAAAATGAAACTATATATTTGTGAGCTGTTTATGTGTTTAGTGTGTAGCAGCTAACAGACATCATAGCTGTGCTGTGGTTTTTGTTAATAATGAGTAAAAATAATAGTAGCCTCTTTCTTCATTTCTTTAATTCACTAATTAATAAATGATTCTCCTCACCAATTAATTCATTTTGTTCTATTTATCTGGTCATATTTTTAAATTCTGTTACAAATGCGTCTCTGTAAAAGCACTTTGTTGTTTGCTTCCAAATGAGCTCTGTAAATAAATGAAGCTAACTTTAGTTGACAATGTTTATGTGGTTTGAAGTTTATTACAGCCTCTTTGCAAAGAGACAAACAACCGTCAGAGCGGAGATACATCCTGATTTGTGCTGTTATACATCCACTTTGTCTATGCTGCACAGCTATAAATTGTTTACAGATGGTAAACAAATTCATCTATTCTTATCCAGAGCCATACGGCTCAAATACCTCATGATTGAAATCTACCTTATTTTATAGTCAGTCTATTGTATCAAGGAGAAGACTTAATGGAAGGGAACTCTGCGTGTGCGGCACACTTTAAATGAAGCTTCCAGCTCTTAATTGCTCCTCTGTGCCTCATACACTTGATGGCTAAAATGATGTCTTTGGTGAAAAAGACGAAAACATTTTGGTCCATAAAACCTGACGCACACAAGCTGATATATTCTGGGAGACCCGCCAAAATGGATATTGATGAAGTAACTAACTATGACCTCTGTTACCTTGGAAATATAGCCAAACTGACCCAGATTTCACAGCCGTACGCATTAATATCCTGAGATTCAAGATGATAAAGGTCTGGGGGAGAGGGCTAACGTAATATTTCACAGTAATTATACTCTGAAAATTCCTTCTAATTACTTTGATATAATTAAACTGTCCAATGTTCCTTCAGCTCTCGTTCTTTTTCACAGCTTGATCATCATTTAGTGCCTCAGACAGCACAGATGTGATTTCAATATCCACGCATGCAGTGAAAACCAAACAAGGCAAGACAGAGAGAAAATCAGGTGGATACATAGCAGATGATGAGGATGAAGGCTCTTCTAATGATGAGATGCCTTTGATTGTGTTGACATTTCAAATCGCAGGAAATGTGGCTGCAGCTTTGTTAGAAATAACTACATGGCTACACTCGGTTTTTCTTTTGTCAGATGCCCATAAAGAAACTTAACAATGAGAACATCAATCAACAAAAATGTATTCAGACAGGTACAATTTCAACCGTTGAGAAATGTTTGCAGCTTGAACGGGTCCTGCTTAACAATGCCAATAAAGTCTGTTCAAAACACACCGAGCACACTGAGAGGAACACATATCCCATTGTCAATATCATTAGCATACATGTAGTTATTGTATCACATTTCTTTAGCTGACATGTTTTACAAATTTGGCATAGTTCAGATTGAAATAAACCGTATGCTGCACTAACATTCACAACATATCTGACAAAACATCTCTTGCTTTTGGGGTTGACAGCATGCAGAATGATGGATGGAAAGGATGTTGCTGATTACATTAGATATACTGGGACACCTGGAGTAATATCACCTTCTTTTAAAGCTGCAATAATTAAAATGTTTCACATCAACAATGGATTACATGATGATGTGCAGAGTGAAATGGGTGAACATGCAAAGAATCATCATTAAACTCTGCAGTTCTCTTTAGTTCACTGGAGCATTTTAGCATCTTTCAGGATATTGTTTCAGTTTTAAAGCAACACTGCCTAGAAATTGGGATTTTTTTGCAATTTGGCACCCCCAGTTTCAGAGTGCAGTCAACAACTTTTCTGACAGCCAAACATAAAGCAAGGGCAACACCACAAGGCATACAGAAGCAGCCAGATAATAATACTTGTATTGTAATACCCGTCTGCATTTCCCCGCGCCCCAGGCCTGAAAAATCTCTGATAAACCCACTGCACTACCTGCACAGCATCAAACTAGAGACAGACAAAGTAAGTTAGCTAAACTGGTGGAGCCAAAACAGAGCTAAAAGGAGGGTGAATATTGAAGCTAGATTCATTAAGTGGACACGAACGCGACTCTAAATAAATGCTAATGTCACTGTAAGCATGCTGGACGTGTAAATAGACAACTGTTTGCTAACACACAAATTTAAAGTATAAAAATGTATCAGTGCTGTACAGCTTTCGCCAAATGGCCAAAAAACTAACAATTAATTAAAACAAATCAATTAATTAAAAGAACCAAGTGTTTTTTTTAAATCTATACACATTATCATTATAACACACACAAAAAAAATGCAGTCAATTCATCTGTCTCTTCAAACAACATTAAAAGAAATCCAAACTCTTCTGTTTTTTTCATTGTTTAAATCCAAGAATTAACTTCCAGGAGAACAGTAATTATGGTTTTGAACCATTAATTGGTAAACTCTAACTTCTACACTAAAACCCCACGATATCTGTAATTACAATCTATGGTAGACTCAAAAATAGATTAGGTTCACTTTGAACTAAAACTGCTTTCAGAAGACAGATACTGAATTTTATGTTTTCTCCTCAGTTTTCTCAGGAAGATGATTATTCATAGCCTGTCAGATAGCGGCGCGAGGTTTACCCAAACAAAGGAGAAAAGTTTGGTGACGTTTCTAAATGCTTCGTGACTCGTCTTCAAATCCTCTTACAAAGTTGAGCCTCAATCTGTTTGTTTTGGCAGCTGACAGCAGCTTCTGATACGAGAGGTGTGTTCAAAGACGTTCCTAAATACCCTCTACTGAGTGACACAACTGTAGATAGTGTTCACACATTTTACTGTCACTGCAGACTCACATCCAGTATACTCTACAGCACATTACTATTTCCCAGACAATTAATACACCACAAACAATACACCACCCTTAATAATTTTCCAATAAATTCCTCCAAACACTGGTCCCTGCACTGAAAAAACCTTTGAGCTATCAGGACAAGAATCTGTGCAGACACAGTAGCTGAGTAGCAACAGTGTCCAGCCCGGATAAGAGCTTTCCTGACAGGTTCCAGCCAGTAGAAATGCTGAGACTGCAACTGCTGCTCCATCAATAAAAGCAACTCTTCGACACATTATAGACAACAACACCATCAAAAACTTACACCAGTATATATACTGTACACACAGAGACAAAGACTAAGATGGGTCTAGAGAGGATAAGACATTAATCATATGATAAAATTTTTCATTTTGGGTGAAAACTGCTATTCAATATGATGTATTACTTCAGGCAAGGCGACTGTATATCTCTGCTGCAAGCTGTTTTTTAATGTATGGTTGAAAACAGTATGAGCCTGTGATTTCAGAGGCAAATCTGTGGTAGAAGAGACAGAAGCAGCTTGTGACTGACAGATCACATCACTGGTTTTATATCTCTTTTGTTAAAAAAGAGAAAAAAATCTGACACTGGTGCTTTTAAAATACTCAAATCACCAAAAGAGAAAAGTGCTCAGTTATTTATTTATTTAGACCGACATGTCTCAAAAATAGAGCTGCTCTGGAAGCAGAAATAGTCCAAATAATGTGACTGATGGAGTTAAACACCAATAAAAAAAAAATAAAAAAAATCCAGTAAAATACAAGATGCAAGAGGAGAAGTTGTCAAAGATATAGTATGACATTTTTGGAAAAGTGCTAGAGGTAAAATAAAGGTGGGTAAACCTGACCTTCTCAGAGTGTGTCTCCAAATCACCTGACTCCAGGGCTGCTCGTCAATCAGTTTCTCTCTCCTGCTCTGGAAATATAAAAAGCCTCAGTTTTAAAACTCTGACAGGCCATGAAGCACTACTTAAACTTGCACAGTGTTAATTACAGCAATTGTGAATTAACAACATAATGTCGTGGGAATAAAGGTTATGAGTTTATGGAGCTTATACTCAATCAACTAGGGTTGCAAAGGGCTGGAAAAATGCCAGTAAATTTCCAGAAACTTTTCATGGGAAGTTAAGCTGGGGAATTTTGGAAATGTTCCAAATCAGAAACTTTCCATGGGAATTATGGAAATTTATGGGAATTAACTGGAAATTGGGGCTAATTTAGTAATTGGGGGTAAGCTAGCATCATGATAAGATAGCCTCATAAATGGTCAATGAAATGATGCTAGCTATAGATTATTTAGCATCTAACTTATCAGCTAGCTATCAACCGTATGACTACATTTTCCACATACCATACATCAAATATATTTACCTGATAATATCATCAAAACTTACTTCACTTTATGTAGTCCATGGGCTCAAATGTATGGCTTCAATAGTCTTGTGCTCTGGGCTCCAAAGTGTATCTGTGCATGTGATGAAGGAATGTACAACTATTCCTGATGGTAGATGACATCAATACTATTCTCTAGTCGATAGGTAACAAATTCCAGCTGCCAACACCTCTAAGACCTGTTTATTAACATTATTTTATTGTTTTTTTTAACTCATGGAAATTGCCATGCTAGATGTTTAGCCCTATTTATAGTCTTTATGCTCAGCTAAGCTTCTGCTAGTTGTGGTGCACCATGGACAAGTTACGAGTTCATCACACTGCTGATACATAGAGACACACAACCACTTATGGTCACATTCCCACTTATGGCCAATTAACCTGTCTGCTTTCTGTGGGAGGAAGCCGAAGTACCCAGAGACTACCCACAAACTCCACACAGAAAGACCCCAGCTTGGGCTCAAACAGGAAACCCTCTTGCTGTGAGGTGACAGTGCACCACCGTGCCGCCCCCATGGAATAAGCAAATGTGGAAAAATTACTTTAATCTGAAGACAAGCACTCTTGCAAGTAACTTTGGCACTGCCTGATGTTTACCTCAATCCGTGAGGTGGGCAGTCGAAACAGTCGTTTCTGCATCTTAAATCTTATTTTCTGTTAATGCTCCCCATCTATCAACAGTAAGCAAACCGGTGCACAGGGCTAAAGAAGAAAAATCCAAAATAAAAGCAAATTAAGCAGTTTACCCTACAAAACATTACAGTATTCCTCAGAGACAGAAACAGCCTTTCGCTTCACTGTTCCTGGTTTTTACTGTGGCTTAATATGGTCGGTAATGATGGAGCATCTAAAATGTGTTCCTTCAGGCATGACTGGGAGTAATGGGCCCTCCAGTCACTACTGTTTATCTTCCTGGACAGTTGATGGCCCTCCAATGTGTCATTACGCTAACTAGGTATAGCCTGGCTGCCTGAGTGTGTGTGTGTGTGTGTGTATGTGTGTGAGAAAGACAGAGAGTGAGAGAGCATCTGTATGAGTGTGTGAAGATCTTTACACCTTGACACAGAGACAAAACCACCGGTGAATTTCCAAACAGCGCTCTTATGATTTATTTGCATGCTAAATCACACACACACACAGACACACACTTTATATGCACTGACAGACAAATAATACATCGTTACTCATTAGGATCAGAACATGCACATGTGAGATCACACACACACACACACACACACACACACATAATCGTCACTATAGACTGATGGCTGCAAGCCGACCTGTTTTACATTCAGCAGGGTGTGTGTGTGTGCGCTGGAGTGTATCCACCTGTTACAGATCGGGTGTCTCCAGCGCCGTGAGACTAGTGACAGGCCAGTGATAAACAACCACACACATACATACACACACACACACACAGTGAAATATACACACATTTGTACACATGCAGATGCAACAAATGCACACACAGTACAGTGTGACGCACACAAATACACACCTAGAGGCACATATATACACACTGAAAAACATATGTACAAATGTAATCAAATACACACCCACACACACACGGCGTGAGTGATCACCCTTTTAGTTCCCCATCTCCATCATCCCGGGCAGAGGAGTGAACACAGGGGGGAGGGTCAGCGAGGCTGGGAGGCCAGACAGGAAAGTGACAAGCCCAACCATGTGAATACTCTCAACCACACGCCGCCATCTTAGTACTCCTCTCACTTCACTGATTCCACCTCCTTTACATTTTCTGAGCCTTAGCGAGCACTAGCTGTCTTTAAAGTGGTAATCCATGAAGTCTTTTTTTTTTTTTTTTTTTTTCTCTTTGCTCTATCTGACATGCTAAGTGCTCATTACTGGGGTGTTTCTGCACTGCACTTCCCAGATATCATCTGTCAGTCAAACAATGTGCTCAGTTTCTGGTGATGAAGTTTGGGTTTCTGTAGGCAGTGTTCTTTTCTTTGTCTCCTCCAGTCACGATGGCTGTCACCGCTCATGTTAACTACCTACAGTCGTGCTTTGTGTACAAATTCAAACAAACGTGACAGGAAAATGTATAAGATTTCTCACAGGGAGGAGAAACCACACAGCGGGTTAAGTTGGAAACAGTTAGGAAAGTGGAGGTTTAATGAAGTACTCTAATCAGAAATGATTATTATTACAATTATCTAATTAAAAGTTTGGAGGAACACTTATAATCAATGCCTCCCTCTCATGTGTCACACGACGCTAATCATTTTTTACCACCCCATTCCTTTTCTTTCTACATTCAGAGCAAATATAAAGCAGTGACTACAGCCTTCAGCTATGCACCCATCATGCAGCTTCAAAGGTTCAGCCGGTCTGTCCTCCATCTGAGTTGTGAGCCAAGAGGTTGGGTAAAAGGAATTTTTCACCCTTAAATTGTATTTTTATGTGTCAAATATTCATCCTCCATTGCCAGCAAATTCAGAAGAAAAAGTTTGTATTCACAATTTTCAAAGAGAACAGAACTCCCACCAGCGACAGGTGATAAACAACATCACCAGAAATTGAAGAAATATTTGTGAAAACGCTGTAAAATCTTTTCAGGTTTCCTCACAATATGAACTTATTGCATTCATTGCTTTTAATACAATAAGATATTAAATCATAAAAAATATTGTAGAAATAAAGTTTAAAGTTTTTGATGTGTTTTCTAATGTTCTATTACAGAGTTAAAAAGTTAGATTTAAAATCAGGTTTCCTGGATTTAATATTTTATATTTAGTTGTAGTACTTGGAAATGATGAAAATGAGTACTTCACTGTCATTTACTATAATACAAAAGCAGCTGCTGAAGATCTGCTTTAAATGTACTCTCATGAGTACTGATAATTTGCAGTGAATAAGCCTCCATGGGTGAGGTACCATCATGATGGCAGACCTGCAACACCATATCAAACCAGAGCAGTGGGTACACTCTCCAGTGGTATTGTGTTATTGTTATTGTTTCTTATTCTTCTTAAGACCACCAGACCGGCTTTTTTCCTTCATCTCACAAGAACAGAATTTGCTCACTTTGTCCACCATCTGCCATCGCAAGACAACCGTATTGCCAGAGAGGAACAGTGATATTGGACCATTCCGCAAAACCAGATTACATTCGGTGCCAACATTTCTATATTAGCTACACATGGCAGCCACTGTATGGTTCAAGTGGTTATGCTAAATAAACTATGGATACGTTAAAAAGTGTAGTGTGTCAGTGACTCCGGTCCTTTGAATGAAAGTCATAAACGCTGCATGCACATCAACAACCCAGACCTCCACACCCTTACTTTCCACTTCACTTCATAAAGGGTGCACTACTTCCTGCACTGGAGCTGAATATTTGCATTGGATGAGATTATTCCTAGAGATACTGAGCTGAACAAGAAAGATAAAGCTCTACTTGTGCTGACTTAAAGTCTGTGTAAAGAGATTTCTTTCAAAATATATTAAATATGTTGGAAAATAGTTGCTGAAAACGTGAAAAGACTTTGAACGATATATTACTGAAATGTGGAGTTTTATGTGGAGGTTAAAACAGCTTTTCATCAGTTTTCAGTCCAGGATTTTTTGGGCTGTCCTAAAAGGGTGGCTCGATGACACGCTGAGGACACCCTGAGCATACCCCAGCACCCCTAGGAGAGAGATAGAGATTAATTCATCTCGCTCAGAGTGTTTCAAAGTTAGTCATGTCATTTTCTGAACTCATCTGACACGTTTCAAGTTGCTTCAAAATTGCTGATTGACTACCATGACTGACACCAAATTTCATAAACTTGCTGATATTTTAAATCATTCAGATTTGGCTGGGTGGTTAATAACACTTTCTTCTTTGGTCTGACAAACTCAGAACACATATATATTTTTACTTTACATGGACAAATTTGATGTAGAATATTTGTACTTTACTTGAGTATTTTCCATTTCATGCCACTTTATGTGAGAGATATATTGTACAATTTGACTTCACACACACAAAAAATGAATAGCATTACTTTGCCGATTAAGAGTTTTCTTACAAAACATCATCTACATTTAACACAACATGTATAATATATGATTAATTATCACAGATGCTTCCTAACAGTACAACTGTTTACAACAGCTAAAATTAGCTCCTCAACTACAGCTGTAAAATACTTCACATGACATACTGCTGCCTCAGTTATAATAATACAATAATTTGATATTGTATTTTTACAATATCAAATTATTCCAGATTTCCAGAACACAGTGGACACCTTGTTGTAATAGTTAGCCATGAGCTGGGGTTTGGGAGGCTACTTGGAAAGAGCAAACAGCCCATGGATGTCCTCAACAGCCTTGAATGCTTCCTGCCAGAGCTCCATGCTTATAGCACTGTCCAGCTGCTGATAATACCTCTATGTTAAGATTTTTACAACATGACAGTTACTTGTATTTTTATAGCGTGGCATTGTTACTTTTACTTAAGTAAAAGCTCAGAACACTTCCTCCGTTGCTGTGGAAGAACAGCACCGTCTTCCTCTTTTGTTACCATTAAGTAATCCATCAGATTTTCTATTTAATCCAACACAGCGGCACATTATCGTCTGCCCTGTTAATGATGGTCTTGTTGATGAACAGTAATCACACTGTTTTCTTAGACATGGTAATGGCTTAAGATGCTACATGTGGTACCTTTAAAAGATTATCATCCTAGGCCTTTTCTGTTGTTTCTACTTTGCAGGTCATCCTACTCATTTTGCTGCAGTGTGATAAAATAAAGTGAAAATGTTTCCTAAGTGTAGGCCATGCTTTTTTCACCATCCTTCTTCATCCCCCACATCTCCAGAGAGACCATAAAACAGCTCTATGTAATTGTCAATCTTTTTCTTTCAGTTTTTTTCATATCGAACCAATATCCTCTGCCTCCATCTGTCTATTCTGAGTCAGTGACACAGAGATGGATTCTTGTGGGATCTCTTTACTGAGAGCAGTCAGTCAGTCATCAGTGGGCAGAGTATGGAAACGGACTGTATAGCAGGGAGGACAGAGGGCCAGTACGGCCAGAGAGAGGACCTGTCTGTACTGTCAGAGCATGAGATGGATATATAGATGCATCACAGCCAGACCCACGTGGAGTGCAGGAGACAGTATGCGTGTGTGTGTGTGTGCGTGTTGCCAGGGAGTTGGTGTGCAGATGAGTTGTGTTGTGTGCAAGTGTGTTATTTTCTCAGCAACACATCCTGTGTGTTTAAATTTATGTGCTTTTAAGTGTATTTTTTCAAGTGTTCTCATACAGGTGTGTGTGTGTGTACATCGCTGTTGGTGTATGAGTGTGTGCGCCGGTGTGCTTGTTTGTGTGTGTGGCCTGGAAATTATCTGGTCATTCATCACTGCCTGAGCAGCCGAGGCTAAAGACCATCCATCTTCCCCCCTTTCACAGCCAAGGCTGACACTCAAGGTGTTTGTATGACTTAATGTTCCTCTCTGCAGGATTTTGGAGCAGCGTACACACAGCTCTGAGTGTGTTTTTGTGTGTGTGTGTGTGTGTGTGTGACTGTGCAGCTGATGTGAATGTTTCTCCCTTTGTTTCCCTGCCTGCCTGTGTGTCTGGATGTTAAACTGCTGCAACAATGGTTGGTGGTCTACGGTCCCATTAAATCAGGTTTGCATAAACATATAGAGTAGAGGTTGTAGTGAGGTTAGGAAGTGTCGTATTTTTATTCTAACATCAAAACAGATCCAACCTATTTGAATATGTGTGTGTGTGTGTGTTACATGCATGTATACTAGAAGCTCTTCCTCATGTTTGTCAATAGCATACAGCCATGTCAGACTGTTTGCTGTCAAGTATTGGCAAACACAAAAGCTCACCACTCTTATTGACTGCCTCGGGCTATGACCTTAGACGAGTGCGTGCACTTGCCTATTTCTCCTCGCTTGTGTGTGAGTGGGTCCTTACAGTTACAGGCCTTTCTCATTCTCCCGCTAAAGGTCAGCCGTCAGACGGTATTGAGCAGCGCTAAAGGTGAAAGAAACGTGAAATATGTTAAATGATAAACTATGGAGCAGGGCCATCCTGTTCTGCGTTTGAGTGGGATGAGATCTTTCTGGTGATGTATGGGAGCCAGTGGATCACAAATGAATTACTGTTGAGACATTAGTGCATCTCCTGGCTCAGTACCAAGAAATGAAGTTTATTTTGTGCTATTTGTTCTATTCAGACCTTTGTTGTCCCGCAGGAAGAAATTCTTTTTGCAGCAAGGCAGCATGAAAACATATACAGACAAATAACACAAGAAAAACTATTGAAGACATACAGATACACAAAGGATACAACAAAACGTTCATGTGATAAAAGAAAGAAAAAACAGCAACAAGAATGCAGATCAGATAAGAGGAAAGTCCTAAAATGTGTGAAGGACCAACAGGCAGTTTGTGTTTGTGTGTTAGAAATAAAAGTATTTATCGCACATATAACGAATGAAAACTTGATTCTGTTGCAATAATTTGCACCTCTTTAAATGAAAAGAACACCACCAGCTTTCTCTCAACTTTAAAAACATTTAACCTCTGCAGAAAATTGCAGACTTTGTTGCTCCTTCTTGCATATTGCCTCGCTGTGCGTGTGTTTATATACGCTCATATTATATGAGCGTGTCTGAAGAGCTGAACAGCTCGTGTTTCATCATCGCGACAAAAAAAATCAACCAACGCTAATCCTGTCAAAGTAATGCCCTTATGCCTGCACTGTAGAGGCTGAATCACACGCTTAGTGTTTTAATTCAAGATCAGTTACATGTGCTGCCTATGCAGTCCTATTCAACAACTCTGAAGTAAATCCTAGTTTTAGAAGTTTATTAAATGGCCAGTTTTTGGCCAGTGTGTCAGATAGGTGTTGATCTAACTCAATTTTAAACCATAGTTACTGGCAGTGTTGTGCTAAACTGCTCTTTTTTAGGCTTCAAATGTTTTGTTCATCACCAATTAAATATGTTAGAAACATCAACTCCCTGACAACAAAGAATGAATATGCTGCAATGTAACATTTTACAAACATTATAAGAAAGGTCATGACTTGCATTAGATTGTTCGTATATACTTTATAATTTGGTATCTCTGATGTCTAAATCCGTTTAAGATGATTTTTCATGACTGGTCATTATGAGTCACAGTAGCCTACAGAGACTTGCAGCTCACCAATACTAATATGGCATTTTTTTTTTTTTAGCTTTCAGTCAGCACTATTAATCCTGGGGTTAACAGGGTAAGGTTATTATCACAGACTATACTGCATCTTTGTTATTTAAAAACGTCATTAGGAAAAGTTTTTGGGTCGACTCAAAAACAAACTTACAAGTGAAATACAGACACATACTCTGGACTTATTGGTATGGCTAACCTGTTGGCAAGCAACGTGCTGGCATATCACGCAGGAGACATAGCTCTCCGTTTGGTTGAGTTTTTAATCATCCAAAGATAAGCCTAAATTTCAAAGCAAGACACTTTTTAATATAAAGTCTAGGTTTGTAGGCTGGATCATATGTGCAATGCTGATATTCATAACATTATAAGCTAGTATTTAATGCAATGCTAATATAGGAATTGTATTTAAATTGTCCACATGTACCCAATAAACTGCTATCTCTGTGTGTGACCAAATCTGGGTGTATAGCTAAATTTTATTGGCTTGACCAACCAAGCATGGATGGCACAATGGCTCTGTTGCTACCAAACCTTAAGTCAAACTCTTAATCAGCAGTTTAATAGTTCAGTTTGGTTAGTTTTATAGTTAGGTTTAAGCTTTATTTAACCACCGGGGCGAAGAAGGACTTGAAAATGAACTCACTGTAATAAGATAAGACAGGTTTTATTTATCTCAAGGGAAATTACCAATAAATTTCAGACACATATCTGCTTTTTGGCTAACCTGTCAGCAAACAGCAGCCTATGTGTCAGGCAGGAGACGGATGGCAACATGAAGCATCCTTTTTAAATCTTCTTTTTTGGCAATGGACTTATGTAGGATTTATTATTCACTGGCCTTTTAGCTCTGGCTAGATTGCTACAAACTCTTGAGAACAATATCAAGCTCTTTACTGGGACTCAACGGGAAGGTACGTGTACACTCTGCTTGTCTTAAGTTGTTTGCTGGAAATGACTCCCTGTGGTTTTATATTGGGATGTTGGCAAGAGCCATGAGACGGAGGGCTAAAACAGCTAAAATCAACTACAAGCAGCTGCAGAGTTGGTCCATTCTCAGGGGCTGTAGGTGTGATACTTCCAAAAATACAGATTTAAACACTACATAAATGCCACTTTGTCATAATCTCTGCCTTTTTTCTATTAAAATCAATGCAGTCCGTCCTGTAATAAATAAATAAATACAATTCTTTAAAAAAAAATGCATTGTGCTGATGAACTCAGCTGCAGCAACATCACTAATTTACTTGCAGGTCTAAGGAGGGTTTAGTTTTCCACACTAATGGAACATGCCCTGCATTTTCAGTACAAACTGAAGAGTTACAGCTTAATCTTCCCTGCAGCACAGTAATGCCCCAGTGAGCTTATAAATGAAATATGCCACCATGCCAAGCCACTGTGCCTCACGACCTTTCCCAAAACTCCCCAGCTCCCTGCTCCCTGATGCTCGCCTACCTCCAGCCATACACACACACACACATACAAACCTGTGTAAATGTCCACACACATGCTCTCACACACATACGCAGTTGAGCGATGGGACTTCCACACGGGCAGGCAGGCAAACAGCCAGACAAACACTCACATGTATACAACGTGCTCTACAAAGAGATTTTTTTTCCTCCTTCCTTCCTCTCCAGGCTGAACAAACAAACACAGCTAAGTCGCTCTTTGTATGCATGTGTCGACTTTTGTGTCAGCGTATGTTTTAATTTGAATGGATTTCAGGTGCCACCATTGCCAAAGTCTGCCTCCCTTTTCTCTCCTTTGATCCAGCAGCTGACATTGAAGCGCTCCTCCTCTCCTCCTGCTCTCTCTCGTTCCCTCTCTTTTTCCAACTTTCTCTCGAGCCTCAAGAGACATCACAGCGTGCCACCTATCACTCTCTCCTCTCGTTTTTGCTCTCACTTCCCTCCCTTTCCTCCACTTGTAAAGAAACAGAGATCTGAAATCTCTAGATTCTCTGCATCTGACAGTGCAGTCCGCGAGGAGGCTAAAATTGCTGCCGGCTCTGACATCCAGGGTTCAGGGGGTCACCGTGGCATGCATCATCTGCGGCCCTTTGGGTAGTGACCCGCCAAGATCCACAGCGTCTGGGGTTAAATCTCACCAGCCCGTTACTCGTACAGTACAGATAAAACACTGATGTTACAGTGCAGTCCCACCCTCTTCGTTTCCCTCACTATCGCCTGAAGCATTTGAGTCACTTCACACTTGGTGGCAGATGTAAAAAAAGAGTAGATGTCATGTGCTGTTTCATTCCAACAGGCTACATATCCAAAAAAATAAAGAGTTTATCTGTCAGTCTTTCTTGAAACAGAATTGAGTCTGTCTTCAACATGAGAACTTTGTAAGGAAAGGTTACTCATACTTCTCCCCAATTTTACCTTCATCTGATGATAATGGTTTCTCTCCTCATTATTAGAAAGCATTTTTAATGGTAGAGTGAAAGTCTCCTCTGCTAATGATGTTCTGCTTTGGTGTGTTTCAGATGAACAGAGGCCCAAAGGTCATGCGAGGTCATTTTTATCTCTACTTGGGCCTTACTTTCTATCATTTTTACATGGTAATATTAAGATTGTACCAACCAAGTTATTTCCTGAAATGTGGCAAAAAGAATTTTGTTAAAAAGAAGTCAGTGTAAATCAAATGGGGGTTTAAACCTCTGACAGTGTAGAGAATGGGTAGCGCGTGGCTGACGTCACCCGTCAGTTTCTGAAGAGTCCTTTTGAGGTTCAAAATCTGTTGCTCTGACTGCCGCCATGTTGACAGTCCTGCCACTTCCACCTCCTGGCTGATCTAAAAATTGGCAAAGACATGGGTCATTGCCGTACCTGAGGTGGGCTGAATGACACCTGGGTGCTCATACAAGCTATCTGTAACGGCACCCACGAGTCAATCAAAGCATCCACACTATGAATTATGCATAACTTTAAGCCTTTATATAATTTGAATAGACATTAAACATTAAACATTCAGACTCAGTACAGTTGTCATGAGCAGGGAAATTAAGTACAGAGACCAAAACTGTTTTTTGTACCAGGCTGTAAACATGTTTATTTCTGCTGTGAAGTTGGACATTTTAACATGGGGGCTTATGGAGACTGACATGTTATGTTGCTAGCTTCAAGTGGCCGCTCGAGTAACTGCAGTTTTAGTACTTCACAGGCACGGTTGTAGCTTGGATTAAACAAACAACCAAACCTGACCTGTCTATTGGAAATCTCGTTCGCAGTTTACAGATTAACCTACCGTGATAACTGAAGTTGTGTGCACACCAGTTTATGAGTGCATTCAGTTTTAGTTTTACCTCTAAATAAAGTGCTTGAGGTAAGTGATTGTCAACCATGGGTACTTTTAGCCAATGGATAAAATTGTGGAGAAGCACAGGAAGAAATTTTAATTTGCTAATAAATATCCACATATTTGTGTCTTGGGGAAAAATAGACAGAGATAAGAAGTACTATTAAAATAAATGGTACATTTTTATGTGATTTTATCCAAAGTACTTTGCAAACTTTTTCCGCTCATTACACCAATGGCAATAAGCTACCACGCAGGGTGTCTGGAGTTCCAGGCCACTACATATCCACAACACAGAGTCGTCTTTTAGCATTTTCAGTTCCCTCCTCCAACTTCCTGCAGCTGCTTGATTGAATTACGATTTTGGTAACGACTTCAGGGAATATTCACAGTTTTTCATCTCAGCGTGAAATATCTCTATTGTTTGGGTAAATGGCTGCATTTTGTGACACCCTTTGATTAGTTTTCTTTATTAAATAATTGACAGTGAATGCCCCAAAACCCTGAGGTGCATCAGCATAGTTTTAAATCTGCCTACAGCAGAATCCAATCAATTTGAATATATTACTTAGGGAAAGGATTCTGAATAAATGGACAATTACTTTCCATGCATGAGACTCATTGTAACAGCAGTAGGGTGGCTGATATTATCATATTAATGGACTGAAGTAAGCTTATTTCCTTAAAATGGAAATTAGTATCAGGGTTTTTAAAAGGAATATGAACACTGACTAAAGAAATTCCGTGTTTGATTTACTAATATTTGAATTTTTTAAACATGTGCATTCATTTTGAAGAGGCATGTTTTTTTACATGATTGTCAGAAAGAAGAAATGGCCCTGAGATATATATTTTTTAAACTGTGCTATTCATACTTCATCATGTGTGCTTGATGAATGACTCGGCCTGATCTGTCATGTGTAAGCGATCACCCATGTTGGCTCCATCATGGGTTTAGTGTGAAGGGCAAGGTGAGTATGAAAAGGCAGCTTTTCACACGCGGCAATCACCACGCAACGTTTCATTCCTTCACTGCCAGTTTGACAAAGCATGATGTATTCATTGGCTGCTTTTTACACTATAGAAATACCTGGCCGGTGGCCTTACACTGGTGAGGTTAATCTGTTTACATGAACCTTTGATAACCTGTGACTGAGTCTCCATGTTGGCATGAATGAACCAGCTAACAGAGTGTTACTCAGGTCCACCAGGAAAAAGGTTTTTCAAACTGTGAGGTGGGCACAGAGGGGGAGATGTCACATGAGCCAAAGATAGTGCATGAGGTGAAAGGCAACAGAGCTACAAAGTCAATAGTGCAATCTTGTCTATTTAAAAAATGAATGGTACTTTGACTTCTGGAACCACCAGCATCCAAAATAGCCCATTTTGCCTGTCTATAGACTTTCTTCACAGCAGACATTTTAACTTGTCATAGCAGGAATGTAACGATCAGTGAGGGCACACCCAGACAAGGAGGATATGGTAAAAAGGTTTATTGCAGTATTCAGGAAAAAAATGATGATGGCAGATGGGTGAGTAGAGGAGAAGCAGGGGGAGCTAGTGATAGTATGAGTGTGGCCGCTTGGCAGGACAGGTCAGACAGGAAGGAGGAAGGCAGAGAGACTGGGAGGTGAGGATCCTGAAGACACAAAAAGACGGTACGCCAAAGCACAAAAAGCACAAATGAATTAATAATGTTGAGCAGCCGAGACTTGGATACTGCCAACCGGTGTGAAACAACAGTCTGGCGATGACTGGATGGAAACCTGGAGCAGATACACTGTTGACTAGAGCTGATGGTTGGCAAGTGTGCAGAGAAGAGCAGGTGAGGCGAATGTTGCAATCAGATAGCCGGGAGAGTGCCAGGTGGAAGACACGTCCACTCCACACATGGCGAGTGACGGGAGACACAGAGGAGAGAGAAGAGAAAACACGAGCAAACGTAACTGATGACACAGCCGTGGCTGTGACCAGGAAAACCACAGGTGAAACAAAGTTTGTTTGCAGTGGCTCAGTTCCATTAATTGTTACAATAAGAGATGACAGTGAGCCAGCATGCACGATACCAGGATCCTGAAACTAGCTTAACGAAAAGTACTGCAGTCACTTTTAATATTAGCACTTATACCTGTGCGTTTATTGCAGTGATATACCAAAACATCTGCTGGGAAAAGGATCTATTCAGGTACTTTAGCACCCAATTGCTGTAATTTGTGCCAGAGTCCATTCAGAGACATGATCCACATATTTCAACATTCATTGTGGCTCACACTTTAGGATAACACAACCCTCTCTGTACCACAAAGACCTAGAGAGATGATAGACAAGAGAGACAAGAGGTGCGGATCCTTTTACGCAATACATTATATATACTTTTATTCCGATTTCATTGGAAAAGTTTGCAAAACTCACAAACTTAGATAACCTGGTTTTAAGAGTGTTTTTCCCGATCATTTTGACACTGTGCACATGTATCTTCAGCATATACAGTATGCTCTTGAGCAGCATGGCTGTCAGTACTAACTAAGAAATGAATTTATCAGGGTGGAGGTGGGAGGAAAGATAAGAATATGCACTCTAACCAGATGAAATGTTCTGCAAAGTAGCTGCAATCTAAAACTCTCTGAGCTTTCACCGGTTTAGCTGGAGAGAAAAAAATACAGTATGTTGCCATGGAAACTGAAACTTGGTAGCTGTCCAGATGGAGGGGGGAAACCGAAGATGTAGATAATGTCAGAAATAATAAGAAGAAGAAAAGAGAAAGAAAATGCAGAGCTGAATTAGGAACGGAGCAAACATGGGCAAACAGAGCATCTCTTTCGGATATTATGAAGCATTAGGAATCACATGAAAGTCCGTGACCTTGCAAGACACAGCACAAAACTGATCTTTTACTTTGAAACATCTGATGTCTGCACTATAATCTTCTATTCACATCTCAGATCAAGCTGCTGGTAGCAGCACGCACACAGAACCAAACTCTCAGCAGCCTTGGTCTCAGCCTCTGAGGTCTGTTCCTGAAGTGAGTGGAAGACTTAGCGGGATACTTGTGATTCTCTAATGAACCATCTGTCTCATCAGCTGAACATCACACAGTTTTTTTTTTATAAGATGCTTTGACACTGACAAAACTGAAAATCTCCATATGTTAACACACAGTTTTTTTTTTCTTTGGGGTGTCAGGGAGAGTGACAAAAAGCAGGGAACATATGTATGGCTTTACGTTCCCCTATAGGCAGAAGTGGGTGCTGCATTTGCTTGTACAATTACACTCTATGTGCTGTTAGTGTAAATGAAAAAGTTCACCTCAAACTTGGAAATTCTACTAACAAATTAAAACAATCTGGATGTCTTATGTAGCACTGTGCATTACAAGAGACAAATACGTTGCTGTTCCAAAGAGTGCAGAAGACATGACTACAGTAGACGCAGAGATAGTTTAATGACTCATGTTCATTCTTGAACACTAACACTGCCAATAACACAGCAGTCATTTTACCCGTTATCACAATGCACTTTTTGCTTTTTGTGTGTCATTTCACGCCAGTCTGTACTGAGTGTACAGACTTATTGTGCAGAGGTGGCACGTCATTTGTCGTGTGAATATCATAGAGAAAGTTATGTTAGGTGACTCAAAATGAAGTAACACAAACTCGGCGTATGAAGTTGGTTGATGGATGGGTCAAACAAACAGAAGTTTAGCTTATGTCACATGATTTATTCCTAAACCTAACCAAGTAGTTTTGGTGTCTAAACCTAACCAAACTGCATTTTCCAACTTAACTATTTGTTAACTATTGTTACTATGACAAAGATCACCTGACTTTGTCCTTTCCTACATGTTTATAACTCATAAAATGCAGCATCTGTAACTGTGTTCGGTGACACATGGGAAGCATAAAAAGCTCAGATATGACACACAAAATGTCCTTAATTTTTCAGTCCTATTTATACACCATCCCATTAAAATGACGTGCTTGATTTTGTAAAGTGCCTTGTCTGTTAAAAGCATGATATGTACAATATATGTAAAACAACTAGACTTATATTTTGGTCATCTGTGTATTGACATTATCCCATGTTTCTAACAATGTTCAAACCCAGAGGAAGGGATAGCTTTATTCAAGGCAACGATGCATTTCCTTTGTTTCCTTGTTGGCTGTCAATGGCATCTTGTCTCCAGTTGCTATAGCTTCTGGAGAAGCCAGGATATGTCAGAGAGTGAGGAAGGAAGTCAGCCACTGTGACTAACAAATCCCACATTATTTCATGACATCACCAAACTACATCTCTTGTTATTGTGTTGATGTGAGAGACCTCTAGGAAGCCATAGAAATGACTGTGATTAAGGTACAAAAGAGGTATATAAGTGCAGTCCATTCACCGTTTGTTCAAGTAGCCATTTACTAAGTACAATCCACAAAAATCCATTTTCTGGGAAAAAATCTCCACCTCTGAAAAGCAGGTATAAACATGAGGACATAAATGTAATGTACAAGAAGGTTGTAATGGGAAAACGACTTTGCTTTTATGCAACAGAAATCTAAATGGAGTGAGAGCATCCTAAAAGTACCTGCACACAAGAGCTGCTCTCTACCAGTTGTCTGAAAATAAACAACATAATAATACTTGAGGCTCATATATATATGTAACTTAAAAGTGATGCTTAGAAAGTAGAGGATAGAGTCATGATCATCAGTGAGCACAACATCTGAAAACAGACTCTGAGAGCATATATTTTTGAGTAGGTGGAAGTGTAGCCAAAGTAAATGTTTTGTTTTATCATTTCTTTTCTAAAGCTGATCTCAGATAAATTCCAAAGTGTCTACTGACCTCTGCTTCGCTCACAGAGCACATCTGAATTTCAGTGTGCGTTTCTGGCTGCATAATGAACTCCTACTTGCTGTAAATCAGTCAAAATTGTTTACAAAAACATTCTTCAAATTGTGTTATATATCAGCCAACACTGCATGTCAAGGAGAAATGCAGACTTTTTAAATAAGATGGTCAAATGTGACATTTTATGAAACCTCGTTAGCAGTATTTGTATTTGTGAAAGCTAAAGCACTATAACAGGAACATTGTCAATAAGTAACAAGTTCCACACTGTTAAGATATTCACTTTTGTTTGGTTTGAAATTTTGTCAAAAGGGTACTTCTGGCAAAGTAAAAGGAAGTTGTTTTACTTGAAGGAGCTTCTTCTAATAAAGGTAACAGCATCTCGCATCTACAGTTAATGTTCCTCTGGACAGGCAGACCGCGAAGAAGAAATGGCTTGAGGAGGATATAAATGAAGGCGATCCATCCTGTTGATGTAATCAATGGCACATACACACACAAAAGAGACAGCAGGAGGAGAGGGAGGACAACAGGGAAGAGGCAAGAAAGAAGACAGTATCTGTGAAGAAAAATAATCCTTGAAGATCAAAGAGCAAGTCTCACTGTGGGGTGCTACTTAAATAACTAAACCACACTTAAAACACACACACACACACACACACACACACACAGTCTGCAAACGGAGTCTGAGACACCCTCAAAGCATAGACGTAACAGCAGTCACATGGCACATGTTAACTTACTTGACCCTTCTGCAAGAGGATGATATCTTTGCCTCCACCTCTCTTTATCTCCAGAGTATTTTCAGTCCAGTAGGGGCAGCTAAGAGGAGCTCAGGAGCACTGAGCGTATTACATATCATTATTGGGTATGGATGGGTGTGTGTGATATATATATATATATATATATATATATATATATATATATATATATATATATATATATATATATATATATATATATATATATAGCAAACCAAACTGCCATGGCTTCAGTACAGAGAACGCAAGAGCTGTCAGCCAGTCAGGGAACATTTGAGTGAGACAAGATATTGAGGAAACTGAGAAATTGTATTAGGAAAGTAACGCTACAAAAAGCCTAAAAAGCCTAAAGGCATAAAGATGCCTGGTCCTATTTTGAAGAAATGACTGAATGTCTTTCTTTTCAAGAGTTATACGAGAAGATTGATACCACTCTCCTTTCCTGGTTGTGTGTTGAGTACAGAGCGAAAACAGAGCTGAAGCTACTGTAGGAGGCAATTAGCCTAGCATACTGTAACCCTCTGGACCCCATAGCGACAACATGTTCAAAACCCAATATAGCGTCCAGAGAGCATGTCCAAGCTTTGTATTGAAAATAGTTTAAAGTGTCATCAATAACCAGGGCATGGAATTATACATCATTATGTTGACATGTATGACTTTTTCACGGCTTTCCATCCAGTTTCGACAGTAATTCTAAAAATAGCTACCCAAGAAAGTGTCACCTTGTGGTGTTGTGAGGAAGATCCTGACCCACAGTACGTAGTGAAAAGTGACAAAGACACTGTCAGGCAGCTCTAGACCGTACTCTTTATAATATCATCTACAAAGACAATTCTCATCAAGCACTTGGCGACATTTGCAAGGAAAAACCTCCTTTTAACAGGCAGAAAGCTTGAGCAGAATCTAGCTCAGTATCGGCTGAAAAAAATCCATTCCCTTCTGCAAGCAACATTTGTTTACATCAGACTATAAGTACGTAGTGGAGGGCTGATAAGGTCCTCCAGGCAGGATTTTATTTGTGCAGGGAACTGTTCCTTTAAGCTAAAAACAGAGATTTATTTTTATCTGCTTTGGAAAAGAAGACCAAGGAGAAAAGGTGCGTTCAGAGGTTGCAGTAATAGAAAAGCAGCACATAGCTTCTGCCCCTGTCACCGCTCACCTACCCTTGACCTCTCCGTGCAGACAGACCGCACAGCTGGGTCAGCAGAGAAACCTCTGTGACCCAAACAGACAACTGCTCACTCCAGAACATGCAAATGAGCCCGGTAGCTCCGCCCTGGCTTGTGTTTGGCGGAAATCTACTGACACCTCCATCTGTTTAGTGAGAGGGAGGCAGGAGGGACGAGGAAGAAGAAGAGAGCATAGCAGGAGGGGGGAGACTGGGCGAATTGGTGTGACAGCGCCATGCATATCTTCAGAGGTGGTGTGTGTCGTGTGAACTACAGCTGGATGAAAATCATGTGTGTGTGCTCATGTAAATTATTTATATTCTTTTTTTTCATCTTTGATGAAAGCATGGAACATTTTCATTTCGTGATATTTTTCCAACCTGTCTTAGAGCTGTTGAGGCGCTTAGTAATTGTGTTACACTGGCTGGACTCTATGAGTCACCATTCATCACACACACACACACACACACACACACACACACACACATACTGTACACACACACACACACACACACACACACACACACACACACATATTTAAACATATACATCATGCACACTTTCAAATGCACACTGCACACTCAAAAGTTTGGAGAAAGGATTTACAATGAGCTGGCTTTGGGGAGTGTACGTGATATAGGCACTGTCAGTTGTTTTTGTGGTAGATCATCAAGCTGGGTCATAAATAACACCAGGATGCAAGGACAATGTTCCAGTTACCCTTGATGATGAAGACACTTCACTAAAATAGGAGGCTGGTAAAAATATCCCAGAGATTTAAGCATCTCGGGGTCCTTGTACAATATCGTTTTTATACTGTATTTTTGCCTGCAGAGAACACGATTACACCGTTGTCACCCCAAAATAGTCCCTATCATCATCACTGCTTAGTGCCACTCACCTAGTCTGTCCTGAACCACTCTCCAATCCAGTCCATTCAACTCGATTTTATTTATATAATACCAACTCAGACAGAAGTTATCTGATGACTAATCCATATAGAGTAGATCTAGACCGTACTCTTTATAATATTATTTACAGAGACCCAACAATTCCCACCATACGCAAGCGCTTGGCAGCGGTGGCAAGGAAAATGTACCATTAAGATAAGATTGATCCAGCACCAGGGGATTTCACAAGTAATATTACATTCACAAGCAAGTAATGTATAGAAAAAGTCATGGAGTCATGCTGGTGTTAAAGAGTCTGACAGCTGTTGGAATGAAGAACCTGTGGTAGCGCTCCTTCTTACATGGTGGGAGTAGCAGTCGTCTCAAAGTCTGCTCCCATGAATTTGAACTTTTGTACCACTGTAGAAACTCTGACTAAATAGAGTCTATTGTTTCCTGTAACTGGGGCTGATTAAGTCAGTTTTGTAGAAAAGCCAGCCAGCACTAAAGTCATTGAATAGGAAGGCAGATACTATCTGTAAGACAATTGATTTACAATGAAGACTGGACCAAATGAAAGTTCGATTTTGTTCCCTTTTGTAATCCACTTTCTCACCGTAAAACAGCAAGCAAATGAGTAACTGAATTGTGGAGTCACCCATCACTGAGCACCAACCTGATATCGGCAGTCTGAACCCAAATTAAATCAAATTTGCCATGTTTTGTGATCAAAAATAAAAGCCATGTTTGGCTTCAAATGCCACAGTGAGCGCAGGCTGGATGAACTGTTTTCACTTTCAATAGTACCTTTAGTGTTTATTTCTCACATTGAGGAACTCTTGTCTGCTCCAGCTTTGTCTAGCGAGCTCCTCTGGCATCTGTTGTAGACACCACTGAACAAACACACCTGGAAGCTGAAGTGAGTATAACGGTATTTGCCTGCAGTGCTGAATCCCGCAGCACCTGAGAACACGCCAGTGTGATTTTGTTTGGAGTAAATTGCTGGTCTTAACCTGCCATCATAATTTGCCTTGCCACTTCATCTCACGCAGAACGCAAATATAGTGAAGCAGACGAGTCGGTTTAAAATTGTGCTTTGTGAGAGCTGTGCAGTCAATCTGACATAATTTTTGCCTGCTGCTGCTCAAAGTCTATTGATGCTGAAGGCAAACTATACCCTTCATTCGTCAATCAAGTCGAGTATAGAACCTGCACATTTACATTTATACCTCATTTGCTCATCGCAGCATCATCTGTCTGGCAACATTCATCATCCGACCACACTCGTCTTTATGTGACTAATGCTTTGGTATTGTTGGCTTGCTGAGATCCAGTGTTGACCTATTGTGTGTGTACAATTATTCAAAATGTTAGGGAGGATTAGTTCTCCCAGCAGAATCCAGAAATCTTTGAAGAGCTCCCTTTTTAAAGGACTGAAGCCTCTCCATCAAATCTGTTTACTGTATAATCATTTGCAATAAATGGTCGTACTGTACCAAGATATATACCAATGTATATCTATATAAAACTGAGCCAAGGATCTGTCAAACCATTTCTGAATCATAACAAATACAAGTGAAATACAGTCACAAAGAGGTCAAAGGTCAAGATCAGAGCAGAAATATGACTGGATCATTTATGGTACATCTATAGTCAGCTGGCTGTGATATACTACTGACGTTAACACTGCAGTACGATGAGTCAAGCAGGTTCCAAAGCAACATATGTTGATTTTTTTTGTCCATTTAAGGGTTATATAATTGCGCATTTCCACTAGCACGATATGGCACGGCACGGCACGGTACGGTTCGGTTCTGTTTCCATTACAACTGAGTACCATATAGTACCTCCTCGACGTGGCCGGGGTCGTCATAACACGGCTGCACGAAACTGCCGTGACGTCATTTACACTGCGCCAAGCCACGCACAAAACCGGAAGACCAGAACAACAACAACACCAGCAACACAACAACCGACCACGGTATGGATTTTTTCTGCGAAGCCATTTTCTCGTGTTTGAGTGTAGTCGATCGCGTGCTTATGACGCTTCCAGTGACGACACTCGTCAGCCAATCAGTGGAAGGCAGTCTGCTGACGTCACGTTTTAGTATCGCTTCGGCTCACTTGGAACCAGGGCAGAGGCGATACCAAAGTAGTACCTGATACCAGGTACTACGTGCTAGTGGAAACACGCAAATACCGTGCCGTGCCGTGTCGTACCGTGCCGGTGGAAACACGGCAAAAGTGTCATACATAGAGGTAAATTATCATAATTGTTTTAAGTGTCTCTAACTGAACTGTAATAAAGAATCTCATGAAAATTCAGGGCTGACTACCCTGCGTAACGAACATCTGATATATCTAAAAGTTTCAGTATTACCTTCAGTGAGATTTATTTTTATTTATATATTTAATCTACAGCTTAGACTGAAACTAAAACTATTTTTACATACAGTTATATAACTTAATTGGTTTTGCCAATGTTTCTTCAAACCACTACTTTCAGTTTCATCATAATTAGCTTCAATTTAACAAAGACCTGCCATTAGATGGTTCAACTTCAATGAGCTTAGAGTTATAAAAGACAGTTAAGTTAAGTATACTCTGTGGGTGAAAATCAGACTCAGAGTTCTTAAAAATCTAACTGACCTGCTGGCCGCAGTTTGTCCATGTTGCAAAACAATTGTCATGTAAATGTCATGACTGATAACACGATGACTGCAAACACTTCTTTGGCCATATTTGTGATTATTTCATTAAAAGAATCAGAAGAATCATTAAAGTTTGTAAAGACTTGGTATTACCCTGAACATCACATTATATTAAGTTGCACGTTATGACTGTTTGATCCTGATAATATCAGCTGTAGATGTAAAGTATATGAGCTGGGAGATATAATCAGGATCACTTTCTTGTCCAGGATTAAAAATGAACTGAGGACTAACACTCCAAAGCACTTTCTCTCATAGAAATTGAGAGCGAAATGACCAATTTAATATTGATGGAATCATGATGGTTTTGCATGAAGCAGAGCCAAGAAAGCCAGAAAAAATGTAACACATAAGGTAAGACTATCTTATGATCAATTTAGGCTTATAAAGTTGCTATAACATTGCTTGTTTTTTGTATAAGTTGGTGGTTTAAACTCACTTATTTGTGGTTGGGATCGATGTATTTCATTAATATGCTTTAATTGAGTGTACCGCTTTAAATACTGTGTTATACAGATCATGTGTCTATCCAGATAAAATTTGCTGGCCCCAAATTTTGATCCCAGGCTGACTCTGGTGGAAATGTTTCCATCAAGCTGATTTAACTGATGCAGAGTGTTACAAATCAATGTTACTGGTCTCCACAGATCATCCGATTGAGCGCACAGGCATTTCATTTATGTAAAACTGAAGAGAGGATGATGTTCGCTTTGGAGGAGAATCAGAACAGTTACTGCTCCTGTGGAATAATAAGTGAAATCCAGAAAATTACTTTTTAAATGAGTAAGGACTAATAAATAATAAATGTGACTTCTTTTGAATAATGAGCCCAACACTGTTCCCTTGGGTAACAGTTGCATGCCACAACCCAAACTTTTGCCCTAGCAGTCTTATCTCGCTGTCCAGATATAACCAATGACAGTGTAGCTCCACATCCAGCTCAAACATCGCTGCCGTTGCTCCACGTGGGCCTGTGGCTCTTGGCAGGACTTCCATTTAGGTCAACAGCACCAGCTCTGTACTATCTGACAACTGATAACACAATGAGACCATTAGTGTTGTAGGCTTGTAGCCCGGGTCCAGCCGGCTCAGGTCTACCTGTGCCAGCTTCGGGCCATAGGGCTTGTCTCCTCGAGATTAATGATCCCTGGTGCTGCACAGAGTAGGCCACTCCTTGAGTGTGAAATACACCTCATCTGCCTGGCTGGAGCTCTGATTTATTCCTGCTCGCATGCTTGCCCTCTGTGTCTGTAGGGGGTTTGTCTTTGTTTTGCAGTCTCTGTGAATGTGTGCATGTGTGTGCTTTACAGTATGTGATTCCTCTCTGTCTAGACCTGATCTGATCCATGTGTTAATAAGTACAAAATCAAACTAATCCCTTCCAAAATTATGTTAATGTTATATTTTACTAGTTCGATCATGGACAAGTGAGTGCACTTGCGTATCTGTTTGCATCTGGATAAGCAGGCTATAACTAGGTTAATTTGAAAGACTGTAAAACTCCCACATGATTTAGCTTTAAACGTCAACAAATGTGTGGGCCTTTTCCCCCTGAATTCTCATCTTTTTGTGTAACTCATTTAGTATTACACTAGTGTGGTCTCAGTAGTTGAAACACCGATCTAGAAGGAATAAAATGAAAATTCAAATTGTTCATTTAATTGTAGTTATGCACTGGTGGACCACTCTAACTCTAAGGTTCACCCTCATATCACCATCTCCTCTGCCTTACACCCACATTCTTTAAAAAGTATGTATCAAACTCCGATTTTTTTTTTTATTATCAGTGTGTTTGATTTCTGTTCTGTTGACACTAATGAGAAACACATAAACCAGATGAGTCAAATTAGCTGGTATGTTTGGCAGAACTGTTGGTCTGTATAGATAGACCATCATTAGGCACTGAGAAGAAGTAGTCTGCAGTGTTCTTCACACAATCTCAGCATAGATTGGCTCAGGGCTCCTCATCCAGATATATGTCTTTATTTTATCTAACTGTAATATTCTCAACAGACAACACAATCAAAAAGATAAAGCAGACAGACCATACAGCTGCCCTCTAATACTACTATGTTTACTTTACAACATTGCCTTCATCAGGGGTGGTGCTGCACAGACATATCTCACATCTTCATCAGCGCTACGCAGCAAAGGGGATGAGCACAGTTCACTATGGACACCGATGAAATGTATTTTGCAGAGGCTGCTGATAGCTGTGCCTACGGGGACAAACAGAATAACAGCACTTTATACACTTCCTCTTAGTCCTTTGAAATGTGTTGAAGGTGATTCTTGGAGGTTCTGGGGCTGGTATTCCAAAATGATCTCACAAAATTATATTGGTTGGATTGGATTACATTTTTCTGACGATTAGGTATTTCAAAGCAGAGCCAAAGACATTTTAACCTTAAGATTTGGATTCAGGTTTAGTAATGAAACCGTTAATCCAATTTTTTTTGCAATCCAGACAACATGCTGTAGGGGATTTAAGGCAGGAATCTGGATGAATTTGATGCCAAATTTTAGTATCAATATATTTAAATATATTTAACTGCTTCAAGATATTCTTACCCAAGATGTTTAGTATAGTATAAACTCTAAATTCCAAATGTGATAGTAACACTTGCACCAAAACATCCAACATTTTGTATGTTTTTGTTTGTGGTCAAACAATGTGGTAGTCTACCAACAGGGATGTGGGGTCCAAACAAGGCGTTAATTGTGCTTTTTAATTGTTTAATTAGGAAAGCAGTTTAAAAACATGCACGCTAAGACCAATCATGCTGCATACTGGTGTTAAACAGAGTACAATTAACTGATAATTAGCCCGATCAGACACCATCAGTTGCCTAATGGAAAACCATTAATCAAACCATTAACCAACAGCATCCGTCAGGCAACCTCATCATAATTTAGCAGTTACCTGGTGTTTTGTAGTGGTGACAAAAATGTTAAAATCAGACATGAATTACACTAAAGCTCTATGTGTTCGTACACCAAAACTCCATTGAAGAAATATGAAATATTGATAATTTCTTACATGTCCATAAAAAGACATAACTCTAGAAACACGAAATACAGAACGTCATAAGTCTACTTGTCATTTGGCACCAATATTATTTATAAATATAAAACTGTATTTCTGTACAAGCTTTACATTAGCACAGCAGGGAATGAGAAACAAATTTAGATGTCTCACTAGAATAAGTGCTGGTTGATTAGATAAATGTCAAATTAAATGACTTATAACACTGTTAATTCAATGCCTATTGTGTGTGTATGACCGTATTTGATGGCATTTTCTGCTCAGATCCAGGTGCTGTGACTTTAGATTTGCTCATATTGAGATCACTGTGATTTAACCTGCAAATGTTTTAAAGTACTCAGAAAGAGACAGTGATTTTCATCCTTTCATCCAGGGGGAGATTTTATCATTCCGATCAAGATTACAAGTTTTGAAATACTGGCCCCAGGGGACCTAAATGATGTTATGATGCGGGACAGGACCTTGCAGAGGGTTTGCTCGGATACGCACAGAATATTAGAAATTTTACACGTTAAAAGGGATCTTAAAGAAAACCCAGTCTTTTAAGCTAAAGAGATATTGCTCCTAATCTAAGGTGGATATCACTAAGAACATGTGCCGAAATATAAGTGCAATTAAATGTAATATAGAATGTAGTGAAGTAAAAGCATAGAGGGAAATATACTTTTTATTCCACTATATGTATTTGACAGATTTACTGTAGACTGCAAATTAAACACCCACACAGGTGTTTTCAATCACTGTGGCTGATTAGACCTCAAGTCAGGTGTGAGTTAGCTGGAGCTATATTGTGAATTATACATGATGTCACCAAACTAATGATGATATATGATATAGATTTTACTTCCAAACAGAACAATAACTAGTAATTAGGTTACCTGCTTTTATGATAATGAAAGGAGAAAATCTACAGGCATCAGGCTGCTAGAAGCCATCGCAAACCCAAACCAAAGGTCTGCACTTCTTTTTAAATATCTCCAACAAAAAAAAAAAAAAAACTTACCAGCATCACACATACTGCTTCCAAAACCATCCTCCGTCTCACACCCAGCTTCCCAGACATGAACAACGGAGCTATCACGCACCTCACACTCACAACAAATGCCACCGGTCACACGCTCAATCAACACTTCACATCGCTATCATGTGGTCGGAGATACTCGACCTTAAAATGGAGAAGAGCTGATTTCAGCAGGAGTTTTGTCCCTTCAGCCCTGAACAAACTGCCCTAATGACACTGTTGTGAGCCGGGATACTACAAGGGGCTTGGATGTATACATTTAATGTATTGTGTGTTGTGCTGGCTGTGGAAACAAATCTCCCTCTGGGACAATAAATCTAAATCTAAGTCACCAAAGTGCAGACTTGCAGGAGGACAGCAGGGCTCACATTCCTCTGTTGGATGCTGATCGTGTGTTATGATGTCACAGCTTACTGCGACCTGATGTTTTGTTGTGTTTGGGTAAATTGTGGAGTGTGGCCTTTATTTTCAAGAATTCAAAATGCTTTACAACTATTGACGAATGATGAATCATGTGGGGGGGAAAAAACATCTATAAAAGGGAGATGAAGATGAACAACTGCATGCAGGAGTACCTTGAACTTGTGGATGGAATGAGATGCAGCATATATGAAAGATTATTCACATAATTTTTTTGTATGCCAGCTGAATTGATCCCATGTGTTTGTTCTTCTGCTTCTCTGTTTGCTCTGAATATAATACAATATTATGGAATGCTTTAGTTTGTGAATGTATTCCTTTTTATGAAACCATTTTCTTTTACTGTGCTCGCTGCATCACTTTAACTGTTCATATAAAAGGTTCTTTTCAGGACTACCTCCACTTTTCCTATACTTTGCATTGGGCTGCATTTATTAAAGAGAAAGTCAGATCATCACATCGTTGACAAACACAATAAAACACGTGGCTTAAAAAAGCAAAACATGCAGTGAATTAACAATGTCAGGTAAATTCTACTACTATTGTATTAATATGCTAATGTTAATGTGAATGTTAATGTTAATGTTAGGATAAGATAGATTTTTTTAGAGCATTTAGTTATTATCTGCACTGTTCCCTACACTGGCAATTTATTCTAATATTAGACAATGATGGTAATAAAGGTCATTTTGTGGGTGACGATAATTATGGTGACAGTGATTGAGATAATAATAACCACAATGACAATATCCATTATGCAGTGAATGAAGCCTGAGAGTATGGAAGAAATAACACTGGTCTTCTTGCTGCTCTCAGGTCAGCAATGTAATAACTCAGACATGACAACCACACCTTTCAATGTAGATCTCATTTGAGTCCTGAGGTCACACGTACCTTTGGTCCATCTCAAGATATTACAGGGAAATGATTTCAGACTCCTAAAATTATCTGGAGACCTTCAGGCTCATTTCAAGTGATGAGCTGTCACGGATAGAGAAAAATATACAATTTTCGCCCAATGAAAACACATTTTTTTAAAACGGTGGTTTACAACATGGGCGTTTGATCAACCAGAAGGGGTATGTTTCAGAGAAATGTAAGTGACTATAAATAATTGAATTTAAATCCCTAAAAATGAAATACAGAAAAATAAGACAACAACAAATTGTCACAGATATTGCTTTCTTTCAAGGGGTCACAAGACCAAAATTGCTGCAAACCACTGCTCTAAACATGCTTTTACATGACTGTAAGTCCTCAGCTATTTTTCATGCATCTTCATTGTTGGGTTTGACATTGTAGGATTAAATTTCCCTTGATTAAAGATTTTAAGTACTTATCAACCAGCAATTTTTGGTTTTCTTTAGTTTTCTTTATAGTCAATTTATATATTGTTTCCTTATCCCTATGTGTACATGGTAAATAGGTTAAGAGTTTATGTTTATACAGGTAGCTGTGGCTCAGAGGGAACAGTAGATCATCTAGTAATTGGGGGGTTTCTGGTTCGATCACTGGTGTGAACCCAAATTGCTCCCGTAGTATCAGTTTGAGCGTTTTGATTAGGAAGCGCTGTATTGCTCCTGTCATGTGTTAAAGAATTTAAATAATGCTAACAGGATTTTGCAGAATAAAATGTCATTGTGAAAATATAAGGATGGACAATGGAGCAGATGTAAGGGGTTGTTTCGGATGAAATGGCTGTTTCTGATTGCCTAGTCCTACTCAGAGTACATGTGATTAATCATGTGATCACTTGAGAGCTTATAAAGGTTACAGCTACATTCCACTGTGAGCAGAACTTACGTCGCTTGACAAATGTTTCTTATTCTTCCCTTTCACTGAAGACATTTCACTCCTAAATTGGCTCTTTAGAGTATTTTTGGCTCTGAAGATGAATGAATCCTGTTGACTTCTCTTGTGCTAATGCTACCACAAGTCTGACTTTTTTTTTTTTCTTTTTATTAAAATATCTCAACAACTATTGGATGGATTGCTGTGATATTTGGTAAACCCATTCATGATTCTCAGAGGAGGAAATGTAGTCCTCCTAAATTTTCATCTAGCACCATTAAAATGTTGTATCCAGTACTTTGGTTTATGACCAAACACTTGCAGTTTAGCATGCTAACATGATAAACTAAGAAAGTGAACATATACCTACATACACCTGCTAAACATGATGCTGCTAGCATTATCATTGTCAGTATGTTGATGCTACGTTCATGCTCTAGCGTGGCTATGAATTCTTATTAAGTGGAATTCTTAAATATGTTGTTAAAAATTTGCCATTTCCCATAAATAAAATGTCTTGTTGCGTTCATCTTGTCGGGACTTTGGTAGAGGTATGTGAAACTGAGAATGAACAGGGTTGGTTTATTGACCTGTCTACCTTCAACAACAACAACCAAAGTCTTCAGATTAATGATAACTGGACATGGATAGGGCTTTATGATAACATTAACAGTCGGAAGTTGAAAGAATTGATATGTTGACAGGGACATTGTCTTTACAACCTGCTTATAAGGCTCAAAACAGTTTTGCAGCAAATCAAA
This sequence comes from Sciaenops ocellatus, assembly GCA_033000465.1. Lineage (NCBI taxonomy): Eukaryota > Metazoa > Chordata > Actinopteri > Sciaenidae > Sciaenops > Sciaenops ocellatus. The sequence goes on from CP136873.1 coordinate 14,613,881, forward strand.
ACAGTGGGATGCTCTGTGAACCCTGCAAACAATGTTATCCTTCATTATGTTACGAGGGAAAAAATGACTTGTATTAGCTACACCTACGAGATATTTTATTATCATTATGAACATGTTTTGACACTGCACTCTTCTCTTAAACTTTAAAAAGCCAACACTGCAGGGAATGCTACAGAGATCTGGCAAGCATAAAAAACCAAGAGGAGGATAACAACATCCAGCTCACTTTGAAGGCATCAGGGGTCGAGCTGGCACGGATCGGCCTCAGCAGAGAGCCCTGGGCCTTCTGGTCTGACAACAGCACCTCCACATTCATTAACTGGGACACTGGCCAGCCTAATAACCACTTGTCAAGATAGCACTGTGGAAGCTTTTCCACTGTCTCAGGGAAATGAGGAGATGGAAGCTGTGAAAGGAGGATACCTTTTGTTTTAAAGGTGAATGCTGACTTACGACCACTGTAAAATTCGATTAGCACAATGTTTTTTTTATTTTATTTTGGCATGAATATGATTCATTTCTTAGCAGCGAGGAAGCAAAAAGTATTGAAGATTTAGTGGTAGCGGTGGTTTTACAGCAAGCTAGCAGTCATGACATCAGTTTAATATTGACCCCTATTCCCATCTTGTTAAGTTGCATGTCCATTGCCTACATGGTGTCAAAAAGGGCTGACAAACATCAAAATGCACTGGATAAATGTTTCAGGTTACCAGGAGATCAAGATATGACATGATAGGGAAGCTGCACATATGAACTGTGACTGGATTTAACTAGTTAATATGTTAAGCTCATTACATGCTGTGCAGAGATGTCCTATCCTTCAAATCCTCTTCTATATCCGAGTGTCGCCAAAAATATGTTTTCTTTAAATAGTGTCATCAGAGGACAATTCCAGCATTTATCTTGAGAGACTTAGTTCACCACCTGTTTATGTCTGCATTCAAATATTTGCTTAAAAACAACTGATAATGTTGAGCATCAAATTTCATTCTTGACCTTGGAAAGAGGAGTTTGACGAAAACAATCTCAACTCAAGAGCCACCCACCCACTTTTACTCAGCTTTTTGTAGGGCTTGATTTGAGTTTTATATTGTATCTTATATTTTCTATTGTGATTTATGTCAATGGTACTATATTGTGAGAGGTTTATGTAATAACAAAGTCATATTTACATCAATTGAACTACATTGTCATAAACATGTGATCTTTTATATACATTTATTTGCACTTACATTTACAATGTGAGTTAATACTTATATATATTAAGAACTTTGATATATGGGATTTGTTTTGTATTAAAAAGTATATATATGATTTGTGATTTTCTATTATTATTTACATTTTTGCCCACATAGTAAAATCTGTAATTGGAGCTTGTGAAAGTCGATAAAAGAGTAAGATAAATAAATAAATAAATAGGTGCCTCTAATTTGCTGAGTAAATTAGAAGAATGGTATGCTTCCCGCTCTCCTGTTTTGCATTTAATCCAATTGTCACCATGCAAGGGAATTCCCATGCAATCACATTGTCACCTCTTTCTCCCCTAGTCCTCAGCTTACAGTCACCTCACCCCCACCTTGTCCTCTGTAACTGCTTAGCAACCATTTAAATCAACTTGCGCCGCCGAATGCCCCTAAAGATGGATCGCTTTGCTTATCGGTCTTTTGTTGGCAGTTTGTCTTGGTTATAAGCAAACAAGGGGATAGCTGTGCTGCTAATGACCTTGGGGGTATGAACGATATTTGCGTGTATTTGTCTGTAAGTTTGTGCGTGTGTGAGGTTAGGCATATGCCTGAGGGCACGTGGCTTTTTGTTTGTGTGTGCTCGATACACAGGCGGGCATAGGAGACTATGTGAATGCATACTATATGTATCTGACCTCCTCTCATGGCTGGTCTTTCCTGCTGGGGATAAATCATGGGGATCTGTGGCAGGGTAACCCTGCTGAGGTGATTCATGGAGCTGCCTTCATGACCTTCCATTCAGGTACACAGCTGGGCCCACTTTTTCGATGTGCCCATTCATTCCTGTGACTGGACAACACCATCACCATAGGTGCTCAATATGCTCATGTGTTTGCAGAGCAAAGAGAAAGACAAACCCAGAAATTACTGACATTAAAGGTGCTTTTTTCTAAGCTAATACATGCTTATGGTCTTACTCTCTAAAGCAAACAGAGCCTCCCGCTAGCAAGTCAAGTTCACTCTTAACCAATCAAGACGATTTCATTAAAGTGAAGGACCATACTGCACTCTAGCTGTACAGCCATGTCCAAGTTTAGTACTCAAATGTGACTATTTAAAGTGATTAGCAACACTAAACATGCTGCATACATGCTGGGGTGCCTGATGTGTGGTGAAGCTCCTGTCTGTGATGCCGGCTGTTGCTCAGTCTGGGAGCTGTGTTCCAGGTCCCGCTGTCCTTCTCTGCTTCCCTTATATCCATTTAATCATTATACAATAAACACACATTTTGGGCACAAAAACACATTCACACAAACATGCACCCTGTTACTAACACATGCTTAATTTGTGTGGGTTGTTATTTATTTGTTACCAAAGTAATGATTGAAGGCACGGTTGCTGTGCAAATCTAAGTGCCTATGTTTAATTGACGATATTTTTGGTATCCAAAGAGCAATTCTTTTAAAGGTTTAACAGGTTTAATTGTCTTAAATGTGCTAAATTATAGCCTGAGTTTCTTTGCCTTGTTCAGACCGACATCCATGCTGATTCAAAAATCACAGCCATGTCACGCAACAAAACGTTTTCACGTCCGATAAGCCTTATAAAAGTTCTACATGCAAAATGGGAAGACATTTTTCATCTCCTGTCCAGAGTCCTGCACAGTTTTAACAGACCTGCTGCGCACCTGTAAAGCACAGCATCAGAACTGACCTATTACCTGCAATTATTTCTAAATCAACTCCGTACCCGACCCGGCCTGACACATTAATATAAGAATCGTGACCTGAGCAGTAGGCTAATAAAATATGCTCTGAGCTGCTGCTGGGCAGTAAAGTCAAAAACTGTAGGGGCGCACAATAAGGAGCAAACGAAACGCTAATAAACTAATAAATAAATAAATTAGTTAACCTGTGCAGATCACACAGGTGGGAGTTTTCATTAAATCACTTTCACTTCCAGTTCAGTCACACACACCTTCGAAAACTGACATGACACTGGGATCTAGCTGTTAACTGGCTCATTTGTAGATGCCAGTTATGCCTTTCGATAAATAAGGACATGAGACATAAAGCAGAAGGAGGAGCAGAAGCGCAGAGTTGAGAATGTCTCATTTCGCCCTCATTAACTGCATAGTTTGTGGAATTACAAACAGCAGCTGTAGCATCACTATAAGCTTCCTGTTCACGATAAACAGACATGCAGGTATGTACATTAATTAGGAGTTCCCAGACTTGCGGTCCTGATATTACCTTCACTGAATACAACAATATAACCATGATGGTTGTAACGATGATGACAGAGGTCCTTTTTTGTGCTATAAAATAAAATCACTGGGTTCAGTAGCTTCTATGGACACAATGACAGTGACAAAGATGGCAGACAAGAGTAAATCTGGGACAGACTCTTAGTTGTTGGCGAGAGCTTTGTGAAATGAAAGGCTGAAAGACGCCAAGCTGGCCTTCTTGCTGTTGAACTAGTAAGTAATATTAGCTGGATGCCATGTCTTGTGTTGCACTTGCATGATGTTTGACTGTGAACAAAAATCAAATTAAAATCAAAGAACGCTTTATTGCATTAAAATGTTACTCATATCATCTACAGTAGAACTTTGCACTCATGACACTGCTTGCTATAGACATCATTTGAGACACAACTGCTGCATTATATTGCTGTTAATTACACATTCAATATAGCTGCATGCAGGTCACGTCCTTGTGCCATTTCTATATGCTGGCTGCACAGTGAAGACAGAGAAGACTCTAATTCACCCACCGGCAATGACTGTCTGATAATCAGTGACTAATTCTTGTACTTCTGTAGGAGTGTTCAATATTTTTCAGCTTATGAAAGGCTTTCACTGTCCCCACTGTACTGCAAGTACAGTGCAACCTCGACCCCCCCTTGCCTCTGGGCTTTCTTTATCCTCCCCTTTACACCCCCCCCTTCTGTGGCAACACAGCTGCCCTCCATCACTTTTCCAGGCCAACTGCAGTCAGCGTCCTATTCTCTCCGTCCAAACTCTACTGTGCAGAGGACACTGTACGTTTTGATAAAAGCATCCCCCGCTGTGTACAAATGGCTGATCGATGGAAACATTTTGTCAAAAGGTCCTCACTGTGAGTATTCATCCCACGAGTTGTGTGGCTGTCTCTCTTTTCTTTGGAAAATGTTGTGATGTTGTGAATAAAGCAGACGCAGCCCATACAGTACACTACCATGTTCAATAAACACGCTAAATAGCAACTTGTAGTATTTTTTCGTCAATATTATAATCAATGTAATTGTATCTCCAAACATTGTTGTGCCACTTGAAGCCGTACAGCCGTGTATTTGTGTACAAACTCCTTCCGTAGCTTTGTAGCTTTCAGCTTTTACCTCCCAGGCAAACGGAGAACTTGGAAAGAGCAAAATAGAGCCAAATTTGCAGTGACATAATGGCAAGAATCAATATGACTTTTCCTTCCTAAATGGAAGATAATGGCATCACAATGGAGGCGTGGGGAGCTTGTCTACTCAGCCAGCCTTGATTGATCTGTTACTGCAAGAGTCACTTTGGGACCCTGCAAGGTGTCTGGACACATTAGCCTCACTGTGTGTGGGCTAACACACACACACATTCACCCAGGGTTCACTGTGCCTCTTCAAACAAAATTCATCGTCGGATCCTCTTACAGTCATATATCATCATTATGTGTTACATATATTCCATCCCATGTGTTCCAGGATCATTGTTATTAGTATGTGTATTGTTTTACAATTGTTTTCTACTTGCTCTGTGTACATCTGCTTCAGGTTGTGTGTGTTTTCCAGTTTTTCTGACCTGTTCTTCTCTAGGCTAAAAACCAGGCCAGAAAGATTACACCATCAAATACCTTTAAATCACCACTTTGAAAATTCATAAGCACCTAAGATAACATGTCTTGGACCATTCTGTGAATATACAGGAAAAAAACAAAACAAAAACAGGATCAATAATCCAATCAATCAATCAACTTCTGGTAAAACAGCAAACAAGCCAACCCTGAAAATGTCAAGGTAACAGAGACTTACTGGGATTAGCAATCTCAGAACCCATCAGCTATCATCTGACAACGGTTTAGCCTCTTGGGCCAACAGCCAATTTTTTGGGCCTCCATTGCAGCCAGTAGATATCGGGACAAAAGGTTACAAGACTTCCACCTACATCATGGTCAATACTACTTGTGCTACAAACGGAAACCAAAACGCTCCGGAAGCAAAAATCTTGGTCCCTTGCCTACAGGTTCTGCAGCATGTTTATAGAGATCAGTGGGATTAGAAACTGCAATATAATTACACAATGGCACATTTGAATCCCCATCTTGCACGACCATATACTGAAATAAAGAAATCACATAACTTACCTTAAAAAGGGTTAAAAATATACTGTAATGTAAACCCTGTCAACATTTTCTTCTACTGTTCTACTGTACTACATTTATGTCCTGCACACACCTTGTAGGCAGGTGTTTGCATTGGATAGTCAGCGTCCTAAAAGCAATTTGGTTGAGATCAGGGAAAGAGCATGTTAACTGTTAAATGTTACTAATGTGAACACCTTGCGTCTTGTGATTCAAACCGCTTTTGACTTTTCCAAATACTTTAATTATTTTCATTTAATGTTGAAACATACAGCAATTGCTGTTGCAGATTAGAAGTATATGAACTTAATTTCTAGGAGACAGCACATCAAATAGTCCTTATGTATCCTTGCCCTAAGTAGGAGTTATTTCTGTCACCTTAATGTTGCCATATATATCGTTCTGCAGGGAGAATATTTCTACATTTTTTTCAATATGTGATTTATTTTTCTGATTGTGCAGTTATACATAAATGATAAAAGTCTGAATATAAACTTTGCTATGTGATGGCTGAAGTAGCATATCCCTTTTCTGCCATGACAATAAAGAGAATGTAGTTACCCGTGAATTCTTCTCCAGGGCTGGTCCATCTATTGGTTTTAGGGGGTTTATAGGATCTGTGCTTTTCACATGCCTTGCCTGACAAGTTGCTCTCATTACCTGCAAAAATCCAATCAGCTGCACATTTTGAGCTGTACCCAGTTGAGGTGGCTTGTGTTCTTCGTTCGTAAATTGCAGTGTACGACGAATATACTTTTCTGCCTCAATGAATCTACCATTAATAAAGGCCATTTTTCAATTCCATGCAGTTTTAGCCATGATTGACACTTTTATTCTCTTTGCAGCTCAAAATGGGGACACATTTATAGGTCTATGTGAACATCTAGGTTTATTTTGATGTCAGGAGTCTGTTTCATATCATGCCGTGCAAAGGAGAAATTTAATTAGTGCCAAAAGGGGAAAAAAAAACACCATGAAGAAAAAGAAACTAGATGCTGGAAGGGTAGCAGAGAATGAGGCTTCTTACAGCTGAGATTTTGTGCATTTTGCAGCCATCATAGTTTCTCCTTCACCCTTGGAACAGGAGGGATGGGGTTGGATGGATGGGGTTGCAATCTGCGATGACACAAACACTAAAATAAGAGTTAATTCTACAAACTCAAGGATAACCAGATAAACAAATGAAAAGAAAAAAAGGAATAAAATGAGAGGAATAAAGAATACATTTAATGAACTATCCATTATGCATTAATACAGGAGCCCTTAAGGACATTATTGCCAATAATTAGATGAGAATATACTGTATATATCTTAACTATGGAGCCAGATGTTCAGCTAAGCATTTTTTCATTATCTTAAAATGTCAAACTGAGAAATGTGCAGCCTTGAGCTTTTTTCTCTTGTAATTTCTTTTGTTTGTGTTTTAGCATTTTATTAATCTTTGTGTTAGCATGTTTTGCATTTAGCATTTGTATAATTTTTGGATTTCTTTTATTTGTGCTTTATATTTTTGTATGTGTCGTGGCAACTGTTGCATTTCTAAATTTGGAGTCCATTCTAGGGGCCACCATAGTTTTTGCATTCTCTGCAGAGTGGTCATCTGCAGAGGTGCGAAGGTGCACATAGACATTAGATGATTCTCAGTGCTATAAATGTAGATTCATAATTCACTGATTCATATCACTAATCACAAAAAGAAAGACCTCTCTTCATTCAGTTTCATCTAAGATAAAAAAAAACAAACAAAAAAAAAACTTTCATGGAACTTTTTTGCTTCCTTATCAACTGCAAAAACTAAGAAAAATAAATATGTTTTACTCTTGATTTTTTTTATTTAGTGGCAGTATGAAAATGATTTGGGTAGGAAGGATGGCTGACTCATATTTCATTATAAAAAAGTGAGACCCTCCTCAGTGTTATTTCTACTTTCTCTGGAAAATTAAATACCCTTCCTCTATATGTCAAAACAATATATTTAAGACAAACATAACAAAGAGCTAAAAAAAAAGAAAAGCCAATTTCTAGACTTGACTAAAGAGCTGCTAAATGCTTTTTCAGCCACAGAATTAGCGAACTGTGAACAGGCTCCACTTCTGTGGCTGATAAAGCACTTGAGCACTGCAATATTTTCACCCTATCCCAATATAATAGTTTCAAATAAATATGAATTACCTTGACCTTTATGACCCATGGCAAACATGAAAGCCATTTGTTTTATGTACTTATTTGATCTCTATAAAAAAAAAAGTCTTGCAGAGATAAAGCTGATATTTTAATAAACTATAATAGAATAATGTGTTCTCAAAAAAGTTAGACCGCTCCCCTCTCCCACCCAGCAAATACTCATACAGTCCATTAAAACATTGTTTTGGCTTTTCCACTGACACGTTTGAAAATGAATTCACCATCATCACGATAAACACTTACTAGTAGGAGCACATACGCATGCAAGTGAGAAAGCGCTCCTATTCTTTTATTTTTGTGTTTCATTTCAAAAGTAACCTGTGAACCACAGCCAGTTGTTTTTGAATTCAAGCATAGCGAGGTTTGAGGATGAGGGAGTGACAGAAAATATTATTAAAAGTAATGTATGGCTCCATTTGTCCTCCCTTGGTCTTTGAAAATGCTCCGCTCTTTTGTCTTCACCTTCATTAATTCACCAACTCTGATAAGTAAAAGAAGGAGTGAAACAAGAGAGGAAGGACATTGCTCAAAGAGAAGTGGGAGTCGGCTCTCCTCCCGTCCACCCTACAGTACACCAGAGAGAGGGAGGTAAACAACTTTCAACACATAAATATTTAAATGTTTCATTAGATGCTGTCTCGTGAGGAGACTAAGGAGAGCTCAGGGATTTAGCTCCAGCAGCAGACGCAAAGTCAAATCTAGTCAAAGACAAATCCATCCTGTCAATAAGAACAAGGAGCCTGAATTATATATATATGAATATGTAAATGAATTATATATGTCAGTATAGAATGAGGTTTCAATATCTCTTAAAATATGCATGTTTAACAAATGATTGGCTATACAGCTTGTAAGTGCACACTTAGACATGTAAGTGCATTTAGTCATGCATCTGTGTGTGTACATATATATCATATGTTCTTATTTACTGTGTATGTAATATGTGATGACTTTCACAATATGACAGAACCACGCTAATATTGACATGTATTTAATATAATTCTTTAATTTTGTACTTTATATACATATTATTAATAATATCCCTGCTGTCATGGGGTCATTCTGAGTCGCAGCAGGCCACAATTTTATACGAAAAAGTTCTAAAAACCCATCGTACACTACCTGCTCAGCATCATATGGAAGAGAGAAACAGTTTACGACCAAGCAGCAACCTCCGTCCGGCTGAAGCCAATGCCATAGTCACCAACTGTTGTTATTCAAATGGACACTAGAGGCTGGCTACAGAACGAGTCAATCTCCATAAGCCCCCATGTTAAAATGTTTACCTTCACAGTAGGAATTAACATGTTTACAGTGACTTGTTTGAGCACCCAGGCATCATTCAATCCACCTCGGGTTTGCCAGAGCCACCACACTCTGAGCTTCACATACAGCTCTTCAAAAACCTATGGGTCACCCCAGTATACAACGTCTATATTTATACTGTCTATGTTAAAGACAAACTGGAGAATATAGTGGAGCCAGATATTTCCTTGAAGAGTTGGTGGAACAAGCTAAAACAAGAGTGACTATTGGACTTCATGGTAGACAGATAGTGTAACAATCGTTATTTAACAATTTATGAACTACAAATTAATACCTAATCTATAAAGCATTAATAAATGATGAATTAACCAGTAGTTAAGCCATTAATCCACAGCGATACCAGATTCCATAGATCACAATTTCCCAAATGTTCTTCCTGTTGAATCCTAAGCCATGTCTTGAATACAAAAGATGCCACATAAGCCTATCCAGGAGCAAGTACAGCAAATCCAGATTTTCAACACATTCACAATCTTTCTCCAGTCCTCTTCACTTTGTTTCACCTCTGTTTACTGTGCATGAATCCTGGCGTTTTGTTTATGCTTCATTTAACTTAACAACTAAAGAAAAATAATGAAAAAAAAATGTTTTGGTTTTAAAGGCCAATTATAATGAGTAACCATCTCTGTGTACATAATCCCAGCCTAAATGGTGTCACAGATCTACCATCCAAAAAAAAAAAAAAAAAAAAAAAACATAACCTATTTCTCCCATGCATTCATTAACACAAAGCAAAAACACACTTCAGTATTCTTTACTGCTAATTCATATGCAGATTAAACAGTGTTATTCAGAGTGATTAAATATACTTTGACAATGCATGTTGTAAAACAGAGTTAATAAGGTTGGCACAACAGAAGTGTTATGCAAGAAGTACCAATATAACAACAGTAAGGCAAACAGTAATTAAAGCTCCTCTTAAACACACATAACCACAAAAGTGCATAATTGGTGTAGATTTAAATTCTTTAAATATGTATCTAAAGACTTGCTAAATAAAAAAAGTCATGGTTTAGGCAGGCTATTTGTATCCCAAAGAAGAACAGACAGAATCTACAATTATGAGTCAGTCTCTCTCTAAATAAAATTTTTTCCATTTGGTTGCTTCCTCCATGTCAGTCTGACCTTCTGATGGATCCCTCGGTTCTTCATATTTTTCACCATCTACAAGACAGAATAAATCTTATTGTTCACACTGGTTTCCTGTAATCATGGCTAATTTGCTATTTGGCATGGCTAGTTTTGTAAGATTTTGTGTGGCTGACCCTAAATAATAAAGCCAAGGTCATGTGAATTGATAATCAAAGCATATTATTCAGGTGTCTACAGTTGTCACACACATAATCATACAACTTTGCATTAAAAAATAGATGCTTAGGTTCCATACCATTGAACCTGGAGGAAAAACTAGTTCTAGAGTAGTATTAGACTTGTTCCCTACTTCTAAACTAGCATTAAAGTTGTTACCTAGTTTTAAACTAAATTGTTCCCTAGTTCTAACCCTAACCTGAACCTCAGCTGTTACTAGCAAATTATGACCAAACTGTCAGCATTGCATTGTATTGTGGGTAATGTAGGCACCAGGTACCACATGGAAGTGTTTGGAAAAAAAAAAAAAACAATATCTCTAGTTCTGCTGCATTCATTCTGATCTGCTAGCATGGCTGTACACTCACATAACCCAGAGGAGGAATGAGACTTACATTGTTCAAAACAGCTTCCTGTACCAGGGGATCATTCGGGTCCACAGATCCTTCAACCTTCAGTACAATCTTGAACATCTTAATTACAGGAACTGCAACAAAAAGTGTGATTTTAGTGTGTTGTCAACAACAAATATTTGTGGACGCATCAATTTAACATCTCTGGAAACGGATAAAATAAAATTTTGTATGAAATATACATCCAAAGTTCCTCGCTCATAAAGCTGTGAGTAATCAGAAATATAATTTGTGTTTGATAACATTTGAAATTAAAATTTGGTTAGTTTATTGTCGTGAAATTTGAATGCTTACCTGAACAAATAAATGTACATGTCAAGCCACAGCGAATATCAGCCCACCCTGTCAAGAGAGTACATGCACAATTTTCCGTTCCAGGTGTATTGGGCTCGTTAACATTCCACACTCTGAGGGAAGAGTTACTCTTGTCAGACCACGTCCAACCAAGTCTGTACAAACCAATCCACCAGTGTGACTCATCAATCACGCTCAAGATCGCCTCCTTTTCTTGCTGGTTCCTCATGCTGGTCAGGTCTGTGTATTTCTCCCTGCAGTAACTTTGAGCTGATGACCAAGTCGCGGGAACCGTAACTGCGATGTACGTGTTAGTTGACTCTGAAATGATACAGCATATCCACAAGAGGGGCTACTCTTAATGATGTAGTGTAAAATTGTCATAAAATGTGTGGAATGACAGTGCTAGATAATAATTAACACAACAAAATTAAATTAAATTAATGAATGATGAATTACTTTTCAAACCAGTGTTGTAGTCCCCCTATACTGAGACCAAGTCATGACCAAGGCCCAAGTGTCCCAAGTGCCCGAGACAAGACCAAGACTTTGAGGAGTTGAGCCAAGTCAAGACTAAGATTAAGGCATTGCGAGACTGAGTCAAGACCAGACAGTATATAGCCTACATACTGTAGGTAGCTCATATGTCAACACGTTCTCATTCTTAATTCGTCAAATCTCTTTGGGTGAGGCCATCTGAGTAAGTGTTAGACTGCAGGATTGACATACTGCTGTGTGTTTCATTTTAGACACTGTTTTAGAGATGAACTCTCTGTGGTTTAGGTAGCCAGAAGATGTCTTCCCCCATCTACCCCCTTTCTTGTAGTGCATGTGAAGGGGTGGGGTGACGGTACCAAACATTTCAAGTTAAAAAGTATTTGGTTGTATTACAAGCAGGACGTTTTACATCCAATCACAGTAAAGATGTTAACAAATAAATCAGAGTCTTCTTTAAGATTAAGACAAGAGTGAGACCAAGATCGATCTGGAGTACTACAACACGGTTTCAGACTATGAAAATATTGTGAAATAAGTGCTACTCACCATCATAACAAACAAAATTTTCTAAAGCATTACATGAGCTGTCATATAGTTTGCCACCAAATATTTTCACACACTTCTGTGTACGTCGGTTTACAAAAACAAACCATGCTCCCAATTCATTGCCATCACTGTAGAGATATGTATTGTCAATGGACCACATCCAGTTGTAAACGTCATCATAGAGTCCAATCCATACAAGTCTATCAGCATTTTCCATTATTCTTCTCACTTTTTCCCAGTCCTCTTTAGTCTCTATAGTTGCCAGGTCCACAAAATTCTCTCTGCAGTAACTCTGAGCTTCAGACCAGGTTACCAACTTCTTTACATAGTGGTATTCCCTGGAGTCACCCAGTGGAAGTATTGATAGTGCTGAAAAGAAATTTGCATAAGCTTGTAAAATAAAATCAAACGTTAATTTTGTGCGTGAATGATAATTCATTAAAAAGGATGATAATTAAGTACTAACCCAGAAGCAGCAAGATCACCAATCCTGTCTTATCCATCACTGTTTTACTGTCAACAAACAGTACCACAGGGATAAATAATCCAAATAAGTGCCTAAGGAATGTTCATTATGAGTTTTACCTCAATCGGATCTTACCCTTTTGATTTCACTGATGTGTTTGTCCTGAATGTACAAGTGATGCTTTTGGTACATTTGCAACCATGCAAAGCAGAGTGCAAATCAAATAAGGAGAACACAGAAAAAAAGTGGTTAAAACTTAATTAAGACAACATTAATACGTAAAGCGTCTCACACACTTGCATACAAATGTTCGACATCTTGAGACACTGAGAACATAATATTGATCATTGCAATGAGGTTTACATGTGTAGATGATGTTCAGCCATACTACAGCTGCTCCACTTGTCAGGGAAGAACTTGCAAATGATGTCTGAACATTTTCCCTGTTTCAAGGGCAATATGACCTTGAAGTGGTTTGACACAAAGGGCTGTTTTACAAGTCAAGGAAGAGGGCTGGATGATAGGTGTACATGTCACATAACTCACTGGAGTCCACGGTTTTTGTCCTGAAACCTGAATGTTGTTAAGTTTAGATCACAGAAAAACTTTGGTTTAGGTTAAAGTTGAGGTTAAAGGTCCACTGTGTAACATTTAAGGGAATCTACTGGCAGAAATAGAATATATAATCATAAATATGTTTTCATTATTGTATAATTACCTGAAAATAACAATCATAATGTTTATGTTACATAAAAATGAGCCATTTATATATAGAGGAAGCGGGGCCTCTTCCACAGAGTCTGCCATGTTGACCCACTATGTTTCTACAGCAGCCCAGAAGGGACAAGGAGTATTTATATATCATGGCCACTGTAGTTTCTCTGTCATGCTACATCGATACTTCCACTGGGTGACTCCAGGGAATGCCACTATGTACAGAAGTTGGCAACCTGGTCTGAAGCTCAGAGTTACTGCAGAGAGAATTTTCTGGCAACTACAGAGACTAAAGAGGACTGGAAAAAAGTGAGAAGAATAATGGAAAACACTGATAGACTTGTATGAATTGGACTCTATGATGACATTTACAACTGGAGATGGTCCATTGACAATGCATACTGTATCTCTATCAACATATACAGAAGTGTGTGGAAATATTTGGCAGCAAACTATGTGCTTCGAGTGCATAAACATAACCATAAAATGTCAATGTCAATGTCGTCAGTAGGAACATTTTGTGACTGAAATAAAAAAAAACATTTGGCATTACATTTATCTCAAAACAAAATCACTGCTGCAAATTACAAGTATGTGGCTGTTCTGGGAAAAGGAGTTAAAGCTGACAACTGGTTCATTTTGATGGGTTTTAAGGGGCACAAAACACAATAATAAGCCTCAATTGCTATCATGCACTTCTTGATCTTTGCATAGGCGTATCATACAAGGTCACATCTCTGCCTTCCTGATACATTTATTTATTTGTTTGCTTGCAATCAAATTCAATTGTTAATGCTTTTTCTGTGTGCCTGGGTGTATGTGCAAGTCATGGACAGAATTACAAGGAAATTGGATTCTTACTTGTCCTTGATAAGATATGCATTAGTAAGAAAAGAATAAAAAAAAATCGATGTCCAAAATAATGCTCAAGCACATCTAGAGTGCAGCCAGCATGCTTTACATTTAAAGCATATCCATTTGCACTGTATGGCAACTGAAAGTTTTGCGACTGAGAATAAATTCTTTGCTGAAAAGGAACTGTGAGCCTTTTTGGCTCACTGTTTCCCCTGAATCAGCACCCTGCCAATTGTTTCTGGTGGCTAAAGCTTCTTAAACTAAATTACTACAGAATCAAACCATTCCCAGTGTTTGATTCTGTGTATGATAAATGATTGATTATGGTCATTAGTGAGATAGAACACTGGGCTCTCCTCTGAGCTCAAACTAATTGTGGTCTGCAAGGCTGGAAGTTCTTAGTGATCTGACTCAGGTAATTATGCCGCACTTTCATTTTCCCACTGAGGTCTTGCAAGAGTCTTATAGCCGCATACTGAAATGACCTGGCATTACTGCTAATCTGTCCTCCAAAGCCACAGCTCTCCTCTCTCCTCTAATAACATTCATTTGTTATCCTCTACCTCACACTATCAGTTCAGGAGAGATTCTCTCTCCGGGTATTAGCCTAAAAAGTGAGGACTGGAGGATACAAGTCATCATTAGGGTATCTCAATTGGGAGTAATCCAAATTCAAAGAGAAGGACAGTGGTGCAAGATGGGATCTAACTCACCGGACAAATCTCTGTAACTACCACAGTGTGTCTCCAAATGTTGGGATTATCTCTGAGAGAGCAATGCGAACTAAATTACAACTTAGGTTGGGATCAAATTTTGAAGGAATTTCTATAGCAATAATGATTTTCCATTCTGTATTGGTTAATTAAACAATGTCATTTGTTTGACGTGAAATTTCTCTACAGTTCATGTGCAGAATTCTTGCATAGGAATGTAACAGGGCCGCTTTTTTGCTTTGAGACTTTAATGTACGGCAAGCTGGTGAAATCAATGGTACTGAATGTCATGTCAAGGCAGGTCAAGTCATTTGATTTGCAGAATCTCTTATTGTATATCTTTTTACATGGATAAAGAAAGAGAGAAAGAGTGTCAATAGTATTGTGGCAATGTCACAAGGCCTCACACATCTGCAGTTACCATCGTGGAACACGGGCAGACGGAGTATGAATTCCAATTCATCTTTGCTGTTTTTCATTTGTTCTGAGGCATCATCTGTGGGTTGGGATCTTCCAAGTTGTTTTACTTTTACAATTCTGTTCATGATTGTTATTGAGAGCATCATTTGGAAAGCAGGGCTGTAAACCATCTGCATCTCCGCTATTGCCAGTCCTGTAGTTCTGTTGACTTCAGTGTTCAGAATGCACAACAGTGAGAAAAATCATCTATAAGTATGAGGCCAGGGTAACCTGCTCAAAGATGGTGGATAACTTCCCCATGGTTAGAGTTGTGAGGGCAAGATAAAGGTTAAAATCAGTAGGCCATCGGGGGTGTCATCAGCAAAGATGCAGACACTGTACCTGTCAGTTCTGGTAAAGAGGCCTGAATATGAAACTATCGATGTACTTGTTTCTAATATTATCTGACCTATGGTAAGAATTCTGCATAGTGACCAAAAGATCAGAAATGAAGCTGAAATAAGCTTCCTTTGTAGTGTCAGGATAGGAGTTCAGCTTTGTACTGAATAGACCCATTTAAGGTAGTTTAGGCGTGTGTCTCCTTAGGACACAGCAGCGCCGAACATCACGTACTGGCCATATTCATTCTTGTAGTTCTTCAAATGTTGTGCAAATGCAAACAGGAATGAACGCATGGGGCTTCAGTTCCTTTGGTTCCCTGGCATCTGCCTTATGATCCCAGAGCCATATAACAGTCTGAAATTAATTGATGGATGGCTCTTCTTGGACTTAGTGAGGGGATGAATGAGGAGTGAGCTCCCAATACAACGCTTTATCTGTTCTGACTGAGCTGCATAAGGGTTAATAAAAATCCTCAAAGCTACTATTGTGTTACTTCATCAACATGAATGAAATGTGGTGTAATTCAATTCATATTTGCAACCCCATCACCAGCTACACACGCAGATGTAGCAATCTCTCTCTTATGACATCAATGCAATTACCCCCACACCAAATCATCTCTTACATCTGCCATCCTACAGATGTCAGGGCGCCTGAAGCGTCATACATTCTATTCATGACAATCCTGATCATTTGTTTATGTGCAGATTTGTCAGTGACTGTTGCTCCATTATTACACATTGTCAGACGCACGCCCAGACCTATACATCATTTGCTATATTACTATGCATTATGTATTAGTCTCGTGCATTAAGTATGCATGCATGTGTGGTCTCACAAGCTGGATACAGTAGGAGAATGCTAAAGGACTTATCTGCTGCTGCCTTTTGACAGTGGTTCATTTTGTGGTAACCATTGATTGTGATGTTGTTCTTTCACCAAAGGACATGCCAGCAGATGTACCGACCAGACATGGACATCACTGATAAACCCTCAAGAGGGCTGTGGTCACATTTGATTGGCATTAAAGGCAGATTATTATACTCACAGCATTTTACTGATTGATGAGAAATGTTCTTCTGCCTAATTGTCAGCTTTACTATAAACCAGTGTGTCACTTACATTATTCAGTTGAGAAATAAAAAATAAAAAACACCAAATAAAATGAGAAAAGACCAGGGATCCAATAAAGTTCTAATCCTTGAATTTATTTGATTAAGTCATTTATGTTTATGTATGTTATTAGGCTCTATGTTTGGTGCTATACAGTCACTGTTCAGTGTTTATATTCTGCACTCACAGATTGTCAGTGACACATTTTTAATGGATGATCTTTGTTTTTTTGACACAAGGCTGCTTATAAATGAATGTTTTTAATATCACTTAATATCATATTAAAGTACAAAAATATGGCTGATTGCCAATATGTGAGAACTAAATATTCCTCCTCTCCTCAACACCTATTTTATATTTTTGTGCACAGAGGTTCAAAGATCAATTTATTAGGTTTTCTTGGGCTTTCACACAGCAACTTGTTATGATTCGACTGATGTTCTACACCAAGACCAACTTCATTATCACTTTTCATGTTGTGATCAGTATGTGATCGGATCGGCCAAACCACATCTGGAGGTGGTCCATCTCACATGTGTGTGTGACCATAATCCCAAGAAAAATATACAGTTTATCCATTAAGTTTGAAGGTAACCTAACTTAGCGTCTTCCCGCTTGCTAAAGCAAGTCTGGCAAAAGGTGCAAGTAAAAGCAGTAGCTAGTAAGTGTACCCTTGCAGGTGATATAAAATGTAGGAAGCCCATCTATGACATTGCTTCTGCATCGGATAGTAAGTGGTAAATTGTGAGAAAAGGACAACAATTCAAGTAATTTGAGGATAGCAACCATGTTGAATGTCAAAACCTTATAGCTGCATTTCACTTTGAGAAGAACCCATTATATGTTTACACCTTAATAGACAATATCTGAGGAACATTTGTTGGTTGTTGATCTGCTCTGGTCTGCTGTATTCACAGACAGGATGTCATGGTGCAGGAAAGGTATGGAAGGCTATATTTGAATGAAGAATTGAGATATTAATTATGCTGGAAAAGCTCAAGCCTAACCAAACCAATAAACACAAACGTTGGTTAACTGTATGGTGATATAGTGGCTCATTGGGAAGTTGATTGCTTTGGGCATTGATTTACTGATTAACTAGAACTAAATTTAAATTAACTCTCTAAACTCATTTTCATGATAATATTAAATGTACCAAAAAATATGTCATCACAAATTAACCACATCTAAAATTTAGGCAAACACAGTAGGAGGAAGAGCAGAGGTAATGCAAATAATAATAATAAGTTTTATTCAAGCGCCCCGGTGTGAAAGTGAGCCAGCATGCCAGGACCCTGAATCTGAAGCAGCCAAATGGAATTCAGCCGTCATTTACACCTGTGCTTTTCCTACTGTGACATATCAATGTCTTCTGTGAAAAAGGCCTATCCCTGTTGGACATCTTTAGATGCATAGGAACCCGAGAGACTTCTAGAAAAAGACTTTTTTGTCGTTTTCTTGCTGCTTTCACCAGGCACTGTAAAGCTTACCTCTCTGCTGTCTCTCTGGATACTTCAGGATCACACTGTCTGTTGTGAAGTGATGACAGGAGGACTTGTCATATGACCCAGCAACTCTATGTTTTCTTTGTCTTGTGCAGCAATCCTCGCTGAAAGCTTGAAAGCCTCACTTCTTACATCTTCAGTATGGGCCCGTGGCAGACCACAGTCACACAGATTCCATCTCCTGCTCTGTATTGTCACTTATCTCCTGTTGCTGTGAGACCCGGATTGTTACTTTTTTTTTTCCAAGGGTGATGAAATGATTTGACAACGCCTTCAGAATAACAGCGTTCAAAAAATGTCCTCTATCTTGTTCATCCTTTCTTTTCTCCTCACCTTTTTTTGGGATCACTTTTTTTGGTTGGTGTGTCAGACAGTGGCCTGTACAGACATTCAAATGACATGGCTTCGGCATCCATTTCCAGGCCTCAATAGTGGAGTTCCTTTTAGTAATCCTTACTTGATGAAAGCATTAGTCAAATCAACATCAGAGATAAAACCTTTTCAGATCACGTCTATTTGGTTAGAGTAAAACACCATGCAGCCCAGGCTAGTTGGATGACAAGTACATTGACTGGCTAAGAGGATAAAATTATTGCTAACTATTGCTAAAGTTCAATATAAAGTTTCATTTATGAAAGTTTGAGATTGTGTTTGACCTTAAAAAAAAAACACATGAAATGTGACTTGCAAATTGAATTCGAGCCACATTTGGAGATTTGCAGCAGACAACAGTCTGACACTGAAATACATCTGCTGGCACTTTGGGGGGAGGCTTCTGTACAGGCACATTGGAAATCTCCAACATACATAGTTACGCTTACATTGTTAACATATTATTATTATTAATCCCACGGTTTTCTTAGCAAGACACAGCCAGCACAGTATTCATGTGCCATCTCACTAGCAAATAGTCCTCGTCTTGGGATTAGGGTTAGCCAAACGGAGGCAAAGTAGGGGGAGGGCATTACGGAAAAGATTCAAAATAACATGTCGTTACCACAGCAACCTATTCAGATAGGTTGGTGTTGTCTAGACACTCAAATGAGATCTGATCATTTGCAAATACAATTGTCTTACACAGTCTGTCTTAAAGAACATATTATTCTTCTAACCGCAATATGTTCTCATGTATACGGCAAAGAGTGACTATATTATAGTTCTGTCTAGGAACTATTTTTCATTGTGCACCAACTTATTTTCATTGCCGTCCAACCACTGAGCAACAGGTGATATCAGCTGAATCTAGATTTTGTTGCAGGCCCAACATGCAAGTTGCAGGTGAGTTTAGAGAAGAGTTGCAAATATCTTTATTGCTTTATCATTTGAATGCTGAACTGTTGTGTGTAAGGCTATGTCATTTGCTCATGTGCTTGCATTTGTTTGCATACAAACTCATGCACAGTAGTTTTCCATGCATTACTCCTGTAGACTATTTTTAAGGCCCTTTCTTCTCTATTTTATTTATTGTTTATTATAGAGGGGCTCCCATCACTCTCCAGGCACGGACAGATAATGGCCAAAGGAGTGAAATGGCAGCTTCGGGCTAAAGTATGGGTTTGAAAGTGGGAGAGAGTGAAAGAACCATTTGTGTGCCTCAAACATGCTTCCAAAGTAATTTTTGTTATTGCAGACGATTCTATGGAGAAATGATTCAGTTTTTATTTTTCAGCTAATGATTACGCTCAAAACAGTTAAATACATAGATTTTTATTTCGGGGGGTTGATAGACTAAAAAAACCTCTAACATCAAAAGAGATGCTCTGTAAAGATGAATATTCATTTTTTGTTGTGCCCTCTTTTTTTCCAGCTGCTGTGAAGAGATGTGAAATCAAAGCAGCTGTGGGTGTCCACCATAAGCATGCGCCTGCAAGGAATAACAAAGTTTGGTCCAATTAAATATGATTTTCATACATGTTTCTCTTCTGTTTTAGAGATGTTGTACTTTGGGTAACGCTAAACAATTTAAATAAATCTGAATGCTGTCTTTTGTTGAAGAGCATTAAACCACGTATTAATGCCTGATTTAAAGTATCAATGCTTAAAGGAAATATAGAAAATAAATCGACTTCGTGACAGAGCGTCTAATAGATTAATTGACCTCAACGCAGTTTGAGGAACTTTTTTGCTATGATTGTAAAGTAAATCCTAAATCCTAATGCTTCTAAATATGTTTAAAACAACAGATTGAGAAATAAAAAAATCTATATGCAGAATAAGAACTGCGCTACTTGTAGTTTTTGAGGGTGAGTCAGTGTCAGCTTTATGTAGGTGACAGTAGGAGAACAAACTTAAAAATCTGCAAAGGCAACTGACACTTTTGAAATATATTCCTTTCATCAACATATGAGTGGACTTAAAAGTAATATTTTATAAGCTGAGATAATGTCTGTACGACATTGAAAACATGTTGATTGATGTCGTCTATGAGCCGTTGAAACCAATCAGAAATCAGAAAAACTTTCTAATCATTCTTATCCTGTTACATTTTCGGTTTTTCTGTCCAACCAAAAATGCAGAGACGAATGCCAGCTTGGAGTTTATTATGAAAATTAACACACAAAGCAGGTGGTGGTGGCTCAAGGCTAGAGCTGCAGGTGAAGTAATGCAAGCAGATCACAGGATTCACTGGAGAATGCTGGCTGAAGAAAGCGAGGGACTCTGGAGAATGATGCACAGGAAATTACTTGAATGAGCCACAACGTCAAAAAAAAACTTTCCAAAAAAGTACTGCTAAACTTTCAGTCAAACTTGCCAAAAAAAACATGCTGGAACTCACGAATTATAATAGCTGTAAATGACTCAAAGTTCGCAGAGTATGAACAATTAAATCACAGCACGCTAACAACTAACAACTGCACAGTCAGCCATGTCCTCTACCACACACACACACACACACACACACACACACACACACACAGACACACACACCCAGGAAGAGAGACAGAAAAGGGAGGAGAAAAGCTTGGAGAACAAAACCAAACAGCACAACAAGCATAACCATGACACTTCCACTAGACATCATAATGAGGACCACCACTTTAAACATGTGTCTTATTTTAATCACATTTTGATCGTGCAGTTGTCTCAGGAGTTTGTAATTTGCCTCTGCCTGACTGATAAAGACATTTCATTTAATATAAATTGGTGTAAAGGAAAATACCACAACACTTTGTAATCATCAGGGAATGATTTCACACACACTGCCAGTGTGTAGAATAGCAAATGTAAAATGAAGCATACATTACTTTTATGTTGTCAATAAAAGAAGAAGGCCTATTATCGCTACGCACAAGTGATTTAAATTGGTGTTTCTGCATGTCCCTTCCTGGTTACACATAGTTCCCATTAATATATGCATCTCCTCAGAGGCGTTGGAGCAGAAGGTCAGCCGTGTTGCAGCCAACCAGTGGAGCATTTATAGGGCTTCAGTACCTTGTACCAAGACATGCCATGAATGTGATGTGGTTCTCTCTCTCTCTCTCTCTCTCTCTCTCTCTCTCTATGTCTCTCTGTCATCGTGATGTGTCTGTCTCCCTCTGGCTGTCAGCTCCAGGTTAGACAGGTGACTGCTGTTGTTTTTTTTGTTTTTTTTATATCCATCCATATGGGATTGTATATCCAGACAGAATGATGACACATGTCTCCATGGAAACACTGCTATATCCATCCTCTACACAAATTCTGCCTCATCTCTCTCTCTCTCTCTCTCACTAGCGTGACCTCATCTACACAAGATTGAAAACCCTTGAATGTCCAGACCCCTGTGGAGAGCCCTCTGCATGTAAGATCTGCATAAAAACTGTACCCTTTCCGACCACGACAAACACACGGGCACCCACACTCACTTGTGCTACTTAATAAATTGTGTTCAGCCACTGGCCTGCTGTGCCCCATGGGTCAGCGTGTGGAGCAAAGAGACATTAATCATTCTGTGGGAGTGTGTGTAAGCAAACACTGGCTGAGCATCAGCACCTTGCGTCTCGTGTGTGTGTAGTGTATATATATATATATATATAATGATGTTTGTACTGGGTATATGTATGTGTATGAGCAGGTGACACTTTTCAAAATGCACTGTCTCCTGGTTTTAATATGCGTATGTGTGTCTTTTACTCTGTGCCTTCATGTGTCTGAGGTAAATGTCGATCGACCTATCTGCCTGCCCTCAGGCCTCTTTCTCCATCTCCATCCCTTCTATCTCTTCACAGCAGCTTTATTGCTTTTTTCCTCTCCTCCTTCGATTCCACTTTCCTTCTCTTTACTTCGGTCTCATTTGTGTGATGCTCTGTGCGCCTTTGTGCTCCCAGTTTTGCTTGTACAATTCATTTCACTCGCTCATCTCCTCCTTATTCCACTCCCTACCGGATCCTTTTTTTTTTTTTTCTTTCTTTTTCTTTTTTTACCCTCCCTCAATCTCACTCCCTCACATGCATTATCTATTAGCTGTGGCTTGTCAGGGCTCCAGTCCTGTGTAATGGGAGACAGGCGGGGCAGATTGCGCAGCGTCACATTAATTTGCCGTGGCTAACTGTTCGTAAACCGGAGCAGAAATCAATGTGCCACCCCCAACCTTTATCTCCCCAGTGTCATCACCACTGACACCAATACACCAGTTGCCCTTTCCAGCACCCACGGTTTCCTTTGTCTGCCAGCCCATACTCACATCACCAGCGTAAGTCAGTAAGTGTTTTTCCTCCTGTAGAAAATTCAGCTTTCTACCCAAACAAATGATCACAGTACCAGACAAAAGTTGGGACACATATTCTTGTTCAATGCGTGTTCTTTATTTTTGTTACTTTATAGATATCAAGACAATGAAATAACACTTCATATTTCTTAAAAGTGGCTTTAATGACAGCTTTGCACATGCACACATCAGCTTCATGAGGTAAGTACCTCTAATCCTCTTCCAGGTGCTTTCTAATAATAATAATCTCACAGGTTCCCTTGTGGCTACACTTAAATCGGGGATTGTGGTTGTGCCTGCTGCTGTGGTCCTGCCTCACAGCCACTACAAATGCTAATATTATCATCATTAGTTCTTTAATTAGTCACATTTTTGTTATAATTATAGTTTTAGTTATCATTATTATTATTGCATCATTGTCTCTCTCTACCCTCCCCTCTCTCCGTCTCTAAACTTAACCAGCAGCGGCAGATGGTCGCCCACCACGAGCCAGTTTCTGCCTCTTAAAAGGAAGTTTGTCCTTGCCACTATTGCCAAGTGATTGCTCATGGTTGGAATTGTTGAGTCTCTGTAAATAATGTTGTAAGAGTAAGGTCTACACCTGCTCGGAAAGTGTCAAGAGATGAGGTTTGTTATGATTCCAGCCATCCACCCATGTTCTGTAACTGCTTATCCTAATCAGGGTCACAAGGGGCTGGAGCCAATCCCAGTTGACATTTGGCGTGAAGCAGGTCCACTCTGGACAAGTCCAGTTCATCACAAGGCTGACACAGAGAGACAAACATCTGGTTAAATTTGAATTTTTCCAGGACTTTGGTTTATGACCAAACAAATGACATTCCCATCAACCTCAGTTGTACATTGTGTCTAAAGTTCTAATCAGCAATTGTTAGCATGCTAACATGCTATCCTAAGATGGTGTTCATATATCTTATCATACACCTGCTATACATCACCTAGCATGGCTGTGGACTTTCAGTCTTATTTTACAGTGAGGAAAGTAAATACTTATGCTTCACTGTTTATTTGCAGATTTTCTCTGATCAGTCATTCTTCCACTTCTCTTTATGTTTTTTTTTTTTTTTCAGTATGCAAAATTGTCAGTTGCATCCTCTCACACCTTCAAAATATGGATGATTTAGTTTCCTTGCCTGCAAATGATCAAGGGAACCAAACAGTGTTGATGTCCAACGCTCTTGTCATCCTGTCCCTTGATAAAATCAAAGTGGTTGCGTTACTTTCACTGAGAAAGACTAATTATGCTGAAAACAAATCAAGAGATGGAGAATACATTCTGATACTGAAAGACTAGCAACACACATTTTCTTACTAACATTACTGAAAATTAAACTCATTAAACTCAATAATATGGATGTATGATGTATGTCTTGTCCTTCACCGAGGCTCAAAAGAAGTGTTTTGATGAAGTAAGCATCAAACACCTAGGCTCTCCACATGCCCTGCTTATCAATAAAAGCTTTTAATCAGGGTGAGTTGCATGAAAGGCAGAAAGTATTTTCATTTCCGTTGTCTATTTCTTACTTGGCCATCAAACCGACGGAGGCACATGACGTTACAGCATGAAGCGGTTGGAGTTTTTGTTTATTTTATCTCCTCATGGATGAAGGATGAAGACAGATGCCAAGTTAGGAGTGAAGCTTACTTACTAGCTGTATTCCGTTTGAAGTAAATTAAAGAATGTCTCTTCATCTTTTTTTTTTATTTTTTTATAATGAAATATTTAATTTCAGCAAGACTGAAAACAGATTAATTAAAATGATGACTTGCAAGTGAAATGTTCTTTTCTTCTTTCCCTTTCATTTTATTGTCTGTGATTAGGAATGTTCTCTTGTACTCGGGGAACACAGGGAATATTTTCAGCTAACTAGAAACTTCTGTCGGATAGGCTGAGCCGATTTTAGAAATGCTGACTTATTGATGTGTTTTCTTCATGTCAATAATAGATGGGCATTCAAATGCATCATTCCCTGGTTTATATTTCAGCAGGTCTGAGGGCCAAGTGCTGTAAGATTTGTCTGAAACCACATTCACTGCCATGGACAGCGTCAATAAGCTGTGAGTTATTATTATGTTCAACATGCAGCATGTGTACTTGTTTCCACAGACCTTTCCCCAAAATAGAAAAAAAGGAAGTGCGGCTGATGAATCTGGCAGTTTGTGGAAGTTTAAAATTGGCCTTTGTCCCAGAAAAAACTCTAAATATAGTAACTCTCCTCCTGAATACTTGTATACATCATATTCATTCTAAGTCCCTCCATTGTGGAGTTTAAAGCTTTTAAGGTTTATACAACGGTACATTTTTATAGCTTATTAGATAATAATTATCATATATGCAACTACTATATTCAATGTGACAAAATAATTTTCTTCCTTGTAGGATATCAACTAATACCCATTTTCATTTCATTCTTGATTCATAGAATAATCATTTGGTCTAATAGTGATAGTGAAATGCCCATTACATTTTCCAAGAGCCCAAGGTGGTATTTTCAAATTGTTGACATTCCAAACCCAAAGGCATTCAATTAACTATTACAGCAGGCTAAAACGAACACTGACGAGTATTCACACTGGAGAAATTAGAAACAGTGACTGTTGGCATCCATTTTCTGTCAAAACAACAGTCAACTGATAATTTCATCTCCTCATATAATGTAGAAATCTTTTATCTGCTTTCTGCTTCTCACTTTCAGCCGTTTCACTCATCTGTTAAATGATGCAAAGTTTGAGAAATGGAACATGTCTGTCATCCAACAGCCACGAGGGTGTAAGCTAGACTCTCATTTACACTGAAAATATCCCTGCATTAAGATAATAAGATAATCAGGCATATTGCTTAGGAAACAATGAAATATGATTCAGAAAGTCCAGTTTCAATAACAACTATATGAGTCTGACAGACACTAAAACGCTGCACAGCAGTTTAATGCTATGAGACAGGATTTGATCTCTGGAAAGCTATCACATTGATAATGATTTTATCCTTTAATGTGACAGTTTCCAGGTAAACAAAGTTTAAAATCTATCGGGAATGTGCACTTTTCCATATTTGATTGGCTACAATGCTTTTTGCAGACTAGTACAATTCAAATGAATGAGGGGACTACATTGCTTTTCTTACAAGGCTAATGGTCTGAACTTGGCCTTACATATCCAAAAATCCATGAAATGAATTACTTCGATCCAACAACACATAAAAAGGCGCACCATTCATCCTGTAGAATGCAGCAATAGAAGTGAACATTAAAGCAGACGTTACCTTTCATAACACCAGAATAACTTTCCCATATACCATTTTTTTACTCCTTTTTGTGCCATGTTTGGTGTGGCCACTTTCCTTTTCCTCTTTACGTCACAACACAGTGCACGGTGACAAGACTGTGATCCCTGACAGTTTTCCAAGGAAATTATGTTTGCGTTTTCACATATGTTTATTGGAACGTGGGTCAAATTACAAGAGGAAGAAATGGTGGTGGGTGTATGCTTTGCCTGTGCACTGCCACGATCACATATCTATCATGGTATGAATTATTGGAAATGCGAAAATCTTCTCTCCTCTTATCTCCTCTTAATGAGTCATTTCTGCAAGCACAACAAGGCAAGACATTTTGGTCATATAGGGTACACCAACTACATATCTGATATTTCTATATATGTAATACATATAATTATACCTTTCAGTTACAGAATTTGCATATAGTTAGTGTGTAATGTTCAGACACAGCTTATGCACATTGCTGCATAATGATTGGCTCTATAGCACTACATCCACCTACCACCACACATACACACACGCAAAGACAAACAATCACATGTCCCTGATATACTCATGCATCAGAATGAGAAACGGCAAGGTGTCCTAATCTTAACGGGAGGGAGTGGGGGCATTTGTAATTTCTTATCCTCCGCTAATTACAGCGGTAACAAGACCCAGGAGAAGTGACGGCTGCTGGTTTAGACGTCTGCCGGCTTGACAGCAGGGTTAATTAACAGCCTTCCACCAAGATTAAGATGGGACAAAAACTAAATAGATCAAGATACACGCACACACATACTCAAGCGCAAGCGCATGCACTTATGCAGGCACACACATACACTCACACACACTAAATAGCCCTTCCACCAACAGCTTAGATTAAGATAGCCATGCCATCCCATCTATTTCAGCAGAAAATTAGCCTCCCGCTCAGTTGGACAGGCTCAGCAGACACAGGGCAAGTCGCCTCAGACCTAATGCATTCATTCATACACCTGTGTGACTTATTGGTACTGGCACATGCATGGGAGAATCATTTTGTTGATCCTCTGAATATGGCTCATGAGAGAAAGCGGAGAAAGTAAATGGCATTAGGGGGCTGACAGGTACATGACTGCAAGCTCTTTAATGTCTGTGTTGTATTCCCTACTGAGCAGATACAATGATCCTATCTATCTTTCCTCTCTGTAATGTCATAAAGTGTGGCTCTGGATGTGAAAGATTTGTCTTAGCCCTGCCTAATATACCTGGTGGTGGGAGCATTCATGCAGACACTACCAGGTTAATGTGGCTCTACATTCGTTGGGCTGTAGCGTGCGTTGCCTCCCTTACCAGCTGTCCAAATGTAACTCCATTTGGACACGGAGCCTGTATGAATAAAAGAGAGCACTTTTCACCCATGCCGCCTCTCCTTGCTGCTATCTTTGGCCTGCAGGGTCAGGAGATTGGAACCTGGAGACATGCTGCTGGTGAGTTTTGCCCCACGGGGACAAGGAAAGATTGGAGGAAGAGGGAAAGTTTGTCAAAAACACATCAACATGTCAGTTTTTTTCACGTAGTGCAAACAGTGATTTATTAGACAATGTGTCAAACATGTCAAAAACTCAGCTGCAAGTATTGTGTTTCTTATTCTGTCAGGAGAAGCCGGAATATCAGAGTTTATTAATTCTGTGCATCATGACGTCCTTTCCAACTTTTTTCAGTGATTCAGCTTTTATCTCGACATGCTTCTGTGTCACATTTTGCATTATGATGGGACAATACAGTAGAATTAAGCCTGAAAAAGCTTTTGATTGATGTGATTGGCTTCACTAAACAGTTTTTTTTTCTTTATCTGCTTTTACTGTCATTGTATGAATTGACAAAAGGTTTGATCCTGTATGTTCACGCTGTGCTGCTCTGTCATCCACATGACAATATGATTGCCAAATGTCTTTTTTATGAATATGTAACAAAATAATCAAAATCCTGATCTATGCTAGCCAGATAAGTCTGACACTGAGTTGATGTCGTTATTTTATCCTAACCAATCAGAAGTAGCTGATGCGTCCATCAACTCTTTAGCATTTTCAGTTGATGAAAGATTTGTCGTGTTGTTTGTAATCCTGTAAGTTGACTCAC
Organism: Sciaenops ocellatus; assembly: GCA_033000465.1. Lineage (NCBI taxonomy): Eukaryota > Metazoa > Chordata > Actinopteri > Sciaenidae > Sciaenops > Sciaenops ocellatus. The sequence continues at coordinate 14,642,268 of CP136873.1, forward strand.
AATGTATAGCTGCTGCAATCTACACTTGCTCACCTTGAGACCTCACAGATAGGGAAGATTTTGGGGGTCCTTCCCCCCAAATTCCTGGTGACTTTCAAAGAATGAAAATAACAAGCACACTGCAAATTTTATTTTTAATTGTCAGGAAAAAATACTTAATATACATTACAATTATTGGCCCCTCTGGCATGAACTTGTGTGAATCTCTGGCTTAACCTAATATTTATCAGTTTTCATTCATTCATTTAATTTTTTTTACATCTCTCGTGCTGTGCACCCCACAACGTGACATGGCAGGCGCAGCATGCTCACCGTAGTGCGCGTCCATTATAATCAAGTGAAGCAGCAAACATGGAGGTAAAAACCTCTCAAGTGACACGCTGTGCTACATTTGAAAAATGGCTATCTATTGGCAAAAATGTAATCTCGTCCCACTTTTTTTCGTATTCTGGCTGTGGCACAGGACAGCCCCATTCTTAATCCTATATTCAGGTGTCAGACACTGTATTTGAATCGGCGCAACTGAAAAAATAAAAGGCATGGGTGAGGATACAGAGGTCTGCCATCCAGGCAAAATCCAGATACATGAGGCTTTTGTCTAGACTAGAGATGTCTCTCAGTGCGCAGAAATTGCAGTGGCACCCTGGCTCTCTCTTCTATGCACATTCTGATTCATCCGTTGTGTGAGTAGTGCTGTCTGCGATGTATAATGCAAAGCTGAGGGAGGGTCCATGTGGAAAGAGGAAGGAGTCCCTGGTCCCGTTAGAAAGAATAAGTTGCAGTGGCATGTCTGCTAACAGCTTCCTACATTAGCACCCCAAGAGAGTCATGCCTCAATGACAGCACTGTGCTCAAAGAGGAACTGGGAGAAAGGGACCGACAAAATGGGGGGGAAGGGAGAGAGTAGAGTGAGTTGTCTGACCTTAAAGCAAAGGGGGGAAAAAAAGCTACTGGTGAAAGCTTCTGGAGAGAGCGAATGACGGGCGAACGATGGAAGACAAGTTTGGAAGTTGTAGAGGCCCGGGAGGGGGGCGGGGGGTGGCGAGGGGGAGTGTCCACCATGACTGTCGATAAGGACACTGAAAAAGAGGCAAGAACAAGCGGGCGATGAAAAGAGAGGGAGGGAGGGAGGAGAGGGTGATGACAGGAGTGTTGGAGATGAGTCGGAGCAGCGGGGAGGAGGAGGAGGAGAGAGTGGTGTCTGAAATTGAAATGCAGAGAGGAATATGGAGGAAGCGTGGGGGAGGGGGGGGCACGGGGGGCTGAAAGTTTCATGATGGTGTCACTATGGAGGCACCGAATTTTCTCACACCATCTGCGAAAGAAGCGTTCCTCTGGGGCAGCTGATGCAGAGCTTATGTGTGTATCAGTGTGTATTTGTGTGCTGCAGTGTGTGTTCGGGGACTTGAGGCAGTCTGTCTGGCCGGAGGATGTGTTTTCCGTTATTCACACATCAACACTGAATTCAGCGGGGAAGAGAAGACAAAAATGTAAGCAAAACAGAGAGAAAGAGACAGAAATATCCATGTATCCCTGGTCTCTTTCTGTGTAATTTGTGGCCTTCAGCTTCACCATACATTTCAATTGTATTCTCCTAAAACTCCCTTTTTCTATTTCACGCTGCTATTCAGCATCCTCCACAGCAGCCTAGTGATCTCTCTCATGTCCATTTTCACACGCCTGCTGTCACAAGGAGTCCTCCTGTTTTCCTTCGCCGCAGGACCTCACGTACCAAAGCGCATTTAGCCTGTAAGAAAGCGAAATGAGGAAGGTCTGCGGTCTATTTGTCGTTAATTGGCACGGCGCAACAATAGATTACCGAACATGACAGTGTCTTTTTCAGAGAAATCTATCTGCTGCGACCTCTCTGGCACTATTACAGCAAGGTCAGAGAGCACAGAGGAAAACCAATCAATACAATATTGAGTGAGAGAGTGGACCGAGCCTGATGCAAGGGGTGGGGGGGGAGCAGAAGGAGGGAAAAAAGAACACAAAGAGAGAGAGAAAGAAGGATTGCAAACGGAAAGGAGAGCGGGAGAAACTGAGAGTGTAAAAACAGGGATAAGAATGACAGAATGGAGACAGGAGAACGACTGGGGGAGGTGTGGGAAGGAAGGAAGCACATACAGTCCATGGATGAAGGATTGGAAAAAGGTAGAATTGGAGGACAGAGAGTGCCCCGAAGGTGGCTGCAATCTTGCGGGTGGCAGCAATATCAGTCTACAGCAGTGCCACAGGCACAAACACACAAACCGACGTTCGTGGAAGACTGTTGTGTTTGAGAGATGGTCAGTCTGGGGAGAATATTCTGCAGCCACAGGCACAAACACATATCGCCCCGGGGAGGTGTCTGATAGCACTGTATACAGTAAACTGTACACTGTATACTGCATGGTGGTGTGTGTACACGTGTGTGTATGTGTGTGTAAGTGGCTGTATTTTAGTGTGTGGTGGGTAGATTGTGCATATATATGTGTGCCTACAAGCCTTGAAGCATTTTCTGTTTGCATATGTATGTTTACCTGTGTGCATATATATGGTGGTGTAATACGTCTGGGTCTGTGCGCATATACATCAATTAATTTCTACATACTACAAGAAAACTACTTACATATGCACGTATACATGAAGTTCTCTTCACTGTAATCTAACTGTAAGCTCAAGTGTCTGCACAGAACATCCTTGGTGAAAGTTCTTGGTAGTCCTATCTCTGTGTCTCAATTCAGATACTCCATTAGTACACAAATATGTAGTACACTGTGTACACTATGTACTTTCTGGCACAGTGTGCCAATTTCTGCAGGGTAGCCTTGTCTCAATTCAAGTACGGCCGATGTGCACTTGACAATGACGATCACAACATTTTTACTTTTTCTTTGCAGAATAACCAGCAACCAGGAGGAGCATTAGCACCAACATTTGACTGCCAAATTATAAATATAAAACTTATGTACAGCTTACATTTGTATATTGCAGTATTAACTGCGTCAGCTTCAACTCCAGCAGCTTCCTTGGCATCCTCCTTTATCTTCACCGTGGCAACTATTGAGTGCGAGAAGCGTCCAGCGTTCTACACTCAGTTTTTTAACTGCTATGAGTGCACCATGCGGGGACTTAGAGTACACAAGTACGTGAGTTGAGACACAACGCAAGTAAAATTGCCTTATCCAAATGGATACCAGCTCTGGAAGTGCTGGAAGGTGTGTGCTCTTTATGTAGCAAGACAGAAAGTAACTGTGTGGAGGCCCGGCATGCAGCGCGTCAGACTTTCAGGTGGGAGACCTTTACAGACCTGCAAGTAATGAAGGTACCTAACCATGACCATACCTCATCCACAGTTTATTTCCCATAATAATTCCCTTAACATGCTCAGATGTTGTAAGGAAATGGTAAAAAAAATATCGCTGAACGTAACACAGGGTTTTGCACAATCATCCCATATGAACGTTCTTGTATAGCATGGCGTTGTATGTGAACAACCACAGTAGCATTGGCAAGTTGAACACCTGCTGTCATTTGCATACTTCTTGTCCAAATTGGAGACAATTATCTTTCATTACTGGCAAATATTTTGCACATTTTCAGTCTCGGTTCAAGTTCTACAAGATATTAAGCACCACCTTCATACTATTGATCAAAATATATATTCTTATTGAGCACCTCAAGAACCTCTCTGGTCTCTCTGAGAGGGTTTAAATTGGTTATGTGATTACATATCAGGGAGAACGTGTTTTGTTACTAACGGGTGATGCGTGCAGCTTTCTTTCATTTGAGACATATTTCCAAAGTACGGCCGTTCCCAATAAGATGCTGAAAGAAAATCATTCATGCATTCCTAAACAATCCATTGATGAATTGAAATTAATTCAGAACTCTGCTTCCAGACAGAAAATATCAGTCCAGTTTTAGCTAACCTGCACTAGCTCCTGATATCTTTTAGAATTGATTTTATTGGTTTCTCTCACTTTCCTTTATTCTCTTCTTATCTTTTATATTTTGTATTGTTCTTATGCTTTACTCTGCTCTTTATTTATCAACTTGTACATATTCTACTGTTCATACATGTTCTATTTGATGCCTCTTTTATTTACCCTCTTGTCTCTTTGAGCTATGCCGTCTGTATGTATAGAAGGTGCTAATTTAATAAAGTTTACACCTTAATCATCACTCCATCCAGTGATATTATACATATTTTTTCATCCTCTATTGGAATTGTCATTGTTAATTTATTTTATGTTAATTTATTTTACATCATAAGCTCAAAGTGTGACATGCATGTATGTGAACAGAACTGTGCGCATATATTGGGCTCAACATGATAGCTCTGAATGTGTGTGAGATATGAGTGTGTGTTCACCTGTGGGTTCATGTAAATGAAAGCACATTTCACATGTGTCCCTTTTCACCTTATCCTATAACAGATGCATGTTCAACATGTGAATTTGCAGAATAATAACTACCATCACTCTCACTGCACAAATTCTCTTCCTTATTTGAATTCTGTCCCTTTCTCTTCTCATTACACACAAATGGACACACACACACACACACACACACACACATACACATACACACTCGGCCCTCCTGCTTCCTCTCCTATCATAAATGCACCCCTTGCCGGCCCAGCAGTGCTCGAGTGTGATTCATATGTGTTTCGCTTCTTCGTTGTTCTGAGGTTGGAATATAGCTAAGGCTCTTCCCTGCAAGTACCTGTTCTCCCTCCCCGAGGCAGGGAGGCAGAAAGAATATGGTAAGAAGTTAGGAAGCTACAGAAAGAAAACGAAAGACAGAGGTTAGCAAGAAAGGTAGAGAGCTGGAAAATAAAGAAATGAAGCAGAAAAAAAAGACAAGGAATAAAAAAATGTTTAAAAGACTTAAACATAATCAGAAAGATAGAGGTAGATGAGAGAGGTTTCACATTTCAGGCTGGTGAATAGAGATATAAAGACAACACATATTAGCATGTGTGTGTAAGTAGATAACGAGTCGGCGTGCGAGTGCTCTGTGTTTACTGTAATTAACTACATCAATACTGTCAGACAGCTTTTCAGGCTTTGATCAGTTCCCCTGAGCCTGCCAAAAAGTCTGCAAAACACACCCGTCAATCATGGCCACTGTCCTTTATGCTAATCTTATTCCAAAAAAACAAAACAAAGGAGTACCAAAGTGATTCATTTACTTTCCGATTGGTCAAGTCGGATGGATAGAAGTGTTTCCTCTCATTGCAATTCCACTTCATCCACTTTCTGCTCCACCCATGCCTCTTTCACACTCATGACATCTATTACTTTTCCTTTTTTCACACACACACACACACACACGCACACACCTATGTACACATGCACCGCTGGCCCGATGCTGAATATGTAAATCGACATCTGCTCCAGTACCCAATCTCCAGCCCTCACCATGTGTCTGATATGCTAATGCAGCCAACACAGTTTCTTCACTCCACATCTTCCCCTCCTTTTCCCATCCCTCTGCTTCCTCTCCCCGGCACTGGCTTCTTACCCGAGCCTGCCAAGGATGAGCAGATGAGGCAGAGGAGGGGGAGAAGAGAAAGGGAGAGAGAGGAGAGAGGAGAGAGGAGAGAGAGGGGGGCTTCAAACAAAACCTGATAATGATGTTGTTATGGATGGATGTTACACACACAAACAGACATGCGAGCAACAGTGAGAAGCCGGGCTTATTAGAGAACAATAGCTGGGAATCCAGGAGAGAGATGCCGAGTGTAGGAGGAAGGACAAAGCTGCAACTCCTCTGGCGCTCTCAGTACTTCTCCCTTGTTAACCGCGTGGTTGCCGCACGACCCCCAACACCCCCACCACCCTCCTCCTCCACCGCCTCTTTCACTGACAACTTATCAGCCATGATGACACCTTGCAGTCACATCTGACACACTTGTGCTGCAGCACGTAGGTGCATGCAGGTACGGTGCACACAGTTCAAATGTGCATGCAAGCATGCACCCTCACAAACACGGCCATCACATTTGCATTGAGGAGCAAGATGGATGGCGTCCCATTGCAGGGGCATTGTTCTCAATCCAAGTCCAGGAGTGTGCTTTGATTTATAAAGGATGAAATGGGACGAGACCTGTTTCCCTGAGATCCCCAGTTGGCACAGCTTTTGCCGCTTTGACTGAGTTCTGAGTGAATACATGAATGCTAAAAGACTCTCCGCTTTTCTGGCTGCATGTGAGGCCACACTTGCTATGAGGGGGCCTGTTGAAAATGATAGGGGACAGTGTAGCGCCTGGGTGTTTATACAAATCTTGTAAAAGGGGGGAAATCTGACACAAATTGGGAGCTGTCCCACATAGCCTTACTGCCTTTTTCCCAACAGATGCAGATGAGAAACATGTATCTTCGTGCTGCTATAAAAGAATAGGAACAAGTGGTAAAATTATAAACCCGTCTGAATCGAGTTCTCTTATTACACGGACCAAGCAAACACATTTATCAAGTGAGATCTCATTAATCAAGTGAGTGCATGACCCATTTGGATCGCAAAATGAATCTGTACTAATTTCCCTGAAAAATAAAACATTTATCAGTTTCATCCTGGTTGCACCATGAAGATCAATCTCACATCTGGACTGCATCGTGTTTTCACAGTGGTTACGAGGAAAAGGAGCTGTGTGTATGTTCTACATTAACACAGTCACAGAAAACACCCTCGAATGCTATTTATTTCACATGATGAAAGTCGCCACTTAACTTTGGCAATTTTACAGAATCAGCAAGTCTCTCTGTCACATGAAAAACAAAATGTGTCCTTCAGCTAAATAATGCTGCTACAGTCATTTTTGTTTTCCTAATTCAAGACGCAAAGTGTATTAACATCATTAACATTATGAGAAATTAAATTCACAGCAGCAAATTAGTACCGGTCAGAGTTAGACTCCAGTTCCCTTTGAACTAGTCTGCAGCTCCGAGGGATGGACAAAATAATTGAAACACTTCATGAAAAAGGCTAACTTTGAAGCAACTAAATCAGAGAGGCACCAACATTCGCCCGAAGGTGAGTCACATTCAGCCGAATGGCAATTAGCAGCATGTCAACCTTAAAAGAGGTCTATCCCCCCCAGCCCCCTTTTTTTTAGAGTCTAGAGAGTCCAGAAGTTTAAATTGCAGGAGCATTAGTCATGAAAGTTGCACAAACCTTCATGTTGTGTTCTGGTCAAAAGGGACTGATTAGCAACTTTAATGTGTTTTTTTTAAATCTGATATTCTGAAGTTTCATGTCCTTTGCGTTCAATATCAAAACACTGGAAGAAAGTTTGATAATTCATGATGTGCAGGTTGCGCGGGGCTGGAGCCGCGGGGTACACCTTGTCTACACTCACAGACAACTTCACTTATTATATTACTGTATTTTGTTATATAGTATAAAGTATACACATTTGTCATGACTATTAAAGGGACCTATTATGATTTCCTTCAGTTTATGTCATATATTTAATTTTACAATGTCAAATAATGAGCTAATCATAAACCCTGTGATTTAAAGTTTACTTTTTGTTGTTAATGTTAGCGGTTAGTTACTTTAGCCACTAATCGATAACTGTTTATGGACTGGGAGCTCGAGGCACCAATGTTGGCAGTCCTTATATTGTGATATTGAAATACAGGCTGCAAGGTAGTCACAAGTAGCGGATTTCAAACCCAGTGTAGTGCAGCAAAGCACTTTCCTGTTTCTGCGAAACACAAGGTGAATACTGAGGTGTTTGTAAGATTTTGTTCAATTATTTCTGTTAATGAGAGTAGGATAAATAAAAAACTGGCAGCTGAGTGTATGTTTTGTTGTTTCATAAGATCCCAGATGCTGGTTTTGGTGGAAAAGTATCACTATCCTGAGTTGTTTGGCTAAACTCCCAAACTTACCGAATGCCAAGTTGTGTATGTTCTGTGTGGATAATACAATCCTTAAAGAAACTCAGGCAGGATGTAGAAAGACCTACTCCACCGCCGATCACATCTTTTTACTGAAACATATTGATTTGTATTGTTTTGCCTTTTCTGTTCTTATTGATTACAGTATGGCATGTGATACAGTTTGGAGGGATGGATTCTGGTACAAACTGCTGAAAGCAGATATTAAAGGCAAATTCCTGGATGTAGTAATGAATATGAAGGAAAATATCTAATCATTTGCTGTTTTTTAATATCCTTTTTTTTCTGTAAGGTTAACGGGGACTGGGTATGGTGGAAATTGATCGAGTTGATAATATTATCATGTCCACGTCAGAAAAAAAGGGGGCTGCAGAAAGCAGTGGATCATGTGCGTAATGATTGTGAGAAATGTAAACTTGAGGTCAGTGGTCTCATCTTAGTTTGTATGTAATGGAGATTGTTCATTGCTTAAATATCCAGATGCCATAATAAATTATAATGGTTCATTTAAGATTGAGCCACTGAAGAGCATTTAAGCTTAGAATTATTGCTTTCTGGGGGAAGCTGCTAAGCAGTTAAAAATCTAAAATCAGTGGGATAATGTATGAGTAGAGTGTATAACTGGGATATTTTGGATTTTACAGGTTAAGCAGATATCAGACGGCTGTGGTTTGTCTTATCATTTCTCATCAGCTGGTTAGAAGTAAGTGTTGAAAAAAGAATCAGTTTAGACAGACGTGGTAACAAAGCTCTAAAGTTGGCTGGCATCTACTAGCCAGATAAGGCTAGTAGAGAATATGATCAGGATGACGTCAAGACCAACAAGGTATCAAATATCTTGTGTGACAACATTGAGTCTACATTTGCATGTTCCGAGAATTGTGCACATGGCAAGGTTGAAGGATCACTGTGATGACTAGAAAAAGTTGGACTGCACAGCTTGAATTATTATGTGCAGATCACAGAGTCTGGTTGAGCAATGTTACGTCCTTGTAAGTCACCCTAGATGTATCATAAAGTTGAGTACTTTGCTGTGGTAATCAGGACACAAAACTGTGTACCCGAGAGATGTGAAAACCAGCATCACCTGCGACAAATGAAGATTTACAGTTGTTCAGACAGGTCCAGACATTCCTAAATATGCATGTTTCATCCACCATCCAACCATACCTGTATATGACTATGACCTATCTTAATCAGCTAGGCGATCCATATATAGTCAAAAGTTTTGGTCATTTCAATTTCCAGCACACCGCCGCCCACTACACTACTCCACTTCCTCAGCCTCCTCCCGCATTAGCATTTAGATTTAGGTGAATTCAGAATATCTTTCTTTATGTGTTCTTGTTCATTCAAATGTTGTTTGTGTATAGTGCACTGCTGGGCGGTTCGTGAGCTCCGAGACAGTGTCACCTTAGCTCACACAGATTTGTTTCTCAAGCGCTGAAGCAGAACCAAACCACCAAATTCAAATGTTTGTTTTTGTTGCAGCGAAACCATGACGTGAGCATCCAGACTCCAATGCATTAACTTAAGCTGCAGGGCACATCCCTGAGAATTCTGACAATCTGTACTGTATAAACATGAAATCAACCACATTCATGCACACATACACACTAGCAGGACAAAATGTGACTGTTCTGCCCGAGGAGACACTGTATCCAATGATATAACATGATGATGTGGCGCTGTGTTTTTATGGATTATTATTTTGTTTGTGCTCCTATGTGTAGTTATTGTGTGTGTGTTGGGCACCAGTCTGTGCAAACTTGACATACTGGACCACAAAAGACAAAGTATCTGACAAAAATGGACATCTATCCTTCCTCTGCTACCTCTTGACAGCTTGAGCAACACCCACAAAGCCTGATACAGTATCTGACACTGGGGATGACGGTGCACTTAATGCACATTGGGTACAGCACCTCTCTCTGATTACCCCCTATTCGCAGTGTCCCAACCTCTGTCTAAGACCTACCTACCTTTCCTGACCACATAGTCATGAGGCTATATGTCTATGTTTCAATGTATGTAACAAAGTGAGTAACCTGAAATTGTATTGGTTTTGAACAGAGAGATGTGGACAGGGCAGTTCAAAGGAGATGATTGTTTACTTGGTAAGAGTTCAAGGCACAGTTGGGCAACAGGTAACAGGTAATCAGTCAGCCATGCAGGTAAGGGGCAGGCTGGCAGGACCAGGAACAGGCAGGCAAGAAACTAGAGCAAAGGCTCGATGCGAAGACTGCGTCGCACATTAGAGGATGTGGCAAATGACTGGGGAAAGAGGGCTGTTAAATATATGCAACGGAGATAATGATAATGGGGAACAGGTGTGCTGGTGGGTGAAGGGATCAGGTGAATAACACCATAAAGCGATATGTTGTCATAATGACAGACAGCTCAGCGTCAGTCCTGCAAACCTTTTACTTCACAAAGCTCTCCGCAAGCCAGTTTGAAAATGACTCATCTGGTGGTCACGCTCCTTTTCCCTTTTTTAGTTTTCTCTGTCAACTTCATCTTTGGCCTCTGCTATGCCCATAGAGGCTGCTGAGGCCACTTACATCACTTGCTCTCTCGGCTCAGGTTTTTGTGCATCGCCTAGCGATCTTCTTTGCTACCAGTGTAAACTCCAACACTACTAACCCACAGGTATGACCAACTGAGCTACCTGTTCACCTCTGTGATGCTGACAACGACATTAGGTATAAAGTTCTACTCTAGCCTTTGTGACTTTCTTCATCATGGACAGCTTGATGTGCATTATTAACCATGGAAGAAGGTGTCACATACCGGCAGCTTATGCAGCATATCTTCCCAGTTATGTGTGACGATTATATGCTCAGTAAGAGTTATTCATTAGTATGTCCTCGTAGGACAAAGTGTTGTATTTGTGAACCTAATCGAATCGTACTGCAGCTACAGTATATGTAGGTTAATAGTGAATGTTTCTTAAAAAAAAGATATAAAACAATGTTTATAAAAGATTTTAATGTCCATTATACAATCACATATTTTAATTTTAAACTTCATGAAACTTCTTGAAACTTCTGTCCCATACATGGCCACTTTTTTTTTTTTTTTGTTACAAAATTGTTACGAGTACTTCAGGTCCTGCTGCTGGAAATCAGCAGTCAGGGACAAAATATATTTAGCAATGTCAGTAGTCTAATTAGAGGACCCAAAACAATTCAAAAATGTCATAAGTGCCAGCAACGCATCATCCATGCAGTACCTTACTGTGACAGAAATAAAGAAGGAAAAAAAAAGTCTTGCTAAACCAAAGCGGTCCATGGGATGGGAGGTTGTCATGGAAATGTGTCACAGAGATAGATGAGAGAACATTATACCGCAGATGATGTTACACTGTTGGGTTAGAGGTAAAAGATGTTTCCCTGAACACCTGCATAAAAACCCTGAGGCAGTGAGAGAATCTTCTTTGCAACTATTGAACTGTAACAAAGCACAAAATCATCACCTCATTTAAAATCTTCACATTAACCCTTTCACTCCCAGTTTCTGTCCTGCTTCTATTTATGTGGCTCCTAAAGTCTTCTAATAGTTTCAGATATGAGTGCGTTGCACTTTTTTCCAAAATAACCTGAACTTCTAACTTCCACTCAAGATTCTTGCTGTATTTTATATATGTCTAAAATAGTTTTTTAATAATATACACTCTATTAATCAGTGAAATCTGAAGTTTGTGGTGCAACTGACAGCAACTATCATCTTATAATCAATAAATAAGACAGGAAAAACAGATAAAGTGCCTTTCATGCAAACTCCACATAGAAAGTAAAGAGTTCAAACCAGGAACCTTCTTGCTGTGAGGCGACAGTGCTTGGACCATCTCCAGTCACCATCAATCATTGTCAAATGTTAACCAGTCAGATGAATGAACCATATAACTTAGTCAAACTCTGGACGAAGCCAGTCAGAAAACGAGACATCACAAAAAGTCTTATCGCTCCTCTTTCAGTTTTGAAATTCTCTTCAATTCAATTCAAGTGCTGCTACGTGATTTTTTAAATGAACAGTCACAGACACCTATCGTTAGACCACACTCAGACAATGCTGATTGGTCCATAAAAACTGCGTTCTGATTCAAGTGCATAGTCTGGCAAGCTGATTCAGTGATTATGAGTCAAGCTACCTTGCAAGGTTCTTGTGTCACCTCGTCTTTAGGGAAAGTCAGAGGCATCTGTGCATGACTCATATGGCAGACCTCGGCCAGACGTGAATTTTATATTGAGATGATTATTTCTCTTAATGCAAGTCACCTGTAGCACTTCTTATCAAATCTCTTAGAATGAGTCATTTTTGTATGAGGTCAAATGTCCACAGCCTATTATAAACCACGGTGGTGGATTGCTAATGATTACTAGAAGATGTAGTCACATCTCCCTTTACTGAAAACTCTACTCAAACCGTCTCTCTCTCACCATCACCATCACCATCTGTAAACATACATGTCTCATTAATGCATGTTAATGCATGTTACTAACTAAACCATTTCCCCGGAGTTTCTGTGCTTTCTCGTCCAGCAGGTTCTCATCGATCGTGGCTGCTGCTGTGGTCCTGTACGACGTCCACTACATATATTATTACTGTCATTATTGTTACCATATCTCCATTACAGTTTATAGTTGGTTAATGATTTGTTGCTGCTGTGCATCTGTGTCTCTCTATCTCTCTCTATCTCTCCCTCCCCCCTCTCTCTTTCTATCCGCCCCTCTCTATCTTTAACTCAGCCTTTTGCGGTGGATGACTGTCTTCCAATGAGCTTGGGTCTGCCCGAGGTTTCTGCCTGTTAAAAGGAAGTTTTTCCTCACCACCGTCGCCAAGTGCTTGCTCATGATGGAACTGTTGGGTCTCTGTAAATAATATTATAAAGAGTACGGTCTAGACCTGCTCTGCATGAAAAGTGTCATAAGATAACTTTTGTTATGATATGGCGCTATATATCCCTTTGCAGGGATTGCTGGGGTCTAAGGATTATTCTTTGCAAACTACAGTGGAGCCTGGGGTAGACTGGCTCCTTTTAATAAGATGTGAGCTCACTTAAAAATGTGATTTGTGAAATTTTGTTGGCTCCCGAAAGCATTGACAATATGCTAATTTTGTTATGCATTTCTAATTTTCTGTATCTTCATCATAAAGGATCATGCATAAAATTATTGATGTATGATTCATGCATGAGGGCAATTGATCACTAATTCACTTTAAATAAAGATATCAGCATGCATGCTGTTGTAGCTAAGACCATCAAAGCATGGCAGAGCTCCCCTGAAAGCCATGTTATAGTTTGCAGACTGCGTATGACCACGCAGTGACTGAGATAATTCCACAGTACTTCATCCTGTGGTGTAAACATTGGTCCTTCATGATGTTCCCATGTTTCATCACGATCACACTCTTCATACACTGCGGGTTTCATCAAATGCAGAATGAAGTCAGAGCCCTTCCACAGCCTCTCCAATCACCCAGTGTAAACACCACTGAACCTTTATAGTGTAAACATCATTGAACCTTTATAAGAAATAGATTTCCAGCTCCTTCATCTCTCAGTGCAGTGGAGGCTTTCCTACTTGAAGAAAGGTTGTTTGTGAAATGGGCACAGAACTGCAGCAAGGTGACTGAAACTGTTCTCAAGGCTGCCCCTACCCCGTCTTAGAAGAGATACTCATATATCTTTAAGATGTTTGCATTATTATATCCTCCTCCTCGGAGAGCTGCAGGACTGTGATTAGCAAAAAAGAAATTTACACACACAGCTGTCATGTTGCATTGTGCGACTGCGATTTTTACATTGTGCGGGGTGCAGTTTTCCCATGGTGTCAGCGATGCTATGATAAATGAGGGTCATTTCGATTTTAATTGAAGGTCAGCTGCAGCTGAGGCCTTAGTTGTTGAACCACTTTGAGCGTTTTGTGTCATATTTTAGAAAGAAAGCTTGCACCTTTGCTGACCTTGACCCCGGTTTAAATAGAGACACGTAAATCCTGGTTGTGAGATTGAAACACATGAATCTTAACGTAACCAGAGTAGGAATTCTAAGCACATAGAAAGATTTGTTTCTACAGTGATTAGAAGCATTTACTAGCAAGCCTTCTCTTGTGGTTTGGTGTGTGTAGGCTACTGGTGTTAATCAGAGGATCAATCATGCTAACGAAGACTTGCACTCAGCATCCAAAAGTGTAGCTACATGTTTCTGCACACTGTGTAATGTGTGTGGATTCCCTATACTTAATAATAACACCTTCTTGGGTGCTTGGCTGCACTGTACTGTAGGTGGACAGCTCGTTGTCAGCCCTTCAACATATCCTGAACACACACTCGCACACTCCACACATAGATCGGCCCATCATTAGAGTCTGGAGCACAGACACAGACGTAGGGGGGAGGTGGAGAAGAGATGGATAGACGAGAAAAGGAGAGGATGGATATCTGAGGGAGGATATTCAGGCGCATCATTAGCACCAGGGATGGAGAGATCTAGGAATAGAGGAATATAATGAAGATAAGACGATTCATTTGGGATTTTAAATTTACAAAAATATGCGAAAATGTGGAATATAAGAAGAGGCTTTTAACTGCATGCACCCTGTCATGCCTGCACAAAGCAATACATTTCCAAAGCTAGCCTAATTATTGATTGCTTGGAAATGTCAGAAAAAAAAAGGGAGACACACATTTTAGCCCAAACTAATTAACCAGAAGCTCGATTGTGATTAAGAGCGTCACAATATTGTTTTAAATATAGATTTTTTTAACTAGTTCTGCAGCATTTGAGAAGCATGTTTGCAAAATAGATACAGAGATGAAGCAGCTTCCCAATGTGAAGTTCATTAGGAGAAGCTGTGACAATTAGCTAGATATGCTCAACAGAGCAATCAAGTCCCACACAGATATTTAATTCAATTTCTCTGTGCAGAAATGGACCAGTCTCCACAGAAATGTGCACAGAGGAAAAAAGAAACTCACTTTGCAAGCAGTTTGTAATGAGCGGGACCCTCAGATTGACAGATACTCTCCGTTATCCATCTAGCTTAGCTTCTCCTGCCAGGCCTGGAATAGCAACAGTACCTGGAGTTTGATTATCATTAATTCAGTTTAATTTCCTCTACTGTGACTGAAACATTCATATGCGCACATGAATTATTGGGTTTGAATATCTAAGCTTGCATCACCAGGAAAAGGTTGGAAGACGGACTTGAAATTTTAAGCAGGACTCAATATTTGAACAGTGCATTCCTGGAAACCGCATAGAAGTTGTATTGACTTCCATCACTTGTGTTTCACTTTAGCTCTCAGAGAATATTGAGCTTATTGAAACAACATCAGTCAGTCTCTAAGGCACAAAAGTGGTGTATAAAAAATGGAAAAGGCTGCAATTATGGACTAAGAGGGATGAGTGGGATTCAGAGATGACAAAGCTAAATGGAAACAGTGTTTAACCGGAGCTGTTTGATTCATGGAGGGAAAAAATGTGCAGTTATATGTTTACAATGCACTTAAGCTGCTATAATCAATATCCTTATATAAGGCATGGATTACATGAGTACTTGTATGTGAATGATGTTGCTTGGAATGAAAAAGACGACAGACCATTTTTCTTCTCAGTTCTTCAGAGCTTTAAAGCATCATATAGCTAAACGTGTTTTACTGTTTTGGTTGACTCTCGCTGCTCTCACAGCATTGTTTTCTTCTGCAGCAATCTTTTTTTTTTTCTTTTTTCAGCAAAAAGCTCTAAAAACTCTGGAGTCTCTCAGCAGACCATGATTACTTGCAAAGTGTGGGTGAGGACTGCACCTAACTTTTTCCATTCTCTGCTGAGCTTTTAAGTATGATCGTTGGTTTTATTATTGGTTTTATTGTTGCAGTTTTTATGTTTGCTGAATTGGTCCTTAATTTTTATGCAAACTACTTTTTTGTTTTTCTTTTGGTCTTTTATTTATTCTAACATTTTATAATTATATGGCGTAATTTTATTTATGCATTGTCTATTCTGCTGGATTCTGTTCATTGTTGTCTACTTCTGTTTTATGTTTTTGTTTGTTTGTTTGTTTGACTTTTTGAGTTTTGAAGTGATCAATGGGGTTAGAATGCCCTTTGCAAGCTAATATGCTAGCTAGTGGGCTAATCTACTTGTATGTTTAGCTTTGTGAGCTATTAGCCTATTACAAATATCGTAGAAATACACTGCAATATATAGACCGCACTGTAGTCAACACAATGTTGTTTTTCTTTGAAGAAACTGGTACAATAGATACATTTTAGTACGCCTTTATTACCGACTACTAACAATGGCACTGAGCTGTGACACTTTCCACTCGATACACACTAGTAGAAGTCACGGTTTCCCTGGGCATCAGACTCACACTAAAGAATTTGAGGGAATTGGACTAGAGTACATAAATTGAAAAGAAAGGGAGAAAGGATTGAAAGAGATTTGGTGGGTGGTTAGCTTGTCACACATCTCTGGTTTGTTTTTCTGCCGAGCATTACATTAGCGACCAGCTGGTGAACATAAAGTATTTAGTAGCTAAAACATATTTCTCTCTGGAGTTGGTATCAAAATAGAGCTAAAATGAGAAAGAATACTGATTCAGCTTCATCAGATGGCCAGAAATGTGACTCCAAATTAATGCTTATGTTGTTCCACATTAGCTAGGTGTGAACTGGTAATAAGTTTGCCACATAAACTTGAAATGAGATTGTGTTGACATTAGCGAGTAGCTAAAGAAATCAGCACAGCTGTTGGATTTAGGCTGGGAGCGAGGCCTCAGCAACAACCCCCAAAATAGCGACATCAGTGTGACAGTAATGCATACATTGTAGAAAACCTGTGAGAGAAAATTTGGCAGGTGAGGAGACAGGACAACAGACCGAGAATGGAAATGAGAGACGGTGAAAGTGGAGGCGGTATAAGAAATGCAAAAAAGAAAGAGAGAGGAAGAAAGTGGACGACAGGAGAAGAGAGAGCAGAGACGATTATGTGACAGAATCAGCAGGGTTTTTTTTTTATATAACTGGAGTAAAAAAAGTCTTTTAAAGAGCTGAAGTGTTCATATATATATATATATATATATATATATATATATATATATAAGTATAAGTATGTGCATGTGAGAAATGAGAAAAGAGAGGAGTACTTTTGTGTGTGACCTCGTCTGCACATGGGGGTATGTGTGTGTGTAAGAAAGCTGTCAACTACTCCAGGCGAGAGAGTTCCAGCAGTGTGTCAACCTAATGGGCAGAAACTGGGGCAGAGTGAATTATTCAACAGCTTTTTAGGGGGAGAGGAGACGCTTCCAATATCATCCCTTAGGAAAAACGTAAGGACCCTGCTCTATAATACAGACACACACACACACACACAGAGTGCACAGCTTGTGTGCCAGACAACTATGCCATCAGACCGGTCTATGGCAACAGGTCCAAAACTCCTAAACTAATGTTCTTGTTTCTAAAAACAAACACGGCAGCAGCTAGCTCAAACCCGCTGAGACTCTCTCAATGTTAGTTAAAGGAAATACAGTTGAGCATTTGGTTCACTAGTCAGCTCACTTACACTGAGAGATAATTGGTGCAGTGGCGGTTATTCACATATCATTATCCAACACCAACATCTCTTATAAAACCTGACCCAGTTTAATAACACCAGTACCATCTGTCACTCAGAGCATCACTGGGAATGCTTAAATGTTAAAGCTCGGTCACAAGCGTTTAGAACTTAAATTTCAGTCCAAAATCTTGACTTTGAAATCACTCATCGAGGCAAAATAGATTTGCACGGTGCTTGTGGAGTAAGCTATCGTGTTAGCATTGCATTGGACCATCCAATTTAATGTTACCCTCCTCTGTTGAATGCAAAGCAACGGCAAGAGTTTTCTGCCTGTCAACTTTGCCATGAATCAAATTGACTTTAACTTACTTCAGCCACTGCACAGCCTAAAAGTTACTTGCACCACTTATGTCGCTGTGCTACTTTCTTGTGTGATCAAGTATTTGTGGATGAATATACTGATATTTTGTGAAAAGACAGAACAAAAACTCCTACATTTATAACAACAATTGGAAGAGTTCTTAACAAGTACATTAATTAGATAAATGTGCAGTTATACCACATTGTGAAGGCATCATTTTACAGAATAGTCAAATCTCAGTGAGTCAAACTGTTCACATTTGGGGGGCAACAGCAAACTAAATGAAACACAAGAGACATGAACTTGTGCTTTAGGAGTTGGGCTGCTTGGGTGATGCATTATGGGAGAAATATGTGAGCAGGTACTTTAAAATGCACTTAACTGTTTAAATAACATCAGATTGACTGTGAAACAAAAACTGGTGGTGAGGCACTGAAGAAAATTAAGCCTCGCTAACAGTGGAGCGTGATGTCTGATGAGCTCAGTGGACAGCAGGTTCTGAAAACTGGAGGTAATTGGGGTGGAGGTCGGTTGCGTCAAGCAGACACTGAAACGATGGAGGAAGAAACAGCTTAATAGCAACGTCACAGAAGCTCACAGAGGTCGTGACGAAAGGTCCAGTGTGTAGAATTTAGTTGTATCTAGTGGTGTAATCGCAGCATTGCAATATCCTCACATCACCCTCACCTTCCAAGTGTAAAGGAGAAACAACACTTGAAAGGCCCTGTCTAGAGTCACTATTTAGTTTTTCTGTTCTGGACTGCTGTAGAAACACAGTGTTTCAACATGGCAGCCTCCATGAAGGAGGACCCTCACTCACTCTAGATATAAAAGGATAATTTTTAAGTAACAAAAATAAAAAGATTTTTATTTTCAGGTGATTCTACATGCATGAAAACATAGTTATAAATATTATATTTCCAAATCTTACACACTGCACCTTTAAGTAAAAGGCGTTTATTCAGGTCAGCTCAGGTGGTCGACGTATAAATAATGGGTCAAGTTCAAGTTCTTTATTTGTCTTGTCCACAACAATCACATTAATGCAGTCGCTAGAGATGATATTGTCATTCTCAGGCTCCCTCCAACAATACTCGTACATTATGAACAAAGAAAGGATAGACACTTATTTGCACAGACCCTTCACTAAGCATCAGCAGCAAATAAACATTTTAAACCAATGTACTGTATAAGTTTTCTGTTATTAAGTGGTTGTAACTTGTGTTGGCCATTGGAGGCTTATTACAGCACCTGAGGGAATGTAAAATGTCCCTAATTTGATTCACAGAAAATCTGGTGAAAATATTGCAGTACTAGACCGAATGGATTGACACTGACAGAAACGCCAATAAGCATTTAGCACCAATACAAAATAGAAAAGTACAGATCCTGCAGGTCATCACTTAGAAACCCTCTAACGAGGACAAACCAGCCTTCCGAAAGTGTTTCTCTCCTTTTTGTCCCTGAACTCTCAGCTGCCAAAGAGTCAAACCTTATGTAACACATGACATTTACAACAAGGTCCAGTTCCCTGTCTACCTATCTGCCACTCTCTCCTGTGTCTGCCTCCCCCCTTCAAACTTCCCCCTCTCTCTCTATCCAATCTGACTCACTGACATTTAATTAGTTGGTGAGTGGAGGACGTCTCGCCACATCAGCCCTGTAGTGTTGCTGACCTTTTCCGACTGGGTCACTCATCTGCCATTAGAGCACCGCTTCCTCCACTTCACACACACACACACACACACACACACACATACATGCACACACACTTATCATTCTCTCGGTACTAACAAAGAATACTCCAGTGTGATGTTGAAATGAGCCAGCTGGTGATCTGATAATTGACAGTAAGGTGGAGTTTTCTTTTGCATAAACGAGATGAGATCATATGGACATGTTTGATGAATTATGATGCAGCCAGCCTGTGTGTGTGTGTGATTTCTCGTCTTTGTACATTGATGTGGGTTTGATGATTTGGTGAATGTTGTTTGTGTGTGTGAGGAGGCTTTCCTTTCAGTCGATTGCATCACTCTAATCATCCATCATAAGGAGAGACTAACAACTGTTATCCTTTCATCTCTGGTCAGTACAAAATGCAATTTGCAACACACATGCGCATAGATGGCTACACACAGACACACACACACACACCTGCACACGTAGTCAAAGCCAATCAGAAGTTTCCATTTCTGTCTCCCCCACATCTCCTCTCCACTCCTCAAAGCTGTGACATATCACCCAGCAACATCAGCTGCCAGACACCTCCTATCAGGATCGGTTTGGAGGCCTTTTAATCCGCCCTCTAAAGGAGTCTTTCCTGTCAATGGAGGGAAACGTGACCCTAATACCAAAGCCAGAAAAGAGAGGGGGGAGGTAGTGATGGGTGAGGGCCTGGCAGAGTGAGCTACCCAACTGGCCCCGCATACCGGTGTTGGGCTGCAGCCCAGGCAGTTTTTTTTCCAGCCAGAGAGGTTTGAAAACATCCTCCAGATCGACATAGAGGAGAGGAAAAATACAGCTTTATCATGAAGGGTGGTAGAGTTGTCGATAACTGTAGAGAGAAGTGTAAGATAAGAAGATGTGGAAAGGAATGCAAAAAAACATCTAAATACAGTGAAGAGAACATCAACGTACAGCAAAAATCATTTTTAATAAACATTTTGTAACTCTGTATTGTTTTTGTACCTCTCAATTTTTAGCTTGCCCTCAATCATAAGTTCCCAAAGTGGACTGCAACAGTACAAAGATTTGTTTACAAATCTTTCTTTAAGTCATTAACAGTCTGTGTTACTTTACATTTTCTGGCCACTTGGGGACAGCACAGCAGGCGGTAAACACAATATTTACATACTATACGCTAATTTTATTTAAGCCATAGGTCGAGGAGACACATTAGTATTCATTAGGAGTTGTGTTTTTGTCCATCTGACAAATGTAAGTCCTATAATCATTCTCCTTTTAATCTCTATAAACAAATATGTGCTGGCAAGCGACATCAGAAGTGTTCTGGTTTCTGTTTGTAGTCTGCGTAGTATTGACCAATAATGTTTGAGTGAGCTTTGGTTGCATGCAGATAAACAATCCACACAGAGAGCTAAAGAGTTGGACTGATTGACCGAAAAACAATCATGAAAGTGGGTCTGATGATGATTTAGCTTTTTATTGCATTCGTATGCAGACGTCTGCTTATAGCGGTTTGCCGAAAAGTTTCTTTCTCGTCATTCTCGGGTATGAAGTTGCAAATCGACTGCAGGGGAAGTCTTAGCCACTGGCTACGTTGAATCATCATCAGACGATAACCAAAGGCATCTTTTTAGCTCTGTTTGCTTTGCACCGACACGTTAGGTAAAAATCAGGCTAGTTACCTACTAGATACATTCACCTGGTAGCAGCTAAATTTGTGTTGTGCTAAGAGGTGTTAAAAACTCTCCGTAAAGCTACAAAACTGGAGAGTTGGGTGGTTCACTGTCGGTTCATCACTACAAGTGGCCTCTTTCACATTAAATGTAGTAATTTGTTTAAGATTGTCATTATAAAAATATGGATTCAAGCAAAAATTTGAAAAAAAATAGAGGAATATGGAACAAATACAGGCATTCACCTGCCATAAATGTGCCTCTCATTAAACCTACACCCGGTGACTTGATTGATTAGCTCATGTCAGCAGCAGAAAGCGATCTCACCTGTTCATTGGGTTGTTGAAATAATTTCCACACACATAGGCCTCTGTGGAGCATAGTTTGAAATGGAGAATGAGGTGCTGAGAGCCATCATTATGGCTCTTCCATCATTATGTCACTGCCCTGATGTTTGTCCATGTGTCATCACACCTTCCCCATCCTTCCAAGTCCAGTGGAGCCCAGTCCAGAGCAGTATATCATCTCTTTGGCCACCTGCATCGCTATATTCTCTCCAAACCCAGATTGGTCTACACGGCAGTGGTGTCCAACTATGCACCATGAATGGTCAAGAGACTGTAGCTTTTTATTCCAACCAGTAGTTTGGGCAGCTGTACCATCCAGAGATGGTGAATTAATCAGCAAACTCACGTTGTGCCGTCTTTGTAAGGAAAGGCTGCAGACTCTTGGCCCATCAAGGAACTTGTTTGCCCACCACACCACATGATGTCCAAAATACTCATAATCCTAGTGAAACCACAAACTGCACTGCTATAAAAACTGCTTCTCAAGCCTCCATTTGAAGACAAGAAACCCTGACACCTCAGCCAAGCTGCCAACTAATGTGTGTAAACAACTACAGCAAGAAACGTGTCACTGATCCCTTTGAGATCCGACAGTCTGGATCCCCTGTAGAGTCCGAACAAGATAAATGCAACCAGACTAGAGCAGTCCAGGACTACACCCCAGACTTTTCACAACAGATGACAACATTAGGTCAGAGCAGACTGTCTTTCCATCACTCCTCCATCCTTGTCGGTTGAGTCAGCTTCAGACCAGGCTGTTAGACAGACGTGTCAAGCCCCTCAGTGCCTCATTTAGCAGCGTAGTTCAGTCCGAGCTCGGGCAATGAACAATCTGTCACCACTGTAAATATACCATCATGCTGGAAGAACCACCACAAACTGAGACTTCAAGCATTAAAGGTAAAAAGTCATCCTGGGTCCTACAACATTTACCTAAGAAAAGATATGTATACTTCACCCAGATTTGTTGTTGCAAACTCAGGTACTCACACAAAGTACTAACAGAAGACCACAAGAGTACAAACATTCACTTCACAATGATAAAATGTGGTAACAAATACTGGGTCCTTATTTTTGACAGTTGGAGATTGCACTGAATAATTATTCTTTGTAAGTATGATATTTTCATTGTAACATAAGCATGTTTAGCTACTTAGCTTACATATTTGAAAAACAGTTATGGTATAGTTTCACTCTTAACATTTCATGAGAAAAAAGGCTCGGAAACCAATGTGTTTGATGAATGAACTGCTATGTCAACAGAGCTTTTGTATTTTTGGTTTTAAAGTTCAAATAAAAGAAACTGTCCATACTCTGAAATGTCCATGCACACAGCCTCTAGAGAAATCCCAACTTGACATATTAGTCTTTGATTGACACAGTCAATTGTTCTTACATTCTGTCATGCCAGGTTGTGGCTTATTTTCAGGTCACGCAATGGAAATGTTGCAAATAAATCATGGGGAAATTTCATCCTGTTCCTATCTGAACAAACACACCATCATTTAGTGTAATGAGTCCCAAGAATGCCCTTGAGCTGGAGCATATTTTCAAGCCACACTTCAGAGCTACTTCACTGTCCTTGAGGCACTCAAAGGATCCCTAGCTGCTCCAAGAATACTCTTCAAGCTCTGACCTCCAATATCCAAGAGGTAAGAGGAGAGAGAATTTCCCCGGGGATCAGCAAATTATTACATTATTTTCATTGAAAAGAAACAATTTGGTGGACAGCGGTTCAGTTCAGCAGAGATTTCAAATATCCCGCCTGTTTACCTTCAGCCATAGATAAAGAGCACACATAGCCACAAGGGGCCACAAGGTTTTAAAACTCTTCCCAATTGAGCCAAGGGAAGAAATGAAAAATGAAGGTATTTATTATAATCTGCTGCTAGTTATTTACGCTGAAGCTCTGTTTGCAGCCAAGTTCTGCCAGGTTTTGCTTCAGACAAAAGACGTGTACTTAAGGAACTGCAGGTAAAACAAATACATTTAATACTCTGCTGCAAGATTTGAAAAGTAAGTGGTTTTATTCCTGGGCAATTGCAAGTTGTTGTGACATTTTCCTATGCTGTACAAGTGAAGTGCAGAAAACCCATCATTTCTGCAACAAAGCTCGAGTTGAAGCAGTAGCCGGGTGGAGTGTTGCGTAGGCTGTCCTTTAATCAGATGGCACGAGTTCAAGCCTATGCAACAACAAACATTCGCCCTGCTCAAGTGTCCTTGACAAGACACTGAGGCTGCAGCTCTAGGGGTGCTGTTTAGTGGCCGACCCTGAGAGAAAAGGAAAATGAAAATACTCTCTTCATTATTGGTACTAATTGTCTACCAAAAGTATAATGCCATAAAACAGCAAAATCAGTAAATCCACTCACAAAGTACCTTGGATAAACCCAAGTCCTTAAATCAACCAGTTTTTGCCCGTAGTTATTACGCCACATTGATCCTCCACAGTATTCCTGCAGCTCTGTGCTTTTTGGACAGAATTTTTGGCACCGCTCTACAGTGCATTCATTTCTGCTTGTTTAGCTCATGCAGGCGTACCTTTGGATTTGCTTTTGTTGCATTTACATTGGCACCACTGGTGGTAAAAAACAATTAATCATTCATTTTTGGATTTTATACCTTAAAAGCAATTCTCCTCAGGGATGATTTGGCTCATTATGCTCACAGTTTTAAACTTTTTTAATGCACATGGACCTCCTGCCCACATACTTTTTTGTACTTTATAGGATTCCATACAAAGTAAATCTTAATGCTTCAGCACACAAAGATACATGTGCAGCCAAGTATTCTAAGGAATCATTCATTCTTAGGAACTTTACGTGTACACTGTACTTGCAGTGCCAAAAGTCTTTATTTAGTGACGCAGAAACTGGTGTTGGGTTGGTTGGATGGTCATGTACTGTAGCATACCCATCCATCCATCCATTTTCTGTAACCGCTATCCTCATCAGGGTCACGGTGGGGCTGGAGCCTATCCCAGCTGACTTTGGGTGAGAGGCGGGGCACACCCTGGACAAGTCGCCAGCTTATCACAGGACACATACTGTAGCATATCTGACAGTTTAATGCAGGAGACTGTCACAGACCACAATCATTCATTAACTTTAAGTGCTGTAGTTTATGTCTGTATGTTTATTTGTGTCTATTATCTTTCCATGACCTTAACAATACCATAGTTGTCATGTTCAAAAGTTGCTGAAGAATATAATTTTTGAAATGTTGGCAATTAATGGAGAGAATTTGAGAGGCTGCGATATTCAGTGTGCAGTCCTCCTTTTCGGATGTTACAAAATGCTACCATAGGGCATCCTGATGTTTAAGGTTTAATGTGAACTGTCCCCACTTTGAGTCCAGCTGGGGCAGGAAAAGAATTGTGTCATTGAACTTAGTCTGGAAGAGAATTGTTCAATATTGGTGTTACTGTCTGGCGATAAGGTTGTGTTTCTAACTTCGTGGCAAGAGTTTAGGGGAGAACCTTTCCTCTTTCAACATGACATGGCTCTTTTCACAAAGCCAGGTCCATAAAGAAATGTTTTTTTCTAACTTTGGTATGGAAGAACTTAACTGGCCTGCACAGAGCCCTGACCACATCACCCTCGGGATAAATTGGAAGCTGGGATAATCACCCGACATCAGTGTTGGACTTCACTAATGCCCTTGTGTCCGAATGGGAGCAAATCCCAGCAGCTAGGTTCCAAAATCTTGTGAAAAGCCTGAAACTCGAAGAGTGGAAGCTGTTATAGTTTAACTATCACGATTCAGGAATAAAATTTCATGTGGATATCCTCATACTTTTGGCCACATTGTATCATTAAACAGCAGTCAAGGAAACTGATACATTTTCATGGTATTTTAAATGATTCCTGTCTCTCTGTTTCATCATTATTTCATGTGATTTCATGAAACTGGGAAGATGATAAAAACTTTGAGGGGAATTAATCCTCATGCCCATGTTGTGATTCTGCAAGTTTCCTGTCTAATATAAAATCCCAGTCACCCCAGCAAAACATGTGCAGTACCTGTCAGGCAAGCCAAATTGTGCAAGGTTATGACACTGTCTGAGTTGTCTGCGGTGGAGCCAGTCCAGTCTGCTTCTGCATCCTAACCTGGGAGAGATAAACTTCAGGCCCAGGTGATAAAGTTGAGGATTTTTGCAGTTTGCATCCCATTACTAGATCCCTCACCTCTCTGCAACTCCTCCAGTTACAAAACCCAGTGAGAAAGAACAGGAGTGATTCATTAAGCCTATCCAGAAGTATAAAGTTAACTAACCTCATGCGGTTACACATCAGCATTCTTCTTTATCTCTCCCCTTCACCCTCTAAGGAGCTCTCTCCTGTGACTTGCCGTTCCAGAGGATGCTTCCAAAATGGCGGCTCGGGGAGCGCCGCTACTCCCCAGACTGCCGAGATGAGATGCAGGGTTCTCTCTTGTGAGTGCAACCGAGAAGAGGAAGCGATACGCAGGAAGTTGTGTGTGTATTTTTTATTTTTTTTTACTCTTTTATTTTCCTAGCTTTTCTCTGATCTGATCTGATGTGAAATCACAAATTGGCCCCTAGCCGCTGCCCCCTGTGTACATAACAGAACTCATTAAAGAGAGGAGGGTTATTAAAAAGTGATGGAGCGAGGGAGGACTCTGACAAGAAAAACTGATTCTGTTTAATAAAAGAGATGGAAGAAGGAGAAGAAGAAGGAGAAGAAGAATCTCCAGAAAGAAACTTGCTGTGGAAAAGAGGCTAGGCAATGAGGGAGCTGTGATGAGAGACACTGCTGTTCACTTACTATTCACTTTCACGGGTGGCTTGCACAAATACTCCAGATTCTTCAGAGGCTTTGGACATGTTTAGATATTAATTTTGCAACAGATGAAAATAGGGAATAGGACATCTTTTCCAGCGGCACCGGTGCCCTACATATGGACTAAAGCTGAGCCGAGACAATGCGGTGTGAAGGCAACAACTCGGCCGGCTGCAGAGTAAATTGTATGTTGCTTCTTGAATCCCAACAATGAGTAAAAGTCCCTTGAGGTCTAAGCTAAAAATACACCACTATTATTGTTCACTTAAGATAAAAGCATTTCTTAAATGACTATATCATAACGTCTCCCCTGCTCAGGGCAGTAGTTTTGTGGAGAGGGTGATTGGAACAGCAGCGAGAGATCTCTGGTGTTCTGCCTCATGGATGTTCATCTATAATTCATCCGTTGTGACTGGGAACACATACATGAAATGCGAGCAAAGTAAATCTTGGAGGATTGCGAGGGAACGTCGAGAAGGAAAGAGGAGTGGATGGTAAAAACTTAACGAGGTGCGAGGAACGATGGATGGAAAGACAAAGAGAGGGTGGAGGCAAACAGGCAGTGAGGAGGTCTGGTAGGGGGAGGGATGAGAGTTTATTCCAGGTTGTTTGTTCTCCAGAGGCTACTGTGGATCCAGATGGACTGAGGCTGAGAGGGAACAGAATGTGCATCAATATTTACTTGCTTTCACTCACTTTTCCCACCAAGACTGGAAAAAAAGCAGAACAGTGGGCACGCACGTAGCCATGTAGACTTCACATGCAGATTTGCTAATGAGAGATTATGCACAATGCCTTGTAGAGGCAGATCTACTTTGATCACACATGCTTGAATGAGTCATATCGTAATATATATATATATATATATATATATATATATATATATATATATATATATATACACATAAATATGCATCATAGATGTTTTAAAAAGTTGATGTCTTTATATGTTAGAAATCATATGCAAATGCATCCTTGTGTATGTGACCGACCTTGTATCTCTCTGCACCTGCCACTTCATATCCGTGAGTAAAAACTGTGTACGTGCCTTGAGGTTCTGTCAACAACAAAAAAGAGCTTTCTTGCCTCTGTGAACGACTGAAATGGAGAGGAGAGACGAAGAGGGAGAACGATGAGTCAGTCATGTCTGTTGGCTTTGCTGCTCCTTAGTCGAATCACTGCTGAGCAACCAGCAATAACTGAAGAGACGATATAACCTGTGGCCCGCAGCATCCCACCTGTATGTCTCTGCAGAAACAAAACCACCTGGCCCATTCAACATTCTCCCGAGGCCTCATTTATAAATATTACAAATACACAGAGGTGGTGTTGGAAAATAGTGTATGCCACTCCCCAGGCAAATGTTAAGCTTTAGAAAAACTAATCTGCCAGGAGAATGCGTGCAGCGTTACAGAAACTATGGTGTATGGAAATCATGGCTGGATCAACCTGCTGGAGCAGCCCGGGGCAAAACTGGGCTTCCATTAACCCACCTCCCTCCACTTCCCTGTGTATCAGTCCTACGGAAGATCAAATGGCTTAAAATTCGATGTGTGGCGTGCTTTAAATCAGTCGATAAGGCAGGACTGCCGTGAACCTGTGAGTTGTTTTAAAAGCGCATATTCACAGACAAATGTTCAGATGACACGCAGTAACTTCCAGTGCATTCAGAGTATTGGGGCTTTCCAGGTTGGTAACCCATCTTTTGATTCCAGAAGCATGTGGAGATGGGGGCAAATGGTGACACAGATGTCTTATTTCTTTTGATGTAATGCTCTTTCTTTACCTACTTTGTCTCTGAAACCTATAAAGTGTGTACTTTTGTGGGCAAAAGACATGAATGGCCTGCTTTACCTGCAATTTCTTTACTTAAGTCCCTGCTCCATGCACATATCTATAGAAAGGTGTTAACATAATGTATTTTTATATTAAAGACACTCCCAACAGGCAAGCAGTAAAACTAGAATGATGTTCAAATCATTTTATTTGAAAGCCAATGCTTTCGGCACATCATCCCACATGAATGAATTGTAATAAGCTAATTTAAGCATTATTGTGGATTATTGTGTGTGCGTCCCCTTCAGGGGTGTTTCACTGGGAGTGTAGCTTTGGGAATAGCCTGCAAATAATATAGAGTTGTTTTTTTCCTAATTGAGTCCGACAGTTTGCGTGTTGTTGAATTTATAGGACAAAGTATAGTACCTTCTGTTTGGCCATTCATCCTTATTTTTGCACTATTTTTATCCATTATTCCTTTTTTGCATGTTAAAGCACTTTGTTCTGAAAAAGTGCTACACAAACAACATTTGTTGGTCATTCATCTTTGTTCCCCAGTGAACCCTACAAGTATAGTTACAGGACATGAAGATATATAAAAAAGACAGTGTGCTAGAATAGAAATCCACAAAGTTAGGGATCATGCTCACTCAGGCGTTCCTTAAACAGGCATCGACTGGGAGACCCCAAGGACCTGGAAGTGAAAGCAAGCTTTGACCAGGGAATGAACCTGGTCGCAGGTGCTCAACCGTAACACCGGCAGTCAATGAGCCAGAGTGAGGCAACAGGCAAATAAATGCAATTAGTGCAAATTTGCTTTGACAATTAGCAGCGGTTAGCTCAGCTCACCTTTTGCTTGGTCCACACAGACTTCCTGCGAAAACAAAGATCCCTCATTGTGCTTCATCTCTTCATCTGCCTCATTGATTCTTTTCATCCTGTATGCTGGTGAATACTATACATTTATCTTCGAAGATCTTGTCAGCTTCATGGCTCTCTGTACAAGGTAGCTACACAAAGCCAAGGTCAAGCTGTGTGGCTGACAGGAGGGCGATGAATAGAGGTAAACAGGGAGGGTTTGGGTTACCTCTGTGTCTCCTGTGGCTGCTTGTAGCATCGCCGCCGCCATGTCCATCCTTGTCTCATCTTGCTCCAGTTCCTTTGGCTTTGAAGGGCATGCCTGCTTGCATGTCAGACATTAGAGGTGTGTGTGTGTTTGTGTCTTGATGTCTTTTTCCTGGAGGCGGAGGAGGCAGAGGGCAACGGAGTCATGCCGACTTCAACTCTGGGAGAGTGTGTATGTGTGTGCACTGTATGTGAAGTGGAGACGGGGAGAGAATAGAGGCACTGGTCTGTATAATGGAGTAAGAACTCAGCCAGCATCTAGGAGCCTTCATCTGTCTGCTGCAGTACCAAGACACACACATACACACACACACTATTTCCTGGCCCACAGACCTAACCAGACCAGCTGTAATTTGTCATTTGGCTGCGAACTGGGCCGTCAGCACTGGGTTACTTTTAGCTTCCGGCTTGATGGTAATCCCTCCCTTTGAAGGCCGGCCAATCCAATCTCATGGCTGACATTGCCAGAGAGAACTACACCATTGTGACCTTTATGGCGTACCAGCTAATCTTTCCTCAACAAGAGAGTGAGAGAGAGAGTGGAAAACTGGCAACAAGTTCAACAGGCTTACTTGTCCTCCATAACTCCTTTCTCCTCATCCTCTGTTTTTTTCCCGCAGAAAACACTCAAAGCCCTTTTCCCAACATGCACTGTCTAGTCACTTGGTTTTAGAAAAATGAAGAAAAAGTCACGCAGCCCTCTTAGTCACTTGACATTTAGCAATCCTCATGTTTCTGCTTCTGGCTCAGTGTTCTGGGTGTGTAGAGAGGTGGCCTGCGCTCTGTTCATGTCCCTGGCAGCATTTGACACATTTACAGACGTGTCGTCATTTAAGGCTTTTTCACACCCAGTTGGTTTAAATCACTTATCTCGGTGGTTTCACCTTTAATTTTGGCTGCACAGGCCTCGTGAGAACACGAGAGTTGGATAGAGAGCTTGTTGAGTGGGAGGATCGGGTTCAGCAACCTGAAGCACTTCATTTGGAGCGTGATCATGGGTAACAAACTGAACGCCAACATAAAATGTATAGTCACTCCATACTACGATTTCCAGGACAGCACACTGAATGAGACAAGATGTCACATCACCAGGGGCTACCACAAATAATCTTGTTCTTTCTCGTGAGACAAGAAAAAAAAACAGCAAAATTAAGATATTGTAAAAACTCAAGACGAAAGAACACATCTCGCTACAGTGTGCTGGTTCTGGACGTTGCCATCTTGGCAATCTTGCCTCCGCCATCTCATGGCTAATCTAAAAATGGGCAAAGACGTGAAACGTCGGTGGAGCTGAGGTGGGCCGAATGAAGCCTCGTTGCTCAAACAAGCCACCCGTAACGGCACCCAAATGTCAATCAAAGCAGCTACACTCTTAATTCTGTATAACTTTAATCTTTACTTTAACTTGAACAGGTGATTTATATGAATATTCAGTTCTCATGAACGGGGAAATTAGCTATAGGGACTAAAACCATGTTTTGTAACAGGTTGTAAACATGTTCATTTCTGCTGTGAAGGAAGCTTATGGAGACAAACTGCAGTTTTGACACTACTACATTGGCGTCATTTCAGATTCACTAATTTGCATCTACGTTTCACTGACTTGCGTCGCATATTTGCGGCTTCGTCCCTCCCACAGGAGGGAATAAATGAGCAACATGTTTTTCGAGAAATGAGACCTCCTTTCCTGGATTAGCTGTCAGTTAACAGCTGTAGAGACTTTTGATGGAGTTTGTGTCTGCACATGTGCACCTTGCTGATACTAATAAAGACACAAAGTTATCAGTGCCAGAGCAGCAGTGTTTTCTCTCTGTAGCCTGTTACCTGTTTAACAATCACCTGCACATGAACAACAACCTGCATTTATGCTGGGTGTCCTGCTCGGAGGGACAAAACCATTTCTGCTGGCAGAATGTTTTTTATATTTTTCATTCATTATTTATATCTGTATGTATTGATATTCGAATTGTGAATTCATTATAGAATAACCCAGAATTTGATTGAGGTCTTGGGAACATTGGAAATTATTTATTAGGCGAAATGTTTTTTGGGAAAATTTAAATTAGGCTATGTAACTCACATCAAAACTCGGGAATTATCAGCGTCACATGTGACTGAATATAAATGACGATAAATGATGATAATGATAATGATAGAAAAGTTTCTTGCTGACTGACAGACTCTCCTCTATCTGACTTTCATTGTATCCATAATAAAAGTTAATGGGGGAAATAACAGATGATGAAAAGAATGATGAATGATGATGAAAAAATCGTTATAATAGATGACCAGTGTTGTCTGTGGTCCGTTTATTGTTGCAGTTAACAGAGTTTTAACTAGATAGTAAATCAGAAAGCAAATCAAATACAAAACTTGAGAGCGACACTCCTGAGTTTAATCTGTTATTTTTATTCGCTCCAGTAAAAGAGATCACATTACTCAGATTAGCCGTAACGTCCAATCAATAACTGATATCCAATAAGTGGGTGTGTTAGCTGGTAAAAGTCTTCCGTGAAGGCTGCTCTCATGTATCCTCAGGGATCCCTCCTCGTTCTTCGGAGCAGAAATAACACCTCTGGGAAGGCCAGCAAGACGGTGGACCAGAACGCCTTCCAGTTCAAGCAAGGATTCAGGATATTCGAGGATCCTTGCTTGAGGGTGCTCTAAAACAACTTCTCACACTTCTACAGGTATGCCTAACCATTTTCTCTCCTGTCTGTCTCACTCCTCACAACCCTCTGCTGAGATCCTTCCATCTCATTACAGGAACCACAGGGGGATGATGAAACCATGAAGCCTCATCAAGATGTGCCCCTTCCCTAAATTTCACTCCCTAGGTTCCTGGATACAATACCTCCTGGCTCATGATCTATCCCCATTTGACCCTTTGTTCACCACCCAGCCTTACCTGCCATTTCGGTAAACTAATTAACATTGGTCCAGTTCCAATCATCTGAAACATGATCATCTTCCCAGATCCATATTCTTTACATACGTCTGCAATCTACCTACCGAATATCACCATTTAGTTTCCTTACAGTGTCATTTTATCGATATTATCACATTCTACTCTATATATGACACTTACTGCATGTCTGTCCACATCCTCTGTCACTTAATCCCCCTGAGCATCTGTATTTGTTTAGTTTCCACTCTTATTTTTGCAGGTTTTTCATTTACTTTGGACATAAACTATAATCACAGTCTTTCCTGTTGATTCACGTCCAGCACTACTGCGCCTATCAATAGCAGACTAACATCTTAAAAAAAATCTTTTACATCAGAGGACCTTTCTTTTAATTACTCAGTGCTAAGGGAAATAATTGCAATTCAATGCACCATGAAAAAGCAACAGTATAACAATCTGGGCCCAAACAAGCAGTCTGTGGGCTGGAAAATGCCCTGACAAGTGAAGCTAAAAACAAAAACTGCGTCTATTTGTGACTGAAGCATCAATAAAGATGAGCTGAAAGTGCCTCTCTCACTCAGTGGCATTTCATTTTGTTTTTAACTTGGTCCGCCAGCCCCCTGCCATCATTTCATCTCTTTTGTTCCTGCCAGACCAGGCCGAAAGGGGGTGTGGGCTCAACATGAGTTCGCATCAGCAGGCTACCTCCAATCTCCCGCCATTTGACAGCATGGTACCAATCAACACTTTACTCCCACCCTGCCGAGAAGCAACCGACTCTGAAGGAGACAGAAGGGGACCTGGTGTGATGGAGATATGGAGTGTGTGAAAGAGAAAAAGAGAGAGGGGAAGGGGGAGAGAGACAGAAATAGACGCAGAGAATGAGAGAAAGCAGGAAGGCAGCTCCTTGTTGAGCATCCTAAATTTACCCCGGTGCTGACGCTTCCCCGCCGTTTTCAACTCTTGCTCTGTCAAAAGATCTGTGCCTCTGCTGAGCCCTGATACATACGCACACACCCGCACACACAACGGTACAGTAAACTCTTTGATATTACTGCAGCTTTCCAAACAGTCACCAAGATTACACTCAAATTTAAATATAAGTATGAATTTCCAGGATATCTCCACGATAGAAATTGCTCTAGCTCTTAATAATTAAAAAAAAAAAAAGATACCCGAATATAAAAGAAGCAGTCAAATTACACCCCTGTGGATATTTATCTTTTTTTTCCCAATAAGGGTTTCTGTACTTTCATATATTTCTTCAATTTATCACACTTGTGTCCTTGCTGCCTAACCCCTGTCCTCACAAGAGTACTATTGATCCAAGCCGTTGCAGTGATAAATGCAATCTTTCATCCACTGACCAAATTTTATAAATGAGTGTAAATGGCCATGTAAATGTGGCCTTTGCATATAATAAAGGTACAGAAAAGAAAATCATTTTAATGGGTCTTATATGCTATGTATTTACACTGTAGTATTAAAGGGCTGTGTATCTCTCCTGATTCAGCGTGATTAAGCTGTGATAACTCTTTTTTTTTAGAGATCAGCATATTGAGAAATACACACTCTTACTTTCTTTCACAGTTAGACAAGAAGATATTGCTTTCATGCCTGTGTATTAAATTTTAAAGTTACAACTCAGATGATGCTACCTTAGCATAGCAAAGCTTAGCATAAAAACTGAAATCACTAGCAGCTAACCTGACCTCTGTCCAAGGGTAAAATATTCCCAGCACATCTAAAGCTCATTATTAACACACTTGTTTGATTAATCTGTACAATAACAAAGTGTAAAACAATGAGTTATGGTTTTATGGGTGTTTTATGATGGGCTAATGGGGGAGCAGTGACCTCCAGAGGTCACAACCAAGCGGCAACCTCCAGTGCTGGGAAATGAAGCCAATGCGGAAGTGCAAAAAACTGGAATTCCCTGAGCGGCTGCTTGAGACAGGCTGCAGAAGTGAGTCATAATCTCCATAAGCCCCCATGTTAAAATGTTCACAGCAGAAATAAAACATGTTTACAGCCTGGTTCACAAAACGGTTTTGGTCTCTATAGCTAATGCATAATTGCCAGGGTGTTCGCTTTGATTGACATGTAAGTGCTGTTACAGACGGCTTGTTGGAGCACTCAGGTGTCGTTCGGCCCCCCCCCTCAGGTCGGAAGAAGCAGTACATCCAACATGGCGGCCAATGCCGCATTATTGTCAGCTTCAAAAACTGCGCTTCAGAAACTTATGGGTGACATCACTCATGCTCTGCCCATTGTTTATACTGTCATTGGTCACAATCAGACTATCTGTTTCCCCTTGATGCCATTCTTTATGAGATGAGATATGGCGGTGTATTTTCATTTAGAACTCAATAAGAAAGCAAATAAATGTATTTCCCCAAAATGTCAGACTATTTCTTCAATAATAAAAGTGTGACTAAAATAAATTTCTTCAATATTTCTTTTACATACTGAATCAGAAAACCTCTTCCGCCACACCAACAATATGTGCAGTGATACAAAAAAACTTTATGGTTAGTCCCTGAAGAGGATGAATTACTCACCACTCTGCTGCCAGATGCTGCACTGAGTATTGTTTACCTGCCCAGGTTCTTGATATTTCAGAATTTTCAATAACGCTGCATGCTGGCGCGTGTTCCTGCAGACAGGTGACAGTTAATTGCCTTGGACCAGGAGGAGAGCCAGCTGGAAGTAGCATTAGCTGCTAATGCTAACGTTACTTGCCTCGTGTTGACTGCTCCTCTCTGCAACTTCACATTTTGTTGGCGCACGTCACCTCCTTCAGTGAGTAAAGCGTTGGGGTGTCATTGGCTTATTTCATGATATGGTGATATGATATGAAATATCATATCAGGAGGGAGGTGTACACGGCACTTCAACATTTCTTGTAATATGAAGCAGGTATGTGATTGGAAAATGCAGCAAGAGAAGTGTGAAGGGGGCAAACACACTGAGACGCACAGAGGAGAGAGAAAATGTTAAAGTCATGAGACTAATTTCATGCAGAATCTCGGTCAGTTCAGTGGTTCTGTATCGATGTAGCCAAATCTCTGACTCTGTATCAGTTTTGGTGCATAATAAGGTACTTAGAGAGCTAACAGATCAGAGGCCAAATAAGATTTTGTTCTTAAAAAGAAAAAGAAAGAATATTCCAGGTAAAAAGGTAAGAAAAGGAAGCAGCATTCATGAGACAGAGC
This sequence comes from Sciaenops ocellatus, assembly GCA_033000465.1. NCBI lineage: Eukaryota > Metazoa > Chordata > Actinopteri > Sciaenidae > Sciaenops > Sciaenops ocellatus. Next base: position 14,677,621 of record CP136873.1, read on the forward strand.
TTAAAAAAGCACTGAGTCAGAGTAAGTGAAATAGACAGTGGGGAAAAATAGACTTGCTGAAGTAGAGTTAAGTGAAAAAGTAGACACGTCGGGAGGGAAACAGAGAGCCAGCGATATTGGATCAGGCAAATATTGAGCAAGAGCAACAGCAGAGACAAAGCGACGAGGTGAGGAAGAGATCAGCGGAGTGAGCAGAGGAAAAAGCGCAATGACAACGGTAGATATATTCACGGTCTCGCTTGCCTGTTCCCGTGTTCCCCCTGGCTGCGGCTGCCTGCCCTCGAGCACCAGCAGCGGTGGATGGGCCAGAGCAGGAGGCCTGGGACGCAGCATTTGGTCATTTCACAGAGCACTGCAACCCACCAAAACAATGTTGAAGCAATCAGAGCTAATTGCGTACTAATGGCTCCCTTTCCACTTTCCTTCTCTAATTGGCTGGAGCACCATCTGCGCACGCACACACACATACACACCCGAGTGCATCACACATACACAAGCGGCTCCCATTCTCACAATTTAAGCCTTCACAACAGGCATCAATTAAACTCTTGAAATAACATACAGGTCTAGAAATTGAGAAAATAATATAATATATTTCAGCCAACTAGAGGATGAGAGATTCTCTAACAGTGCGGTGGGTCATCCAAGGTTTCTGGTTGAGGAGGGGGGTGCATGTCCAGTGTAAACTGCTAGTGAAACCTTTAGCATGTTTGCATAGATTTTTTGCTTTCAGAGCACAGTTAAAAATGGCATGTATAATCATTTGTCGCAATAAATGGATTCAGCTTAACAGGAGGTGTGTTTTTCGTGACTCAAACATGATCTCTGACGAGCCTGTTATTGCAACGGCTGATGGATCTCCCTATCACACGCTCCATTTTGCCTCACCTCGCTCCCACCTGGCACGAAAAAGCCGCGGAGGCGCTTCGTTCTCAGGAATAGCTTGTCACTGCTGTCATCTCTGCGGCTCTTTTCCCATGCATCAGGTTCCCCCCTCTTTTCCCTGCAGTTCTTTGTTATCACTTAGCAGGAAATCTTTTTTGGCTGCACAGTGTGGAAACCATCACCGCAGGCAAAGGTGAAATGGGTACAGCGGGGGAAAGTGCTTTAAGTGCAGCGGTTGCCATGGAAACCACCTTTACCCAGGTTCTCCTCGTTCGCTCACCTTCCAGGATTCGAACGGCTTGCTCGCCTAATTGACAGATTCAGGAGCGCACACACACACACACACACAAACACAAAGACAGTCCTGGAAAATTATTAAATCCGTTGCCCACCTGCTTGTTTATACTCTGGCAACCAATTCTTCTGTTTCCTGTTTACTGAGACATTGTCCATGCTACCATCTGTCCATTTTTCCTGCTTCCAGTGAAAACATAATTTGTACAGAACAGGTAGAGCACTTCTCTTTTGCATAACTGTTTGACACAACAATGGGATGCTTTGTTTTTGCTCAGCAACACACACCATCACCAAACTGTTTACTACTGCAACTCTGTCCACACGACAAGGCTTTTCTCCTATTTGTGCGTTTGTGTGTTCTTGTGCGCTTCCACTCGTATATCGGCAAATACACGTGTGTATTTGTGAGCCTGTATGAATGCCCGTGCATTTGTCAGCCTCTAATCCTGGCTGGGTGCTTGTCCAGGGCTAAACAGAAGCATATTAAAGGTGATGACACCACCTTGAAGAAAGCCCGAGGCTCCCTGTGAACCAGACCTGCTGTAGACAACTGCGAGAAAATACACCATCTATTCACACACATACACATACTCAGAGAGATCTTAGATTTTCATGTGATTCTTGCTCTGCAATACAGTTATAGGACTGGGTGTAGGTTTCTCTGTTTGAACTCAGAATTTGTATTTTTTTTTCCCCCAAACATGAATGCTGCGACACCACAAAACCACATTCGTCTGAGCTGACGCAAAGACATGCAAGATAACTGAATTTATAACACTTCACACTTGTCAGCTCAGTAAAACAAAGTGTCCAGATGCAAGCACAGAGTAATGACGCTCTGTCAGAGCGGCGCCAAGATACCCAGCTTCAAAGCGTTTTCACATCCCATATGGCAAAACTGACTGTAGCTTTTTTAATTCCTAACGTGTTGAATATCATCAAATCTCAAATCAAACTTTGAGCATCTGTCCTTTATTTGTAGTCTAAAATAATTCAGTCAAAGTCAAACTGATAGTGGGTGAGGTGTTTTATTTACACTCTGCATCACTGGTTACATTATTCTCAACTTCCAAGGTCAATCTGTAACATTTCATTTAATTCATTAACATCTATTTTTAGTTCAATATGCTAATTTGTGTTGGATGTTAGGACTGGGCCTTTGCAGTTTGTCTTTGTACATTTATATATATGTGTGTGTGTGTTTGTGTGCAGTGGATTGTTCTTTAACGTGACACAGTGTTGTGCACCTCGTCCCCGAGTGTGACAGGAGCAGATGTTACACCCAGCGCCGGCCGTAGGGCTTAGAGCACAACTCCCATCAAACAAAACTATTTCCCCCTCTGGACGGTGGCACCGCAGGCCAGTTCAGCTCTTTATCCAGCGTTTATTCTCTTTGTTCATCATAAATCCTCTTCTGATGCCAGAGAGAGGGGAAAAAAACAAACAGGCAAATGTCAACGCCTAAACTGGGACGGAAAGTTCAACTTGCACTTGTGTTACACAGAGATTTCAAAAGGATGATCTTTCTCTCGTTCTCGTGGTGCTCCTGTCATTGCCCTTGCTGATTGGGCTGTCACTGCATTTAGGTCACTGTTTGTTTTTTGATGGGCAGGTGCCAGGGATGATGGGTAAATTGAGCAGCTAGGATTAGGAAAGGCCAGACAGGTATGTTATATCAGAGAATTAGAGTGAGTGAGTGTGTGAGTGTGAGGGGGGAAAAAAAGAGTTTGAGCTTGTGTGCTTCTGTCACCCAAGTGTGACACAAACTCTCCTCATCTGTTTCACAGAGGTGCACTTTGCTATTACTTTCCTCACCTCGTCCGTGTACAGCCACTGTAACCCCTGCGTGCCAGTTTCAGGGAAACAGCAGGACGGGGTTTTGAACTAGCAACCTGGCGGCCGCTGGAAGGGAGCATTCCCCTCAGTGGCATGCAGGTCCAGACCTCTTGGCAGAGTGTTCTGACGGAGAGCAAACACATGTAACCAGTGGGAGTCGGCCCATCTGTCTCTGTCTCGGCTAGTGGCAGTCACGCGCTTTCGTGCACTCACGCACACAATTCCTCTGGAAAGTGAGACATGAGCCTGTGCTGGCAGTGATAAACGAACTGCACAGCGAGGGAAAACCAGTTAGAAGATGAAGTGACCAATAGATCAGACAACCGAGACTCTCACTCACTGCCCCCACACCCCCCTGTTGTTCTGCTTTCTCTCACACACTCACCCTACTAATGGGAGGTAAAAAATTAAAGACTCAGTTTACTCAATTGGCCCTATTCTAAATACATATTTTGTATATATATATATAGATATAGATATAGATATAGATATGTCTGATTTCTGCCTACACAAATTCTTCAAGATTAAATAATTTAACTGTTTCTAAGAAAGCAGACATCTGAGGTCCTGGTATTACCGTTGGGCCAATCTCTGAACCCACTGGCTATTGCCAGACAACGATTTCGCCTCTGGAAGCAGCTGCCAGTGTTTCTGGGTCCTGGTGTAGCCAGGACAGATATCCAGCCCAAGACTTTGTCTATATTTTATCTCCATAAAGAGATATCGGCCTATGAATGCAGATAACTTAACTTCAGCTTAAAAAGCTAATAATAAGAGGCGTCAGACGAAAGCCGATGGGTTCCAAGATTGCATTTTGGCCAATGGCTCTTTTGCTCTTTTCCACAGAGACTGTTGAAACCAAAGCCTACACAAAGACACAGATACACAAATACTGCTGGCTTTGCTCAACACTTGTTCAATCAACAGCAACAAAGAAAGACTCATTCTGTGCCATCTCACTTGCCGTTTTCCTCCCAGGTGATTTTCATTTCCACACTGATGACTGTGGTTCAAATTCCACTGAGAAATGAACAATAAAAGTTACTCCAATATTGTGTTTGGTTAATTCAACCAAATACGAATAAGACAATATGAACATACAACTGTAATATGTAGGAACATCATTTCAAAGAATACCAAGTCACAAGTATTTCAGCTGGAAGGTCAGAGGTCCTCAGACACACACAAAGTAGTTCAGAGTCTGACAAAGACTGAAAGTTCCTGCCCTGCATCTGACGTGATCAGAACAACTTGATTCCAAGAAACTAAAGTTCAGTTGTTTCTCACCCTGACAAGTGTATCTTCCCATAATGGAAATCTGACCCTTATCTTTAGCCTTGAAGGTTATCACAAGAACTCCACGTACATAGCTTGCTACCCATTAGTCAGCAGGGACTAGTAACATGTCACAGCTGCGAAAAAGAAAAGTTGCAAACTGTGGTCACATTTCTAAAAATATATAAATACAGTTAAAGGTTAACAGTGTAATGGATACATTTCATCTGCCACTGAATTTGTGAAACTGCTACAACGCTTCAACTTCACACAGCATATCAACATTTCCACCCACAGCCATGATCCTGGATCTGGTCCAGTCAGGACTGGTGTTACAGTACATCAACTCTCCACCCACAACCTCAACATCCATGACCACCTATCAATCACGATAGACTTTCCTATCCCTATCCTAAAAGATATTGTTCAGAGGCTTCATATCTATCTCCCCCTCAGCTCTTTCAGCCTCTCTTGCTAGAAAAAAAGTCTGCCTCCCCTTCCCCACTGTCCCCCAATATTGTCAACTTTTACAATGATACTCTCCTCCTGTCTTGACCAGCTGGCGCCCATCAAAACCAAAACTGTCTCATTCACACACTCAGCTCTCTGGTATAGTCCTGAACTCTGCCAAATGAATCCCACAAGCGTCAGCTTAAAAGTCTCTCCAAGAAAACTGGTTCAACAGTACATCGCCAAGCCTACACAGCCAACAGTCAGCTATACAAAGATGCTCTCACCTACTACTCACATCTCATTTACTCTGGCTCCACCAGCCCAAAGGCTCTCTTTTCCACAATAAACAAACTTCTCAAACCCCGTGACAACACCACCAGCTGCTTCACAACCGATAAGTGCAACTAAAAACTAAAATTGATACCATCTGCAGCAACCTGACCACCTCTCTCACCCCGTCCAATTCCTCACCTGACCTCCCCCTTTACCACTAAGCCCTTGTGTTCCCAGTGAAGTTGTCCAAATTCATGGTAGGAATGAAAAGCTCCTCTTGTGTCTTGGATCCCATCCCATCTTGTTAAGGACCGTCTCCAGGCTATCTCCCCACTCATCACAGAAATCAAACTCCTCCTTCAGTTCTCTGTCACCCCGATCCTCAAAAAACCTGGACTCAACCCGGATACCTTGACAAATTTCATGCCCATCTCCAATCCTCCATTTCTGTCAAGAATACTGGAACATGTTATCGACTCCAAACTCAAAGCCCACTTCATCTCCAACATTGTAGCTGTCAACAGTGCCAGTACTGCCATGTCCTGGCTAAGGTCATTTCTAAACCCCACTGTTAATCAACATCAACAACTGCACCTCCTTCACTGTTCCTCTGTCCCAAAGTGTCCCCTAGGGTGCAGTCCTGTTCATCCTTGGTAACATAATACGCGGTCATGGGCTCCACTTCCACTGCTATGTCAATGATGTCCAGCTCTACATTTCCACTAAGTCCATCACCACTACAACTCACTTCACTCCAACCTGGAGCGACAAGTGAGTGAGTCTTCTTCATAGCTGCCCATTCCCTCTAGAACTCTAGTCCCAAAGAAATCAAGAGACTGCACCAACCTGTCAACCTGACAACTTTTTAGAATTGATTTTAATATATGATTAATGCTGAACTAGTTTTGACCGTTCAACTAGCCTCATTCTGTTGAGCATGTAACATAAAGGTGGGGGAACCACGCCATTTTAGGAGACTGGAAGTTTATATCGTTTCATATCACTGGCACAGGTTTATTGTGTTTTATTGTTACAGAGCATCTTTGGTGACTTTTAACCCCCAGTCTTCTAGGGCTTTTGGGAAATGGTGTTTGCTAAAAGCAGATACTAACAGAAACATTTAATAAATGGTAACATAACATTTGTTTGTCTGTTTGTTTTAAATTTCTTCCTTCCTTCCTTCCCTAATTAGACATATTGAGTGAACCACACAACATATTATTGAGTAAGGTCATATTCCAAGGCTTGATTTTTTTGTTGTTTTAATTATTCCAATGTCAATGTGATGTTAAGGTTTTCTTACTTTGGAATAGACTTCTTCAGCAGTTTGGAGTCAGCCAGAGGCAATAATCAAATATGTATCAAATTCAAAAGCTTCATGGTTGGAATTTGGGATGCCAAATTCATCCAAAACCGAAAAAAGAATCTGAAAGTGAATTTATCTAAACTGCTGACTTCCTAAAAAGTCTAAACTTTAGCTTCTGCTCATGTTTAACGAACAACACCAAGGAAGTAGTTTATCTATCTGTATACGTTTTTATATACCCAGGCTCGTTGCGTTTGAAGAACCTGATATTTTCTAACACAATTGTTCTAATGATTATAAGAGTACAAATCTCCCGCTTAACCAAGCCTTGAAATACTCTAGCATCTCTCAAAACAACAGCAACATCTTTTTTAGAGGATAGCTGATCCACAGAACATACTGAGATCAGTGTCCATAGGGTTATTTCTTCAGTATAAAGTAGTTCCAGTGTCAATTGTCAGTGCTGTGAAGACCATAAATGATCCTCCTTTCACCTCCATTGTATCGGTGATATCTCAGAACTCAAATAAAATCTAATTCAAACCATCATGACTAGATAAGAGCAGAACTAAGCGAGAAAACGTGGGGGGTTTGTAAGTTGAGTGAACCTTTTAATTAATCAAGTCACAAAAAGATAATCACTCCACCATTTCTATATTTTCTCTCTTTTTCTCCCTTACCTTCCTTTCTGTCACTCCGGCATATTCCTTGCGGTGATGAGGATGCAAAGATTGGTGTGTGTGTGTGTGTGTGAGTGACATAAAGGAAGAAGGGCTAAGAAAGTGAGACAAAAGGTGAGAGGGACAGATTGTGAATGTGTGAGGAAAAGGCGGCGACGGATTTCACCTAAAGCGGGCTTCATTACCATGCATCCGTCAGAGTGCCGACGGAGGTCTTGTTGCCAGTGGCAATGTGGAAGGGAGTTAAAGAGCATCAGCATCTTTTTCTCTCTCCTCCCTTCCTCGCTGTCTGTCTGTTCGCCGCTGTCTCTCCTCCTCTCTCACTCTCCGAGCGAGAACAGTTAAACACATCAGCATGTCTGTCATCGCTCTGGCCTCACTGTCTGTAGACGGCGACACAGTGCAGACAAGAAAAGTCCATTATCGCTTCCCTCAGTGTGACTATTTATCTCTCTCACCATCTCGCCCTGTCACTTGCAAACCCACCCACGTACCCCCCCACCACACACACACACCAGCCAACTAAGACAGTGATGGGCAGAGCATTGCATCACCATCACTTGTCTTTCTGTCTTTCAGTGACAGCTGCTGAGCAACCTACTTTTCGAAAAGGATGTGTATCTAAACACACACAGTATGTTTAGATGTGTGTGTGTGTGTGTGTGTTGAAACTGACTGAATATTGCTCCCGCTTCACCCAGAAACTATCATCCATGTGTTCTTTCCACAAGACATTTAACCTCAAAGTGCCCTTGTGGGGATGCTTAGACCAACATCCGATTCAGAAGGCATTGCTTGAATTGAGCGTGCTCAGAGTTTTCCGAAACAAACAGGCCTATAAAAGTAAGAAAAAATAAAGAGTGGACAAAAAAGATTAGTTCAAGACTTGTTTTTTGTTTTCTTCCCCGAGAGTGAGATAAGAAGATTGATATTAACTTGATGTTTGTACGTCAAATTTCGAGGTTCTTGTTTAGCTAGCTTATCAGGCTTGAGGAAAGATGGCTCTTTCCAGAGTGAAAAGAAATTGTCTTGTCAAGTCTCAACAACTCTGGCTGTTCTTTTTACAAAAACCTGAACCTGGAGAGAAATGTAAAAATGACAGTTTGTTGTCTGTTTCTTGAAGAACAACAATTTAGCCACCCACTCGTCTCCATACGGCATCGACCATAGCATGTTAACTTCTACGTTAAACCCTTATTTTGTCACTACAAACAAATTCACAGTTTAAACACGAAATGCATGTCAGTTAGGATGTCAACGGTTTACACCTGCTCCTAACATTTGTACGTAATAGTTTGTATGCACAGACATGAAGTTGACATTGATCTTCCTGGCTCAGTTTCACAGAAGACCTTAAACTAATGAATAGTAACTTGTAATTAATTATTTTGATATAGGTTAATTATTAAGTAAGTATGTTATAAATTCATATTTTTGAGCAAAAACAAAGCCAAATTTTGCTTAATAGCTTAAGGGTATGTTTGTTTGTACTGTCTAATTTTATGTATGTGTAATTTAAATAATATTAATTTAAAAACTGGAAAGCACATAAAACACCCTCCTGACACACCTCACCTAATGAACCAAGTCAGCTGAGCTGTGAAGGTTGTTGTGCAGATGTCGATCTTCGAGCCACCAGATACCGTAAGACAACTTTGCAGCTTTGTATTTCCCAGACAGAATACCTTCAAAAAGAAACCTCAGATCCATTTCAGTACTCTAAAGTTTGTCCCTGGACAGTGTGAACATTTGGCTATCTATCAAACCGCGTTGGAGCACAGCACCTGCCTGCTGCGACCCTCATTTTAACTACAAAAACTCTCTTTAATGGCAAACCCAGTCCTATTTTAGCTGCTGTCATCTCTTCAAACACCCACTCTGCCTCCCTTCTTATGCTTTGTAGTTTTGCGGTGAGAGCATCGTGTCTAAGTGGAATGGCTGACTGGTCAGGCAGGACGAGGTGTCGAGGAGAAGGCCTATCCTATCAGGTAGAACCTTCATCAGCGCTGCAGGGACCTTTCTGCTTTCAAGCCTCTAGCACACTGACAGAAAGCTTTAAGGAAGTCTGTTTAAAAGTGCCGGCTATCTTCTGAAGTTGAGATGGAGAGAGACTTGCACACACACACAAACAAAGTCTGTCACGAGTACAAATGTACAGCAGTGGACTAGTTAGACAGACGTAGCTGAGCCAGTGTAGGAGGGAGGTGGAGAGAGGTAAGATTGGAAGTTTTGCAGCAGTAGGAAGTAGGAAACTAACAAATAACCAGAGGCATATTTTTGGTGCCCTTTCAGCAATAAAGCACCAGGGGAAGAATGTACAGGTGAGAAACACCCACTGGTGGCAGAGGGCATTGTGCTAAATTAAGTATCTCAGACAGATAGACCTGAGACCAGGTTATACATTTCTCACTTGTTGGTGTCAGCTTTCTTCAATGCAGACAAGGCCTTTCCACTCTAGCAAGAGACAGTTTCGTTGGTGAAGGACCTTCGTCTTTGGCTTCATGTCTATAATAAAATCCCCCTGAGAGCATTGACTCTTCTCCAGTGAATTTCTGTGCTGAAATACACAGCAAAGGAAGCAGCGCCGCGTTGTCTCTGCAATCGAGGCAAACGACGCACCCCATGTTGTGTTCCTCAACCAACATTTACTCCCCTATTTATCTACATCGCCAGACCCAGCTGCAGACCGCTGATTGGTTTTGCTTGAGTAATGAGCACAATCGACAGAAAGCACAATTTAATTAGGAGGCGCAAACGGCGACGCTGAGATAGAAGATACTGGAAGAGGACGGGGATGGCGATTAATGTAACAACGCCTTCCCAGTGTTCCATCATGGCAATCTGATTTATTAATTACCCATGGCGGTGGGGTTTTTTTTATCTCGGCCGTCATGCAAATTGTCAGAAAGAGGCACATTCGCCTCACAAAGGAAGGGAACATTTGATATCATGGGGAGGCTTGTCTTCCGTCTGTGTGATGAGGAGTTGTGAGACTCAAGGCAGGTTTATTTGAATCAGCATCTGAAAGAAGGTATGATCGACAGTTTAGTACCGTCATAACACACACACACACACACACATGCACACACTCCACCAAACATGGTTGGCCTCAAATACACCCATTAATGGATTTTTTTTAGGTGGAGAGGTCAAGGTTTGGTGAAATGATTAAACGCAGCCTGCTTTCTGCTGCTGTTATGGCAGGTAGTGACATCAGAAAATAGAATCCCACTTTAATATCCAGCTGCTGGATGCCTCTGGCAGGGATTAGGACCAGATTATGCTTGAGTGCTCCACGCTCATCCTCTGTGGTGTACTATATATCCACAAACACAATTACTCAGACAGACAGGCATACAGAAAAAAACAAAATGGTACACAGAGGGAGATACACTTTTCTTGTAGTGTTCTGTCTTTAACACTTTTTTGAAGAGAGGTTGACCTGCAGACATTTGAGACATAGACTACTTGTGGACATGGAAGCCATGCATTGTATTTAACCACTGAGTGGCTGCTTTTCTAGTGCTTTAATATTGTACCTGCTTCTGCACACAAATCTCCAACAAACCCACCAGATTTTTCCCTTAAATCTTCTTTTATTTGTTTACAATCACGTGTGTTGTTAGCAAAGTTGACAGACACCAGTTGGGTGGCATTTTGGATTTATTTTGATTTCAAGAACAGTCGATGCTCAAAGTGAAATTTTTTTTTGCTTCTGGTGAGATTTTGTTTTGCTGCTAAATGTTGCAGGAGCCAGAGAAGGAACTGCACAGCGCACACTAAGAATGAATCACCAATGATGTGCTTCTCGTGGGTGGCAAGTTGTGCCAAACGCATTGTTTGAAATTCCAACACTCCAGCGCCCGAGCGTGCGTGCATTCTTTTCGGCTGCAATTATATCCCCGTGGATGAGTGAGCTGCCACGTGCCCATGCTAACAGCTGCAATGTAGTGAAAGTTTTTCTATCTTTCATCTAAAGGAAATACATGCATCCATTGGTTTACTTTATATGTGCAGTGACAAAGCACAGACGCAAATTGGGTAAAAAACTGTGAAAACAACAAGGGGGAAGAGATGAGAGATGCAAGTTGAGATTCAAATCTTAAGGGTCTTATTAAAACTTACCATAACAAACAAATGGGGGAAAGCAGCAAGAATAAAGTAAAGTATTGGGGAATAGTGAACTGCATGTAACATTTGCAGTATTGTGTTAATAGTTCACACATCACACATTTTTGTGAAATTAAAATGACTAAAACAAACAATTTTGGGCACCATGAAAGGAAAGGAATGTTTTTTTAAATTTTATTTTATTGTGGTTTCTCCAATTTGCATTATCGGCTCACCTGTGAGAAATATTTGGCTATAGTTTCAAATGTTTTGAATCTGAATTTGTAAACCTAAACTTGAATATATTAGATGTTAATCCTGCTTGAAGAAATCCCCCCACCTGGACTCGAGTTTCTAGGAAGCAAGATGTCTGAGTGAAGGACATTGCATGCAAAGCCAAAACCATTCCCATCAATGGTTGGTTATTTATTGATTGATTTATTTTATTGCATGTGACAAGTGCAGTGATAAGCACCGTCGCCCCGCAACAAGAAGGTTTCTTGTTCGAACTGCCCTATGTCAAGATTGCATGTTGGTTGTTGGTAACAGGTTAACTGGTGACTCTAAATTCCCCATAGGTGTCAGCATGAATGGTTGTTTGTGTCAATGTATGATCAGCTGGCGAAGTTTGAATTATTTTTTCTCAGTCTCTTTGGTTAGCCAAACTTAGGGTGACCAAACGTCCCCTTTTGCCCGTACATGTCCACTTTTTACGTCCTGTCCGGGGCGTCCGGGTTTTTTTTTTATAAATTCATGAAAATTTCCTGTTTTCACTGTTTTTCATGGGACCATTAAGCATGTGCTTAGATGGACTGGAGTTTTGCACAGAATACTACGGTACTTTGTTCATTAACCTCTGAGAAGCCTGTCTGAATTTGTGTCTCGAGGCTGGGCCAAGTGTCCTCTTTTTTGGAACTCAAAATATGGTCACCCTGGCCAAACAACATCTCTCCCTGGAGTAGCTTTAGTTGTAGTTCAGCTTTTGTGGTAGCTTGCAAAGTTGTTGAACATTCCAAAGGGACCTTTGTTAAAAAATGTGAAAAATGCCTCATATCAGTGTTTGTAAGGTTATACAATATGTTCAGCAGGGCAACATTGCAGTATGTCTCCAAGCAACACCAGTCTGGCAATGACTGCTTTGGGGGAAGCACACACCCAGAGGTGTGAAGCTTAGACCCAAACATATGTTTAAAAAGTTTTTATCCTCCAGTAGCTGTACGTAAAAAGTACAATAGATGCAGTAAACTGCAGGAAATACAGCCATAGAATCATATTGGTAATAGATGAAAGTGTGCTTACAAATAAACACTCAGACAGACAATGCATCACAAGATCATACATTTCAAACAGCAGTACTGCAAAAACACACACCTTCCTCTCCTTCAAACCTCCCTCAGTCCTTCTCTTTCCCTCCCTGTGCCTCCACCTCAATGCAAAAGACCTTGATGTCTCTTTGAGGGTTTTCCACGCCACATTTCAACGGCAAATCTAGCGTGTTACGCCTGTGCCAGCATTGCCAAGTCCTCATCATTCATTGTGATGACTCACAAAGCAAGGCCGTAACACAAATGTCTCTGCCACCAAGCGCCCGTGGATGAGAGAAAGCGTGTCTTTATATTAGGAGAAGAAAGGGAAGAGATTCACACTGATTGGCCTCCGCTGGTGAATCAAACAGTGGCCTTGTGGCTCGTATTTGAGGGCAAACTGTTTGACAGATTGTGGGAAGTTAATTGTTATTTCTAATTATCTTTCTTCCTTCATATCCTCCTGAATATTGTTAAAAAGACCACTACTGAATCACGTGGTGTATCAAATTCAAATTCCTAGTTTCTCAGATTGCTAGTTTCAGAAAAAAAAAAAAAAAAACATCAACCTCGTTCAGTACTCCCTCATACTCCCCCGAGGTGACGAGAATTCGCATCCAGCTTGCGCAAAATCAATGATCACTTAAGTTCACGGTACTAAAAGAGGCGGAACTCTTATTTACAGTGATCAAACAGGGTGGCTCCCTGAGGCATGCCATCTCCCACCTACTCATAAAAAAAAATAAATAAAAAAAAAACACTACCACGCACACTCACGTATCCAAACGTACACACACATTACACAGGCTCTGAGCCACTGCAAGCCGGCTAAAGCAACATTTGATTTGAGGTGATGGAAATAGAGGAACACAGGCTTATAATCCTGTAAGGGCGACTGCAGCGTGTTTGAAATGGGTCCCAGTGGCGGTGCGGTACTGGCTCCGGGGCATTGGTAAATGAATCTGTCTGCAGTCACACAGCCAAATGAACATGGGGAGCTAAGTAAGAGAGCGGCGGGCGCGGCAGTTCATTTATGAAATGTATTAGGATTTATGAGGCAATGAAGTGTAAAGGTGCTTTATTACTCTCCCACCGCCGTCAGTCCACCAAGATGGAAAGCAGAAATGACACTCTAAATGTTTCAACTCGTGTTTTCTTTCTCCTCTCTAATGGCAGGAAACTGGCATAATGAATAAAATTCTGTATTCAATTTTGAAAATATTATTTATTTATTTAGATTTTCTCTCGTTTTTATTCAGGGAAAATCTTTTTTTGTGTTATTTTGTTTAGCCAGTATCTGTGCTATGTTGTTTATGGGAAAGGTTGCCACTGTCTTCAGGTCAGACTCCGGCCAGCACACACCACCTGCTGCCATTGTTCCCCAGCATACGGTATACGTCTATAAACCAGCATTAACATGCTACGCCGTGACTCCCGGTTGAAGCAATCCTGAAAGCTGACCAGGTGTGGAAGGAGAGAAAATGGCGCTGATCTCCTGAAGCCATGTCAAGCAGAAGGAATGAGATGATCTCGCGTGTGTGTCTGTGTGTGTCTGTGTGTTTATGTGTGTGTGCGTGCCATGGGACCGAAATGTGAAGAGTGGTTTTGCTGGTTCATTGCATCCTGGTTGAGATCAAAATCATCTCAAACTTGTGTGAATGAGGTCTCCAAGGAGGGTAATGGAGAAAAAGGCCAGCATGGCGGTTTGTAGTGTGTGTGTGTGTGTGTATGTGTGTTTGTGGATAAGCTATATGTATCTAAAAAAGGATCTTTTGCTTCTCAATAATAACACATTTTGTTTCAGTTTGTGTCATTTTGCAAAAAGAAATTGCAGACTGTACTCTGCAGGAAAGAAGTGAGTTTTACCTGAGAAGACAACTTCAGGGGCACTAAAGCCCCCAGACGAAATAACCTGCAGAAAAGTTGGATTGTTGAGGTTTCAATTTAGTGTAGTTATCAAAGTGCTAGAAGTGAAATTTTGAACTTAATCGAAAGATAAAAGTAAAATATCTCTCGATTTTGCTCCTGCTGGCAAACTTAAGAATAAAGTCTATTACATTTCTTAACTAGAAATACTTTGGAGAGTTACAGAGGTCTCTGAAGTTGTAGTAAATCTCACAGGCACACATCTTCTGAGACATATTTTGGAGGGATTGTATAAAAGATAATTAGATGTGATGAATAATACTTTAGCTTTAGCAAAATTCACTCTACAGCGGGGTAGTTTCAGCCTGTTATCTGCGTTTGATTTGAACATTTAATCGGATATAACACCACTTCAGGGTTGCAAACAACATAATTAAAGCTGGCGTTCATTTTGTTTGCAATCTCTTTCCATGCCTGCTCATTGTCTTCACTTTGTAAATGTGGTATTAAATTCTCCTTATGATTTCTAAGATGGTCTACCATTAGAAGTATTTTTCTTGCTCCAGTTTTGGTTTTCTTTTTGTTTCCATCTCAGCTAGGTTCTTACTTTTTAGCCCTATTTATTCTCTCTAAATATATTAGACCAATCTTATCTTTCACATGAATTAATAATAAACTTCTAAATGATCTATTATTGAATATGTTTTTGCAGAATAACATATCGTTGAGTCTGACATGAGTAAACAGTGGGAAAGATGTAGAGTAAATTCATGCCTTACGTGGGATCAGTCATGATCACTGATCACATGATCATGAGAGTTACTCTTATACACTAAGTTCAGTTCATAGTTTGTACTGTGCAACTTAATACTCTGGCTTTTTCCAACCTTGGACATTTATTACAGTGTTTAATTTTTTTGTTGAAATGGTCACAAGGTAAATTGTAGGAATGTGCGTCTGCAGGTATTTGATTTGAATGGATCTCCTTCCCTGATGATTTCTTATTGTAATCTGGCAAAGAAATATGTGAGCTTCAACCTGTCAGCTGACTTTGGGTTTGTTGAGGCTTCTGATTGACCGGAAGGAGATCTCTGGTTCAGAAGGCTAAAGTCATGAGGTTGTAAAGTAGATGCGTCTCAGTCACTCATCAAATGTGTCTTATTCTTCTCACCAACAATGATGTTTTATCCCTTAGTTGACTCTCAAGTGCAATTTCCAGAAGTTTGATGAATATGGGGCCTGAGATCAGATCTTTTCATCACATTTCTTTGTCACACTGACATTATTTTAAAATAAAAAAAGCAGAAATACCTGCAAAATTTAACAAAATTAGAAGCTTTTGCAAATAAGCAGGAATAAAACCATGGAAGGGCCATGAGATATGACTGAAAGCTTAGAAAGAAATCAAATAAATGGACCTTAATTTATACACTTTTTGTCAAACTACTGATGCAGAAACTGAATCTGTGTTTTTTCATATGAAGTCCTCTAGTTTGACACATGCTGCTTCTGGAATGAGTGTTTGTCAGTATGAAGGCCATGATGGGCATGTGTGTGTTTCCTTCAACATTTCTTATGCCTCCCATGTCGTCTGGCCTCTTGACTTACCACCCAGTAGGGAGTATTTCATTAGTACTGAGTGAAAGGAGCGGGGAGGCAGGAACAGTACCTGACCCAACACTCAGTCCATGAAGATGCTTCAAGGGAAAACACGAGGTCCTCTCTTAGACGCCAGCAGCTGTGAACATAACGGTGGAGACTGTTTACTGGGGTTATTAAGCGACCACTTAAAATCTGCACGCCCTGACACATTTGATCATCTAATGACACCTAATTATGTGACCGCCTAATGTTGGGTTTCTCCGAGGTCAGGTTGTCGCCGTTTGCAGCGCTGAGAATGCTTTTTGGAAATAGAGCGGTAATTATTGGCGAGAGCTGCTCTCTCATTAGAAACGCTGTGTATCTGAGCATTGCAGAGAGAGTGAGAACAAAATCTAATTATCGCCCTCTTCTCACCCACCCCTCTGCGACATCAATACTCCATTATAGCACCTTGCCCCCAGGGTGCAGACAATCTCTGACTCCTACACATGTGCAGTGTGCATGTACACATATATACACACAGCTACAATGCATGAAGTCATTAGAAAAAGTGCAATATGGCATGAGAGCCCTAAATGACTGGAAGGATTGAAAGCTACTATTTATTTTTACACGTTTTTGGACCTAACAAGAACTTTTTTTTTTTTTTTACAAGAATTTTGTTGAATTAAGTCGATTTACTCGGTTTCACTTACACAGCTGATCTCTGAACTACAAGATGTGGCCCAGAGGGTTACCAAAATATCTAATTTTTTATTCAAATTTGGGTAATAAGGGATTTTTGGTTTTAAGAAAATGGGAGAGATGACAGTGTTTCATGTGACTTCACTGGGCCAGATGGAGCTTGACGTGGAACAGCAGTTCACCGTAATTGTTGCTTGTACGGTAATTTTTCAGAAATAATAAAAACAGAATTTTGAGGAGAGAAAAACTCTGTTAGACACCGAAGACACAAGAATGGGGCTCATGTGCCTAATTTTATTTTTTATGTAGTACAACATTTTGTCGATCAAACCAGTAGTGTCAAGTATAGCTGCAACCTCTTCTCGGTTTCTTCAAGAGCACTCAATGACTGCAGCTTATCGTGACAGTCAAAACTCATCGGCATCAATCTCTCCCTCTACGTGACAGCTGCAGATTGAAATCAAGCATGCTTTAAAAGACCTGTACGTCTTTTAGGGGCCCAAGACTGTCAGATCATCGCGTGCCGTTAACCTGCTGACATGTAGCGGGCAGCAGGAAATGACAGTCAGCGCCACCTCAGCTTTGATGTGATTATCTTTGATCTCACAAACTTGTCTGGGAAAGATAAATCCAGGCTTTATTTCTTCTACAGTAGGCTGCTCCTGGCTTCAGGGCTTAAAGTGTGTTGGATAGTTCAAGACCAGTCTCCTGTGTAAGGATTGACTGGTGGTGGTGCATTGTTTTGTACTGTACTGGTGCCTGAATCATTGTTCATTCTCACCACTGCTTGTGAAAACCCTCCTATGCAGGGCAGAACATCTTGTTAGGGAGGAGGAGGAAACAGCGATTTGTAACTGGTTTTGAAGCACTAGTGAATGTTCAGTCAGTCTTTTGCACGTGTCCTCATCCTCTCAATTAGCACTCACACTAATTTCCGCCGTCATTATCCGGAGTCGTCAATTGTGATGTCATCTTTTCTCACAACTATCTAATTGCACAGCAACATTGTTAGCCTATCATCTTCATCTATTTTCCATAACCGCTTAACCTAATCAGGGTTGTGGGGGCTGGAGCAGATCCCAACTGACATTGGGCACCCTGGACGAGCTCACAGGGCTGGCACATAGAGATAAACAACCATTCACACTCCATTTACACCTACAGACAATTTAGAGTCAACAATTAACGTGTAAACCTGCACCTCTCCTTTGAACATAACAGAACCAAATCACCAGAACTGCCTTTTTTCACCTCAAGAACATTGCCCAACTTCACCTCCAGAACTGACTACTGCAACAGCATCCTTTACGGCACACCTTCCAAGACTTTAAATAAACTCCAGCACACTCCAATACTGCTCACCCACACCCACACTCGTGACCACATTACCCCTGTCCTCCAAAACCTCCACTGGCTCCTGGTCCCACAGCGCATCCAGCTCAAAATCCTCCTCCTCCTCACACACAAAGCCCTCCATAACCAGACCCCCCTCCTACCTCACTGACTTGCTCCATCGCCACAACCTCCGTTCATCCCATGCAAACCTCCTGACTCCAACACCCAGGACCAAGCACCGTACCTGGGGTGACAGAGCCTTCTCCATAGCTGCCCCCTCCCTCTGGAATTCTCTCCCCAAACGCATCCGTGACTACACCGACCTACCAACTTTTAAATCACAGACAAAAACATGCCTTTTTAAAATTGCATTTAATGTTTGGCCTAGTCTAATGTGTCTTGAGTGTATTGTTTGGATGTTTGATGTTGCTGCTTTGATGTAAAGTGTCTTTGAGTATCGAGAAAAGCGTTTATAGATAAAATGTATTATTAGTATTATGTTTTGGACCACTGGGAGGAAGCCAGAGTATCTGGAGAGAACCCACGCAGGCATGAAAGAATGTGCAACCTCCACAGAAAGGGGTTCAAACCAGGAACCTTCTTGCTGTGAGAAGACAGTGCTGATCTTGCTACAGTCTTTAAATATGAGTCCCTCTCTCCACCTTCAGCATGTTCATGCTGCTGTTACACATGCCCTTCCACCTCCCCCATCTCCGCCTCAGGCTTTGCAGATTCATCAGCCACCGGCAGTGTCTGGACTCTATGGGGGGGGTATATCTTATATCAGAGCTGACGTCCCTCAATCACAAAAATCTCCCTGTAGAGTCGTAGCCCCAGCGATTTTTATCAAGATTTAATCATCACATATTATCCGTTATAATAAACAATCATCTTTACTTCATTCATTGTCTCTCATGATTGAGATGATGTGATGTGGGAATTGTCGTGATAGAAAAAAAAAATCTAAATGCAACATTCATATATATGAGTTAAAACCATCCATTTCATCAAAAATGGGGAGCCTTTAAATTAGAACAATGTAAAATGGACACTTGACTTTTACTGCCATGGTCGGTATGATATAAAGTCACCTGTTGCTCAATATCATATTAAAGTTATGTGAGTTTTTATGTGACATGGTACGAATATGGATGTATTCTGCTTTTTATATCTCAGAGTAGCACTTACAGGTTGCGAGGCCACAAAGGAGCTGAAGTGCATCTTGAGATAAACCTTCAACCTGACGCTTATTGTTTTACCTCAGGCACTTTGTCAGCCCACTAATGTCTGAAGTTGAACTTGGAAAATGATAAGCCTAGTGTATAAAGGCAGCAGGAAGAACGGAAACAAGTTAGGTTGGAGTCTGTATTTCTCTCCCACTCAGCACTCAAGTGGAACTACAGGAGGTGGGCGTTTTTCTCCAACAAAGACACGGAGAGGGAGATCGACCAGAAGACAGGGAGACATGTGGAGAGAGGGTGTCAGACTCGGTGAGGCAGCAAGGGAAGGTAGAGTGATAATTCTGTGTTGGAGACGGAGCGTGGGGGAGAGAGAAAGGTTTGCGTAGGGAGGATATATTACATGCAGTTCCATTAGTGTGTGTAATGGTGCTGAAAGGCTGCGTCCTGGTGCTGTTGACCGTGATGATAGTAGGAGTTGAATTAAACAGTCCCCTGTCTGGCAGCGCTGGTCGTGTACTGGGCTATGAAAGACGCAGCACAAACAGCGCCTCTCATACAACCACATCACGACGCGTCGAACCAACCAAAGCCTTTGTTTTGGTTTACTGAAGGAGTGGATGCTCAGCGTGAGGCAAACTCAGTAATGATGACGCATTGTAATTGCCTCTGATGTAGAAATTTTAGGTTAATTGCTTTCCTCATTATCACCCCAATAGTGATAATGTAATAATTGTTACATGATGTAAAATTGGTCACAAAACATCTCTAAAAAACTCTTAAAGTTAAGAATTTCTGAAGAATGCTGTGACCTCCTAAGACTGGAATTTTTATTTTTTTTAACTTAAATTAACTCTCATGGCCAAAATACATGGGACACAGAAGCTACCCGTCACAGAGGTGGAGGGGAGTTTTTTAAGTTTGAAGAGTGATAATGCAGCTGGTTTTGAAAGGTTTGGAAGCGTAGGCTATATCAACTGGTACTAAACTAATTAACTGGATCATTTTAACTACAGGATCATGGGTACACATTGACTTGACTGAATTATTTTAATATAAACTGTACAAACACCCACAAGTTTGCTCTGCTGAATTGCATTGCCTCTGGTACAGTGAGGTATTTTCTTTAATTACTTGCATAGAGGAAAACAAACTGTGGATTTGAACAAGTGAAAGTCTTTATAAATAATCATTTACCATCACAGAATCTGATGGACAGACCAAAATCACAACTTTCATAATTAGTAAACATACTGTAAATAGTATGGAGGCTGTAGAATAGGATCAAAAATGACTGTTAAACAATATATTGATGATAAACTAAATCACGCATGTATGCAATAATACAAGTTTTAAAGTGTGTGACCATAAGCATCTTTCAACAACTAGTTTTAGGTATCCAATAGCAAGCAACAACCTCCGTGGTTGTGAAGTGAAGTGAATGCAAAAATGCCAAAAACAACCTTGAGTAGCCACGTGAGGTTGGCTACAGAACCAGTCAGTCTCATTGACAGTATAAAGACTTGACGCTGTATTATCAGCGACGTCGCCTACCGGTTTCTGAAGAACCTACATGTTGGCTTCCTGGCTCATCTAAATAGATGTGGGTCATTGTTGGACCTGAGGCGGGTTGAATGGCGTTAGGTTGCTCCGACAAGCCATCTGTAACGACACACACCTGTCAAGAAGTAATTATGCATAACTTGAACGGGTGAGTTATATATTAATTCAAACTCAGTACAGTTGTTGTTACAGGGAAATTAACTATAAGGACCAAAACCATTCTTTGCACCAGGCTGTAAATATGTTTTTCTGCTGTGAAGTTGGACATCTTAATATCGGTATTGGGGAAAGGGGAATTTTTACAGTTGGTTTGTTTGAGCATCATCCACAAACTACATCTTTGACCATCTTTAGATTAGCCCAAAGGCGGCAGAAGCAGGACTGGCAAGATGGTGGCTGCTAGAGCCACCACACTGAGCTTCACGATGGCTCCTCAGAAACCTGTGGGTGACGTCACAGATACAACATCCATGCTTTATACTGTTTATTTTAAATAGTAATGAATGAGTTCAGGAGATAAACGATCCCATCTGCATATTTCTGTTTTCGTTTCTTCAGCATCTGAAAAATGATGAAGACATGGAGACACAGATAAAACATAGATACATTGTTCTTCAAATCAACACTGGCGAAATCAACAAAACCTTTGAGATCAGCATTTAAGATTTAGTTTGTCTGCCTCATTTCTTTCTGTTAAAGTATTTAAGTATTTGTTTTTGCTCCACTGCTGCTCTAAACAAAAAGAGAAAAAAATCAGATCCAACAACTGTTTCCTTAGTTCGCCGATTTCCACCTGCAAACTTGATAATTTATTTTCAGAACCGTATTCACCGGAGATATCGCTGGCCTGAAAATGGACTATGGTCATTGTACATTATGCAAGCCAAAGGGCGCACTGATCAATATAGGTTTTAAGTGCTGTAAGTCTGACCGACAAGACATATTGATCAGCTGCATGTCTTGTTGGTGCACTTGTGCATGAAATTCATTGTTTTACAGCAACCATCTTTTTCACTGCCCGGGTGTTAAACCCCTGAGGTTACTCTACTCTCTCTCTCTGTTTACCTTTAGCCAATGCAGTTTGGGACACACAAAGGTCAATTAAGATTCATCAATCAAAACTGGTCGTATGGTTGTATCTATTGTATTTTTTTTAAAGAACAAGAGGATTAATCAAGGTGCTGGTCAATCCATAGATTCCATGGGGAGGTGAAACAACCTCCACTTGAAAATCACTCCTTAACTATCCACCAATTTACTGTTGGTATTGAGTGATCTTCTCTGTTGACTTGAACTGCTGAACTATGACCTCAGTGTTCACAGAGACACCTGGGATCTTTTGGAGGAAGGGGCTGTGATTTAAAGGCCAAGCACAAAAGACAATATGAGAAGAGAAAATAAACAAGACCAGCAACATACTTGGATTCTGAATGTCAAAGTGTATCTATGTTTTATTTCCTGTGTGAAATAAACAAATTATTCAGCATTCTTGGACTAAAACAATTAATTTATGCATTTATACGAGTAGAAGAGATTCTAATCTGCTACTTTTCAAAGCATTGCATCACCTTGAGATAAACACCTTTTCTCAACTTTCCCTGCAGGTATAACCATTTGGTTTTATATGTTGCTTCTTTCACAGGCTCATTATCTACAACTGTGTCTTACTAATCGAAAGCGTATTTTAGAAAATTACGAAACAAAATGGAAATTGCTTAAATATTTCCCACAAACCTGTGGTGCTTCCTCTATTGTGATAATTTGCAAAAAATTCACGGGTAATACAAAATAGACTGTAGAGATAAATAGATGATTGAGTTTAGGTTCCTGACCACCACATTTCGTCAAGTTTATGTGTAGTTTAGAAATTGAAGCAACCAACATAACTTCCCTGTCTTGGTTAGATTTAGTGACACACAGTTAAAACACAAAAAAGGGACCATGTGCTAGTTTTTCTCAGTTGATTGCTTTGTATTAACATTGGAATATGCAAATAAAGTGGTATTAATTTTTTTTAATAGGTGTACAGCACATTTGGAGCATATTTTTACTTAAGTATAAGTCGTTTGCATAATAATACAAGGTAAAGAGGACAGAAAGTTCAATATATCATACTGTTGTACAATCGAGTATCGTTAATGTTTCTGAGTCTCAGATTATGCATGCAATATATGCAAATGCTTTGAACAACACATACTGATGCTTTTGAAATTGCAGCCAGAAAATCATGCATCGCAGTAAAGGGGTGCTTTAAAAGTTTAAAAGTGGCTGCAAAGTAACAGAATTTCAACTGGTTTCATATTAAGTCAAAGACCAGACCAGACTGGAAATACTGAACTTTACCATTAGGTGCGGCACACGATTCCCGTAATGAGAGCCATAAATGAGAATGGAGTGGCAAGTTTTCCACAACACGTTCCTGCAAATGTTTCCAAATAAAAACACTGTTAAGAAATGAAGTTTCTTCTTACTTTTGTTATGTTACTGACTATTCTAGTTGGCCAGCTACCTCACTGACACAGAAAGCAGATGTGAAAAACATGATGGTTGTCAGAGTAATATTGAAAAGGGAAAATGATGGGCTCATTGATTGTTAACATTCCAACAATGTATTTCACAAACTTGTTAGCAACTTACCGATGCTTTTCCGAGGAAAGAGTGAAGCAGAGAAGGAGTTCTCATATAGGTTAAGCACTTGTTGGCTGCTTTTTCTTCACCCTGTTGTCGGGTGGGAACCACACATGCAGATACCATCAGTTCATCTTCCCTGCCTCTCACAAAGACACGGCAGTTCTTGTTGGTTTCCCTCAGTAGAGGTTTCTTTGCAGCAAGTCGACGATGACGACTTGTTTCATGTAGTCTTGTTTGAACAGTTGGTATTGAGATGTGTCTGCTACTTGAACTCTGTGAAGCATTTATGTGGGCTCTAATCTGAGGTGCCGTTAATTGGTGATTTCTGAGGATGGTAACTGTAATGAACTTATCCTTTGCAGCAAAAGTAACTCTTGATCTTCCTTTCCTAGGGCGGTCCTCATGTGAGCCGGTTTCATCATAGCGTTTGATGGTTTCAAAGTTCATTCTGAGTTCTTGAAGTTTTCTGGAGTGACTGTCCTTAAAGTAACTGTTGTTTGTCTTTACTTAATATGAATTACTACAGTTGTCGTATAGCGTTATTTACTGCATGCCAATACTACCTCTGAACAACACAATGGATGGTCTCAAAAACACATTAAGAACTTCCACTAATTAACTTTTAATAAGGCACATCTGTTAATTGAAAACCATTCCAGCTGACTACCTCATGAAGCTGACTGAGAGCATACCAAGATGTAAATTTCACATTACTTTCATATTCTTTCAAGTGAGATGTCATTTATGAGTGGACGGTTTCTAGCACAGTATGAACCTACAAAGCTAAACAGAGCTCTAAACTCAAAATGAAATAATTTAAACACTTAATTAGTTGTAGCATCCAAAACAGCTCCCAACAAACTTAATGAAATTGTTGCTTTTAGCAGTCAACGTTAAGTTCAAACTCTGTGTGGTCAGAGAAAAAAATATGCTGCAGAACAGAGAAGAAATAAAATGTGAAGCAAGAGGACTGAGTGAGACGAGAATGTGTGAGCCAGAAGGACACCCAGAGAGAGAGAGAGAGAGGAAGACGGAGACAGAATCTCATTAACGGTCTGAGGAGTCTTTGGCCTTGGCCTTTAATGTGATGCTATGTCTCTCAGTCTTCGCCAGAAGCTGCAAACTTTCCCCCTCCCTTCCTCACTCTCCTTTCTCTGAGTCTTCCCTGGCTCTTTCTCTGTCTTTCTCAATCCCTTTCTTTTTATTACTCTTGCATCTCCTCTCCCCCGGCTTCTCAGTGTCTTTCTCCTGCACTTCTTAATGCTGCGGAGCATGGCGAGATGGGTATTATTTATTTATGGCCATGCATTGTCTGTGTGCGTGGGCTTAAGTAATATTCATCTGAGCTGTGCTGCTATAATACAAAGCCTCATTCCTTCTCATATGCGAAGGATGAAACACGAGCATTGGAGCTTGCTACGGTCCCCGAGTCTGAATACTCCCGTCTCAAAGTTGAGGGAGTGTGGGGGGGCCAGCTTTGTAGAGCTCAGCGTGCTTTGTTAAGAACTACAAAGAGGACAAACTGACTCTACCCTTTTTTACTTACTTTGCTTCTTTCTTCTGCAATTTTCTTCTGTTTTTTTCTTCTTCTTTTCTTTTTGCTCATGTCTGTTCCTGTTCTTTTCTCCAGTCCAGTGCTGCAGGGCAGGTCACTGCTGTAGAAGTTAGGGTGCAGTGAAGCAGAAGTGCTTTATTCCACTGTAGAAAGCATCTTTTCCCATTAAATCTGACTGGTGTTTTCCATCTGTCTCGGAGCAGGTTTTAATGGCTCGTCAGATGACTTTTAAGATGTATCTGGGGGATTCGCAGAGCCAAACGCTGCACGTTTTCCAGACAGCGTTCCTCTTCTTCCTCTGTCTACTGTCATGGTCTTGTCTCTCAGCAGAGATAAAGAAACACCTCAGGGCAGCACATGGTAAAATTGAGCTGACATTAACATTAATGTTTTCTAAGAAATCTGTACATATATAATTGGTGTATGTTTTCTTTTTGACTGATAAATCTATTTATTTTCTCTGCTCTAATACACAGTTGATACTGTAACCTGTTTGTGCAGACCCAAAAGATTGTTCATAATATCTCTTCAGTTCCAGTGGCATCACTGTGAGTTAACCAGCAGCAGGGCTGATGTTGTTGTTAGTCCACCTGTGATTTCAACATTTATCTGAACTGCTGGTCTAGATTCGATCCACAATTAGAACAGATTTGAATACATTTCCATCCACCGCTGTATGTGAATGTGAAAAATAGGAGTTGAGTGCATCATGACAAATAGTTGGTAGCACTCTCCAGTCAGTTAAACCATTGCAAAAGAAGAGGGCACAATGACATCATTTAAAAAGTCAAACAAAGGAAAAAGAACATGATGGAAGCAGAGTGCATTTATTTTTTGTTTTTATGTGTTTCTTCAACAAAGTTACAGTCGGCTGCTATTTTGGACATTTCAGTCACATGCTTCCTTTGTTTTCTTTGTTATGAATCAACTTCAAAAAAAAACTTTTTGGTTTTCAATTTCACTCACAAAAAAAAGAAAACTGGTGGACATAAAGGCACTTAATGACTTAGCAGACTGTTGAAATAACCTGAAAGTACCATCTAGAGCAAGGGTGGGCAATTAATTTTCCCAAGGGGGCACGTGAGATACTGCAAAGGTCGTGGAGGGCCAGACCAATATTCTGAATTCAGTTCTGCTCAATATTAATTTAATTGCTTTATAAAATGCAGTAAATTATGTGGTATTGAGCTTCTACTGGTAAGAATACATATACATACGTGAGGCGTAAGTCAAATATAACAGTAAAAAATAGTAAAAACTCAAACATTATCTCAGTTTACCATTGATTTAAGAGTCCACCAAACACTCAAACGCATCAGAAAATGGCTTACTCTTGTTAGCGAATTTGTGGGCAATTACATAACTTGTCCTGACTAGCTTTGCTTGCAAAGCATCAGCCTCCTGTTCCTGCTATGCATCAGTCAAGTTTTTATGCTTGTCCGAGTGTTTGGTCACGTAATTGCGATTCAAATTGAAGTCTTTCAACACAGCAGTACTCCACACGCTAAGCGCACCGCGTTACCTTTGATTTCTGTGAAGAAATACTTGGGGAGTCCATGTCTTGTTAAAAAGTCTACTTTCAGTGTCAACTTTTCTTTTTTATACTGTGAGATGCCATTTTAGCAACAGGTGTTTTTTGTGGAACGCATTTCTGTGTGCAGTTGTGTATGCACGCACGTACGTACGTAAATCGCCTTCAAAATAAAAGCACTGCGGTTGTATCGATTTCTAATTTCCTGGTAACCTCACGTGGGCCGGATGTGAAAGCAAGTTAGCCTAGTTTGCTACCTCCCACATCCTGCAATCCTAACCATACAATAGGTACTGTTATGAAGGAACAGATGTCATGGAATGCAAATATCACATAACCAACACTATGTGTTGTTGTTGGAAAAACAAAAAAAAACTTGTGGGACTCAGATCTTGTATCAACCTTTAACTCTGTTTCCACAGAAAAACATTCTAAAAAATGGAAGAAAATGCAAAAACTGTATCATAGTTTATCCAGTAATTCCTGACAGAAAAAGAATTCAGATTTCAGTTTGACTTTAAGCCTTGCCATTACTTCTCCTGATCACTGTGTGAGCCACTGTTTTCTCCTGAAAATGCAGGTGGGGAGGGGAAAGACTAAAGGACGATGCTGGTAGAACATAGTTAGGAGCTCGCAATCTGTTGCTAAAGCAATTGTAAGGTGTGTAGGCGTGAGAGCAGAACAGAGCAAAGGGAGGAAAACTAAACTAGATACACTTGCACACACACATAAGCAACCAAACAAGCCGAGAGTAGGAGCTTCTTTTTGGAATTAGACAGCAGTGGATGTCGTTCTAATTTCCTTCTCTCCTCCTCCCTCCATCTTTATCCCTCTTTCTGCCGAGCGAAGCCTAATGATGTCCCTTGTGACAACTGCTGGTTAACTACTAGCCATCAGCACTCGCGGGCACATAGACACAGATGTGTGCACGCCGCCGCACACACACCGCACACGCTCATACATTCTGGCCAGCAGCTGGTAGCTTTGCCAACTGTGTCCCCCTGACTTGAAGGAGATATGGGGAGCAGATGTGACTCTATTCTGCCTGACAGGTCTGGGAGAAGAAAACAAGAGCCAGCAGACCAGTAAAGGGGGTGTCGGGGGTGTGCGGGCGATACAAGAGCCTGTCTCCACCCTTTACTGCTTGGAAACGTACAACAGATTTGTCTTAGCACTGTATGGCCATGACCACATCATCATTTTATGCATAACACACTGAGCGAAAAAACCCAGGGCTGCATCTCATTACCCCAGAAAAGCGTCTTCCTTTCTTTGACCACTTCCTCGTTTCTTTTCTGATGTGTGCCCCCGTCATCCCGACACAGGAGAAAACACAGTAAGCTGCTTCACTTCATTATCTCCTTTGCAGCATGGAAACATGGGACGATCCTTTCAGGAAGAATTTCCACTGCCACACCCAGCTACAGTTTAAGCTGACATCGGCAACAATGAGACACAAGATTAAAGCTCCCGAGGATATCAGACCCCAACAATGATCGGCTTAAGAATTTGAGCTAAATATTATTTTATTTTCGGATTTCAAAGATGTGTTTTTACTTGAAAGTCTTTTTTATATGCGAGTGTTATGGCTTTATTTTAAAATCTATGAAATGTCTACATGCTGGAGTCGGCTTACAACACTTAATTATGAGGCAGATTTCAAGATTTCATGTCTTAGCGTTGAAAGGATTAATTCCAGTGACAGTGGCAATAAAGCCACTTCATTTAAAATCTACATTAGTCTCAATTCTGTTTCCATCATCTACCTCCCTCCATCACTTCTGAGTAATTCACATCTTTAGCATAAAACAGCACAATCAAATCACAGTTTCTCCTTTAAAGTGACGATATATGTGACTCACACGTCAGCTTGACCCCCATGATGCTAAAAAAAAACCTTGATTTAAATGAAAGATGTTCCTGTTTATGCCTTGACAGCTTGTGAATGTTAAGCACGGCCACGCCAAGCGTGATCCGGAGCTGCAGTGTGAGGGCATGAGTTTGTTTGAGCTGGAGTGATTTATAATGAATTCTTCCCGTCAGGCAAGAAGCCGAATAAACACACTGTACATGCAAATACCCAATGATCAAGTGATAGTGAAACATTCCCAGAGGATATTATCCATCATATTCAGACATTTCACCATATGTATATGCGTGTGTATGGATGAGCATGAGAGTTTGTGTGTGTAAACTACTAGAGTTTATTCGCCATATCAGGAATCTTTAGGTGAAGAGCTTATCTACAATCAGGCTCATTTCCTTTATAAAGGGGATTAAGGGGGAGTAATTTATCTTTAATCTCATCAGATAGGATGCTCAGCAGTGTTTGCACGCTGGAAACTTACATGGTGGATGGAGCCATAAACCACATTAACGATGACACACACGCACACACACACACACACAGTTGGGCGATTAACGGGAAATTTGCATTGTGTGCGCTAATCTGGGACAAGCCCATAATTACGCTTACTGACAATAGCAAAGGATGCTTGTTGGACTATTTATTACACGCGTAGCTGTCAGTATCATCCACACGCACGCAAATGAAAATGCAGCTGTTAGTCCAGTTTGATGCTGCTTCACTTAAGTGAAGCCTGATAGAGCACAGAGAACATTACACATGCGGTAGGGCTAAATCCAGATACAAGAAGTGTTATCCCGATACTAATCTGGTGATGCTGGTACTCACAAATTACTTATCTAGTTTATGGGAGCACAAACGTGACGTACAGTCAGCATGTACACTCTTTGGTTAAGTTAACTTTCTTTGTATGGATGTTTTTTAATAGAAAGAACAGAAGTAACAGAACAATGTAGAAATTATACAAAACTAAAACCTGTCCAAATTTTAATTAAAAATCAGTGATGCACTTCAGCTAAATAATAAAAAAAGTATGTTTTCTGCCTGCCTTTGTATCTACCCATGCAGGCAGTTTGGGGATTTACCTGCCCAGGTTTTGAGATTTCAGTCTCTTTGTTCACCACAATTCAATGGAGGTGAATGGAATTTCATCTGTCTAGCTCACAGTATGACAACTTACACCTAAAGAAATTCAGAAGGTGCCTTTCCAGAAGTAGTGCCTCTTACCTTTTTCTAACCCCTGTACAGCACTGATTCCCAAACCAGGCGTACTTATACCTCAGGTGGTAATTTTGCAGTTGCCCAGCGGTAGGTGGACATCAAAACTAATTAAGTCAGTAGAACTCAATTTTTCTGGCTTTTTGAGCTTTTATTTTGATAGAAGCAGCTGACGAGTGACAGGAGGATGGGGAGCGAGGGGGTTAGGAGAGGTGCACAGATTGGAGTCAAACCCGGGCCGCTGCAGTAAGGACTGAGCCTTCGTACATATTGCAAAACCAGGCAGATAAAACTGCTCGATTACCGCTATAGGTACATGAAGAAATATGTCTTTATGCCATATGTATATTTTTGTAATTTGGTTGAACTGACCCTTTAAAAATAGAGCTAAATGGAGCTGTAGACTCCCGCCACTTCACTTTGACCTTACAGAGAGTTATGTGAATAAAAAGTTAATATCAAAAGAAACTACACTGCTCACCATGACCGTATCTGTAATGGTTTTCACCTTTTCGTACTGTTTTCAGTCTTTACAATAGGACAGTAAATCTGTAATGCAGCACATCTTAGAAAGGAGTCAGTGGCATTTAAGTTAATGCACATGGCATTTTGCATAATTTTGTCAGAGTGAGCCTACAAGGTTATTTGAGGCTGTCACGGTTGTACTTGCAGAATGATGCTTGAGATCAGTCGGCATAGCTGGATGACTTGAAATGAGGATGGAGATGGTGATGGGCTGTGACATGTCCAGTAACTTGATGGCGTACAGTATTTTCCACGCTTGTTTAAATAGATAAGCCTGTAAGTCGTTGTTGAGGTTTGTGAGGAGGTGATTAATGTATAAAGCAACTGCCAAGTTGCAGAACTGAGAGACCCAACATGTACACACACAAACAAACACACACACACACCACCTTGTCACAACTCTTTTTAGCTCTCATCTGAAATGAGAACATGCCCTGGGCCGCGCTAGGAGAATGGAAGTCAAAGACAGAAAGAGAAAGAAAAAAAAAAGAGAAGGACAGGGATGGAAATAAAATGAAAGAGAAAAGCCAAAGGGGAGAACACAGAGTGATAAAAGGCCAAACCAGGGAAGGGAAGGAGGGGTGAGGGGGAGTTTGAGAGACAGCGAGAGAGAGAACAAGACAGGGGCTGTGGATCAGCCCCGAGGATCAGCGGTGTGAAAGAGTTGTGGTTCGCTGTAATGTCTCAACCTCTCCTCCTCCATCGCTGCCCGAACCACGGGCCCACCCCACCTCCCACCCACACCCTCCAGCAGCTATTTAACATGGAAATTGATTTAAACAGAAGCTGAGATATCCGCAGTGGGACCTGAGGACAGGTGCCTCCAGTCAGCGGAGGAGAAGCTAATGAGAGGTGAGAGACCCGAGCAGAGCTAACAAGGAAAGCAGAGAGCACAATGAGATGGGAGAGGAGAGGCAGAAATTAGAAGGTAGGGAGCACGGAATGGGGAAGAAATTGAAGTGAAATTGGAAAGAAATGAGGGAGTCGAAATTTATAATTTCCAACTTGAGTTCCCAGCCAAGTGCAAGACGAGAAATAAATAAATAAATGAGCGAGGAAAGTGTTCGTATGCAAGTCTGTGTGTGGGTGTACTGCAACAGTCTGTGGGTTACCAATATTTTTTAGTAGGGCAGAGGAACTGTCAAATTTTACCCATGTGGAAAGAAAGTTTGGTATAAATTACAGCAAATAACTGAAAACTCCTCAATTAATAGCTTATACAGAGTTAAGGTTAAGACAGGCGCCCTGTGTCACAGTTTTAAAAAAACACTGAACTCAAATGCTCAACTCATGAGGCAAAATTCAGGTAAAGAGTCTTTACTGGAGAACTGTTCAAGGATACAAAATCCAGGCAGGAAAACAAAGTTAAAGGGCTAAGCTGAGGCAGAATCTGAATACTTGTGGCTAGGTCAAAAAACAGGCTGGGATATAAATGGCACACAGACAATCTGGCAGAGATCTAGTGACTAAGGACTGGTATTTATTACTGGGGAGTAATGAGGGGAATGACGAACAGTGATGAGGGTGAGCAGGTGAGAACAACCAAGGCTGACTGGAGGGGAGCGGCTGGGTCTAAAAATGACAGGAGAGTTAGAACATGAACCAAATGCAAGCATAATGAATGAACGAATTAAACTAGTCCTAACATTGTGTTTAATCTTCATACGTGCCTCCTAACTAGCTTCAACTAGTTAGCAAGTTTGAGGAATCTAGCTGGATCATGACTAAGCTAACGCAATGTTTTGAACTTAGTATAAATTTAATTGAGAACCTGCAAATCTTCTAAACCTGTGAAGAAACTTATTGAATGTTGAACGCATGAAACTATTTAAACTGTGGTCCACCAAAGAACAATAGTAAGGCACCAAGAACAATAAAAATCAGGGCCAAGCACTCAGTAGATTTAGTTGGTACACAATGACACAACATGCATGCATGAAAAGGTTACATTTTGAAAAAAACTGGACTCTGGGCTACATCTACTACGTCTACTGTATATTTTTTCATAGTTTTTCCCCACCAAAGCACACTGCTGAACTACATTTATATCCTAAACCTATACATAATCAATTATTTAGCAGAGCAGCTGTTGGAGGCAACACAACCCTCCGTGAAAGGCTCACTGCAGGGCAATAAAGCCCCTTAACCTATTTGGACAACTTTTAAGCTGTTGATAAATTGATATTTGGCCAGTTTAAACCTGCATTCATTGATTTTTCTTTGGTCATTTGTTGGCAGCACAACTAGCTGTAACTACGTTGACATATTATCAACTATCAGGTTAAAAGTGCTTGTTTGGTGCTGGGTAGGTGGTTACAGTTACAACCAAAACAATGAGCTGCAAGACGCCAAGAGGGTATGTGAAGCTGAGGGGAACTGCAGAGTCTGGTGACGATTTTCAATGGGGTTTGTCATCTTTCACAATCAATCATTATCAACTGGTCCATTATAAAAATGAAAATATTTATAACAGCCGTAAAGCTTTAATGTTACAGTGCTTATGAAGAACATAGACTGTGCTTGGTCCAGAATAGTCTATTAATTTTAAAAAAATGAAGACAATGACAGTAGAAGTTACTTAACCACAGGAAATAAACTGCAATTTTAGTTCCTGAAACGATACAACTTTAAGTCCCTGTTTTGTGTTTGCATTTCCACCACATCTCAAAAAACACTTCTGTAGAGAAGTTGAAGCAGTCTCTGGGCTCCTGAGTCAGAAATGCTATATACTATATGTAAATACATAAATATATATATAAAGGACAATGGTTTGCCTGTGGTTAAACTCTATGAGTACTGCATGAAAGATATTTCACTTACATGTTTTGCCCACAGCATTAATTTCAAAATACCTATGCTATCATACCTGCACACTTGGCTTATTTCATAGTGCACATACAAGGAGATAATGATCACACTACTTAGGTGTGATCCAGTTTCTTTATATATGAGTCAATCATCACACTGTCTTGAAATAACCTCTGTTTTTTTAAGAATAACCACCATGTGAACAGATCAGAGACAGAAGTAAGCATGTCCTCTTAACGTGACTGCAAATTCGACAGAGCACGTTCGTTGGCATGTTTAAAAGCAGAAGAGGAGAAGGTAATTTCGTTATTACCGACAGCCAGGTATGCATTTGAGGACTTCATTGGGATTAAAAGTAAGCACATCTCACTGGAGCGGGAAGTTTAAACTTTGCTGTGGTGGGAGCAGGTGGTCTGGAACACACATTGCAGGAGCAGGCGATAATGGTCAGAAATCCAGCGGGAGAGGAGTTAAGAATACAGTCCCCGCTGGGCTCGAACTCACAGGTCCAAACACCTTGTTTAATTTAAATTAAAACTCAACTCTCCCTTTTGCAAATTGCTTTGGGGTTCCCATGAATGGATCTCCAAAATCAGCAATGCTACAGGGACAGAAACAAAGGGAAGCAACTTCATTATTTTTGATGGGAATCGGACGTGACAAAGAAGCATGAGGACATCAGAAGCCGGGCCAGTTGGAGCAACATTCCTTGTTTCCGCCACTCTGTACCTGAGCTGTCTGCGCATTAAAGAAAAGGCTGACTTCAGAAAAGCTTGAGTCTTATTGATCTCTGCTTGCCGCATGGGGATGTAAGAATTCAACATGTGATCATGCCTGTGTTCTCTCACGCACAGACACATGGTTTTGAATATCAATGGGATTACTAAAAGGTCTGCCTGTCGTGAGCTTTCAGATTGTAAACTACACTAAAAGACGGCTGTGTTGCTCTTTAAATGTGATCTCACAACTTGATAAATGTTATTTAGGTAACATGACAGGTATGACATTTTCTAGCAATATCCTCCCACACACAGATGTAAAGGCACTCCTCATTCTCTCTCACTTTCTATCACCTTCTCTCTGTCTTTTTGCAGAAACTGATATACACACAGAGAGAAGCACTCACTGTTCCTTTCACACTGTCTTTCATTAATAAACAACCCAAGATGTGCTTCCAGTCTCTTTCTTGCATACATACCCAATCACACACACGCGCACACACACACACACACATATCCACACACACAGGCTTGCTCTGGAGTATCCCACATTGCACTGCAGCATCTAGTAAGTCTTCCATGGCAACCATTTCAAAAGTAAGATTCATCCACTTTATATAGCTGGCCTAATTTGTCTACTACAGCCCCCGCTGAGTACTGCCATCCATGATGACGCCTGGGCCCTGTGCAGTCTGCACATGCAGGAAAGAGGCGGGGGGGTGACAAAATCCCTGTGCAAACACCAACATTTACTCTTCAAAGTTTTGTGTTCTACTTAATAAAGCCTTAAAAAGACCTGAATAAAAGTAAGACAGGACTATTTTAGTATGGAAATACATGTCAGTGCTGAAGCTGCAACACCTAAAATGGCACATAAAGACGTAGAGAACATGCGTAAACTATGTTCCAATTAAAGAACTGTGCATGCCAGATACTATACCGCTGGGCACAGAAATGTGAAACCCCCCTCCATCACCTACATACGAGCAAAACCCCAAAGACTGAAGACACAAATGACAGTCTCGTCATTTTGTATCTTTGAGGTTGTTTGGTGTATTTTTGTGTTTGATTTTGCATGTCTTTGTAGTTGTTTTGTGTCTCTTTTCAGCCATTTTGCATCTCTTTGTTGTCTTTTTGCATCTCTTTGTATTTTGATTATATTTTCAACAAAAGATTTATTCTGAACAGTCACTTCAAACAGAGCTTTTGGCTCGGAAACACCCTGCTGATCCCTCCCACCTCTGGGCCTGTGCCTGGTAGACCTGTTCAGTAATCCATTGATGGAACTGAATCATAACAGCAAAATTATCTATTGTTTTAAAATTCAATTTGAAAACATGAGACTCACGGCTGCTGTATTGTCTCTAACAGATTCGGACAGTCTAGTTTGACGCCATTCCAATTTGTCATTTGGTGTGGACAGAAAGCATTCACTGAAGTCACATAAAGAACCTGTGCGCTATTCTTTCCCCAGGTATTTATTTGCTGAATAAGATGTTGAATAATAAGTTATAATTAGTTCACTCAATACTGGTTTGTTTAGACTTTTGATTAGAAACCCTAACCCAATGAAAAAGGGGTTGGTAGTTATCGCCACCAGCAACTGTTTCAGTGGCCAGGATGCAAGTCCATGTGATACTAAGACATTTTACAGTTTCCTGTGATGCATCCCATTATATGAGGGATGGAGAACGGAAAACTCAGCCCACCGCAAGCCATTTTATTAATACATGTCATCTTCTTGAGGAGAGTGAGATAAATTCACTCGTTTGTATATTTTACAAGCGTTTCTACCTTTCATGATGTAAATGGATGTAATACTTTAAGAAACAATAATGGGATGCATCACAGGAAACTGTAAAATGTGGTTAACTGCACTGGCAACAGAATAATTTCTAATCTCTTTATTCTAGTCACAGTCTTTTCATTGGCACTTGTGGAAAACACATTTAAAACATTATCTGTAATTGATGTGTTGGAAAATAATTATGTTATTTTAAAGCACAACAATAGCTTAAGGATCAAAGGTATCTTGGTATGAAAGCTGTAGCAGCTAGGCACTGTAGTGTAATAAGTGTAAAATGAATGAAGACATGTAACACTGACATATAAAACCCACATTTCTGTTGGGGAATAAAGGCATGACTAACATGTCAGTTCAGTAAGTTTAAACAGTGCTTCCACATTTCGTTTTTTTTGGTAGTGATAGTAGTTGCCGTATGAATATCTGAATCCGTGATGTGCTTTAGGCTGATAGCTTACATTCTAGCGTGGGTAGCTCTGGTGGAAACCAAACCACTGTTGAACAGAGAGCGAGAAAAGTCAGCAGTGGGTTTCAAACACATGCCATTATGAGTGTATGAAAGATTCAAGAGAACACTGGCATTATTCTATATTTTCCTTACAGTAAAATGTTACTACTTGACTACCTTGTCTGTGGTACTCTGCCCAGGAGACATTTGTTCTTCCCGAGGACCAAAAAATCCTGCACATAGTTCTTCAGTGTACTTTTCGTTGTCAGAAGAAATTCATAGAAGTAAATATAGATATATATGAATATTACTTAATGGAACAAGTTTAATAAAGTGAATAAAAGTGATTTTCAGGGGGCAGGAACTTTCATTTTACAGTCTGATCCATTTCCTTCCTATATCTATAGAATAAATATGTCATTTCATGGTGACACTGTCCTGTGAAAAAAACTACATCCCACCTCAAAATGCCAACTTTTTCAGAGCTGTGGTGAAGCCTTTTTCAGTTCACCCAAATGGGTTCTTCAAAGAGTTGTTAAAAGAAAATTGTATCTATCACCTGAAAGATTAAAAATCACCAAATTGGGCATGCATGGTTCTCTTTTGGTAGTGATGATAGTTTTTAAGAAAGCCTCAGTAATGTCCTCAAACAGCTGGGCACTGTTTGTTTGTTTTTTCAATCAAACATTACGCTATCGGGGGGAAATGCTGCATTTGTTGGGGACTATTTTCATCTGTGGATTAATACACGTTTGATGCATAACTAATTCAAGTCAGCAGAACAGTGTACGATGAACTGCCTCAAAATAAACAACATGTTTATGGTAATGTAGACACCAGTGAGCCAGTGCAGTCGTGTGGCTCTATACCACATGAGGAATAAATCTTTTTATGGCATTTGATAAAAAATTAAATTAAAAAAGCTAAACCTTTTGTTGTTAAATCTCCATTTTGCACAGTTAAGGCCCATCTTTGAGCTCGTTTTTAAATCGATACTGTTACAGCAGTCATCCCTATATATCTTCAAAGCTTCCCGTGCAGCAACCCTGGAATGGGGGTCAGCTAACCCCACTTAAAGCACCACAAGTCAACTAGATTACTGCCCGTCCTGATCAAGCAAGCAGCTGGTGTGTATCTGGCGGAGGCTGATTGTCACCGTCTTCACAGGCATCAGCGCGCAATGTTCCACTGATGGTGTGAAGCCGCCAGGTCCAGAAGATACAATCCAGCTGTCCACCACGTCTGCCCACAGCATCTCCACCTCTTAACACACATTCATTCCTCTAACACGTCCTCCTCCACACTGCTGTACCCCCCCCCACAAACCAAAAAGACAAGATAGCCTAGCCTCCCGTCTCTCACCATATTCCATCTACTCTCCCACGTAGCTTTATGTTATGTGAACGCACCACACCAGTTGACTACGTGGAGGTGGGTGTAAACAACAGACTGTGCTGCAGACAGCTGCAGCTCAGAGGAAACATCACAGATGACTGATACATGGCTTGCTCATATTCAAGTCTGCTTTTATTGATCAATGCACAGTAACAATTTACTTTCTTTTCCACCCTCACGCTCTTGACAGTTCATCGATTCAAACAAAGGAGATGGCTTCCACATCATCACTTATCTTTCATTAGATTATAGAAGACACAGAAATCATTATTTTAGACATAATAGCACATAAAGACTGAAAAATGATCTGTTTTGGATAAGGCCTGTTGACATTTCATCTCAAATGATGGTTTCTATCCTAATATCTAATGTTCTATCCTTTAAGCTGCTAGCTTTTTCAATAAACTAAATGGAGCCTCTGACTTGGCTAATGCTGCCTCTGACCAGTGAATCGGGACAGAGAAATGCGTTTTTAATACAGGAAAGTACAGTTTTGACCTCTAAATGCAACTCGGCACCACAGGCAGCCGTAATATCATCAGTGATAATAGCAGAAAATGGCATAGAGGGGGAATCAAATCAACACACGCATGATGGATAGATGGAGGCACGTTAGTAATGTCTGCCTTCACCCTCTGTCCCTTTCTCACATGCAGCTCTCCTCCTGGGTCCATCTCGCCCAATTATCATACTTGGATGCTGAACTGCTGTGAACAGGCCAGCTTTGGTTATGAAAGTGTTGCACATTTGCAGGGAGGATACATGAGAGTACATGCAAATAGGCTGCTACATTAGAATTTGATATCCTTAGGGCTACACAGGGGCCGTGCGGTGCCAAGATGCGGCAACGCGAGCGTGCTGAACTCGGCCACAGCACGATAGTGATCCACGCTCTCGGGGCATCTTTAACTCCCGAGCACAGAGTCTAATTTCAGGCGGCAATAAGGCGTGGATACTGAGCAACACACGGCCAGAATGTTAAAAGAAAATCAAACACTTGAAACGCACAGGTCGCACAATTCTCCCGTGAATGGGAGAATACTGCTTGTCTTGCAGAAAGAGCTCTTTTCTTGTCTAATTCAAGGGTTAATAGAAATTTAAAACAATTTCACAGCCTACTATAACAGGAGTGTTCATTTTATGGTAGATTAGGCTGTAACAATTACATTTGTTGGACGAGGGGGTGGTCCGCAGAAGCTGTGTACAGCAGCGTGCAATCAGCAAAGGCTTCAAGTGGGTGTATTCAATGTTAGCAAATAATTACATGAGGATAACGGAGAGTAATTAAAAATTAAAATGTAGAAATCTGAGAAAGTAGTCCACAAAAAAAAAAAAAAAAAAAAAAAAAGTCTCTGCTTATTCTGGATTCCCAGCGAGCTGAACGTCTTCGCTGACCAGCTGCAGTTTTTAAGTCCTGTTCCCCAGTGAGAGTCTGAGCCAGCTCCTCTCCCCACACGTTAGATCAGCTGGCTCCTGTGGGTCACTTGGCAGCCGGCCACCGCAACCCCCTCCCCCACCCCCCGCCTTCTCCCTGTCGGGAACAGAACTGGGCCTTGGGCCACCTTCTTTTCAAAAAAAAAAAAAGGGCGCCCTCCGAGAACTTCGTCTGACCACCTCATTCGTGCTGAGCTGCTCCTGTGCACGGCTTCACTGCAGAGGAGACAGAAACACAGTAGGGGTGGAGGGGTAGGGGGGGGGAGACGACAGGATGAGCACACATGCAAAACACACACGACGATGCTTCTTTTAAAAAACACAAATAAAATCCACCTCCTCTCCTCTTCAGTGATTTAATGACAGATAAGAGGTGGTGTTTGCCAAAAGAGAGCCCACTTTTTCTTCTTTTTTTTTTTTTTTTTTAAATTCCATTTCTAAGCAGCGGCTGTAATAATTAAAAAGGTCATTTTCCTGCCAAGCAGCACAGCTCCTCAACAGTAGCTAAGCAACATTTTGCTAAGTAAGATGTAATTACTGGCAAGACTGTTGACTTTGGATTAGTGCATTAATAATTCAATCAACGGCTAATGTGGTCACAGGTCTCATTTTTAAAGTATTTTGCAGCAGATTCAAGCATAATAAGGACCAGACATCTCTCTAATTATCGTTAAAATAAGGTTTCTATAAAGTCTTGACATAAAACAGTGTCTAGTATTCAGTACTCAACTCAGATTTTTGCTCAGAGGGACTTTTGTGAACATCTAAACCAGCTGTTGTGCAGCTTCAACACAAAGAAACTGGACTTTCTTCATGACGTGTCAGCGGTCACGTTGAACACTTTCCTCAAACAAGCGAGTGACCTCTCGATCAGGACATCTTAAAAATGTCCCTGAACGGTTTGTTATCCACCTCCCCTCCACTAAAAAAAAAAGCCACTGACAGTTGTGTTTCTCAAAGTCTCTCGCCAAGCATTACTTTTCGAGCCTTCATTTAACTTTTTCCTGCCTTCAAGGCGCGGACAGGACATTATGTGAAATCCCTCTGACACCTCTCTCCTCCCGCTGCTTCCATTTCGGGAATCGCCAGAGTCCTTCTCGCTCCTGTTTTCCTTCTGTCAGAGAGCCTTGAGCTACGGATCCTCATTAGTCACTTTCCCTGAGACCACACTGACACCGGCGACGCATTCTCCCTCACTCAAGACCTGCTGAAGGCTAGCGTTGGCCACACACCAATTCACAGACACTGTCATAAGCCAGGCGACTTACAGGAGCTGGGCAATCATCAGAATCAACCAACCTTTGAAATGCTGTGAATATCATGAACGTACTGCTGCTGCATATTACACTGGCTCAAACACCCACGGGCATCTGCAGCAAAGTTTCTTGCACAATGGTCTTTTGGGAAAATGGGAGAAGTTAAAGGACCATACCAGTGGTTCTGAATGTTTTAGACCATTACCTACAAATTGCATATACTTTACATCACAGCCCGAGATGGCTAATCCATCACAGGAGGAAGCTTGTCAGATTTTTTTTTAAAGTTAGTGTTGCAGGGACCGAAAACTCTTGGTGGTATTTTCAGCTGCAAAAAATAATGACATTGAGGTATTGTTTGAAAAAAACTCTACAACTTTAGTATCTGTACATCAAATATGATGCCACAGCTATTAGCCGGTTAGTTTAGCCTAGTTTAAAGTCCAGAAATTGAACAATTTGGCATTTCATAGGGAGGTACGTGCCTATATGACTATTTCTTGGTTGGGAACAGTTGCCAGGGAACTAGCGGAGAATCTAGGAAGTTACTGGTCACGTAGCCTGTACAACAATATGTAGATATCAGTTTTTGTACAGAAGGTGGACTCCCATTTCCAGTCTTTAAGATAAGCAAACCAACTGCCGGTTGTGGCATCATATTTACTCCACAAGACTCTTGGCAGAAACACAGAGGAGCGTATTTCCCAAATTGTCAAAGTATTCCTTTAAAAAAATGAAGACAAAAACAGGCTGATGTCTGGAAGACACAGACTTTGAGGTCTCAGGTGTCTGAGTGTCCATGAATCCACCAAAATGGGGTCTGATTGCTACAAAAGCAATGATGGTTTGGCAAAAATAAATAAAAGATATAAATAAATAAAGAAGCTGCATTTCTTCTCTGTGATGGATGACATATTTCATGCAAGTTTCAACTCCACGCAAGGTGATTTTCATATCGTACAAACATGAACGGACACTAATGACTGCCTGGAAGGTGGAAAAATCAATCTTTGGGACTTGCTGTATGGATAGTGGTGATGAAAGAAAAAAAAAACAATATGCAGGTTGTAAGTTAATGTGTTAAAGCATGCAAAAACCAGCAGTATGGTCCTTTAAAGCAGAAACGAGCGCAGCGGCGGACCAACCTGTGGTTTGTATGGTCTCACTTCAGCAGACTGTCAGTCTCCGGGGCACTCAGTGACCGATAGCTGTGCCTGGAGGAAGGACAAACCCCAAATCAATACCCTGTCTAAAAACACTGGGAGAAACTTGAGACAGAGATCATGCAATGTCTACAGGAGAAGATATGCTCATGCAACTCAAGCTTTCTTTTTTGGATAACTTTGTACAGGCAGAACCTTTTAAATATTACAGTAAGCAACCTTTACACAGCAAATAAAAAAAGTAACAGCAGCTCAACTGTACAGAAGATATTGACATAGATTTGGCTTTGTTCATTTTAGCAAGAGTTGCATTAACACTATTCTAATATATTTTGTTAGTACACATAACAGTTATTTTGGTACATAAAATGCACTACTGTATGATATTGGAAGTTACGTTTTTCTTACTTTTGAGTCGATTCTTTTTTGTTGCCATGACTGCAATAATATTTTAAGAAACTGTACGCATTTACCAGCAAGTTTATGTCAATGAGTAAACACACTACGAAATTAAACATTTAGGGTTAGGTTACCTTTACAGTGGAGTTCTCTAGGTTATAACCATCCTCTCCATTGCACTGCCATTACTCTGTACTAAAGTAGCCATCGCGCCAGCGTCATTCATGACAATGAAGCCTAGACCTGAATGGTGGTTTGAATTCAGTTAATTTTCAGATGCTATAAAAGCAATTCTCATTAACGATTACGACCACAGGTAAGAGGATTGAAAAAGTCTTATACATACCCAGGCATTCAATGCTTTAGAACTCTATACACATTAGGAAGCTATCCAGGTTATTTTAGAGGTCTTACCTCTGGGTCCTTTTTAAAAAGTATAGAAAGAGAGAGAAAGAATAAGTTGTGCTCTTTTGATAATCAATCAAGACATCATTTAGTAGGGTTAAAGTCTTCAGACGTCAATACATTCATTTAGATTTAAAATGCGGTTTTGAATGAGAAACAAAGGAAAACACCTACATCTGACTGCTGAAGGTTGTTTTAAAAAAGCCATTTCAGGAAACAAATAAAGCAAGTTAAGTTTCATAAAAAACAAACTAAGCTTTATTGACAAACTGCTGCAAAACATCTTTTGGACAGATTTAGTAACCTATTTAGGCAAGCTTACACATGTAGCATAATGCATTTTATGGAGAGGGTACAGATACTAGTGGCAGAATAAGTACAATTAGGATGTTTTAAAATATGTACAAGAGTTCGGATTGAGCTGCAGGATCCCTTCTCTATAGAAAGAGAAGACCCATGTGGAGATTTTTGTCCCAATCCTTCTTTGTGTATTTTGTGCATGCAGTTTATAGAGAATCAGATCACAAAATGAAGACCTGAACTGTTTTTAGCATAACAGGAGGCCATCTCTCGGCCGTGTTCTCATTAAATAAACATTTTGTCTTCAGAGTCTTAAAATTAATTTTTAAACATGTAAAACAAATTGAGGATATGAGGACAGTCCATCTCAACAGTGTCTATTAGGGCTATATTTCAAAACTCTAAGTACAATGACAAATATTGCTGCCTAAGTCTAAATGGACAACGTTTTAGAACTATTTAAAAACAAACCATCATCAATGAATTGTACTGATTCCATTAACATTGATTCTTTAACCTTCACTTAATTTAAGATTGTTTTTTTGTTTCTATATTACATAATTGAAAGTTTAAAAGGTCTTTTATTTGGCTATATTAACAGAATTTTGAAATGTAGCCTAAATGGGAATCTGCAACTGACCCTCGACAGTTTCTTTGTATTTAAAAAAACAATTAAAATGGATTCCTTAGACAAGTGGATAATGAGTCACTAATTCCACTAGAAATGACTATTCCCAAACAGTTAAAAAAAATGAACGATCAACAATGCAAAAAAAGCCAGAGGGGGGTAAAAAGGGTCAGAGAAAAAAACACAGCAAAATAAACAAAAACTCAAATGAAAAAGAACAAAAAAAGAAGGGGGACGCCAACTTCTCCTCTCTAACCCATCTAAAAGCCGCTTTGGTTGGAGGGATTGGTGGCTGGTTGGTTGGTTGGTTGGTTGGTTGGTTAGGTGGTGCGACAAAGTAGGGGTGGGGGAGGGAGTTTGCGGTCAAATCTCAAAAACCAGGTCCGATTTTCAGTTCCCAAATTTGCTCTCTCGTATAAAGTCCGGTGTAGGAAAAGACCAAACCAAAGACAAAACGGACAATTACTTTTGTCGGGCTGCTTAAAGCGAGAGCTGCCGTGGT
Organism: Sciaenops ocellatus; assembly: GCA_033000465.1. Lineage (NCBI taxonomy): Eukaryota > Metazoa > Chordata > Actinopteri > Sciaenidae > Sciaenops > Sciaenops ocellatus. The sequence continues at coordinate 14,720,856 of CP136873.1, forward strand.
AGACAGGCGGTAGTCAGGGCGACACGTTAAGGGTGGGGAGTCCACTTCAGTACTGTCGGTATGGGTGATCCCGGTAAGGCGTCTTGGCACCTCTGGAGGGGGGAGGGGCCTTCCCTGGAACTGTTCGCTGGGTCCCGTTCCAGTCATCCTGACCTGGAGGGGACACACACAAAAATAAAAAACACATTTACAATTCAATATGGCTTCAAAACACAAAAATAATTTGGTTAGTGGACATTAAAAGGTGCAATGTGGAGTTTTCATATGAAAAAAAGTTTCTATTTACATTCAGGGCTTCTCACCAAAACATATCGTGTTCATGGAATAACATGAAACTGTTGCCAGACACAAAGAAAACAGGGACACACTCATAAAAATAATGCTCCATGGCACCTCTAGTGGTCAAAAACTCCACAGGGTACCTTTAAACGGTACCACTTAGTTGCTTTAATTTAAATTCTATTAGCCATTTGTAATTTGGCCATTGTGGTGGGCTTTCAATATTTTTAGATTTAGTTCAACTTTAGTTAAATTTTCAGGACATACAAATCAATTAACCAATCAAAAACCATCATGTATGACCACCATGAGATACTGAATACTACAGGACTTTAAGAAATAAAATTACCTATTAAGTACAATTAAAAACCACATTTTTAACTTTTGTTTGCTTTTTTTCTTATATATTGAGTGTCTTTTTAACAGTTTAAAAGTCATCTTTGTTGACAGTGCATTAAAGTTTTCCTTACCATAGGATTCGTAGGACTCTGTGGTCTCTCCGTGTCCGTAGTCGTAGTATTCTGGCTCTCTGGTGGGTCAAAAACAGCGAGAGAAGGAAAAAAAAACAAAAATCACTTTTTAATCTTTGAAAAACATCAAGTAGCTGCTGATTGTAGTGTCAAGGGGGATGATAATTGGCTTGCATGAATAAGATCAAAGCATGGCTCTTTAGCATGAAACATCGTAGTCCCGGCTGGTTTTCCTAAATAACACCGCATCAAACATGAAGTACCATCAGCGCTGAATTTGTGCAGAGTGGCAAAGAAGTATTTCTGCTGCTCTCAAAAATCACTTTTGGAGTGAAACTAGCAACTAGGTAATGTGTGTGCACTTCGTGAGAAGCTGGTGAAAAACCAAAGAGACGTCTGATTCACTCACGCCTGCGGCTGACTGTAATAGCTGTCGTATGACTCGTAGGCTGTGTCCGTGTAGTTCTCATCGTAGCCCTGGAGAGGAAAGAAACAGAGAAACAGAGTGAGATTTAAGGAGAGGCTTGTTCATGAATCATGAATGTCAAGGTGTCCCCAAAGTACTACACTTGTAGTGAAGCAGACACACTCCCCCCTCATGTCTCAGGCATCCCAAATCACTTATTCCTGTTTTGATGGACGAGGCATTCAAAGCTAACAGAGTGCCCAGAACAATCTCGCTCAGAGTGTTGGACTACGTCAAACCTGATACTATCACGTCGAGACAGGAGAACTCATCTTTCGGCTGTTACACTGTCATTTCTTATGTCTACCATATCAAACTTAAATCTACATCTTTTTCTTGTTTGTATGATAATTATATTAAATATAACCTAGAATTTCACTGTGCTGAGGATCCACAATCCACTAAAAGCATTCATTAAATTAAAGATCTGGCACCACTGGCAGTTGTACGTACATATTCCTCGTAGCTCTCAGAAGCTGCGGCGGGAGTGTGCTGGTGGGGAGGTGGCGGCGCCATCCTCTGCGGGGGTCCGCCGGCTGGGGGCCTGGCGCGGGGTGCCACGGCTCCCCTGGCGGGTGCTGCAGGTGGTCCTCCTCGGCCTGTTGGGGCGCCCCTCACCGCGCCACCTCTGGCTGGGCCGCCTCGACTCACACCTCCCCTGGCGCCAGCACCGCGAGGAGGCATTCCCCTACCCCTGGAGAAAAGAAGAAAGTTAATATTGTGTTCTTCGACTTGAAGGAATAGTTCTGATATTCTGAGAGATACACTTAGATATACTAAAGATATACTTATTCGCTGTGTTGACAAGAGAAAATCCATAGCACTTTCACACCTGTATGCTAAATATGAAGCCAGTTAGCTTAGCATAAACACTGGAAATGGAGGGAAATGTTTAGACAGACTATGTCCAAAAAGTCAAATCTTTGTTATCTTATTCGTTTAAACAGCGTCAATTAATCAGCTTTTAAAAAGGTGCTAGGAGATTTTGTTATCTTTAGAAATAGCCAGGATAGCTGTTTCCCCGTTTTCTGTCTTTATGCTAAGCTAAGCGCTAAGTGCCTACTGGAGCCAGCTACTCTTTCATTATACAAACATGTGAGTAGTATTAATCTTCTCATCCAACTTGTGGCAAGGAAGCAAATAAGTGCGTTGACAAAATGTTATTCCTTTGAAAGAAAGTTTTTAAAAAAGACACGCAGCCGTTGATTTAGATGCTTTGAGATTCCTTGAGCTCACAATTGAAGTTGTGTGTAACATTAATTTTATAGGCAGTACACAGTAAGTGCTTTAGAAGTCGAAGGTATCTTCTGTCAAAAAATGCCTACACATTTCCAAAAATTGCTCATCGGCATAAGCACACAAAACTGCACAATTACAGAAAAAGGAGTAAATATAAAGTTTCTTCCGGCTGTGCTCAGCATTTCCATTGATACATTGATATAGTAGTAGATGAACAACAGTGGCTTTGTACTTCTTCGGTGACCCAGCAGCTGTTACATGAGAAACCCGGCGTGTGTTTATGTGTGTGCGTGCGTGCATCTCCGCACCTGTGTGCTCCAGCAGGGGGGACTCCACGGCCCCTGACCGGCATGCCCCCTCGGCCTCGGGCTCCGTGCTCCTGGCCTCCGTTCAGGTAGCTCATCTCCATGAACTGCTCTTGGCAGATATCATCCATCATGTCCTACACACACACACACACACACACACACACACACAAAGACACAGAGGAAGAAAATAAAAAGAGAGGGTGAGAAACAAGAGCGTGTGACATGGGGAAAAGTGGAGGCGCACAAATGAAGAGCAAAAAAGGGGGAGAGAAGAGAGAAGAGAAGCAGGCAGTGTGAAAGAATGAGCGATGAATAAAAGAGTGAAACACAATTACAGAGCTGCTCACAACGCGGCATCCCCCTAATGGCTGACAGAACGAGTGGAAGAAAAAGTCTCAGTGCCAGTGACTCAGAGTGTTAAAGAGAAGGGGGGGGCGGTGGGTGGGTAGGAGGGGGGTCGTGGATGTGGGAGATTGGAAAGCATCCATCCACACTCCCTGCCTTCCTGTGCCTCTCCATCATGCACAAAATGTAAATCACTTCTCGACAAGCCTGGTATGACTGCATCGACGGCTGCCTCATTCTATCCACAAAAAAACAAGAAGTTTGGACGGATTAGCAAAGCTGACTGTCTGAGCAGCACAAATCCCGCAACACAATCCACCGCTTTTCTTCTGGGAGCCATTGCAAGGGCTGCACTATGACCCAATCAATTTTTGTTCATAAATCAGTCCTTGCAATGGAGCTCTAATGATGGTGAGAAAGAAGAAGAAGGCAGATACTAGAATATGCAGCACAGGCGGCAGATTTCAATTTGTCTGCGGCAAAAGTAAGCAAACACGAACCGTTTGACGGATTACAAATTCATCTCAGGTGAGGAGCACTGTGGCTGCAGCTGCATTTAACAAGCCAGCGAGGTGACTCGTCTTTACTCATCAAGGTGTTTGGATTAATTAAGTTTCTTTAGACACTCTATAGAAAACAATTTATAAAGTGTCAGTGTCAAGGATCTGCAAATCCTTCACACAAGAGCAAGGGTCTTCTTTTGCATTTACACTGGTACACAGATGTAAAAAAAAAAAGAGAGGAGGGAGAACAAAAGAGTCAAAGCCTCCAAGAATACCTGAGGAGGAGTTCAGGTCATACATAAAACATTTCAACAACAAATCAAATCCACCCATTTTCTCAGAACCTGATTCATTTATTAAAATATGGCCCGGTTCCAAATGAAGGCTGTCGCGGCTGACAGATTATGGCTTTAAATTGTAGCGACAGGCTCTGCAGGGGACGGCTTTTTACATAACGCGGCAAGACCAACAGTGTAACTGGTTCATTCGCCTGTTCATCTCGCCTTTGATCCGCATGATTCTGTCTTCTATAGCGCCCTGCACACTCATTTAAAAAATGTGGGCATCTCGTGAATCCCTGGGCCTATTGGCCTGCTTTGGCATGAGCCATTGTTAGAGCACTATGGGCTTCAGCCGAGCTTGACAGCAGACCGGGTTGGCCCGTGCTCAAGAATCTCTCTCGGCACAAAACCAATAAAGCGAGCGTAGGCTGTGCAGGGCGAATTCTACCACATATCTGTCTGGGAGCTATACATCTCCAAGCTGATTCTCCTCGCTCCCTGAGGGATGAGACTCGGGTAAAGACACAGTGATGGGCAGACACACGGGCAAGCCAGGTGAAGAGGTAACCCTGCTGACACAGTGGAAGTGAAGCAGATTGCTTTATGTTACACATCGGTCTGTCTTACTTGCACGTTGCATCTGACATGCCCTCGGTCAATTACCCAAGAACACTCTCAGCGCTTTCTCTTCCCTCTTTTTCTGCTCCATTTTTAGATCTCCAATTAGAGATGATGTCAAGATGTTGTGTGAGTTTGTATGTGGCATTGTGTTGTCTTTTATTTTTAGGAGCACAGAGGAAGGAGTTGCTGGGGGTTTATACAGTTTATTTAAAACTTATTTTCAAATTAAAGCCAGGACAAGAAAAATGGATTATATGAGCCTTTGAAATCTCATGTATCTCTGTCTGCAGGTGGACCTAAACATGTGAATAGCTTTTATTTTAGAGCCAAAACAACTGGTCAATTAATTAATTAGTGGGGCAGCAGAAAAGTAATTAGCAGCTATTTATATACTGGATTCATTTCAAGTTATTTTTCTAAGCAAAAATACCAAACATTCCCCCAAAGGATGCTTCTCAACTGTGACGATGAGTTGTTTTTTTTTCTGTCTGTGATGTGACAGTGAATCAATCGTTTTCATGGTTTGGGGTGTTGATGAGTCAAAATAAGCCATTTGAAAAGATCAACTTTGGCTTCAGGAAATTAAAACAAGCATTTTTCACAATGATGAGTCAATCTTTCACAGGCTAAAATTAATCAAAAAATATTTGGCAGATTCATTTGATGTTTCAAATAAACATTTTCAGCATTTGTTCAATTTGTAGACTTGAGCTGTCAATTCATCAATTCAGTGATTTCCTGTTAAAGATGTCACTTTAGCCTCTATAATTTGTGTTTGTCGATATTGGTGACATTTTACAAGCCAAGTGATGAATGAATGCATAATCAACAAGTTAATTAAAGCCAAAAAATAATTGTTTTTAGCAGCTCTAGGACAGCCAGCGCAGACAAGTTGTCTCCCACTGGACGACAAGAAGACAGAAAAGTCAAGAACTCACAGGGAACAGGAACTTCTTGACCTCCTCCATGGCGTGTGCCATGCGAAGGTAAGCCTCTGGCACGGGGGCAAACACCTCGATGAATACGTGCAGCTCCATAGACAAGTGGGCGTACTTGGGCTCGCCGCCTTTCCTCAGCCCCTCCTCCTGGAACAAGAGCAAAAAAAAAAAAAAAAATCACAGCAAGTCAAAGAGAGCATACCACTAACCGTAGAAGGAAATGGAATCATGCAAGTAGTAATCACATTTCATCCACCTCCGACAGCATAGGTGTGGTACTCCCTTTCTTTATATAGCCTAAGAATAACATTACGCTGGTAGACAACAGATTTAGCGGGATATCCTGAAGATTCCCAGAACAGATGTGCTGTGCGTGGATGCCCTTGGCTTTACGACAACATTCACCTGAGCTATCCCGCGAGTTGACGCCATCTGGCCTCACTTCCTGCCACCCCTCTCAAGTACAGGCCAGATGTGTTATGGCCTCAGGTACCCTTCTCACAGGTGTATAACACCAGACGTGTGTGTGTGTGTGTGCGTGTGTTTGTCTGTGTGCATTACCTTGGATTTGTCTCTCATGGATCCTTTGCCCAGCACAGAGATCTTGGCTCCGGTCTCTTCCTGCAGACGTTTGATTGTGTTGCCCTGAGGTCCCAGAATCTTCCCCACGAAATTGAACTAACAGCAAAACAAAGCAGAACAAATGAGGCTGACAGTCAAAGCAGAGGCAGAGTTTTAATACCAAGAGAGTGAAGGAGCAATCACTGTCAGGGGTCTTGCTGCACATACTGCAGCCTTAAGGAGTAGATTTACCAGGGAAGGTCGATATGAGCCCATGGGGGCCGTAATACCGTCAGTTACTATTCACTACAATCACCCAAGCACCGAACCAGAACCAGCTTGTGATCAAAAGCTACAATCTTCACCTCCTCAATCTTTGAACAAAGTAATTACCATGTGTATATGATGTGTCCTACAATTAGCTGTCACTGCCAAACACATTTAGCAAAGAGTTGCCCCAAAGGAACCAATTCCTCCTGGAGGTGTAAAAGAAGCTTTTGTAATCTGAAAACGCTCATTAGCTTTGTCGTCCCTGACACAGCGGACTGATGTACCGACTAAATCTAAGTCTGGCAAACTAAGACAGCCTTCTGGAGATCAGACCAGACTCCTACATCATATTGATCTGACGCTTGAGTTGTGGCAGCAACTATAGATCTTATTCTTGTTAGAAAAATCTATCAATTTTGTGAATGTCAAAAAAAAAAGTAAACGGGATCCTTATTCCTTACACAGCGGGCTTTAGGCAGCTGACACGTAAACTGTAGGTGACTCAAACTGATGCAAATAAATTCAACAGCATGCAAATGAAGCATTATGCAACGAGCAATGTGCTCTTTGTGTTTTGCAGGACGGATTAGACCCTCGCATGCCCTCTCCCAACATCATAAACCATCATCCTAAAAATCAATGTAGCTCTATGTGTGAGCCAGATATAGATTGAACTGATGTGGACGAATACACCTGAGGTTACATGATAAAGCCAAGTAAGGCTTCACTCTAAATGGAAACATTTGCTGAACACAAACAGAAGAGAAGATCCAATCTGTGGAGCACAGTATGAATTACACTGCAACATAAAGCAATGCACAGCATAGTAATATTAACATTTTGATCCTTTTAGTGATATTTTAAAGCATGCCCGTATGGACTGTAATTATACTCTGGAGCTTAAGGATCAAGGTTGAGAAGAGTAATTTGAGACTCCTAAGTAACCCCATGGCTTTGTGTAATTGAAACCCGGCTGCAGGATAAATTAAAAACGAGAGGGGTGAAGACAAAGAAGAAGAAGAAGAAGGGCAAAGAAATCTCACCTTCGGGTACTGTTTGACGGGTATGAGCACTCGTTCCTTAAGTTTGATGTTCTTTGTTGTGAAAAGGTCCAGGTATGCTTCTGCCTCCTTTTTAGTATCGCCTTCGCCTTTCTGGAGTCTATCAATTTCTAGAAGGGGGTGGGAAAGGCATCGTTTCAGGCAAAGTGTTCATGCAGTCAAACAGGATTCATAGAGGTAAAGTACATCTTAGCACTGAGGAGGATTTATGTGCACTCTTTCCTGCACATTATGAGGTAAACATTAATTTAGAGATTTGCAGATCATTTGCAGAACCCAGTGTCTGGGTTAAAACTTGGTTGTTTTTTTGTTTTGTTTTTTTACACATATAGGTAATGTTTAACAGTTTTAAATGCAGCTCTATGCATCCTAAAATGCTTCCAAATTAATACAGCATGATGCTTCGTTTAGCGCCTTTTTGTTTTCTTGAGCTGAATTTGTTTATTAAATCAGTTAACCAGCAACTGTTTTGGTCATCAATTCAGCCGTTCTTTAAGCAAAACTCTAAACAACCCCTGGTTGTAGTTTATTAAATATTCTCTTTTTTATATCTTTAAAAACAGAATATCTTAGACATCACCCTGGACTCAAACTTGGACACTTTGCACTTCCTAATTTAAATACTGAACAAAATAAAAATCAAGAATTGTCACACTAATCAGTAACGAAATCATCTTAAGTTGCAGATCAAATCCTGAATCGTTTAAAACCACAGTTTGAAAAACAATTTCCACATCCACATTATTAAAAAGCAGCCACCAGAGCCCGCCTATACACCCCCCTGGCACTTCTTCCATGTGGCACAGCACCCAGTCTCCAGCACCCACCGCTCCCAACAGCGCCTCGTCTCAAAACGACCCCCCCTCTCTCTCCTCTCCTCTCCTCTCCTCTCTCCTGGCTGAGACAACTCCCCGAGTCTGCCTGCGATGTGCAAACACGTCAGCTACACCACAGTCTACCAGCGGCAGATAACGGGGAGCCTCGGTAGACCTCGAAACGAGGGGGGAACCCACAACCACTGACACACTTTGTCTTTCTGGATCATTCTCACTTTCAAGTTTCAGAGCCTGGATAGCCTAGATTTTGCACATCCTGTTAGACAAAGGGGCCAGCTTAAGCACTAGCAGGAGGTACCTGAGATACCTGGCTGGAAGCAGCATGCAAGAAGCAGCCACTGGGAGAGCACATGGGCAACAACAGGGGCAAAACTAAACGATAACTTACCCACCAGTCATTTAGTTATTCAATAGCACCAATATCTAGCTCATAATAATAGTGTTTAGTATAATTATATCACCGTGGTACATTATCCCACAGTATCAGTCCGTTATTTTACTTAGGTAGCCATATTCTCTGACATCCATCCCCTCTAAAAATGTATATAGAATATTAATAATAGGATTATGTTTGTTATAAGAGCTGTCTGATGACTACAGGGGGATGCCAGAGGCAGTGGTTTCTTTTGTCCCCTCTCCAGCTCCAGCTCCGGCTCCAGCAGGACGGCAGCCCCCCGGAGCTGCCAAGGCTGCGGTCTCTTGCTCAAGGACACTTCAGCAGCTGCCGACGACGACAGACGGCGGGACACCGTTGGCTACTTACGAGGCCGCCTCTCTCCTGTCTCGGCTGCTTTTTTGAAAGTGACCCCCCCCCCCCCCAACTCCACATCACACCAGCATTCATAACGGATACTGGCGTAAGATTTATAAAGCTGCTGCGCAATGAAAGGTACCCCCGACATTTAGATCAACAGGGGGGGGGGGGACAAACAAACCAACCGTTTGACCGTGAAGGGAGCACGACCAACGGCAGCAAACCAACCGTTTGACCGTTAGAAGTCTCGAGGTGTTAAGTTTAAACTGACGGCACGAGCCCGGGAAGAAGGAAAAAACAGACACGTCGCAGCTGCACGAGAGGAAACGGAAATTATTCAGAGTAACGTTTGAAAGTCTGTGGCGTTGTTTTAGCTTTAGGCTATTTACAATATCAGACACTAGTCATTAGCTATCATCTAATTAACTCCTTCACGCTCCAATGTACCCCACACACACACATATCTGTTACTGAGCTGCCTATAAAAGGCACTTACGTTGCGGTTAATGGGGCAGGACCCGTGTCCCGTCCGCAAACACATGGTGATCAAAGCGTGGAGGTGTGCGGTTTTTCTGTGCATGTGTCCTCTCTTTCAACTCAAAAACATGACCCGCCTCGTCAAAGACAAACACAAACAGTACTTTACCCGCGTTTAAAAGTTTCATGGCGTGCGTGAACGACGAGTCCAGGCTGTCCTTCTCCGCCAGCAGCTCGGGGAGGTATTTGTCGTCGTTCTCCATTTTGAGTTTAGACAGAGGGGAGTCAGTTTCGGTGCAACAACAACACACACAAAAAAAGAAAAGCGTGAAAAAACCCCAACAATAATACAAAAAAAGTAGTCCAGTTATGTAACTACGGAGTGCCGCGTATCCTCTGTGCAGACTGCGCTTTGCATGTGGCTACCCGGGGCGTTTCTGCGACGGACTGGTCCGCTACTTTGTGTCTTTGTGGTTTCCCGATGTGCTGGCTCCCTGTTTTCAGCAGCGCTGGCTGGATGGAAATGGGAGAACAAAAGCGGTGAGAGACGGTAAGAATAGCGATCCGACTCAAGCCGGCGGAAGTGAGCTCAGAGGGACGTAGTTCTCCGGACTGACGCCGCCTACAGTGTGCTGTGAGGATGTGCGCCGCCTCCTAGAGCGATAATCCCGCTGTCAGTACTGGTATGGGTGTGCCCCCCTGTACGGTGTGTTACTGCTCTAATAAAAACGTCTAGACTACTAGAAAGAGTTCAAGCTCTCACCATTAAATTCACTTTACTCTGAGGGAAAGTTATTATAATGACTTTAATATCTACGGTGAGCCAGAGGTGCTTAAAAGTGTTTTAATTAATGACATACATGGTAATTGGGTGCAACTATATTGCTGTAGACAGTGATATCTTTACTGGTACTGAACACTCTAGTGTTTTATGAGTAAAATAGTTAAATCAATGGCCTGCAGGTTAATCTTGGATTTCTTTATGCTTATAACTGGAGGGGAGTGTAGATTGTTCATCTTTTTTTTCCAGTTTTAGCAATATGAGTCTTGTCTGGCTAATTATATCACTACAAATGTCCTAATGTTGATTACAGAGTCACATTTTACTGTAGTGTAGGTTAATTTTGATGTATGCCACTGGATGCTTGAATTTCCCTCAGGAACAATAAAGTATCTATCTACATTTTTCATTTGGAAATCATCACAGGGATATTACAGTATATTCTCACAGTGGCATGACAATGGGAAATAATGTATATTAGATAGATAGATAGATAGATAGATAGATAGATAGATAGATAGATAGATATTGTGTATATTAATTGATGTGAGTGGTATAATGATAGATGATGACACATCTTCAGTGTTTAATTTGTTAGTCTACTTTCAGTTCAGGTGGGGTGACCTGAAGATGTGGCATTTTCATTCCAGGCTTTCTACTGCCCCTTAGTGGCAGTGCTGATCATAACAAAGAGCGTGTGCCACTGAAAGCTGCTGAAACTGAGTCCATCAGAAGAAGCCTGTTCGTAGTCTAATCCCCCATTTTCCTATCCACTTATATTGATTCAGAAACACTTATGTGCAAGTGAAAATTGCAGCGAGGAGAATGTCGGGAACAGACTCTCAAGGATTGATTCAGATTGCAATAATGAACTTGTCACGCCATTGAGTGGAGCACACGAGGTCAAAGGTTAGAGCTGGGCTAATGCGTATGCAGCAAGAGTACAACATTCCTTGCATGTCGGGTCTTTAAGCATATACAGTAGCAGGCATTATCTGCAGGCGGATGCTCTTTGAACAAACAGCAAAAAACTGCGGGTCATTTGTCAGTCGGCTGCCGGAGTGAAAACTATTACGATCGACCGCAGCTGTACCCAGGAATGCATCTGCTCAAAACAAATGAAGGCAAAAATTGTCTGCGATAAACACTTATGGGAGGCCGAAGACCCGCTCTAACTATCAGCGTTCAGCTTGATCTATCTCTGACCGTTACAGTGTTATTAGTGTTGGGGGTTGCAAGGTTGTCCTGACTCCTCTTGTCATTGACAGAATGGATAGCCCGTGAGCTGAATTTCAATTGGCTCATAAAAGGAGGACTTACTTTTCTTGGCAGGTGGAGGAGTTCCAATCCGATAACTCGCGCTCTTGCCTTCTGCTTGTGTGGACTTCCCCTGTCCCCTAACATACAGAGCTACAATCTGGGGTAAACAGGGTCAGATGGAAGTGGGTAAACATCGGGGTTAGGCTTATACAAGCCGCCACTATTCCAAATCTTCGCACCTGACCATTTGTGCTGAAAAGTTTCTAAAAAAAATGGCAAGGATTCAGTGTTCCCTGTGAGTTTTATCCTTGTTGGGGTAGAGGAGCCTGCAAAACAACATTTAAAGCATCATGGGACTCTGAAGCTCCACTAAAAGTCAAAGTAATGAAATTCTTAGCAGCTCCTTATGGCGGGTTTCACTGGAAATTTTACAAACTGCTGTACAACACAACACCAAAAGTCTCTGCCTTTGTGAGGCTGTACTTTGGCACAGCGGTGCTTTGAGCTAAATGCTGATGTCAGCATGCTAACATGCTCACAATGACACTGCTAAAATGCTGATGTGTAGTAAGTGTACAGTAATGTTTATTATGTTCAACATCTTAGTGGCCATACCTGTTATAATCCTCTGGGAACCATGAATGTCTGTACAGAAATTTGTACCAGTCCATCTAGATGTTAAGCTTTTACTATATGAATGAGAATGTAGACATGCCGGCAGTGCTACAAGGAAGATCAAGTTATTGGGATTCATCCTCTGGGGACCTTGATTGTTTGAGTGAAATTTCATTGCAATCCCTCCAATGGCTTTCAAGGCTCTGCACTAAAAATAAAACCTCATTTGGGCGCTGTGGGGAAATTCAGGGGATCACCACAGATAGTAGGTTTCTCGGAGTGATCAACGGACATCCCTTGAGCCATACCGCTAGCACTCTAATTATTTTTTCATGTCAGACATCTCACATAAAATCAAATACAAGTGAGTGTATTATTGACTTAATGTGATTATGGTGGAAAGCATCTCATCAGAGGATACATTAAATGGATGATATTCAATTCTAAATAAAGGACCTCCATCCTTATAGCACATGGTACTTAAGTTGACATTAGTAAGTAGAGAAAAAAAGATAAAATGAAAGCGGTGGAGAGACAAATAGTGGGTAAGTAGGAATTTGTAAGCTTAAATCCTATAGTCTACACGCTGTCAGTGAAGGGGTTTCCTGTTCTTGGGAGGTTTAGGCACCAAAGCAACCGAGAGAGTGAGAGAAATGGCTGGGTTCAGTCTGAGGGTCACGCTCAGTTTAGCATCGCTACAAGGCCAGAGAAACCTTTTTTTCCCCATGAAAGCTTACAGAACTGTCACACCTGCTTAGGTCTGTAACACCGCCGCTACCCCCCCTTCCTCCTTGTCCTCCCATTCCCACCCTCCTACACTCCCCATCCCTGCCTCACCACCCACCTACCATAGAAAGCTCTCCATTCATCCCACCTCCGAGACTTTCCCTGTCCCTTTCATGCCTACAACGTGATTATTTTGTTGACTATCAATGTCTCTAGGGAGGCGTTTTGCAAGATTAAAAAAATGTAATCAAAGCCAAATTTGTATTTTCATAAATGGTTAGAAATTTGATGAATATCTAAAAATTACCTGGCACTATCTGAGAGCATTACGCTAGCCTTCTGGAAAGTAAAGGCTTTGCATTGCATTGAGTCTTGTTCCACCACTTGAAGAGAGGAGTTCTAGGAAAATCCATTAGTGAGGGCACTTACATATTTTGCCGGTACCGCAAAAACAGAAAAAATAAATAAATAAATGAACGATTGGTACTGACACAGCAGCCAAAAATTCTTTAATTTACCCTCTTAACAAACCGGGGGGCAAAAAAACATGCCAGGTGAAATCACAACGTCTTTTGCTTCAATAAATAAGTAATGTGACATTTCAAGTTGTGGTATTTCTGACAGAGCTGAGAGGAATTGGGGAAATTACTCCAGTTCTTCTCGTTTAAAAAAAAAAAGGAAAAGTAATAGCTCATTTTAGTGCAAGAAAATGTGAGGGTACTTTATGCCCTAATAACTCTGCTCCTGTTATACTCGTTTCTGCTGAAATGTGGTCATCATTATTCCACACTTACTGTATGCGCATACTCAAATATAGCATAAAGTACAGAGAGACCAATATAAATGTAGGCTACTTGGAGCTGACGAAAACGTATAATCTTGTATGTGAAAAGAACCTAGACGCCAAAATCTTCCAACTTTTCTCAGTAGCATTTGCTCCAGTTCACTCTATTGAATGTAACAATACAGTGTTCTTCGCCTCCATTGATATATCTTAAAAATGGCATTAATCAATCATATATATATATATATAATCATATGTATATAAGGGTCAATAAAGGGGCAGTGGATTTTCACTTACACTTGTTATGGAGCCAGAAATAGCCTACAACCCCAATGGGATTGTAGCTTGCCATGCCAGTAGTTTTGGTTTTCTTTGTGATATCTGCCTGGGGAGCATTTCTTTGGTAGGTTCTTTGGTTCCACACAAAATGTATTCACACCAAGGTCTTTGGATTAGGACACTGTCTGGAAGTGTGAATTGCTGTTGAATTTTTAAAATGTGTTTCAGTGTTGTGAGCGCCACAGTGTTAGCCACAGTCTCACAGATGGATATCTCACAGCCATGGGCAAATAAAACTAAAACTATCTGAATGGCAAGAAAGGTGAGAAACTGTTTTTTAAAACAGTGAATCAAATGAGTAATGTGAAAGGGGTTGCTTCCATTGAAAAACCTAACTTTGAAGCTCTAAAGACCTTTTTAGCCTCTTTTAGCTAATTGTTTTGGTTCTATGGCCCTTAATTTTAATGCATTATTAAGTCTCACCACTCTCATTAAACCCCCTTGTTAATAAACTGTCTGCACAATGTCAGACATATCCCAAAATGACATGTTTATGTTAAAGTAGCACCAGACCCAATGAACTGTCAGGGACACATTTCTTGGACCTGGTCAGTGTCCCAAACATTGTTTTTTTCCTTTGAAGAATGATATTCTCTGATATCTGAGTGGTATGATTTGTGCTGAAAGTAAGTAGGGCACTTGTGAGCCCAGGGAGCCGGGGAGCGTCTGGATCTGTTTACTTACACTCAAGGATTTCATTCATTACTTTCATAGATGTTCAGATTTATTTTTCTCTGAGTGCTGTTATTATTAGTTTGTCTTTCTGTGTTTGTACTGTGAGGGTGCAGACGGACACTTGTATGTGAGTAAGTGTTATATGCCCTCCTGCTAAAGATATACCTACCGTATTGATTCATGATGCCCGGCCTCATTCATCAGACCCAAATGAAAAACCAATACGGTGTTTATAGACACATATATATTTTCACATTATGCCCTGCGGCTTGTTAAGATTTTATACGCAGTGTTACCTCAGAGAGATCACTCACGTAACAGTTTGCATTCAAGCCTGCCTCTGTGTCATCAGTAAGCAAACAGTAAGGTGGCTGTGGGTGATGTTTACGCTCTCAGGAAGGGCTGTTGTGCCACACATAGACTGAATGAAGATTTCATTGTGTTGCGGTCACATTTTAACAGGCAATATGATGGATATATTACACCTCTTTGTATGGTTTCCTCTATTATTAATGGAGTCTTTTTAAGTATATTTTTTCATTAAACAGAGGATAGGGGAGTGCTGGTAGCCTTGGTTTGACCGTGTAATCACAACTTCGTGGTCAACATGTACTCCTCCTCCCCCACTATTTTATATATTTATATCTATACACTGTATATACTCTTTATATACAGTGTATACTGTATTTATGTATATACAATAAAGAAGCTGCCCTCATTTCCCCAGTGATCTTACTGTATAAACTTGAAACAGCCAATTAGCATGTAGAATACATACATACATACAGTAGATACACATAATCCACTAACATGAACTTGAAATGCGCATTTGCTTCAGCAATATGCACATATCACTGTGTTGGTTGATTGTGTTTTGTTTCTGTAATTAATTTTTCATGTTATGAAATGTCATGCCTTTATTGGTTGTTGTCTGTAGAGAGACAACAGGAGAGCAGGGAGAGAGAGACGCAACAAATGTCTCCAGCTGTTGGATTTATGGTTTGGCATCTTAACCTTTAAGCCGCAAGAGCACCACAACAGCCTTATTTTTTTATAGTTTTTTTATTTTATAAGTCCATCGCAACCAACAAGCCCTTGAAATTAAACGACAAAATATGTTGTTTAATCCTGCCCTCTAGGACAACACTTAAAGATCTGATCCGACGGCACTATAAACGTGATTACAATTTGGCAATGATCGTGGTCATGCTTTAAAAAAAAAATAATAATCCCTGCTGGCTGGAAACAGGAGACAGACAGCTGTTTCCTGTGTTAAAATCTGATGTTTTTTGGTGAGCCATTCATCCACCCCGAGCTCCTCCATCTGTGGACTTTGTTTCTCTATGGTAACATAACCTGACTTCCTTTGCTCCTGTCATATTTATTACAGCTGCTAGCTCTCACTTGAACATAAACATATGTTGTTTTGGCCGTCATGTGAGGACACTCTTATCACTTCAGTACCTCAGCGCCAGAGCGACTTCCTACACTGCCTGCACCAACAGAACGATTTCATTGCATCAGGATTGGATGTAGAGATAACTGCAGGTAACAGGTCTATTTTCTTTTTTAAATATAGCATAATTTTGTCATTTTGTGATGTTATTTGTTTTGAAAGAGTACAAACAATGTCCCTTTTTATTTGTGTCATCATCTGGCTTCACTTCAGCCTCTTCTTACCCACGACAGGTGGACTGTCACAGCCAAAACTCAGCTGGCTCAGAGACACGGCAACATCAAACAGGGCTCACAGCCCATTTGATATGTCAAACCATGGTCTCTCTAGCCTCTCTTTGCTGAATAGTGTCTAGAAAGCACAAATACTATCAATAATCTCTGAAACCAATAGGGGATTTAGGACTTGGTTTTTAGGCTCTAGTAATTAGAAATGCATTTAGGCCTTCAAAGGCTGGCTGCAGATGGAGATCAGAGGGCTTTCATAGCTGTTAAAGCTCTGTAAAGAAATGTCAGGACTGTTGAGATATTTTCCCTTTCTTCACCTGCTTTCTACCTTCAGGGCATTTATAAAAATACAGCCGTAACTCATCCCACATTCAGTTTTTAATGATTGTAAATGATACACCTTTCTTCATAGTGCTGCTTCAAAGCTGCTATTCTTTTAAGGTAAAATGGATGGGTAAAGGAGAGGAGAGAAATCCTGCCTTTGAGCTTCTTTTCAGGGTTCCCTTTGATCGAGGCTGTGTGTTTGAGTGTGTGTTACTGTGTGTGTGTGTGTGTGTGTGGTTGTTACTGTGTGCATGCAGAGACGTATATGTGTGTGGGTACGTGCCCATGTGTTCATTTAAACAGTAAACAAAAACACCATGTTCCCAAGAGCCAAAGTTGTGTGATCATGTACAACCCTCTGAGGTATGTGAGAGTGTGTGTGTGCGTGTGTGTGTGTGCACATGTGTCGAGATGATAGGCTCTGGCTCTTCCGAGCTAATGACAGACGCCTCAGACGCAACTTTGAATGCAATCGAGAAAAAAGAAAAGTGCTGCCACAGTCAGCCAAACTTTCCTTGCATCATTACCCCCTGCTTTGAATGTTTCATGCACAGAACGAATACAGAGAAATGCAATTTATCACTTCTTCGCTCCACATATCGCTAAAAATTATTCATGGGAATTAATAATTATGTGGAGGAGGATATTTTCCTGTTCATTCCCCAAGAACAATATTCGTGTTTTGACTCAGCTTTCTCTACAGTAAGGAAGCAACATCCGACATTTGGCTCGCTCTCGTTCCTTTGTCCTCGTTCCACAGCCATAATTTTCAGTTTATCTCTGAGGAGCTGCATGGCGGGGCTAAATCTGTGTATGTTAACTGTATGTCTAATATGCGCGTGCTGTTTTACATTCTGCCCATCAACCGGCCGACCCCCACAGCGGAAAATCATGTCACACCTCCTAATTTAAAACACAATGTTTTGTTTCTTACCTCGCTGCTCTGCTCACTAGGTATGCATAAATAAAATGCTACATGTTATGAATTTCTGTGGTGGGTCTATCTTTACATAGACAACAAAGAGGCCATCCATCAAAGCCCTTTGTCTTTTCACATATCAGGGAACCCGCATCTTCCCTGTTGTTTTGGGTAATCTGATTGTTTGGCAGGTTCGACCCCCTGCTCACGCTGAGGTTACGAGGTCCTCCTTGAGTGTCGAGTCAGATTTGTCTGGTTTGGCCTTTAGAAAAAAGCGTACACACACAACACGCCACATGCCTGAGTGAAAATACTCACACACAAGCCGCGGGTGAAGCGGTGGGTGAGGCCTCTTGACTCAGACAACACCTGGATCCAGACAGCTGGTCTGATGAGGTGTGATGTGGCCTTGGGGCATCTGAAACTCTGCATTCTCAATGGACTTGCTCAACTACCTGCAGCATTTCATACAGTACTGAGGTCAGGCAGACCATCCGACCTCAGAAGCCAAGGCGGCACATTAGATGAATTTTAAAGGAAGCCTTTCTCTTTGTTGCATTGCTCTGCAATGTCCTTTGGAGCTGTGTGCTTTAAATCCCCTCACCTTCCTCCTTCATCCGGGGATGGCAGGTCAGCAAAGCCTGCAATACTGGAGAATAATTCTCAGATCAAACCTAGTTTCCTCACTTTGGCTGACACATTGGAACAAAAAGAGGTACAATAGTTTTACTTGGTCAACACAGTAAAAGATTTGACATAATATGGTACCTCACCAAACAAATGATCATTTGTGGTCCTGAATGCTCCTTTGAATTACACACAGCGACAAACACAATAAATTACATTTTAAATGCTTTCATCATCTCTTCAACTGATGCTTGTACTGTATGGTTTCAGCACATTTCAACTATTTCAAAATGTCGACTTCTTTCAGTGCTTAAACACCAATTCAGTAACTTTCATCAAACTCAATGCAGTTCCTACACGTCAAATTACGTTTGAAAGGTCCAGTGTGTCAGATTTAGTGGCCTCTATTTGCAGAATATGGCAGAAATTGAATATAATATGCATAACTATGTTTTCATTAGTGTGTAATTGCCTGAAAATGAGAATCGTTATGTTTTTGTTACCTTAGAAGGAGCCTTTTTAATGGGGTCGCTAGATGCCACTAAATCCTACACAGAGGTCCTTTAAATACTTCTGTCGTTTCAGCTTAAACACTTCAGTTGACATTTCAGATGATTTCAGCTCTTACACGTCAAGTGACGCTTCAACTGATCAGCTCTTATTCTGACCCTTCAGCTGCCTTCATTGCTTCTTACTGCTTTTAAAGCTGCATTATGTAGAAAGTATTTTCAGCACCCCACAGGTTTAGAGTACAATACCACTGTTGTGAATCTATACAGGCAAGTGCAACAACACAAGACATATTACCAGCTAATATTACTCACTAGTCCAACAGCAAGAAGCCTAGCTCGGCGTCTGTCTTTGAGCCTTTTATTTCACAAAGATCTCACCAACGACTAAAAGTCAGTCCCACATTTACTCTTGTCCGATGGCCTCTTGCTCAGTCACTCTCTCCTTTTTTCTTCTTAGCTTCCTCTGTCATCCTCTGCCAAGCTCTGACTCTGCTGAACCCGGCTATGTTGCTTGCTCGCCCCAGGTCCAATTCTGGTTCCCGCTTTCCGTTTACTACTCTCCACCCCAGGCAGCACTAAGACTCCCTCGGCTCTCTGAGCTCACAGTCCATAACAGCAGCTATAGTTCACAGCAGTTTACTTTACTGTCCATCAGGAACCTCAATAAAATATGATCTAGTTTCACCAAAACAAGTGAAATGGTTGGTGGTGTGTGACGTAGTGCTGTGAAGCCTAAGAACAGACATACAGTGGGAATGGTAGAGGCACCATCCACCTGATTACAGGTCAGTGTAACATCGAAATGAGCATTTTATGGTAGAAAAGTTACATAATGTTGCTTTAAAAGACCAGTGTGTAAGATTGGGGCCTCTATTTTCAAAATAAGGCAGACATAGAAAATAATAATCATACCTATGTTTTCATGTATGTATAATCACCTGAAAATAAGAATCTTTATGTTTTTGTTACTTAAAAATGTGCCTTTTAAGTCTACAGTGGGAGCGGGCCCTCTTCCAAGGAGGCCACCATGTTGAAACACCGTGTTTCTACATGTAGTGCAGCCTGGAACAGACAAACTAAATACTGACTCTAGACTTTACACTAGAAGGGTGAGGTTGATGTGAAGAGATTGCAGTCTAGATGCAACTAAATCCTACACACTGGACCTTAGATTTCCAAATTTTACATCTAACGTTGTACAAACGGGAATCATGTCTGCTGCCTGTGCGCATTTTTGGACTATACTCACTGATTTTTACTTCAGCTCATTTGTGCATACACCCAAACAGACAGACACTTCTTTTAGCACTCCAATTCCAGTCAAGGTTTATATTTTAACATACTGTACTGCTTTCAACACTTACAGTTGCTTTCAACTATGACTTCAACTTTGACTGAACTCCCTCTACTGACACTTCAGCTCCTGAAACTCTCATGCAACATTTCATTTGAATTACCATTGTACCTGCGTTTATACCTTTTAAACTAGCCTGCTCCCCACCAGATGAGTAATATGACAACTGCAAATACATTTTATTGACGTCGCCATGGTTTCCAAATAGATTTCCTGACCATTTTCTGCTCTGTCTTCACTCTAATTTAAGCTGCAAACTCCTAGTTTGTCCTCACTCATAGGCTAAGATACGGCAACTGCCCACACTTCGCCATACCCAATTGACCCCCCATGCATATACCTGCCAGAAACTCAGCACGCGCAATCAAACGATTCAGTGATTCAGTCACCTCTAAGACTTTTTCCCTCCGCCATCGGGCTCGATGCTGCAAGTTAAAGCCACGTGAATTCCATTAAGATATTCCACCCCCACCACTTTCTCCTCATGATTTTGATTATGATATGAGCTGAGGAGTTAATAAGCGTATTAATTACCTGTGTAGGAGACAAACCATCTCCCAGAGCGAGCCCACAAATCTCCCCTCCTCCCACTTCCCTTCCTCCCACGCACTAACCAAGGATCGTCACTGTTGTGTTTAAATGAGCCATCATCGTCCAACTGTCTCCAAGGTCGGCCAAGGCTCTGCTGTTAGCACAGTACCTGGTAGGGGAAGTCTCTAAAGTGGCACAGTAATGAGAATAATTAGAATAATACAAGGTCATGCAGGACGATGGAGTAATCAACAGAGGGACATGGGCAGAGAGAGGGAATAGAGACAGAATAACGTAGGAAATGAGGAAATAATTGTAACCCCTCTGGTGACTGGATGTGATCACGACTCAATACTAAAGTTTCTAATTATCTCTCTTCGTCGGAGAGCGCACACACATCAACAGACGGCACACGCGGCATGATAAGTCTTCCACCTGTCTGAACATCTCCGAAAAAAGTTGCAAACCTCATAGATTCACCGGCTGTGACTCTGCGTCCGCCACACACAGACACACACACACACACACACACACACACACACACATGCACGCCCTGAGCAACATTGTGAGATCTTCTCCACATTTCAAACATGGATCTGGCGCTTTGGGCATGCCAGGGCGTCAGGGTGCCTTTTCACAGCAAGCTCCGGAGGAGGAAGCCAAAAAAGCACAGTCAAAAAAGAAGAGCATCAGCTCAGTGTGTACAGCGCATACAGCCAGAGGTCAGTACAGGTCAGCACACAGGAGTAGCTCACAGCGCAAATAACAAGCAGAACAAACAGCAGGATTTCATTTCTCAGCTGCAGACTTTCTCCTCTGAATGCTTACAGGAATTGCTGTACACCAGCGCAGTCATGATCGCAGAATTTTAACATTCATAGGCTGCAACAGTCAAGTTTTTTAACCCTTTATTAATGTTAGGAAACTTTATTGAATCCATACTGTGGTTCAAATGAACTTACACCGTACAGTAGAGGCACTTAAAAGGTTTAAGGCAGCTCCTATCGATACCGAATCAGCATCAATTTTGTTTAAGATTAAAGATTAAGTCTAACTTTACACATCAAAGTCTGTTTGCAGGTCTTGTGGGAGTACTGCTCCATAGTTTGGTCTAAAGACTACAAGTTTGAGAGGTGAAAAAAAGTCTGGAGAGGTGTGAAGTGAAAAAGAAGTGAGATGACCCCCTGTGGCGTGCTGTTCATCACCGCTTGAGGGTAGAAACTCAAAGCTACAGTAGCCGCTACTCGCAGAACACACCAAAACCTCAAACAGGTGACACAATTTGACAGGAAAGAGGAATGAGCTGAGAAAAAGAGGTTCGCTCGAAGTTGCGCATAATTAACAGCATGACCACTTGATTGACAGGTAGGTGGCGTTACAGATGGCTTATTAGAGCACCCAGGCGCCATTCGACCCGCCTCAGGTCCGCCGATGATGCACGTCTTTGCCGATATTTAGATTAGCATGCAGGATGCAGAAGAAGCAGTACATCCAACAAGCGTCGCATATTTTCAGCTTCAAAACAGCGCTTCGGAAACCTACGGGTGACGTCACTCAGGCTCTTTCCATTCTTTATACTGTCTATGCTCCTTCCCCATCTACTAGCTGGATTCTTGTCTGGTCTGGCCAAGCTTGAACTTTTTGAATGGTAACTACAGATCCAGACAACCAACTTGGCCTCTGGATCTCAGCACTTTGCTGAGCTCTCCCTACATCCCTCTATATGCATTGGTTATGTCCCCTGTACGTTTCTCTAAAGTTTAGGCCATGTAGAGCTCAAATTCTGATTTTATAAACCACACCCTGGATGCTGGCAGCGTGCCATGCCCTTGCTATGGTAATGGTGATCATCAGTAAGACCACCTTTAGATTCCCATTGCCCCTCATCTTTTTTTAATAGCTGCCACATTCACAGGTGAGAAGGGAGCGAAGAAGTAGTTTTCAAATACTCCTCATCTGTAAAAATAACACAACACTTTGGCTCTGAACCACATTCTGTTTACATGACTGTAGCAGCAGACGATGTTTACTGCCTGGTGAAATTCATCCCCAACACCCCCCTCTCGCTCCATGCACACTTGTAGACAGATGGAAACACAAGGGATTAAACCTGCATCTCACCCTTCACTTTTTTTTTTATCACACCTCTGCTAACAGGTACAGATTCTCCCATGGGACATGTCAGTCTTGCTGTCGTACAACAAATTTAATGAGAATTTAATCTGATTCTGACACACCACTCACCACACTTAACAACAATATTTTTGCACAGGGTGTGCAGACTATAACAAAAACTGAGGACCAGTCGCTATATATAAAACCAACAAATACAGAAATAGAAAATCTACGCCGATATTCTCATCATTTTGTCCATTTTTTACAGAACATACAAGACTTACAATCACATTTTATTAACTAAAAAGAGGTGCATGTTTGTATTTCATGGGAAATAGGTTCAAGTTTCTTATACGTGCTTTCTTGCTGAGAGTTAGACGAGACGATTGATGCCACTCTCAAGTTTGCATGCTAAATATGAAGCTACAGTCGGTTGCTGGTTAGCTTAGCTTAGCACCAAGACTGGAAACGCAGGGAAACAGCTAGCCAGGCTTTGTCCAAAGGTGACAAACTACCACCTACAAGCACCGCTAAAGCTCATTAATTAACATTTTATATGGCGTTTTGTCCACAACACAACCCCCTGTAAAACCACAGCTTTCTGAGCTAACAAGCTAACATGCTAATCAGTGAACTTAGAGTAAGAGGCATTGGTAGGCGGTTTTTATCACATTTGTACAGAGCTAGGCTAGCTGTTTATCCTAAGCTTAGCTAACCGACCGCTGGCTGTAGCTTCATATTTTGCGTACAAACATGAGACTAGTGGCAGTCTTCTTATCTACTTCTCTGCAAAGAAGTGAATAATCCAAAATGTTCTTTTAAATACACTGTTCCTACTAATCTAAATCACAAAATGAACAAATGGAAGCTTAAACAGAGTCCTGTTGAGTTTTTCAAATTTGCCAAAACTAATTTCTGATGGGGCACAGCGAGGAATTCAAAGCTGGATTTTTAGCTCAGGATTTTACAGTGTACCGATTGCCCCTTTACTTGAAAGTTTCTGCAGAGCTACCAAATTGCAAATTGGACCCCAAAACTCCAAAGAAAAACATCAAGCAATGCACAAAGGTTTTGATGTAGGTTAGGTGTGTACGTGTGCCTTTCATCACAACACTATCTCATTCCAGTCTTGGCTCCACTTTTGTCCACCAGTTCATTTGGACTTGGATTCAGTTGAGGACATGTTTTAGCTGTTTGGCCCTGACTGCTGCAGCCCTCTGTCAACAGCAAGAATGCAGCTCTGTGTACTTCCAATCCTTTTCCTTCTCCCTCCCCTCTCTTCTTTTTTTCCAATCGATCCGTTTATGGCCTCTGGCGTTGACGTGGAATTTGCTGCTTGCAGAAAAAACATTTGCTGCAAACACAGAACATCTAGGAAGCCAATTCAGTTCTTTACAACAGCGCTGTTGTTTTATTTCAACTTCACCAAGCAAACAGTAATGCGACTGAGGAATTAGAGGTGGAAAGAAGAATCAGCTCGCGCACACGCCGGCTTTGGCAGTGGAAACTACGAGCTTTTATCTCCAGGTTGTCGGTTTTTCTGCATCTGCTGTATCTCGGGCATATTCTCAGCCTCATTTGCATTCATGCGACCGAGCGGCGGCCATAAAAGTGACATAGGCGGGAGCGTAACGTAATGGGCTTTTTTAAAGTAATAATGTACTGAGTGGATATATTTATAAGAATGTCACAAAGTGTGTGATGGTGAAAGGGCAAGACTAAAGTGTGTGTGTGTGTGTGTGTGTGTGTGTGTGTGTGTGTTCATGTGCAAGCATGTGTGCATGTGTGTGTGAGGGGAGGTTTACTTTTCCTCTTCATGAGGCTGCTGCACATCATCAGTGAAGTGAAAGACAGCATTCTGGCATCTTTTACACTCCAATACACAGGAGAATAAATTCCCTCATAAGACCACCCTTTCCACCACACACACACACACACACACACACACACACAGCAGCAGCATCCTTCTAAAAAAAGCATAAACAGGCATGAGGAAGTTGCTGAGAGGTGAAAAAAAGCCGTCTAAGCTGTTGATCCTGTTTGCTGCTTTGAAATTTTCCAGGAAATCTTCCTTTTCAATCTTTTTCACTGAGGGATGAGCGTGTGGTGAGGGAGGCTGGAGGAGATGCAGTCTTATCTATCGTGGGGCAGAGTAGCACTCCCTGAAGCTCAGCACACTCAGGTGCTTCATCTCACGTGTCTTCTGCCAGTAAGCCTAAACCCTTATGAAACAGCGGGGCAGCTGGAACATGAAATCATATGAGGAAGTACGGCGTGAGCCAGTATCTATGGATGGTAACGTAATACAAAGTGTCTAAATGTTGAGATATCTAGAGATTAGGCAGATTGCTTTTGGCAGGTTTTTGGTCCAACAGGTCCTCCAACGCTGTTCAGGCGCCTAAGCGTACTTGGCGAAGGGTTAGGGAAAAACCACGGTCATGTTGTTTGCTGATAGGAGATAAGTTTTTTTCTGTCTGTGTTTATTCACCACAAACCATTATTTATTTTCTCTCCTTTTCCATCTGTGTCGGTACATTTTTTTGAGTAGTCACACAGCGATAAGTAAAGCCAAGAGTGAACTTAAAGCTGCACCAATCAATATTTTCAGATGATTAAAGGATCATGTGACCACTTGTAATCAAGCAGCAACTTCCGATGCTGGGAAATGAAGTGCTAAAAACTGTAATTCCAGCGGAAGAAGCAGTACATCCAACATGGCGGCGGCCAGTGTTGCGTACTTTTGGCTCTGTCCATTCTTTATACTGTCATGGCTTGCAATGTGAAATGTCTTGACATGACTTGGCTCCCCTCAGCTCTTTGGAGGGTTTTAGTGTCTTTCAGCTTATTGTTTTGGTTTTGCAGCCCACAAACTTGACTAGTTTGTTTTGGTCGCAGTGCTCTCTTCAGCATCGTTCCAGTTGCAGATGACAGAACCGACTGTATTTTTAACATTACCAAATCGACTGACACATGTTGGTCTTATCTCCAAACACAGTGTTAGCTAATTGGCTTGTTTACAACCAGTCTGATCATCTGACCATTTGTTTCTTGCCCTGTTGGATCTCTGCAGTTACTTTGGTGGGTACAATATTTATAATAGAGATGATAGCTGGAGCTACAAAAATAAAAACTATGATGTTTCTTATTCTTTTTTTTTTAAGATATTTTTTGGGCTTTTTCAAGCTTTATGACAGGAAGGCAGGGAGAGGGAGAGTGGGAGAATGACAGCAAAGGGCCACAGGTTGGATTCAAACCGTGGGCCCCCGCAGCAAGGACTGAGCCTTCGTACGGGGGGCGCACGCTCTACCTACTGGAATAGGACTGACTGGGAAAACTGTGGCAATCATTTCCACTCTGAACACGTGTGTTACTGTGTGAAAACGAGGCAGGGAATCGTTTGCAAAGAGCACACACGCTCAGCAAAAAAAACCTTTTCCTGGATAAAATTAGGAAGGTTAAATATATATATGTGTAGCTGTCATTTGTGTCTTATTTGAACATTTGACGGCTGATGGTTTGGTATTTCAGTAACCAGAAGTTGGATTTCTTTCAACATGAAAGGTTTTTTTTCTTTCTTTCTTTTTTTGATGTCTGTAACCCTACTGAGGCGGATGATGTTGGAAAAAGCAAAGTAAAGAGAAAAAGTTACGGGGGCCAGAGAGAAAGAGAGCGGAGAGAGAGAGAGAGAGAGAGAGAGAGAGAGAGAGAGAAAATGAAAAACGAAAACACACATCTGGCTCAGAGGAGAAACCTCCGAAGAGTTTTGCTCATTTTTATTTGAACCTGCTCATGTTCATATGAGAAGTTAGTTGTTAGGTGCTGCTGAGAGATGCTCTGAATTATGGGGAAAAAAACACGGTGAGATTGCGACAAGTCCTTTGTGGAGATTCTTATCTGACTGGAGGAAGGGGGACCGAGGCCTTGACAGATTCAGGGCATAGCGTGTCATTGTGAGTATGTGTGTGTGTGTTTTTCCTCTTTTATTTGTCCAAAATAGGACATGGCAAAAAAGGTTCCTGCTCATCTACACTTGTGTCATTCTTTCAAGGGCAAACAACCTATCTTGCTAGTGCCAAGGCCTTATTTAAAACATAGACACACACCAACACCAACACTGTATGCACACAAGACGACGAAGAAGAAAAATCACAGCACTGCAATAGATGGAATTTTCTCTCTCACATTCACACAAACTCTCCAGTCTGCTGCTGCCAGTCTGAAGGTAACCTTTCCCTTCCTTCCTTTATCTTCGTCTGTGTAGCACCTTCTCCCCACTTCGTTTCTCACCTCTTTTCTCTCGTCGCACAAAAGGACATCTCGCTAAAAGGTGCGCCTGCAATGAGATGAAATTTAATCACACGAGATGGGACATTTGATAGATCTCCAAAGGTGAGAAATAAAGACCTTTTCTCTGCTTTTAAAAAACTGCTCAACTGACAGCCAACTCGACAGAAAATGCTCATAATCAAAACATAACTGTAACTGTGCGTGCCACAAAGTAATAACCACTGACAAATTGAATTGCATACTTTTCATGCCACTTGTGTCATCAAGTGTTTTGTGAGGCAACTAAAATAGCCGGGAAATCGTTTACCAAGGCAGCGGACGGCCTGTACAGTCAGCAAAAAAGGTGACGGGTCATGAATTCTGTTTTCCACGGGGGAAAAAGAGGATGAAAAACACTTCTGAGGGAATGAATGATAGAAGAGCCACGTTGGTCTCAAAGCCTGACGCGGCCAAAACACACCGCTGTGCACTTTTGTGTGTGTGTGTGTGTGTGTGTGTGAGCGAACAAGGTTTGTGTGCACAGTGCTTTCTCAATGTGTATGTAAGTGTGTGTGTGTGTTTGTGGCTTTTTGAGTGTAAGAAAGGCTCTGAATTCAGGTTTGTGTACATGGACATGTACAGATTCAAATTAAAGTTTGTTGCAACCACAATACTAACCCACAGTAATTAAGCTCTCTCTGCTAGCCTTTCACTGTCCTGCCTGGTCTCCCTGGGAACTGGACAGAGTAAATCTTAAAGGAACAGTCAAGAGTTGAATGGGATGATTGAAACCACTCTCACGTGGAGCCAAGAGGCGATTAGCCTAGCTTAGCTCAAGACTGAAATCTTGGGAAAACATCTTTCAGAAACTTACCAGCACTTCTAAAGCTCACTAATTAACACATTGTATCTTGTTAGTTTAATGTTTGCACAAACAGAAATGTAAAAACAATTATTTGTGGTTTGAGGGGAAGTTGCGTGCTCTAACAGTTTGTACTTCTGGATCTTAGCGTAGGTTACCAGATACGTTAAGTGAGCACAGGTTGTGCTCTCTGTAAACCTGGAACCATACTGTGATGACAAACATCAGGAAGTCAGTAGATCTGGTTTTCCCAGTAACTTCCCCTGAAACCCAAAATTAGTGTACGCAGATTAAGCTTTAAGTAAGCTTCGGAGTTGCTTCAGACAGAGCCATGCTCGCTGTATACCGCTGCTTCCAGTCTTAATGCTAAGCTAGGCTAATCAGACATGGCAGTGGTGTCGACCTTTTCATCTCATCTGTGAATAGGATTATATCTCAAACTGTCAAACTATTCATATAAAAAAAAAAAAAAAAAACCATGTCAGTGGAGAGTTCACTTTCCTTTGATGGACGCAGCTCGTGAAGTGACCTTCACTCCAAACTGACAGACTAACCTGGTATCTTTTCAGGCACTAGTTGTCCACAATATTTAGTCTCGATGAAAGTGTTTGAAAGTTTTAATGAACAAAAATCTGGAACCAAACTAAATAAATGCCCCTCTCACCAAAGATCAGCTCATACGCCATGTTTCCTGGATCCAAACTTTTTATATTTGTTCTGATTTTGCCTTGACTCAGTCTTTTACAGTCTTTTACTTTTTGATTAATGTTGGAAAATGTTAGTGAAAAATACCCATCCCAAGTTATCAGTGCCCAATATTACATTTTCAGACTCTTTGTTTTATGGACCAATAATCCCCAACCCAAAGATATTTCATTACAATGACCTAAAGCAGTAAATCCTCACAATTGAGAGACTGAAAATAACTTAAACAATTTTTGAAATTCTAGTTTATTAATCTTCTGTTGATCGACTAATTAAATAAGGAACTAATAATTTCAGCACTAGCCTCACCATGCTGGTGTTTCAAGATCCATTTGGTACTTGGAAGTAGGTTCGAGCATCTCTCCCCTAAATGATGAAAAGACTGTAATAAAAGCAGCTGGAGCTGAGTGTGCTGCCTCATGAAACGATGCCAGAAACATGTAGACCGACATCCTCTTGCTGACAAACTAGCTAAAATCAATGATATCTCAACACAATTATAATTAGAGTAAAAAAAAAAAAAATCAGTTTGCAGTCTGCAGAAATTAGCCAAACAAATGCACATTCTAATGCAGTTGGTCTGGAGGATACAGAGTTTGCTTCAGGCTGTTCAGTGGACCAGATGGTTGGGGTTTTTGCTGTAACACGACTCTTCACGGAGTGCCAGACAACAAGCCAAACACGGAGAGCTGTGCTAATTTGACTTGCAAATACGTCAGTGTGATTTTTGACACTCATCATATTGTCTTATCCTGTAAACCAATTTGAGTAGGCGAAAAACAAATGCGAGGAGTTCTCTATGAAAACCTTTTCTCTCTCAAACAAACCATGCAGGTTCATATTCCCTCTAGTTGTTCCCTCTAACAAGTTGGAGAAATCAGAAGCACCAGCATTGTTTTTTTTAACAGCTGGACTTCTTCAACTGATTCCACAAAAACCAACAGCAGACAATGTCTCCCTCGTGTGGTCTAAAGAGGGAGTTACAGGTAAGGATGAAATGCATCACTCCCTAAATTTTGTATTCCACAGGGATGCAACGTGTAAAACTGGTTAATCTTTCAAGTAGGCATGCGCACCCACACACACCCACCTCTGCACACACTCACACACACTCACACACACACTGGTATGCTCATTTAGTAAATGGATTAAAAACAGTCGGGAGTATCTCCAGATTTCAGCCTCAAGGCCAACGACGTTTCAGCGCATAACAGCTTTCTGAGGGATTTGGGGCAAATCTGAACGTGTTGCCATCACATTACATCAGTCAGTGTGTCCACGGGCAATAAAGCACTAATGTTTTTCTAAATGCCAATTTCCTGAGACAAGTTAATTTCACCTCTTTGCATTCTGCCAAGTGCTCTGCTCCATGCTCAACTGAAAATCAATTAACAAGTTGGATAACATAAATATGAGAGTATA
Source organism: Sciaenops ocellatus (assembly GCA_033000465.1). Taxonomy (NCBI): domain Eukaryota; kingdom Metazoa; phylum Chordata; class Actinopteri; family Sciaenidae; genus Sciaenops; species Sciaenops ocellatus. The sequence continues at coordinate 14,750,765 of CP136873.1, forward strand.
TAATGATTTTCAGAGCACATTTGAGACTGGAAAAGCTTATGCCACATACAGTATGTATGTTGCACTGCTAAGAGTCAGAAAAACATAGGAGCAGGGGCTCTACGTTACATTCTACATTAAGCTTAAACTGTTGTTTTTATGGTAAAAAACTGGCAGCTGTGGTTGCCAGAATTTTACCATAATAAATACTGAGTATTATTTTTTTCTAATATTGTGTTAAAGGGATATTAGTACTGTTAATTTGATGTTTAAGGTCGGCGTTTTATTCCATAATTTACCACTGAAATGCTTTTTTTCCCATTAAATATCTTAAAAATGTTTAAAAATTAAAATTTTGCCGTTAAATATTACAGTGTTTTACTGTCATTTAAAATACTACTTAATTCTATGTGTAAATTCCCTTAAAATGCCATATTGCCACTTTGTTTGTACGGTAAAAAAACTGGCAGCTGTAGTTACCAGAATTTTACCGTAATAATAATGGTGTAACTTTTTTTAATATTACAACAAAAGGATATTAGTACTGTTGATTTCACATTTAAGGTTGGTGTTTTATTCCATATTTCACAGTATTAATACATCAAAGAAATGTTGTTTTGCCGTATTACTGACATAAAAATACTGTATGAAAGTCGTATAAAAAAAAAGATTTTGCCATGAAATATCACAGCATTTTACTGTAAAATTAACTGTCATTTAAAATACTACTTTATTCTGTAGAAATTCCCTTAAAATGTCATGTCATATATACAGTATTATGTAACATATAATGTCATATGGCATATTTTACAGTCTTTGTCATGGTTTGACAATTTTTCATCGCAAAATCTACAGACATTTTTACAGTGAACAAAGAATCTTATTAATCAGATAGGTTATTCAGATTATCACAACTAAAGTGAATATTTTTATGTGGGGTGGAAGCAACAAAAATGACACGTTGTGAGCACAGGTAAATATATTGCTCGTTGTCTGTACAAGACAATAACCTGTACAAGTTACGACTTTGGATGGACAATATAAAATATCATCTTTCAGGCCTCTGGGGCTTCATACATTTGAAATTCATTCACAACACAGTTGTGGAAATCAGAAAATCATCATTTGGCGCATCGCTTTCTTTTACGCACACACACGCACACATATACGCGTGCGTCAGTAGTAGCCATGGCAATGGAACGGTGACGCGCAGACGAGGTCATATATAAGGCCTACTGACCTTTCGCACGTTCCCACTTTGCACGTGAACTTGACCCGGAGTCGACCTGCTGCAAAGACTGACCGCTGGAAAACTTGTTGGCGAACAAAACTACTGGACAACCGAGAGAAGGAGACAAAGAAGAAGGAGGAGAAGGAGAAGGAGAAGGAGGAGAAGGAGAGGAAGAAGGAGAAGGAGGAGGAGGAGAAGGAGGAGAAGGAGAGGAAGAAGGAGGAGGAGGAGAAGGAGAAGGAGAGGAAGAAGGAGGAGGAGAAAGAGGAGAAGGAGAGGAAGAAGGAGGAGAAGGAGAAGGAGAGGAAGAAGGAGAAGGAGAGGAAGAAGGAGAAGGAGGAGAAGAAGAAGGAGAAGAAGAAGGAGGAGAAAAAGGAGGAGGAGAAGAAAAAGAAGATTTTTTTTCAACTTTATTTACAGTTGGCTGTAGAAGGAGAAGGAGAAGAAGGAGAAGGAGAGGAAGAAGGAGGAGAAGGAGAAGGAGAAGAAGGAGAAGGAGAGGAAGAAGGAGGAGAAGGAGAAGGAGAGGAAGAAGAAGAAGAAGAAGAAGGAGGAGGAGGAGGAGGACGAGGAGGAGAAAAAGGGGGAAAAGAAGAAGGAGAAGAACCAGAAGGAGCAGAAAAGGCCGAAGGAAGAGAAAACACCTACGGGAAAAATGCCTCCTTCCGGACCGCCCACCCCTGCGAGGCACCTGCTGTTTGAAGACCTGCCTGAGCTGGACCATCCTGCCGGTAAGACACTTAAATTAATGTATTCTTATTTATATTCTTATTTTTCTTATTATTCTAATATGTGAGCATAACCTGTGTAATTTAAAAATGGACGAGTTAGAAAATGTTTGAGAAACAGATTGGGTCGTACTCGGTGTAAACGTGTTGTTAGTGTGTTTAAGCGCTTTAAAACTTCGGGAAATGTGTGAAACATCTTAACAACAGTGTAGTGATTTACTGACCTTTTTATTTTGATATATATATATATATATATATATATATATATATTTGTATTAATTTTGTCCATTTTGAGTGAAAAATATTATAAATTCAAGATGACGGCTGGGCCGTTTTTCATAAAATGCATCAAATATACATTTTTATCACCATGGAGACGATTGAACTTTTAGCAGCTAACGTCAGAACGCGCAGGCGTAAACAGACCTCACCTGTTTAAAAGTACACAGAGCTGTTGTCGTTTAAAGTTACTCACTCAATGAATCATTTTCTATGGACAAAACTAAAATATCATTGTAAAAATAGTGTCAAATTAGACTTATTTGTGAGATTAGATGATTTTTCTCAGATTGAGTTCGAGAATTAACATGATGTAATTAATGATAACTATTTGTAATCTGTTCCTTCAGTTAAAAGAGGAACTATATTTTATAGTACACCTGTAATATGAGTGATTGTTAACAATGGTGGAGTGATATGAAGTGAAACCTTGACATGATGTATTACATGGTTGGTCAGTGTTGTCCCTGTGTGTTCACTTGGCCCACAGCCTGAAACTAATTTATATAAATTTAAGTTTATTGGTAACATGAGGAGTAACCAGTGTTACAATAGATTTGAGCATGTGCGGTCATCCTGTTTTTTTACATCATGTGTCAGAAGTTGGCATAGATATTTGTGTGATCCTTTTATCTCTGTCACATGGTTTTAAAATTTGAATTTCTTCTGTAATGCCTCTGTTTGGTCACGTCTTGTTCAGTAGGCATGTGATGTCGTCTGGTTTCCCCTTTAAAAAACCTGGTTTGTCTTGTTTGCGGTTTAGTCGTCATGCTTGTGCTCGTAGGAGGACTGGGCAAGACAACTTGTTGCGTTGAACCAAGGTGATATTTTTTATTTAAGGTTATTGCATGCTGACGGTGCACGCTCCGTGTCTGGTACCACTGTGGTCATGTGTTGCGTGTGTGTGAGCCATTTGATGTGTTTTCATCATCACCTTCGTAAATAAGTGATGTGGTCTTGCATGGACACTGTGACCTGTGAACACGTATTACTCATGAGAGATATTTGCATGTGTGTTTTGTTATGTCCTCATTTCTCACACACAACGTTATGACAGAGTACAGTTTAAGTTGTTAAGTGTTATTTGGATGTATTACTATTTTTAACTGTTCACAACTTCATAACTTTATAACTGAACTTTAGAACTCAACTTTTCTTTTAACATTTTCCTGCAGATGTCCTCGACTTCGAGGAAGAGGAAGGTGACCCTGACTTCATCTCTTCGGATGAAGGCGAGGGCTCCGCTTTTTCCGACGGAGAGGATGGTGACCCCGACTTCATCTCTTTGGATGAAGATGAGGGCTCCACCTCTTCCGACGGAGAGGATGGTGACCCCGGCTTCATTCTTTCGGATGAAGGCGAGGGCTCCACCTCTTCCGACGGAGAGGATGGTGACCCCGACTTCATCTCTTCGGATGAAGGCGAGAGCTCCACCTCTTCTGACGGAGAGAATGGTGACCCCGACTTCATTCCTTCGGATGAAGACAAGGGCTCCACCTCTTCTGATGAAGATGAAGACATCCCTGTTTTCGGCTCCTCAGATGAAGGCGAAGACTCCCTCTCCAGTTCTTCAGATGAAGACGATGGCTTCTCAGTCTTCTGTTCTTCAGATGAAGGCGAAGGCTTCTCAGCCTTCAGCTCTTCAGATGAAGACGATGACTTTTTAGCCATCAGTTCTTCAGATGAAGACGATGGCCACACCGCTGTCTCCCTGGATGCTGATGAGGGCAATGAAGGCGATGATGTTGGGAGTGTGGAATCATTGCTCGAGTCCTCAGGCAGCATTGAGGAGCCCACCTCCTCCTCTTCTGGTTCTAGCGTTTCCAGAAAGAGGAGCAGGGACGACAGCGATGAGGACTGGACCTACAGTCCAAGGCCAGGGAAACGCTGGAAGGAGAGCTTTGTGTCATCTTCTTTGTCTGACTGGATGGAGGAAGACATCCAGTCAGAGGATGAGGAAGACCCTTCTGAAGAGGAGTCCTAACAGAGGAGGACAGCTCAGTCGACATGGATGGCTACGAGGCTGATGACAATCATGATGATGAGGAGGAGTCAGATGAAACTTCTGCTTCTTATGACTGCACGTCATCTGAGGAAGAAGTTTAAGATGGCAACAACCTCATCATCATGGATTGTTTTGAGGCCAAAGTAGACCATCATGTCGATGAAGAAGACATCACTGCTATCACTGAGGATGAAGATGACAAACCTAATGAATCGGATGTCCTCAGTGATAACGAAGGTGCCGACATTCCATCCCCCTCCTCTGACAGCAAGAAGGTGAAGAACAAGATGAAGATGTAGTGTAATGTAATGTAATGTAGTAAAATGTAATGTAATATAATGTAATGTAATATAATATATTGTAAAGTAATATAATGTAATGTAATGTGATATAATGTAATGAAATGTAGTAAAATGTAATGTAATATAATGTAATGTAATATATTGTAAAGTAATATAATGTAATGTAATGTGATATAATGTAATGTAATGTAGTAAAATGTAATGTAATGTGATACAATGTAATGTAGGAAAATGTAATGTAGGAAAATGTAATGTAATGTGATACAATGTAATGTAGTAAAATGTAATGTAATGTAGGAAAATATAATGTAATGTAATATAATGTAATATAATGTGATATAATGTAATGTAGTAAAATGTAATGTAGTATAATGTAATGTAATGTAGGAAAATGTAATATAATGTAATATAATGTGATATAATGTAATATAGTAAAATGTAATGTAATGTGATGTAATGTAATGTAGGAAAATGTAATGTAATGTAGGAAAATGTAATGTAATGTGATGTAATGTAATGTAGTAAAATGTAATGTAATGTGATGTAATGTAATGTAGGAAAATGTAATGTAATGTGATATAATGTAATGTAATGTAGGAAAATGTAATGTAATGTAGGAAAATGTAATATAATGTAGTATAATGTAATGTAATGTAACATTGAAAACAATAAACTTTCCTCTCCAAGAATCGCTACCTTATCGTGGTGGAGAGGTTTGCGTGTCCCTGTGACCCTTGGAGCTGTGTTGTTGCTGTTGGAGTCACCCTGGTCGGGTGTCCCAAGGCAAACTGGTCCCAGGAGAGGGGCCAGACTAAGAGCGATTCACAGACAAAATTTAGATTTTTGCTCCATTAGGATTACAGGAACAAAACCAGAGCATCACCAACCAGAAGAAGATGACAGTCTAGAGGATGAAGAGCGTCCTGAACTCAGCTGTGAAGATGAAGCTGTCACTACATGCTTCCTCTGTGGCGGCATGTTTGTGAAGCTCTCAGCATCTGCAGAAATTAAGACGCTCAGGAGAGACACACTGACACTTCAGACTGTCCAGTGTGTGACATTGAGGGGACTCTCTTAACTTACAGTTGCCTCTAAATCCTACACACGGCTCCTTCATGCAGTATTTGTTCTTGTTTTACCACTAGGTTTGGTGTTAAATTCTTCTTCTTCTTAAATACTAAATCCACTGGATGTGTCACAATAATTGTTTTGGATAAAATGCTTCCAAACAGATTCTCCACTAAGAACTAAAATTATCTGTTTAACTTGGTAAAACCCCGAACAGATTTTATGACATCAGTCCATATTCCAGATTTGAGCAGCACCTACACATCTAACACTTTTCTAATGACATACATGTTTGGAGAAATCTAATGTACATGTGCACAACTCACCTACAGTTTTAAAACACTTTAATGGTACAATGGTAAACAGTAAGCTGTTGGAAGTTTGAAAACTTGAACTGAATGAGGTAAAATAAGGTAAAATTCAGTAATAAGGGAACAAATAATGGGTTAACAAACAGCAGCTCTACAGCAGTGGAAGTGAATTAAACCTTGAAATATGTTGCAAACTATTCCTAAACAACGTTTGAGTATTGACAAACCCTGTCTGTATAAATGCAGTGTTGTAACAAACAGTTATTAAACGTTCTGAAGCATTATTTGGACAATATTGCACTGCAGGAAACAATATAGTGCTATAATAATGGCAAGAAAAGGGCTGTTAAGAAAGGAAGCCAGACAGACCATTGAAGTGTAGATCTTTACTTTAGAGATACTGCAAAGTGAGTTATTACAGTGGGAGGTGGACCTCCCCAGGGAGGCTACGGACTGTTTAAGGGGAGTCTCAGTGAATTGAAGTGAAAAATATGACGTTAGTTATCAAAAGGAGATCACAGAGACTAAACTAGAGTTCAGACATACAGTAGTTTTGAGGAATCTTACTGTTTTTCCCCATTTTCCCAGAGTCAGAAACTAATGAACACCTTAGGACTTATGTCAAACAACATATTAGGCTATCTAAGCTCAACTGTTGAGTGTCTATATAGGATCAAATAGCATCACCATAGACATCTAGAAATTTACCAAAACTGAGCAGGTAAACTAAGTCAGAGTGGAGGGGGCGCCTTCTTCCAAACTTTGTCTGAAGTGAGGCCCAGAGTCTCAAAGTCCTCGTCTCTTACACCATCAAAAGGCAGAAAGTGGAAGAAACTCTGACAGGAAGAGGTCTGGCAGGCCGAAAGCCACTACAGAATCAGAAGACAAGTTTCTTTGAAACAACAGCTTCAAGCACAGCTTAACACTCGTGAAGTAAGGAAGTGTCGGATTCACCTTCGAGCTGCAGGTCTGACAGCTCGACCGGCAGTAATAAAGTCGTTGCTAAAACAGGAAAATACAGGGGAAAAAAAGTCTTGTCTTGGCTATGAATCACTGACAGTGGACTACTTAAGATTGGAGCAAGGCCTCATGGGCCGATATATCAACATTTGAAATGTTCAGTTCATCATGAGCTCAGTTTGCACCTTGTCCCATTTGACCAGAGGTGAACATGTGATGAAATGATCCATCAGATTTTTAAAATTTAGACTTGAACATCCACAAAATCATATCCCCCTCACTTTAAATTGAACAAATAAACTGGAGAAACCATCGTTACAAATCACTCCAACTTCTGAAGTATTAAGATGGTCTGGAGGCAATGAAGCCTAAAGCTTTGGAGGGTCAGACACAGTTTATGGAGTTATGGAGACAGTCGATTGAAGCAGCGGACTGTGTCTCTACAGCCGGATCAACACAGGAACAGGTGTCTGAGCAGGATTGTGAAAGTCGCTGACAAAAACTAAAATATCAGAATGAACCTGTGGAGCTACTTTTTTTTAGTGCAACCTTGAGGAATGTAGGAAATCTTAAAATATTTTTTAAGTGTATCCATTTTGAATTCAGGCTACAGGGGAAAAATCCAGAGCAGAATATTTTCTGATATTTATTCTAATAACATTTCACACTTTTCTGAATGCATTTTGTCATGACCTTTTACTCCTTCCTGTAATACGATTTCTTCTTTCAGCTCAGGATCTTTTTTTAAAGCATTCAGCCTGGACCGACCTCTCAGCCTGCATATCACAGCAATGTTTGCACACGTGTTTGACCCAGTGCTGATTCAAACGAGCTGAGGCCACGGCCTCCATAATGACTGAACAGAATTCAGACTGCGCCACGTTTTTTGATGTATACATGAGTGACAATGCTGCCATCTTATGTCCAAAAGTAAGTCACTACAACTTCTTTGGCCAGGTTTCAGCAACTTTGATGTTCGAAACGTAAAGGCTTGGGACAACATGTGGATTACAGAGAAAAATGAAGTCAGTGATTCAATTTTTTACTCAGTTAATTAGTCAACATATGTAGGCTAAGAAGCGTTGCTGCCATATCATATAATCTGCTAAGACTTTGCCACAGCTTGTACTTACAAGACTTCTCACGCTGTTGTTCAGCTGCCTCTCTCTGTTATCAAACATCATCTTCAGTGACCCTGAGCTTCTCCTCCACCAGATACGATCACACAGCACTGGCACTATTCCTGAGATCAGCACTGAATACATTACACATAACACTGAAACCTTCATTCACCACACCATCATTTTACCAAGTCATTTGGTTTATTCATTAAATTAAAATGGTGCCAATTATGAACATATTACTGATAATTTATTAATTAATGCAGCTCTACTTGGCGCTTGCTGGCAGGGTGAGACACTAACCTGTTTCAAGCGTGACTCAACTTGTTTCAGGAGTTTGCGAGAACATCGGCAGCGTGTTCCCACACCTTTAAAAAAATCACACAAAATGAACGGAGACATATCACAGCCATTGTTTACAATTTTATTATTGTTATTGTTTTCTCGTCATCAGATAAAAGCAGGTAGAGAGGAGCAGTAATAATAATAATAATAATAATAATAATAATAATAATAATAATAATAATAATAAACAGCGTGCAGCTTTGGGGTTCCTGTCCAAAGCCGGACGAGAGAACTGTTTGAGGTGAGTATAGGTTAACAATACAGGGCAAACCCCACCGTCATAAATGCTACATAACACTGTCAGTATCATAAACAGTCACAATAAACGGCTGCTGTCAGGGTCGTGACAGTTAGCCTGTAACGTGTTCGTGACACAGAGTTATTCTGAGGTAAGCTAGAGTTGGCTAGTGTTGTACTGAGCAAATAAAACATCTATGTACTGTATATCTATAGTGTTGTGACTGTGTCATATCCTGTTCCTGTGAGCACAGTTTACTCTGCAGCTCATCTCTACCTTGGCATAGCTTTGGCATTAGGAGGTAACATGTTAGCGCCCTGTTGTGGGCCGTTTGAGAACAAGCGTCTTTGTCCATTTCATGAACATTTAAGGGAGTGACTCCCATGGCCTTGGGCCTGTAAATATAGGGGTCTAAGTAATGCAGAGTTTAAGTCAGCTATTCATATTTCAAGTTTGACAAATAACAGTTTCTATATAGTGCTAATAATTTGAAGGAAAGCACCCATAGATGTGTATATTCTCTGGGTTATGTACATGTCTAATGCAGGTACAGTCTTTAACTCCCATCTTTCAATTAGAGTGAGATCCACTTTGAAGTGCAGCTTTGCAGTCATAAAAACTTACATGAGCTTAAGCTTTAGCTTATTCCAATAGGAGAGAAGGTGCTTGTAGCATGAAGAACGACTATTATTATGCATGATGAGTTTTGATCACATTGGTTTTAGCGTTCTTTCAAACGTAAAAAAGAAAAAAAAAAAGAAAACAAAGACAAAAAACATCTGAGTAGACTTGTGTAAGTAGTCTAGCTTCACTGGCTGAGTTGAGGATTTGACTTTAAAATGAGGACAGACTACAAAAATGACCAAACAGCAGCATTCAGTATAACAAAGAAGACAGATGACAAAGAGATACCGATGATATATTGTCCTAGGCTTGTTTTGCTAATATAAAAAGGTATAAATAACACATCCTGTTTTGGTTAAACACAGTTGAGATGAAGAAAATCAAGATGAAGAAAACAGAGCATATGTTAAGACAACTCTTCACTGTCTTTATCCAACATTTTTTTTTTTTTTTTGGGATTACCTGAGATTCCAGTTGTCCCTCAGGGCTTTACAGATCTGATAGCAACAGCACTCGTCGACTGATCGACTGATTGAGGTTAGAGTCTTACGAACCAAATGGAGTCGAGAGACATTCAAGCGAGCAGAGGGCTTTTTCAAATCACCGCAAACTAGATCCAAGATGCCGTACTTTATCCCTACACCCGAACACACCTGACCTGCAGGCTCAGCACGTTCATGTCACCACAGTCCATCAGACAGCCGCTCTTTAAAAAGGCTAAAATAAGGCGTGTAGCTAAGAAAAAAAGAAAAGGCGTAGCTTAAAATGGGCGAGGTATCCTTTACATAATTCTCCCTCTAAGGAATTTAGGCTTTTTAACACCATCTTGGAATGCACTATATATTGATATATATAGATATATATATATATATACTGTATATTGCCGTTAATATAAGCAGGATTACTGTTGATAAATACAGTGGCCTCCTTACCATCAGAGGCACCTCAGCGAGCATCAGCACCCACCTCCCTTTGAGTTTTGGGTGCCACAGGCCCCAAAGGCCCCCCTTACATGGGTGGAGGAGGAGATCACTTATTCTTTTCCTATTTCATCTGATTAAAATTCAAACACGATGATCCAAACTCCACCAGCTTTGGTCACTCTTCATCCACAGTTTCCCTTTTTGAATCCTCGTCTTTCTGATCCAGGACCTGAGGGGTGGGGCTCGGCAGGGCTGCGACCTCTGTGGTAGCCAATGAGGAGGGGTCTTGTTGGTCAACAATCCTGAGGGAAGAGGTCTCTTCCTGTGGAAAAGTACGAACGTATGAACAAAATATTTAGACTCTCAGTACACACTCGTGCCATATAATCACAATAATCACATTTTCCTTTAAGGAGAATGATGTGGCTGCCCAGGTTCTGGTATCGCCTGCCATGGCTTATTGGCACACCGAAAAGCAGAACTAAACACGTACAACTTTTCATGCAATAACGAGTCAATTTTACCAACGAGTCCTACTATTAGTAGTCTGTTATGTTCAAACAACTGGTTAAGTGGCACCAAGCCGACTTACTTGCTCTGTGAATCGATGATTCACCTGATCAGCGAACTCTTGCATCTCTCCTTCCTCACCGTTGGAGTGGCAGCTTGGACTTGGCACCTCAATTCCATGGCTTTCCAAAATGGCAGCTTCTGGTTGTGTCAGACAGGGAAGAGGAGGTCAGAGGTGGAAACACGGGAAACATAAACTGCCAGTGCAGCTCTCCAACTCTTCCTTTATGGTTTGAACAAATCTTCCTCATCTAAATACACCATTTAAAAGTCCATCGTTGTTACGTCGCAAATCTTTCATTAGAAATAAGATAATATGCAAGTTACCAGGTTCTCACCGATATTAGCTCTTCTTTTCATCTCCTTCCGACGGTTGGCGAACCAGTTGTACACCTTCAATGCCGTCACACGCTCAAACTCAGATAGCTTACAACCTGGGTGATGAAAAGTGCCAGAGAATAACACAGCAAAACCACAATGGAGATAAGATTTTACAGACATGTTGTGTACATAATTTAGGATGAGAGAATCAATTTTACACAAAACCAACAGTGCAGTTTTTAAAAGGTAATTTGTGATATTTCTAGTAAATACAACCACTAAACTGATACTTTATCCATCTACACTTCATATCTGTAAATACATTTGATTTTTTGGACAATTTATTTTATGTTTATAAAGTGTTTTCAATTACAGTGGCTGATGTGTAATATTCATAAGTAGGTTTTCATTAGTGCACCCGATATTAAGAATCGTTGTGTTTTGGTTACTTTGGAGTGAGCTTTTTCTATCTACAGAGGGAACAGATCGTCTTCTACAGAGTCTGCTATGTTTCTACAATAGCCCATAACGGACAAACCAAGCACTTCGTGCCATCGGACTGTTCTCCAACACACTTGGAGGGCGAGTGATATTCAGTTGGTTGACACTAGATGTCACCAATTCCTACAAACTGGGCCTTAAAGGAGCTTTAAAAACCTATAAACAACACATGCTTGGTATTTTTACTTGTTCAGTGACTAAATTTATCATTCATTAAACGAGCCATTAAATAATTCTCTGTCAACTAACTAATCAGATCCTTTCAAGTTTAAATCAAGTATGCAGAGCCATTTTTAAACATGAGGGTTGACTCGATTCAGTACCTGGTTTTTGAATGACAGAGTTACAGGCGTTGGCAATCTCTTCTCGCTTGGCTTCATCTGGGTACTGGTTCTCCATGAAGAAACTGTAAGAAATAAACATCCACAGTATTGGAAGGCAGTTAAATCCCGGGCTGCATCACAGGCTACACGTTTTATTAGAAGATGGCACCAGTCTGAGTCGGCGCTGGTTACGCCCTAATTTTACACCTCATCAACTTTTGAGTCATTGTATTGAACTAGTGGAGAGTAAGGCCAATATTTATACAGTGGAGGAGCATCAGCAGAGGTCCTCGCTGTAAAGGAACAGATTAATGGATGCATTAAGTGGATTCATTTCTGCAATTCAAGCATTGCACGCTTAAATATGTTCCTAGGCCTATAAATATGAAGATCCTCCGGTGAAAACTGAAATTTATATATCCAGGTAAAGATCAGAGCGACCGTTTTTTCCCCCTCTCTCTCCTCTACAAACTTTCCTCACTCGTGTCTCGCTTTTTTTTTTTTATTCCCCCCCCCCACGGCTGAAAAAGAATCATTATCTCACGTTACAAAACACACAGGGATCAATTTCGTCCAGCCCTCTCTCCCCCTCACCCTCTGAGTTGCCCTATCCTGTCCACTGCGTCTCTCTCTCTCACACACACACACATAAACACATCATCTTCACCTCTACTGTATCGTCCTTGGGTCTAAACTAGCTCATAAGGATCAGCACTGCAGTAGAATTGCGTAATCCGGGGGGGGTATTGCTGGTGAGTGTTGTCTGAGGGCCTGTGTGGTCTTATTACTGTGAGTGCCCAGACTGCACACTATACTTACAGCAAGCATGTAATAGAGAAATCAATTGCATACAGCGGGTAGGACTGTGGAGGGATGCCTACTAATCTTTCTCTGCATCCTTCAGAGTTACTGAGAAGACTGTCTGGGACAAATATGTACCACAGAAGATGAGACAAAATATATCAGATTAAAAAAAACAGCATAATGATTGGTACTGGTCCGCATTAACAGAACAACAACAGTATGGTGCTATAGGACGTTTCACCCTGGGACGGTTATTAATAACAACTACCTCAAGCAATGCTGCATTCCTCTCATACGTGAATAGTAATATATGATGTGATGGACCTGTGCCGACGTGTTCAAACTCATCTAAAGCCATCAAACATTTAGTTTACCGCAGACCTCGGCTGCTCTCCAGCTTTTTTTTTATGGTTGGGTGCCAAACACAAGCTCAATGTAAGAGAAACATACTGTACATGAGTTAGCCAAATGTTGAAGCATAAACCAACAAAATCCTATCATGTCACAAACTGACTGACGCAAACCGTTCATTTTAGAGCTGAAACAATTACAGAAACCGTAATCCAAACTTCTAAATTGTGAGGATTTGCTGCTTTTTTTTATCTTATGTGGCTGTAAGCTGAATATATTTGGGTTTCAGGTTGTGGGTCAAATAAAACAATGTGTACTTGTGAAATTATGTTTGTGAAAAACTGTGATTTATTACTACTTTCTGACAGTTTATAGACTAAAAGATTGATCAATTCATTGAGAAAATAAGCTTGCAGCCCGAGCTTTTCTTGACTAAATAGTTTTAGTTCTAGATAATGCTAGAATGAATGAAGTCAGCTCTGTATGTAGCACTGAGACCTGCTCACCTCTCCATGATTGATTGGCACTCCTTCCTCCAAGTGAACCTGCTTCCTCTACGCAGCCTCAGAGGACCGCCCACCATCCCCGCTCTGTCGCCAGCCATGATCCCTGTCCTCCAATCAGGTTCCTCCTTCACCAAAGACCGCATAGATAAGGTGGCCCCTGAAGGAGAGACAGAGAGAGAGAGATTGTGGAAACAAAGACAGCGATCACGTTTAGACTCGTACTGCACCAGTGTCACATTGTAAACATGTTAGTATCATTCAAAACTCACCAGTTTGACAAGTTGTGTACTTTCTCTACAAGTTAACCATTTACAGGAGCCTGTGCATCACTCAGGTAATACAGGACTGAGAGACAATGATAGGGAGTACAACTTATATCAGACTGCTTTATTAAAAAAAGAGAGTATGTAATGAACAGACGTGATTCAACAGTTCAAAGTTTGTCTGGTACGTCAATAAAAATTCAATCGCTTATGGTAGGCTTTTGTTATTAAGGCGTGGAAGGTTGTATTCATGATAAAAACATTCACAAAATCTCCCATCTAGGTCCTAACAGTGAATAGCTTAGAAGGTGGTGTGAGCGGCAGTTCCCGTGTCAAGTGAACGCAGCATAAAAATCTCACTTGAATCGATAAACAGTAACTATAAAACACAAAGCGTGCATGTAACCACTTGTACTCTGTCACCTGGTGTAAATACCAAAGGAAATGTTACTCTGGGTCTTCTCGCGTCACCATGGTAACGGTTAATAAGGACCTCCCTGATGTACATCGTGACTATCCAGGGTTTAGACAAGACATTTTTAATACCACATAGAAGCAATTTAATACCCGTTTCACAGACATGTATGAAAGTATGATGGGAAACCAGCAGGGACGATATGGCCTAGAATGATTTATTATGATAGCACATTTTATTCTGGACTTCCCAGCAGTGATAAAAGAACAATTCCTAATGATTTAATAGACCTTTTTCCACAGCAGCCCTTTTGACATGATATAGTAGGGTCAACACAGGTGTTACCAATGATACTAATTAAGGTTCAGTTCCATTTATTGCAGCAGAGACTTTCCAGTGAGCCAACATGCACCACAGCAGCACCCTGACTCTGTTTGGAATGGAACAAGACCTTAATTATTATTGCTAACACTTGTGTTTACCTACTATTTCATGTCAAAATGGCTGCTGTGAGAAAGGTCTATTCATTAAATAAATGCAATCAGGATCCTGGTAAGTGGCAGAAAATTAATCGATAGATTAACCAATGAAAAATGGTAAATTCATGTAAGATTCTGCTTGAATCACTGTCTGCCCCAAGCAGCAGTGACCGTGTTTGCTGCAGGTCTGATGGTGCTGACCGAAACCTCCTGCGGCACAATCCAGCGTTACAACAATACTACTTTTAGTTTATACGTGTACAACATCTCCTGACAGTCCCCCAGTGACAGTGGATATAAAAACATCTAACATTACAGCAGACAGGACAGACAATATTAAATTACTATTAAAGACTTTTTAATAGCTTCCAGGGCAGTCTTTTTGACAGAACTAAACTCAGTGTTTAAGACTTTTCAAGACGTTAAGATACCCTGTTGTACACCCCGATTGACCTCACACACAGCAGTTGCGACAAAGTCAAGATGGATTTCAATAGTATGGACAGGATGGGATGGATGGGTACAATGCTCTAGTTTATTTCTGCTGTTGAAATACATCCCAAGTTGACAGAGTAGCTACAGGGTAAATGACATGCAGGTCAGCCGATGTGCAGGGGTCTCCTGTGTCAAGCTGCCGAGGCCGAGGGGAGGCAGGGGGGGAGGGCGCGGTTACCTGGCTGGGCCTGGGCGGCTGCGGCGGCAGCAGTGTACCACGGCAGCAAGTGCATCAGCAGCTCTCTCTGCCTGCTCCACACTGGGTTGGGGTTGAGGTTGGTGTTGGGGTTGGGGAGGCTGCCACTTGCCCCTGCTACCGTCCCGTCTCTGTCCCCTCCCCTGGCCCTGGGCATGGGACTCACGCTGTGCTGGCTTTCACTCCATCTCAGCCCTTCAGTCAGGACAAAACCAATGGTCAGGCAGGCCACAGCCAGCGATCAGATTATAGACACCACTTTGGGCTAATGTAATTGGGAGTTTACTGGGTAAACGGACACACTCCTGTAGACCTGCCTGGCAGTCATAATAAATTTAAAAAACAACTTATAATTCCAGTGGATCTGCCAATTAAAAGTGTCAATTTCACTGACACTTGTACTTTTTAGGTTCATGATGGGCAGGTCAATAGGAGCCTAGATCAGAAGCAAAGCATCGTGGCCACTGAGGAAATTAGTTCTTGTTAGTATAATCTGGTTGTTAGCCATGTAGGAATGAAAACCAGCACCAGAGTACCTCCAGCATCAGGGCTGAGAACTACAGAGGAGCTACGGCAAAGCTTGGGTGGGTGGGAAAAAGAAATAAAGGATTAAGATGAAGGGAGACAGCAGGGTCAGCAGATGGTCCGTCAGCGGCTTTGTTTATTTCACAGAACTGATGACGAAATAATGTGACTTTGTGACAGGATTTATTGTGAATGCATGCACCAGTTAAAGATCTGCGCGTCTTTAGTGGTTACTCATTTAGCATATTTTTTTTAAACACCAATTTTTAAGTATCTGCATCCCTGTATCCTAGGACATGGAGAGGTCAGCAACAACCCAAGCTGTTACTCTAGCCTGTACAGACAAACCGCACTCACCCACTAAAGTTTCATTTCCAAACCAGAAGCCTTAATATTATTGATTAGCATCTCCTGTGACAGGACTACCTTTATCATTTGTCTTTCCTCTGAAATTATAGATTTGTCTCGTGTCCTTCCTTGACCTCACAGCCCTCGAGGACCATGATGGAGTTAGCGTGAGGGATTTGGAGGTGCGTGGGTTTACCATGCAAGAGGAGGATGAGGAAGGGGGGGGTTGAAGAGGAGGACGGATGGAGGTGGGACGGTTAACAAGCAATGGTTCACATTCAAGACAGACAAGAAATATTCTTTTTCATGCAAGCCATCCTTCCTACATTATCGAATCTATAATCAATTTTCATTAACCTGACATTCACCCTTGAGATGCTAATCTCCTGTGACATCCATCATTCCAGTAATGATCTACAATCCCACTCTTCTCCTGTGTAATAGTCCGATTCTACACTGCATCTGAAACCCACAATCCTCATCCGCGCGTCTCACCTGGGTTATTCCTCTCCAGCAGGTACCAGCGGTAGAAAGCTCTGCGTTTGGAGTCGCTCATCTCCAGGCCTTGCTGCAGCAGCCACTGGGAGATGTAACTCTGGCTGATGCCTGTGTGCCGGAGGCAAGCCATGTTATCTTAACACATTAAAGACATTGATTTATCTCATGATGCACCAGTAGCATCTGTGCTATCGAGACGGGCTGTGAGCCAGCTCTGGAAGGAAAACTTCTGCTAAGCTAATGAAGCCATTCCAACATCAATAATTTAATTAAGGACATGTGATTTTGGTGCAATACTTTTTCAGGCAGGGGGGGCGGGAAAAAAAAATGTTAACGTGCTGCTACTTGTGAAGTTGATCATTTATTGCTTAGAAGTGGAGCTCCGGCTGTGGAGGCCACACACCCTTGTCTACCTTAATATGTTGCACTATCATTGCCAACCGGCCTATTAGCTATTGTATTGTATTAGCTGTTGGCCCAAAGGCCCATGAACAGGCTCTGTTTGAATAAACATCACTGGCCTAGTAGAGTTATAGCTCTACCCCAACACCCTGTAGCATGCTTTATACTATATTCATTAAATTACATGGTTGTTGGGTCGATGTACTCAACATAGAACCATATGTAATTTAATGTGACTGTTGTATGTTGTATACTGCCCCATAAAGTAATAACAGAATATAAAATAAACACAGACATAGTTACAAAAAGTCGATTTACAAATTATGATAACCGTTTCTTGCATATCTGTTTTTTAGGTGTATTTCAAATTTAATAACTTTGCATAATTAGCTTTACAAGACGGAGGTGAAGTATTTTGTGGACACCGTTAGAGAGGTGGAGCGCTGAACTGAGCGCCAGCAAACAGGCCGAGCAATCTGGTTTGAGTTAAATCGTGACATGAAGAATTCAATTCAAATCAAATCACAAGATTTCCACCTCTTCAGGTCGGCACCTAACCGCCCGCTAGTGACACGCGTCCTTGTGTTCAATGAGCTGTAATGACTTTGTGAAGACATCACAGACAGAGCAGCAGAGTACCTGTAACTTGGCCCACGATTGCCTGCGAGATCCTGCGATTGTTGAGGAAAGTTTTGATCTCTTCTTTCACCAGGTTGCTGTCTCTCCTGTAAAAGCAAAAAAGACCCGTCGTGGCATCAGAACTATTACACAGTGGTTAAAACGCCAGCCTTTGCTCTGACTAACCTTATTCACTGGTGCTTCTCTTTTTTCAGCCATCCCTAAACACCTGACCTGAATTAACTCCACTAAAATTCTGGAGAATAAGCCTGCACCTCAGGGGACGGCAGCTGTCATTATCTGATGTTATAATAGTCTCTCTTTGTCTCTACTATTCTTCTGGTCTCACTTTCCAACTCATCCTCGCACAGCTCTCTGAAAAAACACTAAACTCCATCATTCCTCACTCTTCCCCTGCTCACCTCATGTACTCCTCCACCTTCTCCTCCAGGTCCCACTCCTCCTCTCCCATCATGTCGTAGCTGAATGACCGCTGAACTGCCACACTGGGAGGATAGAGGGGCGGAGGCGAGGCCTCGTAGCTATTGCTGGGGGACAGAGCGGCGCCGTCCAGGCCGGAGGTCTGCGTGGTGGCAGAGGCTAAGGAGAGCGAGGAGGAGGAAGAAGATGAAGACGAGGACGGGGCTGGAGCGGCCGTGGTGGGGGTGTTGTTGGATGGGGCGGGTTGAGAGTCACAGTGAGTTGGGCGGTGGTCCGGGTCGAGCCTCTCCAAGGACTCCAGAGCGTGGATGATCTGAGGTTTGGTCATGCCGGACAGACGCAGGCGCTGCAGGAGGTCAATCTGTTCGATGGTGTAGCGTGGCTCCACCTCACAGCACTCCATCCTGGCATCTGTGTACATAATGTGGGGGTGTACGGATTACCAAAGTGAATTTGAGACTCGCATTTTGAATGAAATACAAGACCAATTTTGTAAGTGAATATAAACCAACTGTAGCCCTATTAATACACCCAAAAACGTCTGCATGCTTAGGTTGATTTCTCGCCGGATAAACAGTTCCCCAAGACTTCACAAAGTGTTACCACGACATATCCTGCTATATTTATCTCTACTCAGCACCTTTGATGAACCTTAAATTTAGATAATGTGTCGCAAACGTTTTCAGACGAACTGATAAATGATGAAAGGATTATTAATAGATGAAAACTTGAATAAAAAAACAGCTGAATTCAAACACTTTGAAGGAGTTCGTTCATCCTGAATACACTTTAAATGTAAATCCGACTGTTAGTTTAGATATGCAAATGCAAAAAATAACTTTAAGTGAGGTGCAAGGACTGGTTTATACAACTGAACTTAAGAGAATAAAGAAACAGACTGCATTCTCCTCTGAAGAACCCTTGGGTCATTCAAAATTTTGGCACCCTTTCAAATACTTGGCACAGACACTTGGGGCTAACCTTGCTCCATTTGTCCAGGGTGGAATTAAAGTAAGATCACCCTGGCATACATAACCTAACATCAGGTTCTGCTCAGCCTAGTCATATCCATCCATCTTTTCACTTTCTGTGCCTAGCCTAGCCCCAAAACATTTACCTTTAGTTGTACTGGAGTGTGAGGAGGATTTCCAGCAGTTTGACATGACCTTGCTTGTTTGAAAACTTATTTTTTTTTTTTTTTACAAATCTGTTGAACTCACACTTTAATCAGCACATGTGTGATAAGCACCAACACCAAAATACACAGTGGTGAGCTACAACAAGCAGAGCCAACTACCTTTAAAAAGTCCATCTTGTTAAGTGGGATGCATGCAGAATTTACCAGAAAGACTGAATGATGTCTAAGAGGCACCATCCTGTCACATGTGCATCATTGTTGACAAGCAAAATGAATTTAACTTGCGAGATTTTTACAAAGAATCTGGTCTCAAATGTTGTTTTTACAGCACCTATCAGTGCTAAGTTACAGTACTTAAAGTCTGGCAGTGATACCACACTGCTGCTCTGTGCAAAACTAAGACATCCAGAACTAAACAAGCAAGCCGGCTTTGGTTAAAAGTTAAACCGTGACCCGTCACTGAGGTTTATCCTACCTGCCGGAGGGGGTGACACAGACAGGCGCCCCGGGAGTGGTTCAGTGCGAGGGGTCGCAGCGGGGACACACCACTGTCGCATGGCTCAGCGGGGTTCAGCTCGGCTGGACCTCTAACAGAGTCAGGAGACAGGAGACTTGCTGCAGTGTGTTGCGGTTAAGCTGCCCCTGTTAGCATGCTGGCAAACCTACAACAGCAGATGACTGGCTAGCGGGCTATGTTAGGCTAAGCTAACAGCGTCAACTCTGGTTGGTTCCCCCGAGCGCGAGCCTCCCATCGATACTAGCTGCCCGCTGCCTGGTTAAGTTACTGAAGCACGGAGCGGAAGTCGAGCGATTCATCCTTCAAAATAAAAGCATTAGATAATTATCTAGCTACCTAGGTTGATTCAAGATTCAAGTGTCCAGTAGCAGCATGTAAACATACATTAAAATTCAAATTGACACAGTAAACATACATTTAAATTGACCCATAAGCTACACCTGAACTTAAATTAAATCTGTGCTAAGCAATTAAACGTGCTAAGGAATTAAACGTACAGAGAAATTAAAAATATGCAGAGAAATTAAACCTGTGCTCAGACATTTAAGCTGTGTTAATAAATTAAATATGTGTTAATACATTAAATCTGTGCTAAGCGATTAAACGTGATAAGAAATTAAAAATGTGCAGAGACATTACAGATGTGCAAGAAAATTAAACGTATTAAGATTTTTTTTACAAACAGAAAACTATATAAATAATTATATATCATATTAAAAGTAAAAAAGTTTTATATAAAACAGGAAATAGAAGTACAAATACAAATTATAAACAATTTAATTAGGCTGTGGACACTGAATGGATTTTGTTACATCTCTATAAAACTGCAGTTTGTGGACAGTTGTGTGGTTTCTCTGATAAGAATAGAGACACTTACATTCCTACTTTTAAACTTTTCTTTTAAAATCCACATGCACAAACTGCCTCTGCACTTTATTTTGAAGGGCAGGAAACGTTACCAATAAGTCCGGCCAACTAGACACTTACAGTTTGTCTCGTCTTGGCTAACAACTTATCTAAAACTTGCACCTCTGATGTTACATTAACTGTATTTCATTAGGTTATTTCATTAATAATACACTAACGTGTATTATTTGGTGTGTTACAGCGAAGCGCCACACAGCCAGCTGCTAACGAGTTAGCTCGCTGGCTAGCTCAGTTAGCTGACAGCTAGCACCGGATTGTCCCACCGCGGAGCGCCTCTCTCTTACCTCCCGTAGCCGTGGAGAGATAGCAGCAGCCGGCCGGACGGAGAAGGGAAGATTAGTACAAAAAAAAAACTGTGAAAGAAAGTGGTGGTACACCCGACCCCCCAACTAAAGAAAGTAATCCCCTCGGTCCGGTGCTAACGGCGAGTTAACGAGCAGAGGGTGAACGGTGCAGGGTCATATTGTCTTTCTGCTCTGCAGTGGGGAAATAGTGTATGCAAATGTGGGGAGTCTGTCTCAATTTATGACCCCTCACCCGATACCACTGTCAAGCTCGCAGGAATTATAATTATGATTTCCGGTTATACTGTAACCACTAAAAGCACCACAGCTAAATCTAAACACACTAATGTACCAAAATAAAAGTGAAGCTTACATTTTAGCAAAATTAAACTTCAAACAACGCTCATACATATATACATAGTTTGCAAAACATTATTTTTTTAAATGTTAGGTAGTTTATTCTTCTTTTATTTTGGTTAGCTTTGTCACTAAATCTGTGTGCCTTGACTCAGCACCGCCCAAACGCATATCTGCAGTTGTAAGCTGCCTTTCTCAAAGCATTAATTGGATTTATATGCAAATGGAGTGAACAACAACAATTATAATAATGATAATGTTTGCTGTTCTGATTTTGGACCCAGTAACCTACTCGTAAACACACTTCACCTGATGAGATACTATGTAAAAATGCTGAGAAATCACTCACAGTTTTCCGATCATCACTAAAATGCTGTGAACATGTCCTGTGATGGATTTGATCACACAACTGGTGTGATGTAACTATAAATATAAGGTGTTTGTACCTTACTCTAGTCTTTTAATCTCCAATTTATACTTATACTGCACCACAGTTCAGAGGGAAATATTATACTTTATACTTCCCTAAAATTATCTGACAGCTTTACTCATTATTTTACAAATTAAGATTTTTGCACATCTCTGCACAAAACATCTGAAAATGTACGAGTGCAGCTGGAATTATTGGTTGATTAACACAGAATTAATTGGCAACAATTACGATAATCATTTTTAATACAAAACATTTCATGCTTTCAGCTTCTTAAATGTGGCCATTTGCTGCTTTTCCTTTTAATCTATTTTAAATTTTTTTGACGTTTTGGACTAGAAGTTGGACAAAACACTTGTCACTTTGAGCTCTGGGTATTTGCAGTATATGTCACTATCTTCTGAATTTTTACAAACCAAACATTTAGTGAAATAATTGAGAAAATATTCAGCAGATGAATCCATAATTAAAATAATCATTAATGCAGTCACATCCAAAGAAGTTAAAGATCCACCTCAACCAACTACAACAATGAAATCTAACACCTCTTAACATTAATGCATGAGTTAATAATCTAATAATGTGATATGTAATATTATAACAGTCACAGAGGGGTTTCTGCATTCTACATGCTTTTACTTTCAACATTATACGTACATACTCTTACTTAAGTAACATTTTCAATGCAGGATTTTAACACGTAACAGAGATTTTTTTTTTAATGTGGCATTACTTCCATGTAAGTGAAGGATCTGAATACTTCCTCCTGGATAACACTTTTGATTATAACATAGACAAAATATCAATCAATCAATCATTAACAATAATGGAGGAAGCAACTAATAAAAAACGGATCCAAGCATATTTTTCTGATCGTCTATCCCCCACCAGTGGTGCCAGCCCCGCAGTTTGAGAATCACTGAGTTAAGGGCACACAGTCTCTCCTGGACGGCATTCATAATGTTTCACTCATTTGTACACAGAAAAAGTGACAAAAGTAGTCGTGTGAAGAAAGAAAAAAGAAGGCCTCTGAGAAATTCATACCCTGCTTACTTTCTCACCTCCACACACCTGAACAATCGCTGTGTGAAGTTCAGGTCAGTGTCGGATTGGCTGAACATCAGATGCCATAACCATGAATTACTTCTGAAAAAAGAATAACTTTTAATGAATATAACTTATATTATATAACTTTAAATGAATTCCAAATAACATGTTTTATTTAAATTGAATGCAGCCAGCATAGCCTAAATCTAAAATACATTTTAGCATCAACATTATTCTCCCTCTGCTGTCTCGCTGGGTGGCAATCTAATGTGTGCCACAGCGAACAGCCTCGCCTATTCACAAGTTTTCCACCTATGGTGTCAAATTGAAAATGCCTTCTCCCATTACTTTTCAGATTGTTTGGTGTCACGTTTATCCATTCAGCACAGTTTGCCAGTTTTCTCAATTTTGTCTTGGCAAAGAGAAAAACAATAGCCTAGTCTACTGAGGTTAACGGGGGCACAGATGACATTTTAGGAATAGGAACAATTTCGAATTTTAAACTTATGATTTCAGATCAAATATTAAATCTTTAACTAAACAGTAGTCTGATTTTTTAATAAAATGTGTAAAATAAAAGGATGCGCTAAACTACTTCATTTGGACATCAAGCTGGATAAATCATGGTTTATAATCAAGGTAAACTTAATTGATTTTGGTGTGGCCCTCCAAGCCTCTGAAGTCTACAGTGGGACGAATATTGAATATATATAATAATATATAATTGTGATATCTTCAACCTCTTCTTAACAGTTGGGTTCGACCTGGCACAGCTCACCTGTTCATGCATTTGCAGTTTTGTGATGTGATAGTGCCCCAGTGTTTGAACAGTATCACGTCAGATGTTTTTCTGGTCCCCAAAGCTTGGGCACACATCTTATATTTGTCTCTTGGGGCCTTGGAGGTTCCTTTGGGCCTCCGACTCTTCAAGGCTGTAGACACAGGGCGCCTCAGTTGCAGCCTCACATTATTGTACCTCGCAGACACCCGACGTAATGGAGAGAGTGAATATCATTTGCTGAGTAATCTAACATACTTAGATTTGATTCTCCAGCTTCACACAGACAGCTACAGACATATACAGTCTACAGTCCAAACCCAAAGGAATACTTGATTCTGGCTGATACGGTTGTATATATTCTCTTTCCATGGACAAGCTCCTCAGTGCTGGATGATAAAAAAAAAAAACTTCTTCATGGAGAACCACCACTTTTTTTTTTTAGCTTTGGACGGAGTCAGGCCAGCGGTTTCACCCTGTGGTCCAGCCTTTATGCTCAGCTAAGCTGTGTTTCCTGGCTTTAGCTTCATAAATTGGAAAAATTAAATTAATTTAAAAAATTAAATAGGAGAGTGGAAATGATTGTTTTTATCTAACTGTCAACAATAAAGCAAATATTCCTCAAAATGTCAAACTATTTCCTTAATTGACCTGTATTTAGCTTAAACTGTACCCTACACAGCATTTTACTCATGTGTGAATCAGTATTTAGCAATCTTTCTGCCTCTCTCTCTTCTCTCTCCTGCCTGTTAATCAAAATGTTTGCTATCACCAACTCCACAAGTGACTGCAGCAGAAGAATGAGTCTATGTTTGCTTTGTTTATTATTCTTCCCTCCCCTTCAACCAGTGCCAAGAAGGCAGTAGTAATAAGTACTATATTAAAGAGCCTCTGTGCCTGACATGGTCAGTTCAGTTTGTGTCAGAGCTACCTGTATTAAAACATTTAGCAGAGTGCCTGCCACATTTTGGGGTATTTGGGGTTTCTTTTTTCGTCAGGGTGCTCCAGTCGAACATCTGAACCAGCACCATGAACTGGGCCTTCCTTGAGGGCCTCCTTAGTGGGGTGAACAAGTACTCCACGGCATTCGGTCGCATCTGGCTCGCCATCGTTTTCATCTTCAGGCTCTTGGTCTTTCTGGTGGCCTGTGAGAAGGTCTGGGGTGACGAGCAAAAGGACTTTGATTGCAACACCCGGCAGCCTGGTTGTCAGAATGTCTGCTACGACCATTACTTCCCCATCTCTTACACCCGACTCTGGGCTCTCCAGCTGATCTTTGTCACCTGCCCGTCCTTTCTCGTGACTCTCCATGTGTCCTACCGAAAAGAACGCGAGCGCAAACATCGGCTGAAGTACGGAGAAAACTGTGCACCTCTGTATGATAACACAGGGAAGAAGCGAGGGGGTCTTTGGTGGACCTACTTCTTTAGCCTGCTTTTTAAGATATCGGTGGATGCTGTGTTTGTCTTCCTGCTGTTCTATATCTACGAGGCCACGTTCTTCCCACCATTGGTGAAATGCACTGAAGACCCATGTCCCAATGTGGTGGACTGCTACATTGCCAGGTATGCATACCTCCAAGCTCCTAAATTGTACTTGAAACGTGCATTTCCTTAAAGAAATCGATAAATCTTAATCTTACATTTGCATCTGTGACCATGTGTTCCTCAGGCCCACAGAGAAGAAAATATTCACCATCTTCATGGTGGTGACCAGCTTTGTGTGCATCTTCCTCACTCTTTGCGAGGTCTTCTACCTGTGTGGGAAGAGGTTCTTGGAGTGCTGCAAAGGAGGACCCAGCTCAGTGAGAGAAAATTCCTTCATGATGGTTAGGACTCCTCTGACTGGGAAGGAGAACTCAGCGTACAACGAGCCCAAGAAGGTTGAAAAAGGCAACGGAGAAGCTGGCACAGAGAGTTCAGCCCCGGCATACACCATAGCAGTTTCCTGAGAGACATCATGGTATATCATGAGTTTGACTTGAGAGAACAGAACAAGGTTAAAAACAATGTTAGGTAGCTTTTGTACTGTTGGCCAAATGTATCTGCAAATAATTAGGTTTTAAAGAAAATGTTGTTTACAAAGGTTATGTTTTTTTTTTTTTTTTTTTTTTTACATCAAAATTATGTACTGTTTCTGTCTCATAATAGAGCTGGACATGTATGAATTCTTTTTAAAGGCTTGAGACCTAAAATAACTGATGTACATTAAAAATGATTTACTGTACTTTAACTATTTATATGATTATTTGTTATGCTTGATTACTTTATTGTCTGTATGGCCACAAAATAAAACTGCTTTACTTATTCTAATATGTGAGAGCTGCAGTGTGTTAATCCAAACTGGAAATGAGGCCAATATTTCTATATGAGCACACACAATGTCACAAACTTAGCCAAGATATAAGGATTAGATATCCTAAAATATACAACCATCCTGTGAAATTTGCCTCCGCACATATTCCTCTTTTATTATACAAACTTATTGGGTATCACCTTCGTATCATTCAGGTAATTTTCTTTCAAACACAAGCTTTGCAAAATGTGTTTTCAGAAAGATATCTTTAACGAACCTACAATCAGCAGGGTAGACACAAATGGGTGCAGTAATATAGAGATCTAGAAGGTGGATTAGATAGATTAGATTTTCAAAAGTAATCAGGAAAACCACAACGTGATGTACCAATACGTCTGAGGTACAAACAGATGTACACATGGTTACTGATGGGAGTAACATTATTGACAAAAGTTGATAAAATAACCGCTCCTACACCAACTCTATGACAATCAGCCACATCCTGCATTCCTTCAGAAGACTGAGAGCAGATTTGTAAAGGGCAGTATCATAAAACTGAGTGTACTAATAAGGCAGTGCCTGTAGCACATTCTTACCGTGGAAAAATGAATAAGCAAACCCTTGTTCTATCTGATTTTGCGATATTGGCACTCCATATCTGTGTATTTTAGAACAAATGGTTCCAGAGAGCTTGTGCAAACAAATGTTAGGCGGTGGCCCTATTTAATCCTGATTAATCAAAAGCTACAATTGGACATATCTCCACATCACGGCTCCCTAATGGAACTGATACCAAGTCACCTGTTAAGAAATGTGGTGATCAGAGTAGATAAATACACCTACATGAGGTTTACTAAGGTCTACTGATTAGTCATTGTACCGTATCACCTTCATTAATATGCATAAAGTGACTCTCAGGAACCGATTTCCTTGTTCGGACAAACCACTGATGTGTTTTTGGTTTTGTTAGACTTTGTTTTTGCTGTCTTCACCAATTTAAGCAAGGGTGCCCCGTCACATTATAACTGCCATAAAAGTCATTGTTAGACGCTCTTGGCTTAGCTGAGTGTCCAAGATAAATTGATGCTGACAAGGAGTAGTTGAAAGTTTAAAGGTAAATTCTGGGTGGATGCCAAAAGTGGCCACGCCTCTAGATTATGACCAAGAGCTGATTCTTGTACCCAGTCAATATCAGGGACCCACTGCAGGAGAGAGGTTGCCCAAAGCCTGCTGAACGTATTTCCATCGACAAAGTGCACGATGGACTGAGTGGAAGATCTGTTTTCTTATGGTAAGCTATGAAATTTTTGTCGTGGTTTTCTAATTGTATATTTTGGGTCAGTCATATTCAGTTTTAAGACTCAGAAGTCAATGTAGACTAATGCATTAAGAGAACATTTAACAAAACTCTACATTTGAGCTCCAGCTTAAACGTTCCTAAAAGTGTACTTGGCTGAAGCCAAGCGTTCCTGCACCTTGTGGAGGGTTTTATGTGCTGAACAAGTAATAAATTATTAAAGGCATCTTTCTTCAAAGTGCCAAACTTTGTGAGTAAATGAAAATGCTTTTAGCCGTGAGATGCAAGGAGGGGACTGAGGTTTCATGGCTCTCAAAGAAATGTTTCGATCAGGAAAGAGAACACCTTTCTAAAAGAAAGGAACAACAATTTGGAACAAATTACAGAATATTTTACGAAATCAAAGCTAACACTTTTTCTTTTTATTGTGTTCTAGCTTCCCAGTTTTTAAAGTTTCCCCCTGCAGTATTTAAAGACAGACTTCTAAACTTCTAAGATCCCAAGAAGCCGATCAAAGCTGAACCCATGGATTGGAAGTTTCTCCAGGGTCTTCTCAGTGGAGTCAATAAATACTCCACTGCCTTCGGACGTATCTGGCTCTCAGTGGTCTTCGTCTTCCGGGTGTTGGTCTTCGTGGTGGCTGCTGAACGAGTTTGGAGCGACGACCAGGGACACTTCGACTGCAACACCCGCCAGCCCGGTTGCACTAACATCTGCTATGATTACTACTTCCCCGTCTCCCACATTCGCCTCTGGGCTCTCCAGCTAATCTTTGTCACCTGCCCTTCCTTCATGGTGGTGCTGCACGTGGCCTACAGGGAAGAACGGGAACGCAAATACCGAGTCAAGCACGGCGAGGACACGCGGCTGTACGACAACACGGGCCAAAAGCATGGTGGTCTGTGGTGGACATACCTGATGAGCCTCTTCATTAAAACCACCTTTGAGATCACCTTTCTCTACTTGCTCCACTACATCTACGACAGCTTCAAGTTGCCCAGGAAGGTCCAATGTGATGTCAAGCCCTGTCCTAATTTGGTCGACTGCTACATAGCCCGGCCCACTGAGAAGACCATTTTCACCTACTTCATGGTGGGGGCGTCCGTCTTGTGTGTGATACTCAACATCTGTGAAATTTTCTATCTGATTGCTTCTCGGGTGGTTAATCTCAAACATCGAGGCACCGTCCACACCTCGTCTAGAAAGGTCCGCTCTGACATGGACTGCTGCAAGTCATCTCTTAAATAAAAGCTGGAAACCCAGTATAGACAACCAATGTGTCTTTACATGCCTTTAATTGATTTAATAGGGTAGTAATTTTATACATAATTTTATATGTAATATAAATATATTGTACTTTGACACAAACAATCCTGTGCACTATGATGATATTAGAATTATTCGTCAGCACCAAAGTAAAGCTGAATGATTTTGGATGCTGTATCATGCAGAAATTATTATTATTAAATGAAACACTGAAGGACTGCTCATATTTATGACAGACATCATGATAATGACAAAAACTGATATTATTTGTACGTATTTCCTTAAAAACGATTGTCAAGGCACTGAAAATAAAGTCTTTTTTGGAACTTTTTGTTACTTTCATGTGACGGAACTGCTTTCTTCTACTTTAATGGCGCCATTTCTCCACCTGGTGGCACTAAATGCATACTACATTGTCATCTGAAGACTGTAAAGCCATGGATTTATAGTAAGATAAGTGATCCATCCAGGAGTTCAATTATTTTGTGATTATGCATTATTTGTACATTTAAGGCAGTTTTGCATTCCTACAAAATGTCTTCACTTAGCTTTAACTTTATACTAATGTTCCATATAGTAACCTATGGAATCACAAAGAAGGCTGTATTTTAACTAAATTAATTAATTAATTAAAATGCTTCAGTTGCATCACAGTTTTGCTTCAGGGCTACTATTCAAAATGGTATCATCTGCTTATGAAATCACAAAAAAAGCATAGTTGAATATCGAGTTTTTCCAGGCTTTAAGTGTTGACACCGAAACTATAGCATAATAGGTTCATTTCCTGAACGCACCACATTTAGCATAATAGATCATTTTAAGGTAAACAAACCCTTTATGAATAAAGACAGGTGATTGTGGTGTGGTTTACACTGAAGTATAAAGAATATCCATACGTTTTTGTCGACCACAAAAGACAGCAAGCTGCCAACAGGTGTGCCTGTGCTCGTCAAGGTTGCCGGAATTCAACAGACGACAGGTGACTCGCAACTTTGGTTTTCAGAATAAAAGCATGAAATGCATTCCCAAGGATGATGGGAGTGTCTGCAAGTAGCATTTTGGGAAATGAAAGGGTATTTTAAATATTTATAGAGTGCTAAATAATATGGTATTACCTAAAATCACAGATTATTAATCACACATAATCTTAACTTTGGTTATTTTCTTCATTCACATAAATAATTGCACTGGGCCTACATGCTCAGTTCTTGCCATTTTCCTAACTTTCATCTAGTGCATTAAGAAATTACTGGGTTTAAGAAACAAAAAAACACAAAGTGACATGTTTCGCATGTTCATCAAGCTTAATACACTTTATTCATACACGGTCGGATGATTTGAGATTTTAATTTGAAAAATCTGAGCAGAAGTGTCACTTTGTTTGTGTGTGTGTGTGTGTGTGTGTGTGTGTGCGAGTTGCTGACTGACTGACTGACTGACTGGAGTGCGTGTGCTGCTTGTTTGGAGAGAAGAGTGGACGTGCTGATAAGCTCAACGCACAGGACTGGCAGCCTAAACGAATGGTGACCTAACAGAGATGTCGGGTACAGGTAATAAAAATGACAGAAAAGTTTGTAAAAATGTGTGTAAGCTGCTGACACTTTGTTTGTTTAAAACTTTCCGAGTGTTTGCTTGGGTGTGGTAGTGGTGTGGCACAGCATTCAAGAGACTGAAACAATTTTAGCAGCACCTGTCTCAAAGTGATGAGTGCTGAGTAAAGATAAGACTCCTTGTATTTACTTCAAATTATAAATGAAGCTGCACTTTGAAGTTTTAATCTATTTTGAACCCACATCCTGAGGGTCACATGGCTGCAACTTGTGAGGCTGAACAGTGTGAATGTTGTGTGAAATGCAAATTGTCACCTCGGCATGTGTTTTGTCTCCTTTGAATGCAGGAATGTGTGAGTGAGAATTCCCCAAGTATTCAGTTGTGAAATTGCCATGTGGAAATGGGAGCAGTGGCCTGGTAGAAAATGGAGATACTAGAGGTGTAACTCGACAAACTAATCTCATAAAGTCCAATTCCAACAGAGCTCTTAATTAACCAAATCTTAAAGTTTTCAGATTTATTATGTCTCATGAGATAGATTCACAGAGGTGGATTATAATTAAACCATTTTCCTTTAATTTGGTACTTTTCAGATAACATGTGGGGTGCTAGGTTTCACTGCCATGCTTCGGTATTTGTTTCAGTTGTATTTTAGCACCTGATGTTGATTTAATTTGTCCTCTTCACTCCATGTTTGCCCCTGTTTCAGTTCATGTAAGTCAGTTTCATTCTTCTTTAGTCATCCCTACCTGTTGTGGATCGCTCCAGTCTGAACAGTCTACACTGTAGTTATGTGTTTAGCAGCTAATCATTAATACAAGTGACATCTCTGCAGTGGTTTTCGACCTGTCCCTTGTGTTTCTAATCAATACAACATGGTCAACATGGATGATGTTATCTGAAATTGCTGCAACTCTCAGTTTTGTATCGCCTCTCCTTCTTCCTCCTCAAGGAGTGTGTTGTGCCAGCCTGGAGGAATCCAATGCCCTGATGAAAATGGGTCTAAGCATGGTCCTCATTGGTCATGTTAACTTCCTGTTGGGAGCGCTGGTGCACGGTGTGGTGCTCAGACACATTAACCTCCACAAGCAGGCCCGGGCCGTGGAGTACGCCATCTCCAATGTGGTCGCTCTCACCTCCGGCCTTGTGGTAAGTGCATAGACGCATACGATTCATACTGATCCTATAGCAGTACTGCAACATCAAGAAGAGGCTTTGATGACATCTGTGGGAATTTTATAGAGTATAAGGGCATTTCGAAGCTTGTTCTTCACATTGTTTCCATTAGCTTCAGAAAAAACATGAAGGATTTTCATTTCAGTACTTTCTTCTCAGACTTTGTAATATCAAATCAGAGGATTTTCCATCAGGGCTGTGGTTGCACTCTGCAAACCATAAGTTAGAAATACATCTACTGCTTCAAAAATACGCCTACAATTGATGATGAAGTACTGTAGAAACTTTCTTGATGAACAAATCAATATTACCACATGTCCTTCATTTCAACAGCTGTCAGACTCTTTAATATTTATGAGTAATTTCTTATTAACCTTGTGTATACAAGCTGTTGTGACAAGTGAATTTCCCCATGTGGGATCATCAAAGCTTATCTCATCTTATCTTTTTAGAGCTAAGTGTGTGTATTCTATCGTGTAGTTTATATCATAAGTGTTGAATCCTGTAAATAAATCACTGGATCAGTCATTAGGGTTACTTGTAAAAACAGTTTTCTAAACAAAGAACCCACGAATGAACCTCTTCCATTATGAACATAGAAAATAATTTCATTTACATACATATACATACATACATACATGTATTTTTCCTTCTAAAAATACAGAAAATTATCAGGTCTATCTGATGATCTGATCTGAATACCGGCCTCTAATATGATTTAGAAGATCACTTCCATGATGATTTTTTTTTCCTTAGGTCTCACAAAAACAACGGTGGAAACACACAACGATACTTGAACACATACTTGAAATGCTTGTAGTGATAGCACAGCTGTGTTGTCGAGAGAAAACATCTTCTGACTTTACCCCGTGTTGCTTCCTTGAGTGTCAACACACTGGGTGTGAAATCTTATCCTTTTTTCTTTTTGTTGTAACTCTGTATGGCGCCTGTCATCCCTTTTCCTCGTATAATCATGGACATAGTGTTTGCAAATATGAATATTCTTTAATTAATCTGTCTCGTCTCTGCAGGGAATTGTCGTTGGCATTCTGGCTATTGTCCTGTCTAAAAACAAGAAGAGTAAAGGCCTGGTTAGTATCACTTATGTTTTTTTGATTTAAAGTTCTCAAGAAGTGATAAAAAAAACATTAAAAACAGAGAGAAATCTTTGTACAGTACAGTGCTCCTCTCCCCTGATGTGTTTTCTCTTCTACTTGTTTCACTGACACTCCTACCCTCTCAGCTAATTTTGATCTGTCTCCCTGCACTGCACGTACACTTGTTTCCTGTTTGATATTTCCCAACTTTCTCACACTTTATTCTCAGCTTCTGTATCTGTCTTTCTAGTTGGGGAGACATTTGAAAATGTGAGCTCCTCTATGTTGCCTCAGGTGTCTGAATGCAGCCCTGCAGAGCTGAAATAGTTCCCTCTCTCCCTTCGGTCGTGCAGCACAGCTTCTCCTCTGTTTGTTCAATCAGCTGTCTGGCTGCTCAGACGGGGCTGACGAGGCAGCGAATGAGTAAGCCCAGGCAAACCTGCCGTGATAAACCACTCCCAGTCTCCTTTGTTAGCGAGAGTGGACGTGATCTGGGCAAGGCAGCGCTGACAAGAAGCAGTTTCACTACTCATCCGTCTTGTTTTATTCAGTAATCCAGGCATCACATAGCATGAATAATCTCAACACTCCTTTTTTCTATGTTAACACAGTCCTTTATCACGTATGCCAGCTACTACAGCTTCTTATCGCCCAGACATGCAACAACTTTGTATTGGTCTTATCAAGTATGGACTTAACTCACTCATCAACTCATTTAAAAGTCGAGACTTTCTGTACCGGCTATGTCTCACCTTCTGTAAACTTAATAAAGGATAGGTCAGAATATGATTTATTATTGCTCATAGCTGATAGCTTTAGTTCTAAGGCTTCTTACTGAGATAATGCTAGCATTATTCTGTATTTTCACTATCAACAAATCCCATTAAAAGACCACAACCAACTCAACCATCTCTCAATATTTACACACATCCATGTCCTGTCTGTGGCCAGTTTGTTACTACTGGAGATATAAATCTTTAAAGAGGGGTCTCAAATAAAAGGCTACAGCACACTGTAGGCCTACTGAATCTGTCCCAAAATGTTTAGTCAATTGAACATATTTCAATGAGTCTTGCCGGCACATGCAGTGGAACAAAGGCAAGTCTCTGTCAGGTAAGAATAACATTGTAAACTTTAATCCATGTTTTGTATTTGGAAATTAAAAACTACACAAAAAGACAAAAAATAATATTTCTGGAATTGCTGTGCCAGACTGAGGCAGGCATAGATGTGCTGTAACTCTAAATGACTCTAAATTCATGTGCTTCCACATCTCACGATGTAAAATCTCTCTTAAGTCTACTGTATTTGCTCTATTTGTCTTCATATTGTTTATTTACTGTTGCAGATTAAAGCTTCACCTTATCAGTCATCAAGACTTTTGATATCTTTCTCTTCCTTGTCCAGACGTGGTCACTTTTCACAGTCAGCCTGGCTGCAGCTCTCATGGCAGCAGCTTCAGCCATCGGACTCTCCGTGTCTGTGGTGAGGGCCATCATTCACGGAGGGAGGAGCCTCTTGGCTCATTGCCGCTTCCCTGACGCCATCGGCTACTCCAGCATCACCAACGAGTGTCCTTTTGACCCCACGCGCATCTATGTGAGTGTATTAGTGTGTATGACAGACATGGACTGTGATCTTTTCAGCAGCAGCTGGCTCTTTAAGCAACCGACCATTGTCACTGCGACATAAACACAACAGAGAGGATTCGCGGCACATAATAGTGGCTATGGCCCCTTTTGTTTGTGTGTGTGTGTACTCAGGATGTGGGTGAAGGAGCGCTGTGTGCCTATCTTTTCTGTCGCTCTGCAGCCGTGGCAGAAAAGCTGACCCTTTATGGTCTGCTTCAGGTTCTGTCCTGTACAGTGTGCTACAGATGGACTGTCAGACCTGCTCAGCCTCACAGCTGCAGCCACACAACAGCACTACTGATACATTTTAGCACGGCTAGGATTCTGCAATTTGACAGTTAAGTGACCTTTTAAACTGGATTAATCATTGATGCAAGAGGTTAATGGCAGTACATACAAGATAGGCTATAGCGCCAGATTATACCTATTAATAGAATAAACACCGCATAAGACAGGTTTACAACCCCGACAGCAGTTGTGTTTGCATTCTTTTATTCACTCTGTGATAAAGAGGTATGAGACTGCTGCCATGCAAGTGTTGTGTTTACAATTCAATGTGAAGAAAGCGCCAATCATCAGGAGCTGAAGGTGTCAAAAACACAGAATAATAACACTTACCCATATTTAGCATTTATAAGCAGCGGGAACAACATTGAACAAATGGTTTTATAATGCAGTTGTAATCAGATACAGTATAAGTGTTAAATAATGTAACATTCAAATATGATTCCTGTTTATGACCCCTATAGAGCCATGATTTTGTAGATTTGGTTATCCATTCCTATAAATAACACCACACTCACTGAGATCACTGTGATAACGCTAAGAAGAGGTAGTTAGATAATTAGACAGAGACCCCTAGGTAGATTATTTCAAAGAGAAAATTAAGGTGGACAAGAAAATTTACACCCAAACTTCAGTTTTCCATGAAGACTTTATTGGGATTATTTTGGGTGTGCTCACTTTTGGGTTTATCTCCAAAAATTGTCCAAAGTCCAACATTGTAATAAACCAGATTTATTTATTTAGAAACAACTCCAAATCTTCTTCGAGGTAAATTACTTTCTTGTAGTCTACTGAGGCTGTTCACTTAGAGTTGCCTCTTAGGTAGGAACCTCCAGTCTGGCTGCCAGAGAGTGCATTACATCGCCCAAAAGAGTTTTTTGGACTCCTGTTTAAGATATTCATCCTCACTTAGGGGGAGTAATGATGGTTATGCAATGTATTTTTTTTGTGCTTCCAGCATATTTCATCGTGAATTCCAAAGAAAGCTGCCAACTTGGACACATAAAACTATAGTTGTCTTTGTAGTGTGTCTAACAAAAGGCAGCTCTTTTTCTTTTGAATTCCCTCTGTACTACATACTGCTCCACATATTTTATTCATAGTGCTGACTCTCATGTGCAAACTGAAATTCCCACACCTACTGCTGTGTTTCTGCAGCACTCCACAGCTGTCTGAGAGAAAACAAGGTTCTCATCACATCATTACCCACATTGTAGCACTGATTATGTGAAGCTGCTCTCGCCTCAAATTGTGTTCTTTATGGTCCAGCTGGTGGTCGCCACTAACTCGACTCCTCCATTCCTCCCCAGAGTACCACTCTGATCCTTTGGGTGCCTCTGATCGTGACTTGTGTCATCCAGATGGTGTTTTCTGCCCGGTGCTTTGCTGTATGCATTTCATTTTTGGGTCTGCCTTGCTGCCCAAACAGAAAAAGAACCAGACCCTATGGCAGAGCGGTGAGATTTCGACTCATACATACATTGTGCTGCTTTAAAAATGTAATGCTTTTTAGATGGTGCATAAGACAGTTTTCAGTAGAGCAATAGGATTAAACATTTAAACACTGTCTGTTTGTGTAGATCAATGTGGTGAGGCCGCTGAAGGAAGCCGCCCCCTCTCTCGATAGTGAAGCATCAAGAAGCTACAGTGAACCTCCAACAGGCTATTCCGAACCTTCAAGTAGCTACAATAAACCTCTGACACGCTACACTGAGCCTCCAAGACGCTACAGTAAACCTCCGACGCGCAATACTGAACCTCCAAGAAGCTACCGTGAACCTCAAAGACGGAATACTGAACCTCCAAGACAGCAGCAGCGCCGACCTCCTCCCCCTCCACAGAAACCGCCTCAGTATCGGAGTCTTCCTCCCTCGGAGAGACAGCCTCTCCGCCAGTCAAACAGAGAAAGGTCAGACAGAGAAAGGCAAGAAACAAGGGTTGGCAGCCAGCAAAGGGCACCGGAGCAACACCAACTGCTGGAGAGGGGAACACTGGAGAGGTCCAGCTTTTGGATTTAGCCATATTTGACGTGTTGGAGCTTCTTGAAGATTTTGCTGTAAGGGTGCACACTACAGTTCAAGCTAGTGTGGACCTGAGCCACCAACAAGTGTGTATGATCCCGGCTATGTGTGTATATAGTGTCAAATCATTCATATCAGGATAGACAAATGATGCAATACCTCCAGTGCGAGGACATGATGTCAATCCATGCCTGTATAAGGACTTCGCTCATCAAGAGTTAAATGATTAGTTTGACATTTTGTGAAATACACTTCACTTTCTTGCCAAGAGTTAGACGAGAAGATCGTTACCACACTTGTGTGTTAAGTAATAAGAACAGAGCTGGAATTATGACGTGGTTAGCTTATCTTCTAAAGCTCAATAATCAACATACATCCATCCATTTTCTGTAACCGCTTCACAGTCTTGTTTATTTAATCTGTACAAAAAGTGAAGTGGAAAAACCAGAAGTTGTGTTTTTACTGGGGATTATGTGTTAGAGTGAGAGTTGTTTTTATACTGTGGTTTTTGTACAGTTGTTAGTTGCTTTGTTTTGCTTTGCTTAGCTTAGCTTAGCATGAAACCGGAATTGGGGAGAAATAGCTAGCCTGTCCAAGCATCAAAAATATGCCTATGCCCGGAGTTGTGTGCTATAACATCACTGCTTGTCATCAAGAAACAGGTACAGCACGTGACTTCTTGTAAAACCACAACTTGTCATATTGACATTTTGATTTTTACATGTTTTTTGCCGATGGGTGTATTTTTAAACTAGGCTAGGCCGAGCTATCTCCTGGCTAGGTTCATATTCACCACACTGACATGAGAGTGAAAAAGTATTTCCTAAAATGTCAAACTGTTCTTTTAATTGCTTTACACAGAGTTTACGCATGCAATAAAAGTACTATAGAGATGAATAGAGGTCCTTACATGTGAAGCAATGTGTGTTTGTGTGTGTGTGTGAGGGCATGCCGTTACCTGTCTTTGCAGAGGTTTGAATCTCTGGTGTGTGTCGTCAAATGTGAATGCATTTTTTTTTCTGCAGTTAGGCCAAGAGAACTAGTTTTCTGAGAAACTAGTACTGCAAGTTTTTGTATTTATTGGTCAAGTAAATAAAGTTTTTATTATGCATCTATTTTGTGTGTATTGTATCTGAACTCTGTAACCAAAATCACTTCATTTCAATATGTGGCAATGTCAGCAGCTAGTGACCTGACAGGTATGACTGGTTACACTCAGACACGCATGTAAGACATCCTGAGAGGTTAGCACATAACCGTGTTTGGCCACATCCTGTCAAGTGCAAATGAATGAGAATCTACAATGTAACTTGACAGGCTGCAACACGACAGTAATGTTCAGTTGTCAGGCCGGACCTTCGCTGTATCCATTGCTTCCTCATGCATTCCTGAATAACCATAAATGAAGAAACAGTCCACACGTGCAGATTTGAAACACATAGGTATATTTTGCTTTCAGGTCCAACGGAACAAACATGACATCCTCACGTGAGGTTTTCATGCAACAGAAAAATAGGAGGGAAAGAAAGGGAGGTTAGGAAGGAAGGAAGAAAGAAAGAAGGTGTATTTAACCAACACAAGGTACCAGTTCATCAGAGGCAGTGAGAATAGAAAAGGGTTAAAGTATAGTAGATCAGGGGATAGCAACTGTTGTTCCTTATCCTACCAGCAGAAGGCAGTGACACTATAGGATCCCCAAAGCAGAGGCTGGTTAGGAAGCTCCTGTGCAAATGTTTGGTACAAGTTAACCTCAGGTCTGTCCTAATGTCATGCGGACGCAGCTGCACCAGCACAGCTCTCAGACTCTCATTGATAGTTCACTATGCCACCATTACATGCAGGATGTTGGGCAACACACATATTACAGTTCATATAGTTTTTTATAGTTAAGTCTGGTATGATAGCAGGCGGACAGAGAAATCATCCATGTGTGATGGAAGTGTGCAAGGACTTCCTCACCTTCTGCAGTGTATGAAGTGAAGCTTGTCTAAACCTGCTTCATGGAGCTGTTAACCCACCTGAAATAATTACCATAGTCTGGATTTTAATGAAGCATGTTAATGTGCCTTTTCAAAAGGATTTTATAACATATTGAGACTCAAAATTATAGAATAAATACTCAGTCCTTGTCCCTTTTTACTGAGGAGGGTAAGGGTAAAGATATGAGGAGATTTAGGGCTTTGCTAAATACCAGTTGTGAAAAAACGTACTCAGACCATTTACTTACAGCACTATGAAGAGACTTACTTAAAAATCCAGTAGCACTGGCAACAAACTACTACTACTATACTCTAATTAACGTACCAAAAAGTGCTCATTATTTATAATAACCCCTGTTGGTGTGTATGTTATCATATTAATGTATCATTATTATTGACATTCAAACAGCACTTTAAAGGTTGGAGCTAACTGTTTCGTATCATTTGAGGCAGTTTAATCTATAACAATGCAATATATTTTATAAACTGATCATATGTTTTGAGTGAAAAAAATCTTAATCTGAAAAGTTTCCTGATACATAAAGCAATAAAAATGACATATAATATAAAGTAAATATTAAGTATAAAGTAGCATATTATTAAATTATTAAACCAATATATCTTAATATATTTCATAATAATTATCACTTTTGTATGGTCTTCAGTTAACAGGCTTGACCTCCCTGTGCATCACTTAAAGAAACTTGGAGACTTCAGTGTTAACATTGAGGGAAAAGGTCCATCTAAAAGAAGATTTTCATATAGATATACTAATTTTTTCCACTCTGCCCAACACTTAGCTTCTTCACAAACAGAATTTGTGTTGCGTTGAACCTCTAAAACAGAAGATGGCAAGTGATCTGACAATGGGGGCCTTAAAACATTAATACGTGGGAGTCGCGCTGGTATTGCTGCAACCAGTGGCTTTGTTTACATGTGCACAGCATTTCAAATGTTTTATTCAGTCTAGGTTGTGTTTTCAAAGTCTATTATTATCGAAGTCTTGTTTTCCATTTAAACTGGAGAGACATATTTGATGGAGTGTTTCACTGTTTGGTGCTCCGAAAATGAATTAAATGTCAGAATAAGCATCCCAAATGTTACTTGAGGATTTTTATCAGTGTTAATGTACGCACAGCCACTGATCTCTTTAAGTTTACTACATACTGTCTGTCTGGAAACCCTGAAAACTCGAATCAGAACAAGAATCTGTACTTGCTCCTATGTCCTGAAACATGTCCCTTCATCTAACTGCTCTGTAAGCAGACTAATCCAGGAGGTTATAAAAGCATTCAGCTAGAGAGTGATAAACGAGCCCTTAGTGAGTTCTCTGTCTGTCAGAGGAAAAGAGAGGGGGGTGGGGGGGTTTGTCCCAAAGCAAGACAAATATTTAATCATTTCTGCCTGGTACAGTGCTGAGGAGGCTGCAGAGCTACAAAAAGATACTGCTGTGCGTTAACTGTTTTTTTGTGGATTTTGTCTCGTTCGTAGGATCATGCAGTATAGTGACAGGTTACGGCTATCTTAAGTTTACTGCTTGTTGTTAAAGAACTTTAAAATACTTACAAATTAAGAAACAACACAATAACATGATAATACTGTAAAAGTTAGCCTCAAGCACACAGTGCATATTCACATGCACACACGCGCATTCAGACCAAATGCACAGCCATACTTTATAAACACATGGCGGCTGAAACGATATGTGCTACTGGTGTCATTGATCAAATGCGTTATGGGATCCCCCTCGAATATCACAATCTTCCACTTTGACAAATCCACAAATCCCCAAAGAGATCAATCATAACTGACATTTTCTCTCTCTCTCCGTCACTGTAAACTGGGATATGGTCATCTTTAACAACATATCAAAGTAAAAGCACAATAATACAATAAGAATAAAAATGAATAAATAAAACAACATGAAGGAGGAAAACAATATGTACAAATGAAAAACACATTTAAAATGTAAAAATCAACAAAATGCCAGAATATATATATGTATATATCGATAAAAACCTAATGGGATCTTAGGCCTTCTTTTTCTCAGCGAAAGATCATATAGCAGTAAAATCCCAAAAACGACCCACCCCCCCACCCACCAACACCCCAATCATCCTTTCCAATCAGACCAGGAAGCTACGCTACATAATACTGCCTTTCAATGCCAGAAAGTGTGCACCATACATGAAGACGAATGTACTTCATCTTATGATATACATAGACGTACAGTATATACATGATATACATGTGTGTTGGAGGACAAACTGAGCCAGCCATCCCCACCCTGAAAAAAAAAAACAAAAAACATCTGCTGCCAGCCCTCCGGAAACCTGACGTTCCAGAGAGAGAGAGAGAGAAAGAGAGAGAGAGAGATCCTTGGGAACATTAGTGGACGCCGATCATTAAACGTATGCATGTCCCTTCACTTTCCACAAATATAAAAATGAAAGTAAAATGATCGAGATGGTTTTTCTTAGCCTCCTTAAAATTCCTCCTCCATCCTCGCACACAACAACGGCAACCAAAAAAAAAAAAAAAAGATGAACGATGAGAGACGAGAACCATCATGCATTGATTTTGAGTGACTGTTTCAATAG
Source organism: Sciaenops ocellatus (assembly GCA_033000465.1). Lineage (NCBI taxonomy): Eukaryota > Metazoa > Chordata > Actinopteri > Sciaenidae > Sciaenops > Sciaenops ocellatus. Next base: position 14,791,611 of record CP136873.1, read on the forward strand.
CAACAGAGAGGGTGAGGAAGTAAGGGTCGTTGCAAGGCAGGGAAGGGAGGGGGTTCAGAACTGGGAGGCCGAGCTGGGGTCGCACTGGAGTAGCCGGACGATGGAGGGGTCACTTTTGGCACCTTTGATAAACTCCTCCAGGGACAATTTGCCTGCAGGAAAGACAAAAAAAACAAAAACATTATTTTGAAGGAATGTTACCCTTTATACAAGAAAAACAAGAAAAATAATTGGTAAAAGAACTTTTTAAATAGAGTCAAAACTCTCTCAAGCTTGTGTGTGTCCTGTGCACAACCACATTTGGTGACCACATTTGGAGCTGGTGGCTGACGTACTGTGAATTGGGCTGCGCTTGGTTTTGATCATCTAATTTACTCTAAATGGGACAATGATTTACAAAATGAACATCATGCTGTATGGAAGAAGACTTGAACTAGCTACTGAGAGCATAAAGTCATGAGGAATTAGGATCATTTCCCCATAAGACTCAATACGATCAGACTTATTTTTACAGCCAATGGCATTGCCCCCTACTGCTCATTAGAAAGAATGCAGGTTTTAAGCTGCCAGTGGTTAATTGGTAACTGATTTTTTCCCTTTTTTTGTTATTATATTTGTGTTATAAGAGGATGTGTGTATATATTATGTTATGTATGTTTATTTTATGTTTGATAATATCATGTAAACCCATGAGGGATGTTTGGCATGCCACAAAAAACTAAACACAGAAGGACTTTAGTTTTCTCTCAAAAATCTCAGTTCTCAGTAAAATGAGCACATTTGAATTTATCTTCAAGAAACTGTCACGTTCATCCTTCATCCTGACTCGCTCTCCCTCTCTACAGAATATTCATCCCTCCATGTTGCCATTTCCTCCTCTCACCATCATTATTGAGGTCCATTTGTCTGAAGATCTTATCTGTCCTCTTCTCCGGCGTGGATTCATCCTCTGGCATCTTCATCACAGATGACACCATCTTGTAGATGGCCTGATAGACGGAGCGAGAGAGAGCGAGAGACAGAAGGAGGTTAGGTTGGACGGGGGCGGGAGAACTGAAAGCCAGCAGGGACCCATTAAGGAGACTCAGCAGGAGGAGACTAAAACACAACTGAACTGAAAAAATAAAGTCGCTGTGGCTTTCAAGATGCTGATAAACTCACTTTCTAAAGATGATTTACTGACATTTGTTACTCCCGATGCTCAGAGCTGCTCCCTGGGTAGCTTTTTCACAAATACCCACGCAGCGTCCATATGGCCGTAGAGCCACCATCATACCACGGTTACACAGATCACATGTGCCAGCAAGGTAGGGGGGCTTACTGTATTGATCTGATACATCTTTATCTGTTGACCGATATGGGTGCCTCCTGTCCCCTGGTAGCATTAAATTAACTTCTGCAAGGGAGCATAGAGAAGCTCTGAGTATCAGCTGGTCTCAGACAAGGATCTACAATCAGCTTACATGCCCATTAAAGCTTCTCCATTGGGAGCATAGGGTGTAAAACTGACTGTAGATCAGTGTCACAGCAGCACTCTCAGAAGGGACGGAAGCTTGCAGAAAATAAGCCCTCTATGCTTTTTCGACATACCAGCTCTAAAATTTTATCTCTTAGACAATAAAATTCATATATTCCTCCAAAAAAAGGGTTGAAAAGATGAGTGTACACTGAAAAATATCTACATTTTACACTTAAAGGACAGTTGCTTGTCACACTCTTTTGTTTTTGTAATTTGACTTTGATAATGTCTCAGTTATGTGACAACACAGATGTCAAAATGGGGCCAAAAGAAGTCATCTGCAAACAGAACACATGTATTTAATATAATTTATAATCTATAATTTAGTATAATATTGAAAGTTGGTTAGGGTAAAACTATGGAAGACCACAGGTGTCATGTAAAAGGTTATAAACCATTATATATAACAGGAAATAAAAACAGGATTTTAAAATGAAAATATGAATCCATCAATAAATATATCAAATTGACAATTTGTTTATAAAACCACATAAAATAATCAATAAACTAACTAAATAAATATAATGAAAATTCAGTTTTAAAAGAGAAATAATCAGGTCAACAGACCTTTTTCACAGCAGCCATTTTGACATGAAATTCACAGCACACAACACAGGTGTTACCAATGATGCTAATTAAGGTTCTGTCTCATTTATTGTAGCAGAGCCAACATGCACCGCAGCAGCACCCTGACTCTGTTTGACCTGAATAAAACAGGACCTCAATTAGTATCAATAACACTATCATATTTTTCCACAGGAAAAGCTCTGCTGTGTGAAATTCTGCTTGTTTTGTTTGTCACAGCACTCAAGGTTTAGTTTAACAAATGAAAGCTACTTTTGCTTAAATAACATTTGTTGATGATCTGAGGCGATCACAAACTTTTACAAAATGTTAAATGGACTTCCCAAAGAAACGGTGAAGTTAGAAGTTGGGGGCAATTAATTAAAATAGTTGGAAGTAAGTAAAATAATTGCATTTCCCAAAATCTTGTAATGTATTTCTATAAACACTGGGCAAACTGCATTCATTGGGGAAACCTGTTAGATACAGTTGAGAGGGACGTAAAAAGCTAGCAAGCGGATCATGAGTTAAATTGATTATTAAAGAAGTTCAGATCTATCAGATCAGAGGGTCAGGATTAGTTTAATTTGTTCATTCAACCTTCCGTGTATTTGAAACTTTGTTTGCCTGCCTGGATTTTGTATCCTTGAACAGTTCTCCGGTAAAGACCCTGAACTTTGTCTCCTGAGTTGTGCGTTCGTTCCAGAGATTTTTCTGATTCATTAATATACGTATTAAACAGTCTTACATCTGCTTTGTGGGGGAAATGTTCTCTTTCCATATTTGTTACAGATCAATCAATAGGTTTTAGGAACAGGACAGAGTATGTCACAAATGTTTACCGAGCAGAACACATTTTGTTGATTGATTAAATTATAGATTAGGGCGTGTAGGATAAAGATATGGTCTGTTGTCCAATAATGTGGTGTGAAACAAATTTGACTTCCTCTATCTTAACAATCTCTCACTCCCTCTGTGTACAATGAAAAGCTCCTCCTCTCTCATCCAACAGTGCATAACGTCCATGAGTTTGAGGATAATCCCAGTATTCTGCACACTCAGGGATAAACTGTTTAAATTTAACTTTGCTAATCCATCAAAACCCAGTAGCGCACGAGCGCACACACACACACACACACACACACACACACACACACACACACACACACACACACACACACAGCGAGATCTTCATATGTCGACATATGAATCTGTTTTTTCTCTTCAAGAGTGACAGGATTATAAACAGCTCTAATGTAGCACTTGTACTTAGCAGTCTTTTAACAGTCAAACAGCAGCGAACTGTTGCCTGTGCCAACGCTGCAGCCCATTAAGTGTGCCTATTAGTCTTTGAATATGAGTGCTTAAGCCTTCTTGCATATACTTATATGATGTATTCATTTACATAATTAAAGCAAGCATTTATGTTAAGCACTTACTCTGTCTCTTCCTGTCAGGGCAAGAGTCTATAGGTATGTAGGTACAGTGAGTGCTGCAGCAATAAAAAACCTGCTGGTGTTTGTTAGAAACTATATAAGTATTGTGACTTAAATTTATGACAATATTTTGGGGTCTTCTGTCACCACACGTCACGTACAAAATCCCAATGTGACTTATATTTGGGATCATGTTCTTTGTGATTTCTGTCTTACATATTGATTTTAAAGTAATCTGGTTTTAGGGGAACTCCACAGATTTAACACATAAAGGCCAGTTTACAGTATGTGCAATGAGGGATGTGACTCAGTACGTGAAAACATTCCTTCTGTGGCTCTGGTGGAGACCGCTAAAGTCGGAGAAAATAACTCTAATGACGCCATCAAGATTATCTCAGCTAGGGCTTGTGAAATAAATATTTATAACAGCAAGTCACTGTCACAAAACAGGGAGAGTTCAGCATAAATATGTAATTGTTTGAATTATGGGAAATGTAGGATCCAGTTTTGTTGAAGCTTGACACATACTAGGGACTAAAAGTGTTGTGTTAATGTTTTGCTGGGGCTGTTTCTAAAAAGGTTTCCACTGCTGTTGCAGTGTGAGACAGCTGTTTTCGTGTACTTTATTGCCCTCCTGTCTAAAGTCACACATGTGACAACCTCATTCGTGCCACCTGAGGCCAGAGGAGAGCTACTACAAACAAAGCTTTTCACAATGAAATATACCTCACATCCTTTTCAAAGTCTATCCAGCGTCCCTTGCTCACCTGCACAATCTCCAGCATCTCATCGCGGCTGATGTACCCATTTCCGTCCAGGTCATACATGCTGAAGGCCCATTTCAGTTTCTGCTCCAGCTTTCCCCGTGACGTCACGCTCAAGGCGATGATGAACTCCCGGAAGTCTATCGTCCCATCGCCGTTGGTGTCAAAAGTTCGGAAGACGTGCTCAGCGAACTTGGAGGCGTCACCATAAGGGAAGAAATTGGCGTAGATTTTCTTGAACTCCTCCACATTCAGGGTTCCACTTGGGCAATCCTTCAAGAAACCCTAATGAAAAGAAGACATGAAGCAAGACAAGGGTGAAAATAAGTCCTTTAACACTCTCTTTCCATCTCCAGGACAATATAATACCACTCAATTAAACAAGTTTTACATCAGCAGACCCAAATAAAACCTTTTCACCGACAGATGGAACAATCAGGAATCAAATTGCTGTCACAAAACTTCGACGAGTAAACGTTTCATTCATGTAATGCTTCCTTTTAACAGATTGAAGAAGTACTTTTTGATAAGAAGCTTAGTCTTGGATAGTTGAAAGCAGTTCTATCTTCTTTTCAAAGAGTCACATTTGATAAAGCAGCATTGTGCGTGAGAAGAAAAGGGAAGTAAAAGTCATGTCAGTCTCGGTCTTTGTTCCGCCGAAATAATGTTCTTTTATTTAAGATGGAGGCAGTGAGGTGACAAAGTCATTGTCCCGATTTGAAGGCTGAAATTACTTTTGGATCATCATATCAAATATTCTTATAAGTGAAGGTGGAAAGTCACCGCGGTTCTGTTCCTAATAAAACTTTTTCTTTCATTGCCAGTGCCATTTTCTGTGAGAGAGCGTCACAGCTCAGATTTATTGCCAATAAATCCCCAAAAACAGACAAGCTGGATGAATTCTCAGAAACATCAGACACCTCAACATCCTGTGGAATATACCATGCGGTGTATATATAAAATCTTTGGAGCTGTTAATCTGCTGAGAGCGAAACCCATCATGACGACTGTCAGTGTGAAAAGACCCGGGGTCAGGGAGGTGATGCTTTAACATGTAGCTCTTATTTAGGACAGCTCACACAGCTGTTCCATAGCTCTAATCCCTGCATAAAGACATACAGCCATTAAACAAACACACATCCGTGCACACAAGATGACATAAGTCGGTCAAGTCAATGTGGCAATTCATCATGCCAAGACTTAACAGACTGGGAGCTGGTAGTGACAAATATTTTCACATTCAAGGCTGCTGACAGTGTTATTGTTATTGTAGAAGCACTAGACATAGTGTTGTGCCTGTTACTATAACATGTAATTTCAAATGTGACTGTACTACGTGACAATACAACTTGAAATGATTTGTATTTACTTTATTATAGATACAGTTTTCACTGGCTACTAAGTGTTGATCTGTGTAGCTATTTGTTTTAGCTTAGCAGTGATTGAAGTGTTAAATTGGCACACATTGACATTATACTCAAAAAGTCACAATAACTTTGTTCCTGTCCTCTGAATGATCACTGCAAACCAATCGTGAAGATTAAAATAACTCAGGTTCTACTTTAATACTTCCTAATTAAATTCCTCATAGCTGCAATATTCAATATGTATTATATTAACAATGTTAATATGACTATGTGTAATGAGGAGAGAGTCATTCCTTGTGACGACCCCACAAAGAATTATAACATTTCCAATGAGCTCTATCTTAGTTTTTACAACTTTGGTTTGCACTCAACGTTCTTATAAACATCTTGGCGCAGCTGTTTCTATCAAAAAAGCTCTAATAATCTCACAATATACTAACAAACGGCTAACGGACAAAGTTAACAATTAGCTGCAAACATTGCTGAACATTTAGTACCAAAGGGGACTTCAGGAAACAGAACAAATGTAAGACTTATACTTAACCAGAGACATAAATCCAAGTGAGTGCTAATGCTTCATGTCTGCCAGATGTTTAAATAGGAAACTGTTTGCTAACAGGTTCACCACATCAGCTTTAGAAGCTCAATGGATGTCAGTGTTTTGTATTAAGCTAAGTAAAGTAGCAACACCACAATGTTGAAATACTTACTTAAAAGTATTATGGGCAAAATATACTTAACTAAAGGTACTTATGCACTACTAAATTTGTAGCAGTTCCATTACTATGTCTTGGTACCTTCCATAAACGTCCACACTGTGTGCACAGTGTGTTCGCATACCTTGTACCACTCCTGCAGCTCGTGGTCGGAGAACTCGGTATTCTCCCGGAGGTCCTGCAGCATCTCTGGCCGCAGCTTGCTGTTCTGTTTCCCCATGGCAACGGGACAGGACTCTTGGTTTCCTTGACGACAACAGTGACAATAGCACGAGTCAGGCCGCTTTTCACACCTGTCAGTCAGAGATAAAGACACAGGAGGTCAGCAGCAATTAAGCAGAGAGGAGGATAACCTCGTGTGACAAATGAGGAAGGAAATACAGTCGGTCAGAAGACAGCACGGCAAAGGTGCCACTCTTTGAAACTCTAAAAATATCAGAGATTTAAAAAGTGTGATTCTTAAAACAAGACTAGAAACAGGCGACAGTCAGCTACGGTTGCAATAGTAGAAGAAAAAGATGCTTCATCTCTTACTATTCAGCTGCAATACACAGAAATTGAGTCATCAAACAATGGAAAAATGACAGCGTAAGGCATTCTCCCGGCAAGACATTGACAAATTGACTTTGTCCACTCACACAATGACTTTCTGATTTTTAAATGAAATCAAAATGAGCTTTGTCACAGTGTTACGCCCCGATTCCCTTTACACGGGATGTTATGCAACACCGCAAGTCTTTAAACTGCTGCAACACATTCGCAAAAACATTAAATAATCCCAAACACACCCCTGTGACGTCAAGCACTAGCCCACTGATCACATTTCTGGGTTTATCTGGCCAGCTGTGTGTTTGTGTGTCAAATCAGCTGCAGTGAGTGTGTGTGTGAGAGAGAGTGTGTGAGTGTGTGTGTGTCCAGATCTCCTAATCTTCATCTCAGCTCAACCTGCCTGACAAAACACAATTTCAGTGACGCGACTATGTAATGAAACTGTCACTATGAAACCAAATCCCTTAATTTTAACCTCATAAATCCATTAATAACAATGTCATTATTGTAATGTAGTTTTAATGGGAAGCTAATTGCGATACATTGATTCATTTTTAATGGATTATATGCATGCATTTATTTAAAAATCATCTCTACTTAATAAATAATAAGTTATTTTCAAGGGCTTATAAACACAGTTTAAGGGAGATTAAATAACGAAAACTCTCCCTTAAAATGTCCTTGACCTCCTTTTAAAGTATTAATATTTTACAGTTTATTGATATATAATCCATGTTTGTAGTAAAGAACCCCTGAATTTGCACCTAAATTGAAAAATGAAGGTCTTTCTGAGGTGCAAATAAAGGGGTTCATATATTGCAATAAAAGTAAGGGTTTTTTTTACCCCTAAAAAGTCTTAAACAGTGCATATAATCCATTAAAAATACCATAATATATTACAGATTATTCATTTATCTGTTAAATATTTGTTTGGGTTGAAAAAAAGATTAGAATTAGAGCAACAAACTTGTACTTCTTAACTTTGCTACCTTTGCTAGACAGCTAATTAGCCTGTGTTCAGCCATCAAAGTAGTTGCTTCTTACATGTGTGTGTGTTTAAATGGTGATTTAAATTACAGTATCACTGGGGCTTGAACACCTCCGATGAGGCTTGGCCGACCTCGCTGACCTCCAGTCTCTCTACAGTCAGGCTGGGTAATTACACCAACAACTTAGTGTGTGTGTATGTGTATGTGTGTGTGTGTGTGTGACAAAGTGAGAAAAAGCAAAGGCCAGTTTATGTTTATACAAACTCGAGAAGGTCAAACAGTATGCGTGATGCATATGAGGTGGTCGGCGGTGTGGGTGTTGCGGATCTTTATCGCTGCCATACACAGAAACGAACCCCCCACACGTCCAATCGTCTCTTTACTCAGCTAATAAAATTAGATTCATATTAAGTCCCTCATCCTGAAGGCGTTAGACTAAATGCTTGTGCACTGACAGTAATGCTTGCAGCCAATTCCCAGGCTACTGAAGGGAGAACTGTTGCCATCAATTATAATTTCCTCCCTTCTGTTTGGGGACTGGTGCATGCAGCACATACTCTGTGGATTATAACAATATAATGCTCTTTCATATTCAGAGTGCGTCCAGGGATGGTTTGTCTTATTTTTTCAAAAAACTAAATTAAATGTCAGTTCCTCTAATTATATTTCTGCCTGAGTTATTCTATCGTGTTTGACAAATATGTGACTATTTTTTCTTTTTCTTTGTGTCTGCATATGAAACATCACACGTTTGCTTTACATTTTACCGTTAACGAGCAAGAACTAGTTCACACTTTTAACACATGTCAGATGTATCTCAGTTTTTTTCTCTATGCAAACACCACTAAGCCACACAGCTTAGGAAGCACAGTAAGTCCTGCACACAATCTAAGCACAAAGGTATACACAAAATTAATTTCTCTGCGAGGGGTAATTGAATGGCATCTGCAGAGCTGAAAGCTACTATATGTGAAATCAGTAGGATGCTATGAAGCAGTAATTTGTGTGTTTTTGCAGAGCAGGCAGAGAATTGACTCAGTGCGCCGCTGTGTCTCATCTCAGGATGAGTGTTTGGAAAACAGACACCTGTCATGCATGCACGCATTGACGCACACATTTTTTCAGTACCTGTAGAAATGAATAATAGCCGCCCACGCTGTCCAATTGTTATGTGGGTAACAAAGCTACATAACAAACAGTCTGTACCTGTGTGTGTTTGTTTGTGTGTGTGGAGAGGGGTATAAGAAGAAAAGCATGGAGCAGAGGATGTAATTTCATTGGAGAGATAAGGATTCTCTAATTAAAGCAACTAATGCTTCCTGATGTCATACAGACAACGCAGCAAACCATCACCTTAATTGGCTTGAAGCAAAAAGGGAATTAAGTAAGTGAATGGAGAAGAAGATTTCAGACACAAACAATGCAGACTGTTTAAATCAGACTAATGACGCATTTAGGGCCATTTTAACACAATGCTTATGTTGAACGATAGAAAGTTTCTTTTCTTTAATTGGGTTGAGACCAAGCTGCAACCTCCGATGCCCAACTTCACAGCAGAATAAACATGTTTACAGCCTGGTTCAGACAACGGTTTTGGTCTCTTTAGCTAATTTCCTCGTCCATGACAACTTAATATCATCCGTTCAGATGATATTAAGGTTGAAAGTTGCGCACAATTAACAGTGTTGCCGCTTGATTGACAAGTAAGTGTTGTTACAGATGGCCTATTCGAGCACCCAGGCGTCATTCGGCCTGCCTCACGTCTCCACGTCTTTGCCGATATTTAGATTAGCCGGGAGGCGGGAGGAGCAGTACATCCAACATGGTGGCGACCAGCACTGCGTATTTTCAGCTTCAAAACAGCGCTTCGGAAACCTACGGGTGACGTCACTCACAAAATGATTTGAGGTTGTTAAAAATACTGAAGAGCGATCTGACCCAGCCACTGAAGCACATTAGTTAATCTGAATTCTAGATTTTATCCATTAGAAACATAAAAAAAACACGTAATGACATAAAAATTAATCCCTTCACTAGGACCTCATGCAGCAAATGAAAGCTTTGGGTGACAAATCTATTGTATTTACATTTAACATCATCATGGAGATGATTTTATTCATGTTAATTACCCGGAAACCTGTTAAGGTGTAAAGTAACCACCTCTATCAAATAAAAAATGTTTTTTTTAATATCAATAAACAAAGCTTACATGTGAGACCTACACTAATGCTCGCCAGCTCTCAACAATTAAACTGTTGTTATGCTCTTATCCACGCTTAACTGTCATTCTCTCCCGAGTGCCCATCTGACCCAAGTGAAACAGTATCTGCAAGTGGTAATCCAGTGATTAAGCATTGTACTTCCATAAAGCTGATGACATCACCAAGGTCATTTTCACAGATTTAACAAAGCTCCTCCAGGGCGACAGACGACTTTATACGACTGTTTTCACAGGCTGAGCGGGACTAACCATGACGAGTATGCTGACCTTTATGTGTAAAATTGGTGGAGTGACCCTTTAAAAGACTACGTGGAAGACGTTTTAAATGTCACATAACATATGACATAAAACAAGTAAGACATTCATACTGTGAGAGTCTGATGCTGTTCTTTCAGACAGGAAATCTGATTATTGGTTGTTAGGATTTAGTCACATCTAAAAGTCATTTTGCCGTCTCTTTCCTAGTGTGAAGGAGAAGGTACAGTGGAGCTGTAAAATGCTGATGTTAACCAACAAACAATGCTAATTCTAATTTAATTCTTGCGAGGCAGCTGGCTTCAAACTATGCCTTTTTGTATTATACTACAATCCATGTGTGTGTGACAACGTGTGTGACAAGTTGTTGGTGAAAACAACAATGGCATCTGCTAAAGAGGTTAGCGTAGATGCTGCTAGTATCAGTTATATCGGGTCTGGAGAGTATTTCCTCCTGGAAAGAGGAGCAAAGAACTGCACTGAAGGCTTTTCTCGTTTGAAAAGATATTTCTTGGTCTTCTACCGACTGGCTTCGATAAGAGTTTGACTTCCTCATATGGTTCGTTGGTTGAAGTCTGCCCATGATAGATGGTGAAAGATTGATGGTTCATACAGCTATTGGCTGTCCTAAAAGTCGCTAGAAGTCGCTTAATGACATCTTAATGACAAACACCTAAATATGTTTAGAACTACAAATGAACTTTCTTCTGTTGACATTACATCGCTAGATTTGTCGCTAGTTGCTTTTTTGAAAAAAAGTCGCCAGAGGGGTCTGAATACTCGCTAAATATAGCAGCAAAGTCGCTAAGTTGGCAGCACTGGGTTCATCCAATCACCTGGCCTGTGACAACTTCCCAGCCCATGGCTACAAAACCAGACATAATGGCCAACTAGCTCACAGGTTAAAATGTATCAGACCAGACAATGAATGAAGCTCTTTTAATATTACAGAAATAAAACCATGTGTGTTGAGTGTTGTTATTTTAGAAACGCAATATGCTTCTTCAGGCAAAGGAACACCAACAGAGGAGGTGTTTTAACAGATCTTTACAGATTCAATAGAGACTAAATCACAGAAAGTGTGAGAGTGTAAACTGACAGGCCGGTATACTCTACTTACGACAACTACACAACAAATCCTTTTTCTAACACTGACCTTTTCACAGCACTCACCACTCTCTCCCTCCCCTCTCATCTAGTTTTGCTTTTTTTTCTTTCTTCAACCCAGCTGTGACCTGTGAAAGCTCACTGCATGTGCGTCCCTGTTGGTTTGAGAATCACACAATAGCAAAAATATTTATGTCCTCATCATTCACAGTTGTTTTAATCCCCCTGTGGCCCCCGCAAAACCCAAACCCTACTTTCTATCCCTTCGTACTTGTATCTCTCTATCGTTCATCCCTCCATCCTGGGGAATAAATCGCTAATCCATCGCTCCAGTCTAAGTGCCCAGTACTCGTTAGTTGTTGTTGTCAAGCCCCATCCTAAGTCGACACACACATACACTGACTCTGCGCCTTGAACATCTGTTCCAGAGCTACTAAGCGGGTCATTGACCTCTGGGCTGACGATCTTTGCACAGAGGAGAAAGGAGGGAAAGGCAGAGGAAGGAGAGGGACAAAGACATGCAGACAAATGATGTAACACCAAATTTAGAATCAGATAAAGAAAGCTAAGGTGAGAGAAAATCAGATTCAAGGTGCTTCCAGAGACAAAGGGTGCTATTAGGTGGTAGAAAGAGTTTCAGAAAAGTGGACTTGACTTATATGAGGGGTATCTGTGTCTGAGAGAGTATCTCCTAGTTTTTGTATCTCATGTAGCATCACCACATTTGAGCCATAGAGGTTGTAAGAAACCATTTTTCTAAAGGATAAATTGTTGACAATTTTATTTATTTTATTTAGAAAGTCGTTTAACAAAACTTCTTTCATGCAGTTGCAGCGCCATTTTCTTGATTAAAAAATGATGATAGCCTGAAGCTGTGTTGGGCTGTAAGGCATTACTTAATATGATTGATGTGATACAATTTTTCAGGCACAGACAGTATGAGTGAGTATAATTTAAAAATACGTAACAGTTACTAATCATATCCATGTTATTTCTGGTTGTCTTGTTAGCTTGTTTGCTGTCTTCCTGGAAGTTTGATGAAAGGTTGAAGGTAGATGGTCGGCCTGGGGTGGCAGAAAATGCAACTCCCGGTAACTTACGCTGGCCTTACATCAGAGGACTTTTCAAATGATTTCACTGTTGCAGATACATTTCTGGTCTCTGTATGAACTCCTGAAAGTTTGGCTGAAAGTTGCAGCACACTCCCATCGTCCTCATCATTTGATGTCTTTTTCTCATCTTGACGTTCTGATAAAATCAACGTTGTTTAATGTTATCGGAGGTTTTTATACTCAGCTCATGGAAATTAAAAGTCTTTTTAAAGTTTTCAAGTGGTAGGCATAAGTTGTCTTATGTGGTCTTAGCAGGCTTGCTAACTTTAGTCACCTGTGAGCCTGAATCCAGGAATCACCTGATACTGAGTCAGAGGCTGTAACCACAAAACTTGACTACAAGGATGGGACTTCTGTATGCAATCACAGGGGCTAACCTTAAGCTAAGGTTAAGGTAGCTCTTAATAGTTAGTAAGTAATAGCAGTAGCCATCTCCATCACTTTATATCTCACTTATCTGTCTTATCTGTCTCTAATGTTTTGAACAGAACAGAGTCATTGGTAAATGTGGTAACATTTGTTGCAGCAGAGTTCTTGTTTTCACTAAAATGGAGTTTTTTAAGACTTTTGAAATACCTGCAAAACTTCTGTAAAATGGATGTGATGTTAAACTTTTGAAGGAGCATCTTTCAAAAGTTCAGAAAACAAATAACTTGGTCTGTGACTTGGATTTATCGGTCATATGAGAGAGGCACAAAAAAATAAATCTACCCTACATGGTGAAAACCTTGAAATAAAACCATTAAAGGCTGATTCTGAATTTATTTTTCATTTAAGCTGCCAGTATAGCTGATATTTTGTGTCAAGGCTATAATTGGATTTTTTTCACAAGGCCATTTTATTGCCAAGGAAGTCCTCAGAAGCCACATATAGCACATCAGTGGACCCTAAAGGTAATTTAATTCTTTGTGTTGGGCTAGCTGCTCCTGAAGGAGAATTGAAGCAGACTTCACAGCAGGTTTTACAGACTGTTGAGTAAAATCCTCCCACACCAGGCTCTGATGATTTCCCTGAGCATTAAAAATATTAAAAGCATATTGAGTAGATGTGGTCAGGGGTGTACCATCATCGTCACACTAGTGACACTCGCTGGCTGATATTAGGCTTTTTAATAAAAGTCCTCTAACAGTATGTCAGCCCATCTTTAGCTGCAATAAATCGAAGGGGAAAGAATGTGGTGGAGATGAGATGAGATGGAGGGAGGGGAAACTGGAAAAGTGAAAGTCAGAATGAGTTAGAGAGGAGATAAGTCCAAAGTCCAATTTAACATTTTAGAGAGCCAGTCTTTTTCTCGACTGTTTAATGTGCTTATAAGACGAGAAAATGCCGCCTTCATATCGCCTGCCAACAGCTCAGTCATTAGGGAGGAAGATGGATGGAGGGAGGGAGAGAAAAGAAAGCGGGAGGATTGGAGATGGGATATGAAGGGAGGGGTTGTTGGAGTGGTATACAGCACTAGAATAAAGCAGACAGAGCTGGTGCCATGTGAAAAAAGCGACAGATCAAGAAATCTGACAGGCACCATTGATTTTCTTTTCTTCACTTGAGTGTTTTCAGCCTCCCTCTTCCCAAAGCGCCGCAATCTGAGAAGCCACCTGAGACACTGGGCAGCTTATACCTTTTATTCATATTTCTTTTCTTTCTTTTTCTCCCCCACTTTTGCTCTACATGTTTTTATCTCCCTCGCAATTTCCCATAATTCCTGCCCCAACAATTCGTGGAACTTCCATCCCGGTGACCTGTCGTTTCTCTCCGTCACACTGGAGAGACATAATATCCCCCCATTGTCTGCTTTCTCTCTCCCAGACTGTCCTCGCTGAATATTTGTAGTCTAACTCGTCACTTACGATGATGACTGTACTCATGTTGAAGATACAGCGCGAGGTGTATTGTGCAGGTGACATTACAATAAGATAATGTGGCATTGAAGTTCTGAGAATTGGTGGTTTTGAAAAACATTCTTTGTTGCTGCATTCAGGGAAAAGTAGGAAGCTCTGACATGTCAACTTAAGTGTTGTCTGAAGAACAGATTTCTTTTCAGGGCTCTGTGTTTGCTCCTATACTCTTCATCTTCTCTAATATCATCTGTTGACGTGGTCTCAAATTCCACTGCTATGTTGATGATATCCTGCTATATATCTGCACTGCCCTTGCCAAGTAGGTTTTCACTTACAAGGAATTTGTCTTGGTGTTATTGGTGCAAAACAAACATTAGTTAAAATATAAGGAAGATAAAAAAATCAAGAATTAAGAAATATAAACAATATAAATATATATACAATGTGTTTTTGAATGAAAACATGACCAACTGCATCACTGAAGCCAACTTTGGGCTGCGATGAACTATTTGCTCTATCAATTAATCTGCAGACAGTTTTCTTGATTCATCAATTAACCTTGGAGCGATAAAAGTTCATCTCTAAACATCTTTTTTATCCAACCAATAGTCAAATATATTCACTTAACTGTCAGACAAGACTATGAAATCCAGAAAATATTCACATATGAGAAATTGGAACCAGAAAAGTGTTAGTACATGTTTAAAAAGTGATCATCAGATGAACTTGAATGTACCTTTCTGCTCTCTCAAAATATTCTTTTACAACACTTGTCACATTCACCCACTGATGGCACAGGCTGCCACGCAAGGAGTGGTAGTATCCATGCAAAGACACTTCGGCTGGACTGAAGTGAGGCGGGAATGGAACCAGCGACTTACCGATGAGTAGATGACCCCCACTACCACCTGAGCCACAGCTGCTCTGGGAGACCATTCTCAAAGCCTGCATCAAAACCACACACAAGAACTTCTGCCTGACCATCAACAACTCCACTTTGTCTCCTCACATCCACCACCACGGAGTGATTTTTGATATGACACTCTCTTTGAACGTCAAGCAAATCTCATTACCTAAAGTGCCTTTTTCCACTTGAAAAACATAGCTCGTCTCTGCCCAATCCCACTCCCTTTCTGCTGCTAAAACTCTGATCTATGCCTTCATTACATTGAGACTCCACTACTGCAATAGCATGGTACATCCTCCAAAGGACAAATACGCTCATGAATGCAAAAGTTTTTGGCAGCATCCATAAGGGCACCCAAGAACATCTTTAAACCTTCAAAGTTATTGATGATTCGTTGGCCACTTGGGTCAGAAACAAGCTGTAAAAACAACACTGACATAGAGTATTATCAGTCGATTTGGTGAACTTGTTACACATCTGGTCACCTATGAATAAATTTAGTCCAATTTTCAGTCTGGTGGTAGCTCTGATTTGGTTTCCACAAAGTCCTGAGGCAAATATCTGGCAATTTAGCTGCTAAATGCTATACTATGTTTGCCAGCTAACTGTGCTAACTGTGTCTAGCTGATTTGTGGTGGTGGCTAGGTAATGTAGCGTACAATTCTGCCTGCTTCGTCAGAAAGAACAATGTTGACAAGGCTGGTGAGACTGAGCAAAAATAAAGTTGTGGGTCATAAAAAAAAAAACGAGCTGAAAGGTGCTAAAATGCTGATGTAAGGCTGAGCATAACTACAGAGTCAGGTGATAATCCTCTGTGGTATCATATCTATTGATAACCATTGTCCAAATTGATCAAATATTGATTAAAACCACTTTAAGAGTTGACCTAAAACTCACTCACTTCAAATCATGAATCATAGATAAGAACATTTCCCATCAACCCTGTTCTTCTTCTTCTTTCCTAGTTGCTCCCTATTGTGCCCTTACTGCCACCACTAGTCTGGTAGAAGCTGTTAATCAATGCGAATCAATTAATCAAGTCTAAAATTCATGTGTTTCCATCTTAGGAGACTGTACAAAAAAAAAAAAGAAGCACTCACAGCGTAGGGGTAGAGGACAGAAAAGAGAGGCAGGATTGATGAAGATACAGAGAGTTATTGAAGGAAAAGACATTAATGGAGTGGATAAAAATAAGAATGAGGACTGGTCCTCAGTGTGGAGCTCTCTCTCCTGCTGCACTCAGAGTTTTCAGAGCATGTCCAAATCCTGATAATAACTCTCTGTCAAAGAGGGAGCACACACACACACACACACACACAGATACAGAGAGAGACACGTGTATTCATACATGTTATACACACACACTTCTATGATCTCCAGGCTTTCATTTAAAAAGACTAATGTATGAAACGTACAGCCACTGATGATGTGGCATATACTGAAAGCATGGAAAAGAAAGAGAGCAAGAGAGAGAGAGGATGTGATGAAGTAACATTTAAGGTCACATAAGTACACAAGGCAAAGGCTTAAAAGGCTTATGTGGTATTCACTTCAGAGAGAGTATGACAGACAGGCAGACAGACACAGAAACAGATAGAAAGGAGAGTTTTGATAAATCAGGATAGTGAGATAGCTACTAAAAATCACACCTCTGAGATTACAATAAATCAGAGAAGATTAATCAGAAATTGAGAATGCTGCAAAAGGATTTTCTTTTTCCAATTTGCCTAAATGTACGATCTCCATTTGTGAACATGTTGAATATTTGATACTTATTCTTTGAGTGCAGACAGGATAAAAATGAAAATGCTCAACAAGCCTCATTCCAACTCTCGCTGGCTGGGCTGGAACTACGATTATTGTCATTATTGATTCATCCGCTGATTGTTCCCTCAATTGTCTATAAAACAACAGAAGACAGTGAAAAAATAACCATCACAATATCCTAGAGTGCCAGATAATGTTATCAAAATGTCTTGTTTTAATCAACCAACGGTCCAGAACCCATTCAATTTACTTATCGTATACGAGAAACCTTGAAATATTTGACATTTTTGCTTGAAAAGTTACTTAAACGCTGAATTGATTATCAGAATAGTTGGAGATTAATTTCCTTTTGATCAACTTATCATCATTTCAGCTCTATTTTGTACTTTATTGAAGAGCAAGGGAGATCACTGTTAACTTAAATGGCAGTTGATTTAAGAATATGAAGAAGATTTGTTTTGGAAACTAGTTAAATTCTCCCAATGTCAAACATTTGTTACCTAAATGCTAGACGTTAGCCAAATGCTAGACGTTAGCTAAATTCTAGATATTAAAGATGCTGAATTCATCTTATATCAGTCAACATATGCCATCTGCTGGTTGCATTTCCAATTCCAGATGTGAAACTAGCTTTTTAATGTCAGATAAATTACTAACAGAACGACATTTTGACATTTTCTGGTGCCACCAACATGCCATATTTTCTGGGTTTTAACACACACTAACTTCTGACCCTGCAGGAAAACAGCGGCAGACCTCTTTTCAGGAACTCAGACCTCCATCTGGGTGGAGGCTGACCTCATTTATAACACGTCCATTGGAGGGTAACACTATTTCCATCTGGGTCACAAAGACAAGAAATAATGTCCTCCATCTAGAAGTAACAATCACGTTTATGTGATTGAAAACTTCAAGCAACGCGAGTGCCTCCATCTTTCCATTACTTTGGATTCCAAGCGAGCAAATACAGATCAATTCTCGGCTATGAAATCTGGGACTATTTAAGGGCTCTTAAGTCATGCAGGTAAATGTATTCCCACAACTCAACGGAGAATAAGGTGATTTGTGATAAAAGCCTTCTTGGCACTGGATACTAATCTAATTTTCCCCGAAACACTGACACTCTCATTCCTGTTCAATCAGAAGCCATGTTTCTTTCTTGTCCAACCGGTAGTGTGTGAATACAAAGACAAGACTATCTCTCCACACACAGCATCACTGCTTTGCAATCATCCAAAGCACACAAGTTTCTTCCTAGTGTCCTTTTCTAATGATGTTCACGCCCACAAAATCCTCCCTGGTTTGTTAATTTTTAATCAGAAAGAAAAGAAAATCAAACATGCACAGGTCAGCACAAGAGAATGCATGCACACATATTACTTTTTCCCTTGCACTGTAGTGATATAAGCCAGCTGATACCACAAGGAAAGAGAAGATGTTCATTTATATAATATTTATATAATATTTTTTCGAGAAGTGGGACTGTGGAAAGCCTCCTCGCAGCCATTCCTTATGAAATATTTACACTGGGAAGCTCAGCCTTGCAGTCGGTAACAGCACACATTTATTAACCAGTTCAGTCCTCTAGCTGCACCACTGTTCCCTTTCTACATGTATGAGATATTATTGCATAGAAATCATAAATTATACCGGACATTTGCATATAATAATAGCAAATGCGCAGCGTGACCTCGGAGGCGAATGAAATTTGTCCTGCTGAGTCAAAGACAAAAGCATTATGCGAGATTTGTGCTGTAACTACATAATTTTGATACATTTTCATGCTAACTTGGCAGTTGGACATAAAACACATTGGCGCAATCCTTTAAATGCACTTTCCTCCATTTACAACAGCAATTTCATGCATGCAAATTAATAAAGTGCACGGTAATAGAGCAAGGTGAGCGTTCACAAAGTGTGGGCAGCTATTATAACCTTAGTTTTTTGTTTATTTCAGTTAATGGCCAAGGCACCAGAGCTTTATGAGTTATAACACATTTGGTGGAGGCAGTTAATCAAGCATTTGGTCCAGTGCTGTGAATACTCGAAGCTGTTGCTTTGAGAAAGACTTGTGTTCGCCAACATACGGCTCGGGTCAGCACTGCATCTGTCCGTGTAGACACAGCAGGGGAGAGAGAGCTATAGCTGGCTTCCCAACTGTAGCGTGCCATGTGTTTGTGTGGGAAGGGCCAGGTTCCAGGAGATGCCGAGCCGAGTGTCTGCACAGTTGGTGCATCAAAGGGAGTCGAGCTATAACATTTGCTGATTACACAATATGGGAGTCTATGAGAGGATATGAGTAGGAAATCTTTGTTAGGTTACGGTTGCCTTTAGTAAAGGTGGAAGGAAATGAAAGAGAAAGGAGAGCAGATAGAGAAGGATTAAACAAAACAAGACGAACACTGATGGATAATTAATGACACTTTTTCTCTTCCTCCCTGTCTCTGTTTTTGTCTCACTATCTGCTCTGTGCAGCGCTGTGACCTTTATCGAGTGCGTAATTCTAGCACGGGCCACCCCCCCTAATAATATATGAAAATCCATAGAGTCTGCTGTACACTGAGCGGACCGAAAACAGTGCGCTTGGGCTGCTGACAGGCCGGATCGTGGCCCTCCACCCAGACAGCTTATTATATCAGCAGCAGCCTCGTTCCCATGGGGGTGGATACAGCCACAAGTTAGCTCGTCTCTCTCTCTTGCAGACAACTTGGCCTCAGCAGATGAGCTAGTCACAGTTCGGAAGCCAGGTTCGAGGTCTTCAAGAGCACATTGATATTTTTAGACACAATTTGAGACATCTGAGCTGTTCTCTCCTCTGAGATAATTCAGCCAATTGAAAGGAAGCTATGACAGATATTCATGCTTGCACTAATGTAAGACAAATGCACATATACCACAATCACAGCAGTACTGTTTCTAAGGCCTTAAACAAAAAGTGCAGACACCTTTCATAACCTTTGACGTTTTCTTCATCAGTTCAGTGGACTGAATCATCCGACAACACCTAAACTTTTCCTTTAACAAAGCAATGACTTTTTCATAGTATGGTAACTAAACAAGTCCAATAATTACCAACCTGAATGTATAGCCACATGCTAACATGCTAAAGAATAGCAGCCATACAGCTAACAGGGTCATCCTGTGGATGAACGAAGGATTATAGACAGATTATTAGAGCACATGCACAAGCACATACTGTACATGAAGCAGAGTTTGAAATTATCAATCACTTTGCAGACTGAAATTGGTTTGTTGAGTTCAAAGATTCACCATCAATGACAAGATATCGACAACTCTTCATGTCACTGTTTGTTTGTAAGTTCTGTTCGTGACTGTTCGTAACTTCATTTTGTTCCTTCAGTTCAGTTGAGTATAAAACTAGGTCTATGTGGGCAAGTGTTTACGAGGCTAATAACTTAGCAACCATAGGCGCAAAGGAGTTAGGCTTTAGCATCCTGATTGTATCTAAGAATCTGTTTCAGTATTGCACACTTTCAGGGCTTACAGCGGTGTTTTCAGTCACCGACAGGGTAGCTACAATACTGAACATACAGTTCAACATGCAGTTGCTCAAACAACAAATTTAAAGGCCTTTAAAACCTTTTCTAAACAACCCTGTTACTATTAGCAAAAGAGTCTCTAGACACGCTGTTGCTTGTGTTTGTATATCTCTAACAAAATGATGGTCCAATTTTAGCTTAGTTGTAGTTTTCTCATTGGTTTGAACTCGCCAATGTTCACTGTAAATAGGTGATGTCACATCCTGAAGGACGTGCACCAATCAGAGTTTAGCAACATCTGAATGACAGTTGTTGGGTGCCCGACCACTGTCAGTCAGATCTGATCAAACCACATCCACACAGTGAAAGCCTTCACTTCACTTTACTTCAGTCTTTCCAAACTTTAACTCTGATCATTGATCGTAGTCATGATTATTTAATGTTATATCGAAAAGCTTACAATTAGAAACAAAGTTTTCAGGGAATTTAAGAATGAATTTCCGTACAATTGCCCTGCAGTGATTTTTGTTCTCAGAATAAAGTCAATTTTGGATGTTTGTTTGTTTATACTATAAACAAAAGTATTTCTGTTATATATAAAAACATTCCTAGATTCCCACTGAAGATATATCTGACATTGTGTCCGTCAGACTGACCCCTAAACAAATCTATAGCATCTACAGATCCCCCTCAGGGGTCACAAGTGTAGCTATTCATGCTGCTGAGGTGAAGGAGAATCCTGATATAGTTCTATCCTTAGCTGCAATCGATCTGCTGACAAACAACACCCGTCTTCCCTATCCTCTCATTTAGCCTCTCCTTTTTCTTTTCCTCCCTCCTCCATCTATCTCCCTTCTCCTCCAAACCATCTCCAATGTCAGTTTGTCGTTTTTTAACAGCCCTTGATCTTTGCTAAATGCCTTGGGCCTAGCTCGCTGCTGTCTGAGCTCCCTTGGTATCGTTGCTCTAGATCTTTCTGTCCTGCTCCTGCCAACGCAAACTGGCAACAGGACCGTTAGAACCCGGCCTTCTGGCCTTTCTCCTTGTTACTAAACTACCCAAAAGTGGGTTCAGATGCGTCATGTTGTGCTGGGATTCATGAGCGCTATCGCGGTGTCCTGGTTTAGTTGCTCTCGGCTTCCATCACTCCTCCCGGATCTTGTCCAAGCAACCCTTGTTTACCTGGCATATGAGTGCTCAGGTTTAATGAGGTCTTTGCCCATTAGCTACAAACAGTCATTCAAAAAGTTAATGTAAGTACAAACCTGCATGCATCAGGAGAGAAACGTCCATACAGCAGCTTGGACAGTCTGAAAGGCTTGTGGTTAGCTTTAGTTGTAGCTCTGGTGTAAATGATAT
Organism: Sciaenops ocellatus; assembly: GCA_033000465.1. Taxonomy (NCBI): domain Eukaryota; kingdom Metazoa; phylum Chordata; class Actinopteri; family Sciaenidae; genus Sciaenops; species Sciaenops ocellatus. The sequence continues at coordinate 14,813,581 of CP136873.1, forward strand.
TGTAAGGGCAAGTTAAATAGGACACTGAATCAAACCTCTCTCCTTTCAACCTGCCAACATGTATCGCATTGCCTCGGAGGTGAATTGTCCCACATGCAACCAGAACCGAAAGGGTTACTGTGCTTTTTTTTAAACTCTCTAAGGGCTCTAAAAAAGGGGACATCCCCTACTGAGAGAGGCCTCCAGGGTGAAGGGCTTTCGAGGCAACAAAGTGTATATTTTAGCTCATGTCCCAGAGCAGCGCGCTACACCAGCACGGCACCGAGAGCCCAGAAGACACAGAAGAACACACCCAGCCACGTGCAGGCATTGCACGCACCCGTCTGCACGCAGTCACAAAAAACACACACTGCAGGGACACACACTTGAAGATGAAGATGGTAATTATTCTCCCAGCATCAACTTCCTTTCTTTGCTGCCTGGAGGCAATTATTCCCTTATTCAGGTCAAGGATTGTGATGAGAAATCAGCGATAAAGATAGACAGCTACACGGAACATAGGGCACAAGTTTGGCAAGTTGTAGCACATCCTATGGTTTGACTTCAAAATGTGGTTTTATTTAAAATATATTTGCATTATCAAGAGTAAAAACTAATGTACAACAGAGGTGTTTACTTTAAGATTTTAGAGATCAGTTACTAAATATTGTCTGACTGCTCAAACCAACTGATGTTAGCCTGAAGCTCACGTTACATTTGACCTTCACAATGATGAAAATGCTGTTTTCTACCAGAATAACACAATATACCACAAATATACCTCAAAGCTAATGATGTTAGCATCAGTTAGCATTCTAAACTGCATGAATACTACTAAATCTTTACATTCAACACATCGTGTGCCCCCTAAAATTATAATATTTGTGAGTTATGCTGCAGCTTGTGATGCTTCAGTGACTTCACTTTCGAGTTGAGACTGCAATCCAGATGTTTTCAGCTGTAACAACACACTATTTTTACAAGCTAAGACGTTCCTCACATTTTAATGCTGCAACCGAATTTAATAAATCACTCATTTGAAACTAGCTCATGCTAATAGTTTTAAAAACTAAGAAAGGGTTTATGAATAGCCGGTGCAACCAATCCAAGACCGGTGCCCCCCTCCCCCTCTGAGCAGACACTACGGTGACGTAGGTTGGATAGTTCATCACACAAACCAAATCCTATCCTATCAGTCACCATTGATTCCTTCGCATTGTTCACAGAAACTTAAAGTGGATTTTGACAATTTTAGAGTAAATGTTATTACATGCACGGACAAAGCTTTGACACAGGACGTCCGTCAGGGAGTTATCTAAGGCCAAGGGAGTGTCGGCAGTGAGGAGGATCCATGTGAAAGGTGATATAAAGAAGCGGAGGAAAGTTATGTTATCATGGCAGAAAACTCTGATTGTGTGTAGCTCAGGAGAGTTGAGGGTGTGAAAGGCAGATGGGAGAGGCAGGAGCATCAGTCTTCTCCAGCTGCTTGCTGGCACGAACACTGACGACAAGGTTGAGACCCCTCTGGCTCTCACTTTTTGTCTTCCCCTCTCTATCTTTCCACTTCATTTGCAAACACCCTCATACTCCGTATATATCTCACTCTCTATTGCTTTTTTTTCCCCACTCATCACATCACTGCTGAAGACATCGGATGTACTTGCATGACAGCTTCTTATCACAACAATGAAAAACACCAGCGCGCTGTCGACCCCCATACCCCAGCCAACCCCCCGATTCCTCACTCCTGACATTCTACCTCGCGCGGTATAATCACGCATCCTTCGAAATGTGTGACTCGCATAGCAAATGTATTGAATGAATCTATAAAAATGAGTACGATTTTGGCAGCGCTTGTGTTTACAGATCGTATACGTGTAGGCGAACTGCGGGTGTGCATTGTGCCATATTGCTTCATCTCCACACAGCATACAAATGTTGAATAAAGATATTCACTGTTCACAGCATATCTTCTGCTGCTCTTTTGCTTTGTCTGTGTTAAATCCTGTTATCTTTACATAATGCAAAAATGTCCTGAGAAGATCCACAAATCCTCTTGGTGGGCTACACTTACACGTCGACTAGGACTCTGATGTGTGTCCTAGCAGGATTGGTGTGTGGGTAGAAAAACAGGCCGTGTGGGAGGGAGAGGGAGCAGGGAGCTCTTTCCTAAAAGTCATCACATTAATATACAGTAAGGCAAGGGACATTGCTCTCTAATATACTTACATAAAGAGGATTTAGCCTCCACTTTGTGTTCTCACAAACATAATCTAAGTCTCGCTCGGCTTTGCTTGTTTCGTGCAACTTCTCTGTATCCTAGGAAGATTTGATCAGAGTTGATCGCCGCATGACAGAGCAGGTTTTCAGTTCAAAAGGACGCTTTTCCTATGGCTTGATGGTATTTTAACTGTGGAACTACAGCGCTGTTACATCAGGAAACACACCGTCCAGGGCATATGTTTCCTTCCTTAAATAAGGCAGAAGCATACAGCAGAAACCTAAATGTCATTCTTCCGTGAGGGAGGGTGGGGGGTGACTGGAAAACTATGCCATACCGCCTCGCCACATTCTAGCTGTCTCACTTTCATATTTCCTGCGTTGGTGATGAAAAAAGAGAGAAAGTGTCTAAAAATACCAACACACCCCCTACAAACAGCCAGCTCAGCGAGAATTTCCCCTTCACAAGCGATCGTGTCGCACAAACAGAGGCCTACGAGCTGCGTGATGGAGATATCCCACAATGCAGTGCAGTGGCTTGCACAGCACTGGCGTGCAGGGCTCGCCCCAGGGTCAGATGGAAAGATCACACGTTCAGACAACTCCTCGTCTTGCTCGCAGACTCTCTTATGTTCCCGCTCTACATCCTCCCATCCTCGTCTCCTGCAGGCTCCGCTGTGAAGTTCACACTTCAGTCTGCTGATGCTGAGCGAAGAATCACATCCTCGCTGGTTAGCAGCTGCCCCGGTTTCTCATTTTTTTAACCACAAAGCTGTGGATTACAACTGATTGAAGTGTGACACTTTACTACACCGGGGTGATAAGAAAATCTGCCACGATGAAAATCAACACGGCTGCTTATTTTAGCTCTGCATAATTAGCTTGTTCCACATTTATATTCCTTTAGATCCTTTAAAAAAATGGTATAAACGGATCCAAATTTCATGTGATGTAATGTTGAATCTATAAAAAAAGGTATGAAATAGTAGTTACATTTAACTCAGGTAAAGCTTTACCTATAAGTTACAGTACATCATAATGTGTTATTAATTATTTAGATATCACCAGGGCATCTGTCACTAGGAGCTACTTTTCCTGGAGTCCACAGGAAAATCCAACAACAGCAATTAAACAGAATACAAATACTTAATTAAATCTCTCTCAAGTCAATCTCAACACAATTGCAAATGTTTGTTTTTCAGCACTTATCCCCCAGTGAAGGTTACCCTTGGGAAACGACTAGCAAGCATCCTAATTTCCTGTATTAATGAACTGTTTAGGACCAGATGGGCTGCTTGATTCTGCTGTAATTTAAGGTTGTGTTCATTATTCAAAGAGGACTTTCTCGTGTTGCTTGTTTTGTCAGCCCAAAATTAGATACTCAATTTCATATTTCAAAATATTCACATCTGAGATACTGTAACCGTTTTTAATAGATTTTGAAATTATGAAAATAGTTCATGTTCGGTGCATCGATTCAATAATGAATAATCGTGTCAGCTTTATTTTAAACTATCTGAAGCTGACGTAGATCTAGCCTGATCTGTGGCATCAACCCTGAACACTGGTCCAGTATATTTTAGATTTAACTATGCTTTACCGTGGGCAGCCATGTGATCTTTCCGGGCAGACAGAAGAATCACAAGAATACCTTTAAAGATACAACATGCTGTCAGATGAAGATTCAAAGAGTAATATACAAAGTGCAGAGGACACAAATGGGACTACTGTAGAGTCTCTATAGCTGCATCATCACAGCAGTCTTTGTGTGACAAAACCAAATTTTATATGACACTTGGCCACAACATATCATAACGTTTTAAGTTGGTATGATGAGCATGTTAGCAAATAGGTGCTTATTTACACATCCAGCGGTTGCAGAGCAACGTTAGCTTTCACGTGGAGTCGTATTTCGGGCCACAAGGTGACTATAAGTGGAGATATCTGCCTCTTTAGCTGTTGAAATGCTCCGTTGTGTTAACAAGCTAATGCTAACTGTGTCTGTCTGCTGAACAGGTAGTGTACAGTGACACTTTGGAGCTTTTACACTAAAAATAGCTGCATGCTGAGGCTGGGAACAGCGCTGTAGGAGTGGTGAGAGAGTGAGCCAAAAGAGTAAAGTTGCTGCCGGGCAGCTAAACTATGAGCTGAAACTCACTATAAAACTACATTAAGCTTACTGCTTACTGCTGAATGTCCATCCGACTGTAACAACACATGGCATAAGAACCACTTTGTATGAACAGTCAATAGTTGTAACAAAGTTTCCACATAGGCAACTAATTGGTGAGAATGATGGACTGTTGGACTGCACACAATCTGTGCTTTCATCTGTAGCTCCTCTACCTCCTTCACTTTCTTCCGTTATCTCCTGTTCTTGCCGTGTTTACTCCCCTCTTCTTTCCTGTGCTCCGCCCTCTATCTTATTATCCATCTGTTTTTTTTCCCTCCCCTCTAGCAAATATGTATGTGAAACAACACATCCCCACCGTGTAGAGTAGCAGCTTGCAGCAGCACAGTACTCTGATCAGTGACAGCCCTGTAAGCTTCAATGCAGTCAGTCACTGTCACTGCTTTCATTTAAGGACACTCACTTGTGTCGTGCTTTGAGTATTCTACTTCATGTAAAAGACAGAGGCTGTTATATTCACAGCTGACAGCCAATGTGCTGAACGCAGGATGTTTATGTGTGTATGTCCTGTTTTTCTCCACGAGGGCAGCGCTTACACACGTTAGAGTATGCAGTTATGTGATGCACATTCATATTTTTCACCAATGCTGTCAATCAGCAGCCGGCGGCAGTCAAAGAAGAAGAGCAATGTGCCAGAGAACGTAAAGAAGAAGCAAACATGGATGTAAAATATTAAAAAACAACAATTTAGCAGATGTTTTTACGAGGAATTCGACATGTTTGTTCGACCTCACAGTGTTTTCAGAAACCCTGACCCTTTGGCAACACCTTTGGGGCGACTGTGGTAAAGCAGGTTGTCCACTAATCAGATGATCTGCGCTCCTCCAGTCTGCATGTTGAAGAGTCCTTGGGCAAGATACTGAACTCTAAATTGCTCCCGAAGGCTGCGCCATCGGTGTGTGAATGAATGGTTAGCTCCTAAAACTGATGAGCAGTTTGCACCTTGCATGGCAGCTAATGCCATCAGTGTATGCGTGTGAATGGGTGAATGAGATATGTAGCGTAAAAGCGCCTTGAGTGGTCTAGAAAGGCGCTACATAAGTACAGTCCATTTACCATTGAGTACCATTTTAACGCTTTCAATTGAGACCATTGTGCTATAGCTGCTTAGTAAAGTCAAAGATGTGCCTAACTGCTCCACCGCCACACTTGTAAACTACGTGTTTCTAGCCATTCATTCTCATTAGGAAGTCACAGAGGCATGTCTGGTCCCACAAGACTTTATCAGCAGCACTGATCAGCAGCATCCTCTGCTAATAATTAGCCCCCCCACTCCGAAAACAGCAAATATTTATAATATCTGGCAGGTCCCGGGGCACCTGTCCAGCTCTGGACCCCATTAATCATTTGGATCTCTCTCATATTTAGTGGCCACTAATTCAGCACAACAGCAAAACAATCAGTGCAAATGAATTCCTGATTCAAATGAAGGTAAAATCTCCACGAACAAACATCAAAGGAGAAGCCATGAGCATTATGGGAGCATCATGCTGTGCCCTGAGAGGCGGACAGCACATTTAATTGAACAGACACTACAGAATAATACTGCTCTTTTGCTCACAGCTACACAGAAAAAAAAAAAAAAAAAAAGGTTGCTATGTGATTGCACCAGCAGCTGAAGAAATGAGTCTGCAGTCATTACGGCTGCTTGTAAATGCATCCAAGCCAGCCGGCGCCAGATCGATTTCTGTTTCTGATTGGCCCTCTGTTATTGCCCTTAGAGCCCTGCGAGAGGCTGACTGGGTGGAAAACGCTGAGCTTAATTGATGCTGTCACAGTATGAAACAGGTTATAATTTTTCACCCGGAACATTTTATCTCCCTTTCTCTCGCCGTTGCTGCTCTACTCTCATATAAAAAAACGAAATACACTACTCTGTTTATATTTACGTGGCTGAGGTGGAGGCACAGCTGGTGGTTATTCTTCCATAAAATTCCTCACATTCTGAGTAGAGCAGAGCTTCAGTGTCTCACAGGGGGCAAGGATGTGAATACACCACATCATTAAGGAGTGATCTTGCATGTTTTGTGCTCCTCGAGATGCCTTAAAACCAGATTTAAGGGTTGAAATAGCATCTTCAACCCCCCCCTCCTTGTCTTATAAGCGAACTGGAGGGGGTCCAGTCTGTCGTGTGACGTGGCTAATATCTCATTTTTAACAATTCGTTCAAACGTTTTCATTACATGGGAGGTAAGAGCCAGAGGCGATAATCATTTCATGACTCTGGTGAGGTGACTTTGCTCTGCTTTTCAAAGTCTGGCTACCCTCTGCTGGTGTGCATCGAACCTTAGATAAAACTTATTTAACTCGTCTGCCAATCCGTTTTCTAATTCTGCTTTCCAACCATCGATTCGACGTCTTTCCAGGCTGCAAATGTGTTAGCACTTTCTCAGTTGTCTCTATTTTTTTTTTTTGCGAGGAATGAGCATGTTATCACAGGCAGTAATGTAACATGATGTGTCAGTGAGTTTGTCTAAATCTGCACAGGATTCTTTTAAATTGTTCCAGTTTTTAGATTCAAAAGAGTGATTTTGTTTCTGAATAGAGGACTCAGACCACCCCGTGACATCCTTGCACTCTTTTCAGAGCATTAGGAGCAGAAGTGGCTGGAGGAGCTTTGCAAAAAAGATTTGTAGGCTCCCCTGATGGTCCCATAACAAAGGTCCTGCACCTCACCATGTCTTGCAGGGAAGATAACATACTGAAATGACTAATGGACTTATCCATAGAGCTGTGACTAAAAAAATAACACATAGTAAAGTTGGGTGCATCAGAAGATGTGCTCTGCACTCCAAAAAGGACACAGAGAAACAGTTAATAACTCAATATCAGGGCTGTGCACTCCTTCAACCAATCCTTCAACCAGCGGGTGTTTATATATAAACACACACCCCCTTCCTGTACCTCACCAGTCTTATGAGGATCCTAAGAGCTGACCAAAACCTCCAATTTCATGATCCGAGTTCTGTTCTTTGAACGAAAATGTAGGCGTACTCTGTCAGGGACTTTGCTGTCAGTTCCTCCATCTTATTTCTTTCTTCTACTGCACATTAGCGAGCATAATAGAGTCTCCATGGTGTCACCTCCTGCTCACCTGAACAGTCCTCGTTCTGGTGGGGTACATATCACGGCATAACAGTGCCCGGTTCCATTACAGCGATGCCAGAATTGCAGCGCTGAATGAGAAATTTTCGGCTGTGCTTGAGTCTGTGATTTCTGATCGTACTCCTGCAGGCCAAACACGGCCGTAAAAACACCACAAGAAAAAAAGCTTGTAACCTTGATGAGCGTATGATGACAATAGTTCAGAGAACAGGATGAATGAATCCACCTTTTCCAGGCAGTGAGTATCAAGCAAACCGACTAAGAAAAAGCAAAGAAAAATATTAAACAAAGGTCTTCAGGTCGACCCGACTACATCTTGTTTGAAAGGCGTAATGGAGGCATCAAATTAACAGAGAAAAAACAATATTTTGTTATGCCTACTGTACAGCTTCTCCGTCTAAAGGGACTAATTAAATTATTAGTCCCTTATAATAATTAGTAATTAAATTATTAGTTCCTTTAGACTGAAACTATATCTATCAAAAAACCTTTTGGAACAGACAGAGCGAGACAAGATGATCTAAAAAAAAAAAAACACACTGAAAGAAGATGAAAGGCTAATTGAAGAGGGACAGGAAGAGGTCTAATGATTGAGTGGGAGAGATGCGGAGAAAAAATGATGTCAAGAAGTGAAATGGGGTAAGAGAAATATTCCTGCAGCCTGGGAGAGGAGTGATAGATGTCAGAAGAGGAGGACAGATAGACGCAAAGAGGTGGAGGCCGCTTTGAGATATGATCTCAACAAGCGGTGTATCGGTGGAATTGTGCGGCGGCGAGTGTGTGTTCTCCACCCCGCATTATCAGTTGAGAGCTGTTGGCCCTTTTATGCTAAAGAACACACACGTACACGCTCGCTCGCACACTTTTCTCCCCCCTGACTTCATTAGCCAAACCGCATGCAAGAGCTCTGGGAGTAATTGGCTGCCCTTTCAGCCTCCTAATGGCTAGTAGAGAGGAAAGGAGAGGAGTGAACAGGAGGTTGACTAGCAGAATTACTGTCATTTATTACAAATCTCCACTCGAAGCCTATTTTCTTACTTGCTTTCATGCGTTGTTGTTATTGTTGTTTTTTTTTTATCCTTTCTCATTAAGATTTTATTGTTTTAACCCATTGCTCTTTTGTGATGCTTTCTTCTTGCTTCTTAATTTGTTTTTATGGTTTTATTAGAAGACAAAAGAACGAATCGCTTAGCAGACCCGTCAAATTATTCCTGATCAGTGCCTTTTGATTAGATTCACTGGAGTCAGTGCAGCTAGACTTCCTTACAACTGGCAATTTGAACAATCATGTTGCTTGAGCTTCATATATCATCTGTTCAGAAGTGGAAAGTACTATTACTCAAGTACTGTACTTAAGGGCAATTTTAGGTACTTACACTTGACTTGAGTATTTCCATTTTGTGCTATGCTGTACTCGCTATCCTACTTCAGTTATTTGATGGTTAGGTTACCTTTAAAAATTAAGATTTTAAATACAAAAACACATGATCAGCTTCTAAAATTCAATTTGTTTCAGAATAAACCAGCACCTGGTCTAGTTTGACCCTGTTGTTATGTCATAAATGTCTATGAGTGGCAGTGTTGGGCAAGTTACTCTAAAAAAGTAACTCGTTACAGTTACTAGTTACTTCTCCCAGAAAGTAACTAAAGTACTTACTGAGTTACAAATTATAAAAGTAACTAGTTACTTTGGAAAGTAACTATTGCGTTACTTTCAAGTAATTTTTTAATTGCTCAAATGTGTCAAAGAATTTGGACCCCACCTCCACCCCTCTTTGACGGAACTTAAAATACATGTGCGTGTTCAATTATTTATGACAAATCTGAATATTATAATGAAATGGACACTTCATACAATACATAACAGAAATCCACAGTACACAAATCTAAACTATTTTAACGTTGCTGTGGGAAAGTGAGACCAGCATCCAATAAAATGTCATGGATTATTGTAGATATTATAATTACTATGTTTATAGAGTGGATCGATAAAAATAACACACTAGATGTTTTGGAACTTTTCATATTTATTGCACCTCAACAGGCCACAACTAAGCAAAATTAAATTATGCTTGTTAAGCAATGTACCAAGAAATAAATAATATATTCACTCTTTGTAGTTGGAAGAAGCAGTACTTTTGGACTATTCCTGTTTCTCGTTGACTCACGTGAATGTCCTGTGTCGTCTTTGTGTGTCTGATCAGACTAGTCACTAGGCAACACGGGCTTTCGAATGTGCGTAAGCAAAGCAACACCCGCCCAACTCCACCTCTGATTGGCTTACCATGGAATTTTACTCAACCTCAGCCAATCGTCATCATTTATGCGATGTCTCGTGCCCCCGCCCTCACCAAGGATTAAGGAGGAACAAGAAAAATCTTTGCCGCTCGGCTTAGAGATCTAGTTGGTCTGATGAAAAACAGCTGCCTTCAATCAGAGTAACGCGCCGCATTTTTTGGCAGTAACGATAACAGCGTTACAATGATGGGAAGAGTAATCAGATAGATTACTCGTTACTGAAAAAAGTAACGCCGTTACTAACGCCGTTATTTATAACGCCGTTATTCCCATCACTGATGAGTGGTTGCAGACTTCAACATTTTGTGAATGAATAACTGATTGAATCCCAAAGAGATCAAATTGTCCAATAAATCACAAAAAAAATCAAAGATTGGAAAAAATATTGCTATGAAATTGGTTTAGCGAATTCTTCTTTCCTAATAGGGCTGGGTTTAAAAAACAAATCAGCTTCAAATGGATTCAAATTGTGATGATGATCAATCTTTTAATACATGGCGATATGTTAGTCTCGCACAGCCAGCTAAACTACAATCTCTAATCCAATCAGTACTGAATCGAATTTGGAAAATCTGTGGCGATACACAGCTCTGTTTCCTCTCCCGTTAATCTTCTCACGACCCCTCAGATTTAGTTTGTGACCCTTTGGAGGCGCGCGACCCCAGGTTTGGGAATGACTGGACTAAACAACCAAACGTCACTTCATAATGTAGTTAGAACAAGCTCCACTGACCGCCACTTGTGCACTGATTAATCTAACAATGTAAAATATAATAATATAATACTTTGATTCTAAGAACTTTTGTAGTTTTTACTTACGTAAGATTTTAAATGTATGACTGACTTATAATGGAGTACTTATACCTCGTGGTATTGGTACTTTTACTTATGTGAGAGATCTGAGAATTTCTTCCATCTCTGGATTTGTTCATACTCACTTAAAACTGGGCAACTGCAGCCCATTCACAACAAATCCAAACAGAGTACAACCATCATTCTCAGGATGATTCATACAGTAAGGATGCGCTAACAAGGACCAAGCTCTTAACTGGCTGTGCTCTAAGCCACATGTGTCACACACGGATTGATTGGTAACATCTTTGGTGTAGGCACTCGCTGTGTTTTGCTCTGAGCCGTCCACCTCCAGCAGAGCAGCTGCTCTCTCGCCCTTATCAAGGGTTTTATCAGACTGGATGTCGGATGGGCAGGAGACGCCCCTCACAGTAGGATCAGGGCAGATTATACGGCCAGCAGCGTGCATGGGAACCACCGACCTTGTGTCAACCCATGCAGGCCACATCCTACTCATCCCATTCCCCTACATATAAAAACACAACCTCATAGAGAGAAGATATTGACTAGTTTCATATTTAGGATGTAACATGCAACGATTTGCAAACCCTCTCAGGTTTGAAGTTTGACTTCCCAGAAACAAGAATTATGGTTGCTGTAGTTTCATCTAAAGTGTCAACACGTGCTTTACACATAAAATTCAGTTATCTAGGCAAGAGGGGTACTTCTCAGCCTGTGAAAACAGTTGTATAATGTCTTCTGTGGCTCTGTAGGAGAAAATAACCCTAATGACGTCATGATGGCGTCATATTGACCATGATGTCCTTGTGATGTCATCAGGGTTATTTTTGGCTTGAATTTCAGTTTTTACAGAAACTTTGTCTTACAAGCAGAGGTGTGCAGCTTGAAAGAAGTGGACATTTAGAAGGCAGGGAAGCTCTAATGAAAGATGCTAATGTGTTGCATTGTGGGAAGTGCAGTATTAAGTGTTTTTAAAGCTTGACCCATACTAGCAACTACAAGTAAGGATATCTTGGTCTCTGCTGCTCCGATTTGGACCGTTCTTTGTTTAATCTTTCTCTTGTGAGACTCTCAAACTTTCAGGAAGTGCAACACTAAATCACCTGAGAGTGAAATAAGTGCATTTTGCATATAGTATAGTTCTGTAAATCAAGAAGTCACAGGCCCCATACCTGCTTGCACTACAAAAAGTCATAATATTTGTATGTTTAGGCAAGTAAAACTACCTGATTGTGGTTAGGAAACGACCATAGTCATGAATAAAGGTCCTGAAAACCTATTTATTCAATCAGATTATTATTAGGATTGTTGTCCTACACAAACACAACATTGTCTGGCAAGGTTTTAGCTGTTGTTAGCTGTTATGTGAGGGTTTTTGAGATTTTTGCATTTCAGTTTTTCCTTACGTGTTTGAAGTGGGCAGAGCTTATTTGGAACAAGGTGATGCCGCATATTTCTGTGCACCAAGTTCGTACACAATAGTTTTTAAGTGTTAAACTCTTAAGAAATAAATAAATGTTTTCATCTGAATGTTCTGGAGACTCCATTTGTTGATTTTTCCCATAAATGTGTAACAATAAACCATAGTTGATTCTTGGTAGGAGACATATTTGAACTGCTGTCTATTTTGTTGATGTCTTGTATCCAAACCTAATAGCAATCATCATCATTACATGGTGATAATGGTTCATGGGAAAGTGGTACTACTAAAGGCAAACTGTAACATGAATCACATTAAAAATGAACAAAACAATTTCCTCTCCATTACTGTGTTACACCACCAGACCACAAAGCCATTTTACACTGAGGCTTCATGTCCGTCTCTTAACGATGATTCTACTCTGTCTTTTTTTGTTACATAAAGCTTTCAGAGATCTCCTCTGAGAATATTCCACTGGCCCTCCACATCTGTCACCCTGCCAGAGGATGTACAAACAACATGCCTCTGCGGGGGGGAAAGTTAACCCAACCTAAGGCCCAGAGGCCTGCTATGGCTCCACCAAGGTCTTCGAGCATCATGAGGAGCAGTCAAAGGTTTTACATGTCTCCCCTGGAAGAAAGAAAGCCCTCCAAGAGGCTGAGCTTGTGTGTTTCTACCCCGTGATCCACCGCTGACCTGCATTCACATGACACGACAGAAGCCGTAATTCAATGTGACTTTCCGGCCTTGTACTTATGTATTCTATGCATACATGTGTTCAGGGACATCTTGTCAAGAATTTCTATTGCTGTCACAATAAAGCAAGGTCACCTATATGAGCAACACTAGACTGTTCCTGTGAAAGCCTACAATAGAAAGAGCATCGCACGCAGCTTAGACATGCATGAGAAAGCCATTGAAGAAAGTAAGAGGTGATGATACAACAATTTCCCTTTCTCTCTGCTCTGTAAACCACCTGCATCATTGAAACACACCTTGACTATGACATCTATCATTTTCTAGGTACTTAATGCCTCAGGGTTAAAACCTCTGCTGGTGTGTGTGTATATATATACAAGTTACCAGTGTGTGTGTGTGTGCAGGTGAGTGTGTTTATGAGCTGTGGTGACTGAGAGAGAGGTGCTTCAGCACACATTTATCTTCTTATGTAATAACTACATTAGCATTAGCAGCACATTCAGGCTAAACTCTGCCTCTGCCCAACAAAACATCAGCAGCAGCAGCAGCAGGATTCTGCCCATTTCACAACCCGAGACTTGAGCAGGTTTCCTTAGGACACGATCCCCAAATACAAATCAATTAGTCAAGACCACATTCCCATTAACCTGAGGTCAGATCCAATGCCGGCCACATTATGTGACCCTTCATCATTCTTTTCCTTATTAGCTGCCCTAAGTGACAACTGCAGAGTGACCACAGAGCCTCTTCGACCCTACAACTGCCACTCGTGTGACTTTCTGCACAAGATCTCATTTCTTGATGCCAAATCTGACAGCAACCGGTTAAATCTGAAAGGATTATACCGAAGGCACGCAAAAGATGGGTGGAATTTAGGACTGAAAACATTGAGGCAGCTGTGCCGTATCAGCATAGCATGACAGACCCTGAATCAGGCTTGTTATCTCAAGGAAAAGGAGAGCAGTGGTCCTGGACACCTCAGTGACAGATGATAATTGAAGATGTCATGTTGTATACCCTAAGGGGCACTGGGCCCCTGCCTCTTATTTTATGTATCTAGTCCACAGAAATACTGTCTGACTACAACAAGAGAAGCTCCAATATGGATAAAATGATAAATCACATGTCTTATATGATCCATGAAATGCAGAGATAGCAGCTATAAGAGGGCGCTGGCTATCCAAGCTGCATTATAACCACACTGACACACCGGTTAGTAAAGCTCTTATCAACCTACTGCAAAGCAGTTAGAATAACTCCCCAGCCTGAGACTCACTATTAGAGGAAGGAACCTCATTCAGGTCAGCTTCAGCAGTAATCCTACTGTTCTATACAGCAGCAAAGATAACATATTGCTAAATAAACAAAAGATATTTGATTGATAACTGATTTGGAATATCAGTCTATAAGAAAATACGGTTTCATGATGGGACATAGTCATTGTAATTCATTACACACACTCTGCAGTCTCAACAGGAATAGTCATATCCAAGATAAATGTGAGTAGGGTCGACATAAAGCAGCAGATGCAGTTTCCCCCTTTTCCTCTTGTCTCTATCTTTCATGGAGATGAGAGTTTGAATGCACCTCATGGCCCTAAAACAGAGAGAAGGGAAGCTGAAAGATCCAGAGCACCACCATGCGCATCCATCCTTGCCTCTTGTCCCGCGTTAAGATCATTCATAAAAATGGCAGGCCAGCACCGCTATCATCCTATTGGCTGCACAAAAGAGGTTTTTTTCCTCCTTTTCATTAAACCATTAAACCATCCCGGATATTATCAACCTGTGTGGAATGCTAAAAAACACACACACACACACACCATAAAACATCTGTCTTAATGCAATCAAACAAACTGCAGGGGGTGTACGGGAATGCTCTCAGATCACATGCTGTAGTCTATGCTTCACTCGGCGGTTTATTGTCACCACACAGCCGAAATACGCACCGTTTCCACGGGTAAACAAAAGCGTCTGCGTCGCTTTTCCACAAGCTGAATTCATTCTACCAGCGACAGCGTTGCATTAATATATTAGGTAGTCTAAACATCTGCGATGTGCACGAATGTAAACCCCTGTTCCTTACCCCGATAAAGCCGATGTAGTGTCTGCGGTGTGGAGGAGGAGGGTATCCCTGCTCCTGTGCAGGACAGCCGGTGCAGGAGATGCGGTTCGCTCCTTCCTCTGGTGCTCCTGATGAATAGTGTTGCGGGACCGACCGAGATCTCCGTCTGCTTACTGCTGCTGCTGCTGCTGCTTCTTACTGCACACACTTACACACATACACACACTGACTGACTGACTGGCTGGCTGGCTGGCTGAGTGACTGACTAAGTGGCCCTTGGCTACAGCAGCCGAGCCCTGCAAACCATGTTACCGTGCAGGCGAGAGGCAGCAGTGATGGTGCTGCGGTGCTGGCTGGAGCTGGTCTCTCCTCCAGGGGCCGGACTTTAGGATGGGATAGCAGCGGAGGACAGTGTGTTTAAGTGGTGAGCGCCGTTGGAGTGGATTTAAACTGGGGGATGGTTTCGTTGGGATTACGTGGTGGGGGTTTAATTAGACAGCGCAGCGCCTATTGGCACCGACGTTGCGCACAGCCCTCCTCCTACTCTCCTCCCCTCTCTCCTCGCTCTCTCTCTCTCTCTCTCTCTCTCTCTTCCAGGAAAGCAGATAGTGTGTCAAAACATAGAATTATAGCCCACCATGCTGTGTGTGTAAGTGTTCACTGCGCCACATTTCTGTTCTTAGTGATGGAGATACACATGCATTACAAAAACATCACTGTGATGTTCCTATTTGGAGCCAGATACAGTGTGCATTGTACAGTAATGCATTTATAATCATATAATAGTCTGTTGTTTAGGTTATACTGTGATAAACCATCATAATCTACCATAGGATTAGTGGTCTTTATGAGAGAGATAGTGGGGAAATAATAGTAATTATTATTATGACATATCTTCATCATCCTCTGCACCGTGGAACAATATATAGAAGTGGCATAATCCAAATGTAATCCAGATTTTAAGAGACTTTTGAATATGCAAATGCTAATTAATAATTAATGGTGTGTTTCTATCCATTCTCTTCAGTTATGCAAACATTAGGAGTTGAGCTTATCAAGACAAACAGTTGGTTGAGCTAATTATGCAACCAGACAAGAGCAGCAGTCATGACTCTTCTGACTCTGATCCAGCGTTTTGTCTAGAAGTCCAGAAAAATCGTCCGATTAAATCACATTAATGTGTTCGGGGAGCCAACAGGAAGTGCTAGAGCGTGAGTGAGGAAGCCCTGCAGAGACATATGTGCCCACTGAGTAACTTTGAGTGAACTGAGCACCATTTTTGAACGTGTATCCAGTTCTCCTTAAAGGTCCAATGTGTCAGATTTAGGGGGCTTTTTTTACACAATATGGCAGAAATTGACTATAATATTCATATGTATGCTTTCATTCATGTTTAAGCACCTAAAATTGGAATAATTATGTTTTTGTTACTTCAAATGAACCTTTAGCATCTACACATGCCACAGGTCCTCTTCCATGAGTCTGCCATGTTGAGCCACCATGCTTCTAGCTCAGAATGGACAAACACTGGCCCTAGATAGGGCATCATCATTCCTCCTTCATGCTAGGAAGGATAGGGTGAGGCAACTACACCGCTAGATGACACTACATTTGATCCTTCAATACATCAGTGGGAAAATCCATCCATCCATTCTCCATCCTCTTCAGGGTTGAAGGGGGTTGGAGCCAATCACTGGCTGACATTGGGCAAGAGGCAGGGTACACCCCGGCCCATTCATCACAGGGCTGACACATAGAGATAAGCAGCCGTTCACACTCACATCCACACCCACGGGCAATTTAGAGCCACCAATTAACCTGCATGTCTTTGGACTGTGGGAGGAAGCCGGAGTACCCGGAGAGAACCCATGCAGACTCCACACTGAAAGGCCCCAGCGGGTAGGCTGGTTTGAACTGGGAACCTTCTCGCTGTGTAGCGTAATGTAACATTTGTTTCCTCCGTGTATTAATCTGAGGAAGGTTACTGTCTCATCTCTCCACACAGATCTCATGCTTCATGTACGTCACGATTTGCTAAGTCTGTTTCTACTGCACGTTCATATTCTGTTTTTATCGCTACACCAACTTTTTCATAAACAATTTGAAAAGACCCATAAGACAGGTAGATCAAATCAAATCAAATCAAATTTCATTTTAAGCCCAAATTCACAAAACACATGGATGAATGGAATAGATGGAAACACGCTTGCTCTTTTCCCCTTTCTGGTGCAACCTATCTGTTTTTTTGCACACACACAAACAGACACACACACATACATCAGAAAACGAGGCTTCAGATCTGAGTCAGACATCGGATGATCTGTGAATGTTAGCGTTGATGGGACAAGTCGGGTATGAGCCCTCACACACACACACACACACACACACACACACACACACACACACACACACACACACACTGCGAGGTTTGACATCAGAGCCAGACATCAGCCATACTTTGTCACACCACAGAGCACTTGAGGGAGCTGTGGGAAGGTTTTTTTTATTAACTCCAAATGCTGAAGATGACTCACAGTCGGTGGTCTCTCCAGACTAAGTTTGGTTGCTCTTTGAAAGGACAGCTGGCCTGCGCCACCCCAACAGGAACATCAAAAATGACACATTCCTAAAGGGAGCGTCTAAGCGCTCAAAGTATGCCATGATGGATTTTAGACGAGGAATGTGAAGCAGAGAGTTTTCAAGGATGGTCAGCTTCTTAATCGGCAACTGCAGCGCGTGATGATCATGTCTCATTAGCCTTTAGTCATTTAGGCGACACGTGTTCTGTTGACGTGACCAGTGTGCCGCTCCTTGTTCACTTCCGCTGTTATGATGAATCCTTCTTACAGTAAAGCTCCAGATTCATTCCTGCTATAGTTACTACTTCACCATGTGATTACAACAATTTTCCAGCTCTTCAAAGAGTGCAAAGATGATTATAGGGTGAATGGAATGATTATGAACACAGAGAGCAGAGGCCGTTGAAAATATGAAGTTGAAAGTTGTGTGTCTGATTAAAGGGAATAATTTATAGATGAATGTTACTGCCAAGATATCCTACACTGGCATATAAATGAAGGAGAGGGGAAGGGATCACAGTGGGGTTGGACAAATCAAAGCAGAAAGAGATGCAAGTGGAGGATGACAGGAGCGGAATTACAATTTCCTTGCACAGCATGCGTTTCATATCATAAACGAAGGGGAGGTGTAGTGTACTGGATTCAAAGTCTCTCTCCAGATGTTTGGATGGGAATGTTGTACTTGTGGTCCCAGGGAGGTCCAGTGAAAGGACACTGTTGCAACTATGAATGAAAGACATAGAAAGTCTATGATTTAGTCTGAAAATAAGACTATAATCTTTAACCCTAAAATCTACTGTGAAACTTTGAGGTCCAAAGTGAAAACTGAACTTCCATTTGTAGAGGAAAACCTCATCATTGATACTTGTGCTACTAACACAAATGACTAAGAATCCAGGCCAACATTACCATAGATATTATTTATGAAGTATTTAACAGTCAAAAACCCAGCTGATCTGCTTAATCAGGACTGTGTAGGTGCGATTTCCTTGAAAAAATAAAAAAATAAATAAAATAAACAACCGCTCAGAGGAGCTCAGACAACAAAACTACAGAAATCTCTCATAGCAAGGAGCTGGGTTGAGATTTTGGAGCCTTTTAACATCACAAAGAGTTTAAAGTGGATATTCATTGGATGGCAAAACCAAAGGACACATTTCATTTTAGTCAGATGAAAGAAACTCAGTGAGAGATTATGTTGAATTCTCTATGGTGCAGGGTACAAATAACTCCACGCTTTTCCAAATTAAGTTGGAGTTGTTTTTAATATTATTTTAGAGGGTTGAGTAGGAGGTAACAATGAAGTAGACTAGTCCATATATTCTCAAAATTAGTTATGACTTGTATTAGATTCACTGACTTCTTCAGTTTGGAGCAATAACTTGATATAATATGACTAACTAAAAGCCTTACTTGCTATAGGTTTGGTGTTTTGGTGATATCTTTATAGAGGATTTCTCTGGAGGAGCCCAAATTTGACAAATATGCACATAATTGACATCCAGTGATTCACATGCAGGTCCAAAGTTCAGTATTGATGCAGGGAGCAATGTTCCCCTTATGTAGTAAAGTGGAAAGTAATGGTGTGAAAGTAATGCAACTGACTTTTAGAAGGTTGGTATGCATATCCTGTCACAAAAGTGCAAATTACACATATTTTTTTAGCTACATCAGTGATGATGTGTTGATTTTTCAGTCCACTGCTTTGATCCAAACTGACATCTAGCTCACACATTGGTCACTCTTTCACATCGGTGTTTTTTTTTTTTAATGAAATGTCTCAACAACTGTGAGATGGACTGCCGGAAAAACAGGATGAACTGTAATAACTTTGGTGAACCCTGTAATTTTTCATCTAACACCATCATCTGGTCTAAATTTCTGTTTGTCTCATACTAAATACTAAATGTTGGCAACCAAATATCTGCTCAACCAATGGCATTCCCATCAGCGTCAGCTGTATTTTGCTTTGTGCTAATTAACAAATGTTAGCGTGCTAATACTAAAGCTAATTTGTTAACCACAGTAAACACACATGCTAAACATCAGTGTGTTACTGTAACATTGTCAACGATAACTGTCTTGCTGCCTTCTCACACAGCCGCAGAAATGTTATGTAACATTATGCTCACAGGAACACACATTTCCTCTTCCCATTTCCCTCACAGCTAAACACTTCTTTGTTGGACATAATCTGTATCAGTGCTACACGGAAAAAGGTGAATGATGAAATGATTTGTCAGAGGTTGGAACAAAGTAGTACGACATTTGAGCTTCCCAGCCTGAGCATGACGTCAGAGGAAAATAGCTGAGTTTTTCAGGATTGTCCAATATCGCTGTTCTTTTCTGGAGATTGGGTTGATTTGTAGTGTCAGCTTGGTGACCATCAGTGATGCTGTATCTGCAGGATACTGAGAGACTGCAAATCATACTACAAACCTGGAAGGGGTGGGGGGTGATCATGGAAGTGTGGATGATAGCGAGCACAGCCTGGAAGGTTCAGGCTTTGAGAGTTGTGTGTTCAAGGCCTAATAGTGTGTATGTGTGTGTGTTCATGCATGCACGCCTCAGCTCAGAGGGAGTAGGGTGGATGGGAAGTAGCAAGGCAGAGTTTTTCTCTTGTTTATACTCACAACCTTTTGACCTGAGTGAATGGAGGCGTTACTGTGGCAGTAAACAAGCTCTGTGTTTGTCTATGCCGTGTTGCTCCTGGTGTTTTCTCTGCCCACACCTTCATCCCTCTCCTTGTCTCACCTCTCTGTTGTTTAACCAAGAGTGAGACGGGGATGAATATCTGACTCAGCTTTTGCTTATTTCATTAGTTGTTCATAACTCTGGGTCTCTGTCTCTCTGTCCTGTGAATGAGGACGCTGATGTGATTGAATTACCCCCCTCCTCCTCTCGATCCCTCTCTTTTCCCTCTCTCTCCTCTTTGTGTTTTGTGTACTGTTGGCACTTTCCCTCCTCTGAGCCAGGGTTCAATGCTGTTGTTGCACTTTCTCTGGTCTTGCGTAACCGTGCAGCGGTCGTGTTGCGTTGCATCCTCCATCTCCTCTTCCCCAGGCGGGATGGTCACTGTGGGAAACAGTGGCCCAGAAAACTGACCTTCATTTCAGTATTCTAGAAAGACTTCCCTTGCTGTGTGCGGAGCTCGACTCTCCAAAGGAGAGCGTCATTAGACCTGTTCGACCTTTGTTGAAGTAGGATAAAGCACTGGGATCTGCTTTAGACAAAGACTCGCACTCACGGGAGCCACAATCAGTTTATTTCATTATTTATTGATGGGAGTGTTTCGGCTTTCTACCGTCCTCAATGTCATTCACCACGCAGGGAGACACAGGTGTTTAAATACAGGAATTCACAGGATGGTAAGAATGCATTCAATAAAAAACAGCCTGACCAATAAGAAAGGATGCTTCTCCTAAAGGACAAACCTTTGTTTGATAGACTTGTCTAGACTATTGATACTCACTAAAATAAACACAATTTTCGATTGCTGAACTACTATTAGGCACCATTCATGCCAGCAGAGTACCAAAGGTGCTTAGGTCCTCCCTTTAATTTTTTATTTTTATCTGGTAACTGTAGAGATTTTACACATTAAAGCCTGTTTACAAGTCTTAGGGAGTCAAATCCTTAAGTGCTAAAGACTACAAGTTTGAAAATGAAGATGAGATCTGGAGGTAAGAAGTGAGCTTCCCAGACCTCTGCAGGGAACGCTCAGTCAGAGCAACAACAGCACATACTCAAAGTCTTAGTTAAAGACAATACCAAAAATACAGCACATAAAGAGGTCGGGGTGGAGAAGGGAGCTGCAGCATGCAATGTTGGCATGAGCATATCAGCGGAGTGATAATGAGAAGTGTCAGGTTAGAATGGCCACGCTGTGCACCTGTATGAATGTGACTGGATGTGAGCTTTGAATGACCCAGTGAAGCATGACTAAAACAACTGATGCCAAACAACTAATCCAAGCATGACTTCATTTCTCTGCCTGAACTAAGAATAAAAGGAATTTTTGGTGCTCATCATCAAAGATGTATTTGAAAATTAAAAATTACTGTGTTTTATTGTACAGTTAAAACACACAGAAACGCAGCACATAGCAATTACTGTTTTCTTTGACAGTTAAATGTTTTTACTGTAAATAAAAACACAGTAAACTAACCTTTTTCAGCAAGTTACTTGTCAATGGCTGGCAGTTCATAACTGTTTTTTTTTTTTTTTTGTTTGTTTGTTTTTTTACTGGAAATTACTTGTCAATAGCTGTCAGTTAATTACTGTAAATTTCACAGTGACCATTTTACAAGTCTAGTTGTCTAATCTCAAACATATTTTAAGGCAGGCTTTAAAAGCTGAACATAAATTAACATTTTTTATTATTAGTAACCTAATGGTAGTTTCTACTTATGGGGCAATATGGCAGTGTATTGTTTAAAGTTGCACAATTTATGAACTTAAAATCAAGAATGTAAGACAAATGCAATACAATAAAAATATGAAATATGACAGAAATAATGAATTATTAGGAAATAAAAAATGTATTAATTACTGAAACTGTAAAAAATAGACAAACAAACAAATCAAAGATTACTAATCGCTATAACTGAAATATTAAAGTAAGTTTTTTTCTTTTGAGTGCTGTTACTTGTTTTTTTTTTCACAGTGTTTTTTTATGGTACTTTCTATTTATTGTGGATATCTTTCTTTCTCCCTCTTGTATTACATAATCTTTATTTTTATTTTGAGGTCAAATGGTAGGGGCTGATGAAGGTGGTTATGAAATGTTGCCAAGGTTTGGCGTAGACTCACAAAATATACTAGTCTTGCTGCACGGCACAGTTTGTGTGAAGTGTAAGCGATAAAAATTTCATCACATTCCTGCTGCAAGGAGACACAGATTACTGTAGCCTACAGCCCTTGGGCAAGGAGCACAAGTCAGAAAATCTTCTTTAGAAAGATCGAAGAAATGGGGAAAAAGTTTCAAATGAGAGTCTCACTGTGCACCAAAGTCCTTATAAATAAGTAAAGCACAAAAATAAAATGAAACAGCCAGAAATCAATGTGTTTGTGTCACGGATTATATTTGTGATGTGTTTTTCAAACAGATTTTTATATTTTTAATGTTTATGTTTTGTTTTAAAACATAAATAAATAAATACTGATAATCTAAGGGTTAATCTTGCAGTTGCTTAATGCAACAAGCGGGTAGTTCACAGACAGTAGAAAAATAACTGGCCTGGCACCAGGAGGAGAACAACACACTGTAGATATGAGCTAGAATCTGTTCAAGGCATCAGTAAAACAACAGGAAGCACAATAAAACAATACAATACAAACACTGTGAGCAAACAAGTAATTTTTTTTATTGGAATCTTAAGGAGTATAAAACTGGAGGAGGGAATTTATCCAGTGTTTTCAATTCAGCTATCTACAACTCCTCCACACATTATAATAAAAACTCACTCTGCAGGTTTGTCCGCACATTACCTAAACCAGATATTACTCATGTGAATTACTGTCTTGTTCTTCAGTATTTGCATGTTCTGTCCTGCAGGCATCACTACCAAAGAAAACTTTTATTATCGAGCCAAGGTTCCTGGAGTCTGTTTTTCACCTCACAGCTCACTGCTGCAGCCAGCAATAAGCCAAACAAACACAGCTAGCTATGCTGCATTCAAGGACCTGCATCCAGTTTATGGACCGCTTCACGGCAACTGTGTTGCTAGGAAACAGCTTGTGTTCATGCTTATTCCTGCCAGGTATTGACACTGAAAAACATGGCAACAAGAAAGAAACTTGGAGCAATTTAGTTTGTTTGTGTTACAAATTATTCAACTAAATGACCTGGACACTAACTAACAGGTGGTGATAGTAAAAGAAAACCTTTATGGTACCTGTCAGAGCATTTTCCACTACTTCATTTGACCCAAGCTCCATGACATGTGGAAAATCCATGAATGAGCTGGACATGTAACTGGATATTTGTCTTTTCAGGAAGTACAATGGCAGCAGCGTTGCTTTGAACCTCACCTTCTTCTAGATACTAGCTCTGCAGGGGAGCTCTACCTCTGAGAACTGAGTGTTCAATAAAGAGCAGATCATCGTTTCAAGAGACAGAGACGTTCACAAAAAGGCGTACTATGTCCCTGTGTGTGTATGTGTGGTCACCCTATCAACTGACCTGAACTTCAACCCTGACACGTATCAAACAAGTGTGTGGACTGGAACAAATGTGTTACTAAATACCACTAACTCATTTGCATACAGTATAAAGAATTGTATGATCACAAGTGATCTCTTAATCACAACTTCAACTAATGTATCAATGCAATATATTGTTATGGAAGATTAACATGTCAAAAAAAGAAGTTTGATGTCAGTTCAAGCTACAAATCCTGATCAAAGTCTACAGAATATATTGCTGTGTTCAGATTTTGAATTCCATGGTGTGGTAAGAAATCACCCAAGGTTGCCTCTGCTTATGACATGGTTCATGTCAAAGGACAAGTTCTTATAGCTGCAGTGTTGATTTAGGTCTATTGAGCTTCTGCTGAAGCTCACCTTTGTCCAGCTGGCCTGATACTGGCTTGCTGTATGACATGTTGGTGCATCAATCAGTGTGGTTGTGGGTGGAAATGTGCAGAAGAGAGTGTCCAGACTGACAGCAAGGCTACTGCGAATCCACCTGAAGGCTACTGGGAATATAAATTTAACTGAGCTCAAAAATCTTTCGAAAACATATATGAGTGATGGGTGATGGTTTAAACAAACAAATATATCTGGAATGACCATGCATGGCCACATGCTCCAAAAAAAAACAAAACAAAACAAAAATTTAATTGACACTGATCAAGATTGTTTTCAGTTTAAAAAACCTTGTGGTGTCCTCAAAAACGTATAATGAACTTTCCAAACTCTTATAACAGGAATGCCAAGTGGTAACAATATGACCACAGGATCATTTGTGTTTATTCATGAAAGGATGCTGAAATAACTACATCATGATGGTAGTTAGATGATTTGTAAAAAGTCAGGTCTGTCTGCAAGAAGACAAGCAAACACAAACCATTAGCTGGAATTTAGTACCAGACACTTAACAGTCCAACTTGCTTACTTACACCAAGCAATCTCTTTTTATGTCCGGTCTCTGTATAAATATAAACTAGTATCACCATGGCTGCAGACCAATGCTCTACACAAATTGAGAAGCGATAAATCCACTTCTTAATCCCAAATGTTTAAAAAATAAACTCTGAGCTCTCCTCGCGCTGGTAAACAGCTCCGGATCAGAGCAGAATCGGGCGTGACTCCTGATATTTATTCCTCAAGAAGCTGCCTCTGGGTCTCTCTACAGCTCCGCCGGGCTGCTGAGGCCTGGACTGTCTGTTGGCCAGTTCTGTTCCTCGCTCCGCCTGTTTCTCCACTTCTTTATGCTTATGTTGGACTGAGGATAAACTTAACGCTGCAGTGACTCAGTATCACTTCTCGGGGCACAGTTGCTATTATAAGAAAGTACAGGCCAAAGCTAGTCGGTTAGCATGCTTTCAGTAGATATCTCTGCAACCTTTTCATATTCTGTTTATTTTGAATGTTTAAATGTTCATAAAATTCTGGGCACAGCTCCTTTAAAGTCCTAGCCTTTGCTAAGCTACTCACTGTTCCTAGCTTCAAGCTTTCCATTATCTCATGGCATATATGCATTAACAGTAGGAGTTTTACCATTAAAGTTCTTAATACTATTTAGAAACTTGTCTATTTAATTTCAGGGCAAAGTAGACAATAACATTTCAAGATGGCAACAGATTCTGCTGTAGCTGCCTAGTAACTCTAAAAGCTCTATGTAATGACTGCATACAGGATTTTAAGCTGGAAGTCTGAGCTGAGGCTAAAGCTGCAAAAAGCAAAAAGTCGGCATCTTCAATAGTTGAGTTCCATATAGAAGTCATGGGAATAAACAGACGGCTTTGTTCGTATATTACAGCGTAGATCTATTTAGTCGGGCTATTGTAAGATGCTTATTTCATTCAACCTAACCCTGTTTGGCTGGCTGATTGGCTTACTGGACTAAGCGTATTTTCAAACCGTATGTTTGCCTTGTTAACATCAGAAACAGAGTCTTAAACAAAGTCTTTTAGGATGATGACCGATGTGTTGTGGTAAATGTAACTCCATCTCAGAAAACATTGTTTCGGGTTGCTAAGGAGAGACTAGAATCACTAACCATCAGCCATAGCACCCACACAGTGGAGAAATAACACAGCAGAGGTGCCAGACGTGAACAGGATGTTTTAATAATGTAACCTGCAAGCCCACAAAATAAAATAAATATTCAAAGATGTGCTCCTTGGCCTTAGTGGGTAGTAAACTAGTTAGCCACACAAGCTAACATCTGCACCTCACTTTAGACTAGAAAAGTCAGTCCCATGACTGAGGAAAGCTTATCTGCTAATTAAGATCATGTGATATGAATTGAAAGTGCTGATAAACTGACCTTGAGGTGAGATTATTGTGTCAACTACTTAGCATTTACACGTGAAAATATGAGCAGTCTTCTTCATGAATCTACAGTATTGCTGAAATTGTAATTAGAATGACTCACTGACCCGATGATCTGTCAGGAGGAAACCAGGTTTCCTGCAACACATGTCCACTGTGTGACAGTTAATCCTGCAGCAGCTGATATCACCTGTGTTCAGATAGAGGGATTATACCAGAGCTATTTCTGAAGGAGGAAGAGGGACTTTCTTTTTTGTAATCCCAGTGAAATTCATTCCCTGGAAGCTAGTTCACCCAACTTGTTTTAAATATGCAAGTGCTTCCTGTAGTAAGTCGTGACTGTGTGAAACACAATACTCTTGTAAAGAAAAAAGAAAAAACGGATCCCAGTGGAAATGTTACAACCAATTAAGAGGAGCAGTGAATACATAATGCCCGGTGGAGTGAGTCAGAATCTAAAATGGCCACAGCAGTTCCTGTTTCAGTGATGCATAAGTCTTCTGGGCTTGGTTTCACAGACTTAAACACTCACGTCCAGCCAGACTGAGACGGCTAGTTTTAATGCACCTATACTCTCACTAATGCTTTGACTGCACACTGTAATGCTTCCACTTAATCTCCTTTGGCCGCGAGGAGAGGATGTTCTCACCTGTAAGATCAACACAGGAGGACTTGATGAATGTATGAAAGAGGACAGGGAGCTGTGACTGAACTGACGATAATGAATTACCGCCCTTAATAAGCTCCTCAGCAACACAGATATGAAATTTGTACTTACAAACATTATAAGATATCTCCACTGCTGATGAAGCAGTTTGAGATATTTGAGCAAAATATTGTGCAATGGTGGATTTTCTGCAATCTACGTTGCATCCACATAGAAGCCACCCCATACAAGAGTGCTTTCCATCCCCACGACAGTCTGTGCATTATAATCATGAAATTGGCAGATGGTCCAAGGTCTTTCAGAGCAAGGTGAAACTTGTGTGTGTTTCCCTTTCCGCTAATGAAGCCTTGAGGCAGAGTCTTTGGTGCTGAGATGAAGAGTGTCATCTTTTACATGAAGAGCGAGTGACTGCATATAAAGCTGCAAACAGGATTGCAAGCGAGTTAGCTTGCAAGCACATCGCCCATCGTGATGAAAGTTTCCTGTTATAACGAGGCTTTTTGCTGTGAATGTCTTTGGCATTCTGGCTTTGAAAGCACTTTCCACATATTGTAGATGACAACACTTGGCTCAGCTCTTTGCTTTCCAGTTTCTCGAGTCATGAATATTTAATGTGGAGGACTACATAAAAATGAGGACTTGTACTTGTACTTCACCATGTACGAGTACATGTATGGTTTTTCCTGATTGGATCTTAGTGTCTTCAGAAATTTTACATATCACTGAACTTTATTCATGACTGATTATAGCTACTTAAGGTACTGTCATTGGGGTCATTCTTGAGTACTTTTGCTGATGATAATATTACTACACTATTTAGGGGGATGCCTGGCCATTTGTGATATCTGACGTACTACCCTTGAATATAAAGTTATGATGCAACCAAGAAAAAGAAGGAGCAAAACTGTATGAGTCCAGAAGATTGAGCAGATGCCCCCACTGCACTCTGTCAAGCATCCATAGCATCCAAAAACAGAGCTATAGTAAGAGGAGGTACTTTACTATCCATTTATAATATATAACGAAGAACTGTGATGTGATGAGAGGCTCCTAATACAGCTGTTGCTCACTAGTGAGCTAGAACAGCGCCACCAATTGTGTGAGAGGATTAGACTTGGCGTACTGCCCAGGGCTAGTTCATAGCATCTAGTGGAAAATACACCAAGACTACACAGTCGTTACATAACACACATACACACCGCAGTCCTTGTTTTAGGATGTTTCATTGACTTCATTCATTGTGCTCAGCCTAACCAAAGTCCCTAATCATAACCAGGACATCAGAAATTATGCTTAGTCTCTATAGGGTCCCCGTAAGGACTGTTGGTCCCAACAAGGTCTGTGTTTACACCTGATAAGTAAAGTAATGTAAGAAATACAAACTAGCCAAAGTGATATGAGTTTTAAATATTAATATGTTACCATTGGTCTGTGAATAGTTTTCATCTTCTCAGGGAACAGCCTTGAAAAATATGCCCAGCCCGGGAGTTGACCTCTCAGCAACTCAAGGATGCATAATGCAGGATCAATGTCCAATAACATCGTAACTGTCAAAACCCGAGGAGACCAATGAGGTGAAGATGAGAGTGACCTTAGTGGTTGTTAGAGTGATAAATCCCACAACGCTGTGGATGCTAATTAACAATACAATGCAAGGCCAACAACCACACAAATACAACTGTTCTAAAATGTTTCAAATATTCAGTAATTCTGTAAGTACAGTTTATCAGCCCACAGCAAGGTTTAGATCTACAGCTTGCAGGGACCGTCAGCTCATTGCTATACCCCTTCTAACATCCTTGACTTATCTCAGCAGGCAGAGGTGAGCAGGAAGAGAAAACAGAAAAATAAAAGTTAAATTAGTAATGCGGCCTAGCCCACTGGCATGAGGAGGGAGGGTTTTGTAATATTGATGAGTCGAGTGCAGGGGGAATGACTCATCTAGAGCTGGAGATGAAGAAGGCGGACATAAAAGCTACAGCACAAGTCATGCCTTTATTTTTTAACCCCAAATCGTAACAGACAAAACATTTTCTAAATGGCTTGCCAAGAATACCAACCCTCTTTATGTAGCAGAAAGTTGAACTGAAATTTGAAACTATAAAACAATTATAAAAATAACGAAGTGCATGAGTCTCTGACTTCTTGGTGGGCACTTTCCTTGGCAGAAGAAAGAAGCTCTCGGATGCCCATGGTAGATAAAACATGATAAAGTGCCCTGTATGGTGGCCCAGTGTGCAAGAACACATGATAAAGTGCCCTACTTTGCAAGAAAAAGTGATAAAGTGCCCTCTACGGCGGAGAAAACATGATGTAGTGCACTAATGGGTGCGCTACAATGCATGCTAGAAAATTAGCTGGTCTCTATGTGCCTCTAAATGGTTCACGTACAGCTGCCAGTGTTATATACTGATATGCTGGGGTGTAGGGGGAAAAAGGTGAGGAGGGATCCATAGAGAATGCTTACAATTTTACTCAATATTACACAGGTTCATACAACCTCTAATGAACCTGCATCTCTTATATCGTATAGCCCACATGTGCAAAATGATATAAAAAGCTAATGGAAACAACAAGTTGATTCTTCAGGGCCCTCCAAAGAAAACATATTTACTGAAACAAGGTGAAACCTTCTGGCAGCAGTTTATCCCCTGCAGAGAGACTTAATGGGGAAACTGGTGACTTTTAAATCATTATATTGAAAACCTTTGTCGAGCAGCTGCAGTCCCAGGTTAATAACCCTCAGAAAAAAGGATCAATATCTAAATCTCCACTGATGGTGACTAAGCATGTATGGAGCACATTTTCATGCTTTGTCTTGTGGTTGTCAAAATGAGCACTTACAAACCTACATGACTTGAAGTCGTAAGTGCATCATGCGTATTGTATCATTGAGCTAATAAGGCTGCCGGTGAGTCATGCCGTAAATCTGCTGCTGGAACCGTGTATTAATCTGTCTAAATATGTACTGTCAGTGATCCAAGCACAAAAACTCATCATACACACACTGTTCCAGATCGAGCACTTAACACTAATAGTTAAAAAATGTCATGGTTTTGGTCCTCACTATGACGACAACTGTCCAGATGATGGCCATTATCTACTCTTTGACGTAGCTGCCTCACCACTGTTCTTTAGTAATACTCTCACTAATGATTTCAGCTGTTACTACGGCCACTGCATGTTGGAGTAGACAGAGCAAACACTAAATTTCTGGGCAGGCTGCCCTAAAATATGAATAAATATTTTGATTGTTGTGACTTATGGGCAAATGACCCAGTGATACAATGTGGTCACTGAATAAGTATGAACTCAGTGAAGGCAAAAAGTAATTAACTTCTGCACTGTGTGTTCTTTTTCGAGAACCACCCATCTCTCCCGTCAGCCCTGTTTCATATTAATTATATATTTATATGCTACTAATTTGCTTTGCAAAATTGGAAGACACTTAATTGCTTTCTGGATTACTCACCGGCAACGTTTTTGCCGAGGAGGAAGAGGTTGGGGTTGTTAATTGGGCATACATAGCACAGAAGACAAGAGGTTTGCTTTCTACGTGTTGTTCCAGTGCAATAAGGTCACTAAAACACTTTCCTAAAGCTGGGCAATGATAACTAAAGGAGCTATAATCAATATCTTTATAATGACAATGAGTTAAATGTGACAAATGTGTGTGACAATGTGAAGGGATTGACTTGTTATGAGCCCATGTGGAGATCAGATTCAGATTTATGAGCTTAATAGTAAACTTCAGCGTTTTAGCTGTGCAGCTCATGACTCAGATGAAAAAGCTCTAAAAACCCAATGCACACTTCCTGCTCAGCACCAAAAAACAAACAGACAAAGTTAGCAAATACATGGTGAACACACTGGAGCATTTATCAGCTAAAGAGCCAGATATTTCCCCCAGGATTCAGGAGCTCCTGAGCTCAACAAGACTAAATATTAGACTTAGATTCTCCAGGTTACCAGAAAGATGACCCCAAATGAATGGTAATGTTGCTATATAACTTCTGGATGTGTAAATAAGCATCTGTTTGCTATTTCAGTTTCAAAGGTGATATGTCAATTTTGTGTCCACAACTTGCTTTCGATGCCCCTAAGTGGCCAAAAAAGTAAGCCTATGCGTCGTGTCTCCTGCTTCAAGTCTGTGTTTACATTTTAAATATTTATCCAAGGCCATCTTTCCTTTAACTGAACCAAGTGCTTTGAGTTTCATTATAACAACCACAAACAATAAATCATGTTGTAAATTTACAGATATGGTCACTGAGAACATTTGGCATTAGCAGTGAACATTTCCACATTATGTTGATAAAAGATGTAATCCAGTCAGAGTGTATATTTAGGATCCTCGCTGTGCTTAAAACTGTGTATCTGTTGATTTTTAACCTGACAAGAATCTTCAGAACCTCACTCTGTTTTTCAGCACATATAATAAAACAAGGGTTTATTATGACTTGAGATTTATTTTCAGAGTTTAGGATATCCATTCATATCATACTCAACATAACAATTGCAGAAATCTCTTTACACAGTGACATCACATGAAATAGTTTAGACTTTTGTGCCCGATGATCTAAACCTCCTTATTTGTTAGTCAAATCTTTCTGATCGCCAGTGCTGAAACTATTTTTAGTGCTCCAAGACGTCATTGATTACTTTATTAGGTACAATATTATCATAACCAAACAGATAGCCAGAATTACAAGAATAAAACCCAAGTTTTGATAAATCATAGCTGTTCAGTAAGTGATATAGAGAAGCCCTTTCATGAGATACAAGCGGTCATTGATTGACTACTTACCGTTCATGTCATACTGAAGATACAGGAAAATCAGAAAATATATCACTTCTTGGACCTGTAGTAGGCTACTGATTGATTAATGTGCGTGTGTGCATGTGTGTGTGTGCTTGTCTCTTGTAGTCATCATATTCAATCATTCCTCACGCATGCCTCTGGTTTGACATTCACAATTCAAGTTAACGAGCTGCAGCCTCCGGAGGCCTCCGCTATAGATCCTGAAATATTGGATTCTCACCCCATTAGCATGATACAGCACTGCGGCCATTTTGTATCCCACCCTGGGAGATCAGTGTACCATGGAAACCAACAGGAAGTGACAGAAGACAAATGGATGTTGACAAATTTGATGTGTGATAGCAATAATCCCAACTATTCTGATTTTATGGTTTAGGCTTTTTATTCCTCAAGCTGTTTTATAACTTTTCTGCAGAGCACTAACTTCATACAAACACACATAAAGGTTATTGAAAGTACTCAGTGTGCTAGTGCAAATAAATTATTACAAACGTAGTGGGTATATTATTAAAGTACTGAGGTAGTACTGAGGTAGATTAACTTAATGCATTATTATGTATGGAAATCACACCAGGTGTTCTTTTATATATTTGATGGAAACCCCTTCACACAAAGAGGATAATGGTCAATTTGTCTGATGCTGTGCACCACATGATTCAAACCTCAAAAAATGACCGTAAATATTATTAAGTGGATGCTGATAACTCTCTTCCCGAGACAAAGGACAGCATCAGCAGTCATGTAACATTGAGGTTTTTATAGAAACCGTCCATGGACATGTTTGATTTTGACATGGGAGTGACAATGTCACTTCCTGTTCACTACCGAAAGTCCTGGTTTCTTTTAGACATCACCACAAAGTTGTTATTTAAACCCAAACCATGATCTCTTCACAACTCTAGCCAAATTGCTTTTATTCCCGGTCACAAAATGCCTCAAGAAATGATTTTTCTTGTGTCATTTGTAACTGCTTTAATAGGCAAAGACCAACGATATTGTCCTGTTGATAGCGTACAACCAGGATATAAAAGCTCAAAACATCAATCAATGCAATTTTTAACAGAATTCTTGAAAATCTGCCAAAAGACAATATGAATGAAATGCAAGTTTCCATCCACTTCTGGTGTGCAAATGTCAGGAACAGTTGATGGTGCTAATTCTCCAGAGTGGTGCCATTACATCAATTGCAGAAGAAGAAGGTGTAATGAGACGATGTAATTAAAAAAGCATCAGTCAAATCTCAAATCATGGAAAACCATGTGGGAAACATGTAAGGGAAACAAATATGTAAGTTACATGTACTCATGTACGTCAGGATTACTACTGATACACCAACCAAGTATAAAAACCTATTTGTGATTGTGGAGGGGGGCTGAGTTGGCACTGTGGGAGGTGATTCGATCATCACAGCTGGAATACATTGTCTGATCACTCTTTACTTTTTAATGCAGTACCATGCTGTACTTCAAAGTCAGACACACAGAAGTCAGGCAGATGCCCC